>CAWUFW010006977.1:0-600000 GCA_963921515.1 Calotriton arnoldi
TGGCAGCCAGGCCTAAGTCAACGTAGCAAGGCAGACCAGGAGGCCACAAACCACAAGACACCCTAAACATGCATGTATGGTGCGAGTTGCACCGACGCGTACACACTGTAGGGGGCGCACTTGTTTGCGACGTACCCATTGAGTCACTGGGAGCCCATGTACGCGTCGTACGACCGGCTCCCATTGACTTCAATGGGAGTCCGACCGAATCGAGTCCGGCAGCATGCGGCCGCATCGTACTCGCTCGGTCGGACTGCAGGAGTCCGGCTCGGTCGGAAATCTCTCCGGATCCAGCTCGGTCGGAGAGTTTTCCGACCCAGATTGGAATCGGCCCCTTAGTCTCTTTTTGAAGCTCAAAATCCTCCAATGGGGCAAGCCTGTAAGCTGTATCCAATGAAGATCTCTCAAAATCAGATATCTTTCCAGTGAGTTCTGCTGCAGCGCCAGAGGGTCTTAGAAGTCCCAACTTTTCAGATTGTCTTAAGCAGTTCCTCCTTGTCTCTTCTAAGGCTCCCAGGACCTCAGAAAAATCACTTGGGGTTAGCCGTTACTCTATCAAAGGCCCCCAGTCCAAGTCCTGTTGCTACTAGTCAGTTGGTCACTCCAGGAAAAAGACATATTACAGGTTTCTGTGTCCCTGTGGCCACACGGGAGATCACCCAAGGGACTCTTGCAGTCCACTTCCCAGTCCCAGGTACAAGTGGCAGTAGTTCATGCTCCTCAGGTCACAGACATCAGGCTGAATCCTGTTATGTTGTTCCACAGGTCTAGAAAGTGTTCTGATGAATTGGGATGAGGTACCACTTTTGTAGAATTCACTAGTCAGTGGGAGGGGGGACTCATGGACACTTCCTAACCAATGGGCACAAAGTACCCACGGGCAACCTCTCCCTTTTTTACAGCATATCCAGCTTGCCTTACTGTAAACTATCGTACAATTCACTCTTCATAGGGAACTCCAACATAGCAGAACTACTCTGCCCCTGGAGGAAGCTGGTGGCCCATCCAGGAGTATGTCTAGGGTTATGAGCAGTCCCCTCCTTCTCAATCACATCAAACATTCTGGCAGGAATACCCCTCTTCCTGGGATGGTGCCAGGCTGGCTACACTGTGGCCTAGGATCAAAAGCCCTCTCTTCCTCAGATCTCGCTTTACACTTAACTATGAATGGGTAGGCTTCATCCTGGTCCCTTTCACATCTATTAAGTTCCTGAATTCTACCCAACAGCCTTTTCTGAGAGAGGATCAGTCACATATATCACACCCAGGCATTCCTGCCAAAATGCTGAAGACGTTGTTTCTGCTCTAGGAGCAATTTTCACACCTCACTAAAGGGAAAGCACTGACAGGGGCCAGCTGTTGGCAGGCTAATTCTAGTTAATCTATTGGAGTTTTCATCTGAGGGTCCCAGCTGACCTATACAAAGGGAGCAGGTTCCTTGCTTTGTGCCACTGTTCTCATAGTGTTGGGTGAACCAAAAAGTGTCAAGCGTGCAGTAGGCTTAGGACGGTACCTGTGCTTTTTGCTGGGACTAGGCCTGGTGCAAGAGTAGTTTTTACTTTAAAACCGTATAAGGCACAAATGGGAAAAATAATGAGTACATATATATATGTATATATATATATATATATATCCAAAGAAAAAGAGCGCTGAAACTCCACTTGGAACACAGGTGCTTTATTAAACATCAAGGGGGCGTGACACCTGATATAAATATATATATGTTTATGGTATGATTAATTAAAATCTTTTACAATGTTCTGTTCGAAGAAAGAAGAAAATAGTACGTTAAATTGCAACAAATTGGTCAGTAACTAAAATATTGTGGCGTTTCAACCTTATAATTCTATAAAATCATTGGGATAGTAAAAAGTGGTATATTGAAATCACTTTTCTTTAAAAACTGCTAGAGGTTCAATAGTGCTTATGGCGATGTTATATTACATTGATCAGATACATAGATAGTGGCTGGTTTCCTTATGTTGCTCGGTGGTGCCCCAGTCAAAGTGCAGGTGCGTTTAAAAGGCCTTTTTTTTGTTTGTCTGTATTGAGAGACATGCTTAATGCAGCAGATGAGAGCATATGATGCTCAGTGCAGTCTGTTAAATTAATTGTCCTCTGTACATGCACTATTAATGTTACATGGCCTTACGTGCAGTGCCAGGTACAGGAGTTCTATATGCTTAGTGTTAGACCTGGCACCATTGGCGTGGGTCTCCCTTCCATTTTTTTCACTGTTGCCTCCTATGTTTTTGGTATATTCTTGCTGGTCTAGATGTTTTGGGCACTTTGCCACTGCTGTTCAGTGCCAAAGTGCAAGTGCTCCCTATTGTAAATTGTTGTAATGGATTAGTGACTCCATGATTGGCTTATTTGATTTCCTTGTCAGACCCTAGTACAGTGCACCATGAGTGCCCAGGGCCTGTAAATCAAATGCTGCTTGTGGGCTTGCAGCACTGATTGTGCCACCCACAGAAGCAGCTTGTAAAATATGGCTCAGGCCTGCCATTGCAGAGCCTGTGTGCAGTCTGGGACTGCCATGTTGACTTGGCAAGTGCACCCACTTGCCAGTCCCTAAACCTTCCCTTTTCTACATGTTAGTCACCCCTAAGGTAGGCCCAAGGTACACCTATGGGAAGGATGTATTGTATGTGAAAGGTAGGTCATGCCCTGGTGTGTGTGGCATGTCCTGATAGTGAATTACAGCCAATTTCGGTTTTCACTATTGCAAGGCTATCTGTTCCCATAGGCCAGAATGGGGAGTTCATTTATAACATCTTATAAACATAACTGACCCTAGGAACAAGATAGGAAAATAAAGTTTAGTATGCCTGAACTCAGAATGTTAAAATACATCTTTTAGTGTGGGTGATTTTTACATTCTGTGTTTGAAAATACCACTTTTAGAAAGTAGGTATTTTCTTGCCTAACCATCCAGTATGCCTCTGCTAGGTTTGTGTATTCCATGTCTGGTTTGTGATTGACAGGGGGCTGGAGAGGGCTTTGGCTCCAGTAGTCTGATGAGTCAGGGCTGGGCTGAATAGGACCTGGGTTGAATAGAGAGTAGGGGGAGGAGATTTCCTTTCACTTGCCTGAGCCTACATAGAATAGAGAGCAGGGGGAGGAGATTTCTTTTCAGCTACCTGGGCCAGGTCTGCTTTCAACAATGCTGTCTCCACCTCCTGCCAGGAAGCTGCACCACGGAGGACAGACTGGTTTGGGCTGGGTACAGACACTCTCTGCCTTCAGAGAACAAATAAATTGTGTGTATAAAAACTGGGGCCCAGACCCCAGAACTTTAGATCACTTCTGGGAATCAAGACGAACCTTTGCCAAGGAGAGAAACCAAGGAAGCTGCAGGAGGAGACTGCTCCAGCGCTGGTTACTGTTTGGGGTTGGCCTGCAGTGGTTACTTATTGCCAAGGAAAGGAGAGAAGGAACTTTGTGTGTACTTTATCACCTGGAGGAAGATCTCCAAGGGCTTGAAGCTGAGCTTGCCTCCTGTTCTGAATCCTGTTCACTCCCCTGAGTGTAAGGAATGGCGTATCACCTTCCCTGCGACCCTTTTTGTTTGCTTTGCGTGACGCATCCAAGGTACTTTGAGAGTAAAGTGTTGCATTTACCATCTACATTGAACTAAGCTATTTCTACCATTTGAAAGTCATATTTTTGAATATTGTATTGTGGATTTTTGTCGTTTGGTCTTGTGTTAAGTCTAGATAAAGATTACCTATTTTTCTAAACTGGTGTGGTGTCCATTTGTAGTGTTTTCACTGTATTACTGTATGTGTTCACAAATGCTTTACACACTGCCTCTGATATAAGCCTGTCTGCTCGTGCCAAGCTACCAAGGGGGTGAGCAGGGGTTATTTTAGAAGTGTAGCCTTCTTACCCTGACTAGAAGCAAGGGCCCCTACTTGATCAAAGGTACCTACCTCTGCCAACTAGAGACCCCCATTTCTAACACTTAGGTTTGAGAAAAGAAAGGAAAGGAGAGGCCACAGGGATTTCGATCCTGTAATGAAGTGCTGCTGCTAATTGGTACAGAGCATAGTAGACAAAAGACGAGACATCTGTCTTATTTGTTATTTGTTATTTTTCCTTTTCTAACTCCTAGGCTGCTAGGTCCAGGAACTTAACTGCCTTGCATGCTAACTGGTCAGAAGAACCTCTTAGTAGCTTTATTATAGCCAATCGGCATGATCTTATTTGCAACTGTTTTAATGATGGCCGTAATAGATTCTTCTTGAGTGATAGAAGCGCCGGACAAATGCATAATAGGTCAAATAATGGAATGCCACTCAAGATGTCATAAGAATATGGTCTTGGACAAAGAAAATAATATAACAAACAATAAAACCTCAGTCTTAGCTTCACTTTCCATTGTGAATCCCTCTTAATCTGGTCCACTTATGAATTTACCACCTAAAACCACTTTTCTTTCTACACTTGTAACTTTGTGAGGGAATTGGGTTGTTGGTTGACTGAGGTATGAGCCCTGAATAAACAACGGCCACAATCCCTTGCAGGGTGAACCACAAAAAGTCACAAATTAACCTGTGCTTAAACCTGGATAGCTTGGCACAAAAAACATTCAGGTTTAACTTAGAGGCAATGTGTAAAGTATTTATACACCACACAAACAGCAACAAAGTGAAAACACAACTCAAGAAAAATCCCAAACCAATTTAGAAAAATAGAGGACATTTTAATAAATTATTTGATGCCAAAACTGCAAAAATCCAATCAGCAGAACTGGAGTTATGATTTTTTTTTTTTGCCAAACTAGAGCCCAAAAGATCAAAGCGCCAACCGTAGACATGTAGTCACATAAGACCCGGTCCAAGTCGAAAAAGCTGGCCGACTGCAATGAGGCATGGTTTGGATACAAGAAGTGGATTGGGCCCGGTTAGCGCTCACCTTCGAACTTAGAACAAATTCTGCGAAAAAGTGTCTGAGAAGGTGAAGTGTAATGAGGCAAGGCTGCAGGAGCTGTCCGAGGAGGGAGTGTCATTGTCGGATGACCTTGAGTCAAAGCCGTGGTGAAGATTTCTTTGTTCAGACTTAGTTGCTGACATGGAAGTTGAAAATCTCCAGCGAGACAAGGCAGATGGCTTTAGCCGAAGAGAGTTCCACGAGGCCGGATACCCATTTGGTGAAGGAGCACTAAGAAGGATCTGCTGCTGTGGAGAAGAACTTAGCAGAAAAGCTGCGAAGTCAATACGACCACCGATGCGTGAAACTTGGTCCCGGTCCCCTCCTGGTTCTCAGAGCAGTTTTTGTCCAAAATGTTTTTAAGTCCTCAGTTTTGGGATTTGGCCATCTGGGCACCCTTACCACCACAACCAAGGGCCCAGTACTGGTGGAACATCACTTGGGGGTTCAGGACTCACTCAGGTTGGGTCCAGGTGTGGGTTCAAGATGGTGGGAGCCTTTTGTGTCCCTGTGGCTCTGAACAGGAGGCCAGCAAACTAGACTTTGGAGTCACTCGGGTAGTCCTGGGTGCAGGTGAAGATGCAGGGTTCAATAGCAGGGCTGGTCTCTGAGGGTTCAAGGCAGGCTCCAGGCAGTAAAGCAGTCATTGAAGGTAAATCAGCAGTCTTGCAGAGTGCACAGCAGGTCACTGGAGCAGGCAGTCCTCTAAGACTCCTTCCACAGGTCCAGTAGTGAACTGAAGAGTGGGTCTGAGGGTCCGATTTTTATACTGTGGTGCCCTTCTTCTGGAAGGTGGGAGAAGCTTCAAGAAAAGTTCTTTGAAGTGGATGGAATTCCCTGACTTCCACGCCTTGGCTTCAAGCTGGCTTTAGTGGCAATGTGGGAACGTTAGGCCCTTTGTGTGAAGGCAGAGCACGCCCTATTCAGTTGCAAGTGGGGCTGTGCTGAGCTCTGTCCCCTGGCATCTTGCCAGCAGATGGCACATCGAGGAACACCTAATCCCTCTATTTTGTGAATGTCTGGGAGGAATTCACAAAGTCTGTCAGCTACACCCAGTCATGTGACCCAAGACAGGCTGCAGACACAAAGGGCTAAGGGCAGGAAAATGCCAACTTTCTAAAAGCAGCATTTTTAAAACTGTAATTTAAATTCTGACTTTATCATTAAAGAGGATTTATCAGTACAGCTCCTTAGATACCAAAAATGAAATAGCTACCTGCTCCCAATTGGAAATTACAGCTTATTAAATGTAATAAGGAATCCCCAATGTTATCCTATGGGAGGGGTAGGTCTCACAGTAGTGAAAGAGTTTTTCACTACTACGACATAAAAAACGTACAAGTACATGCCCAACCTTTTAATGGGCTACCTATGGCCTACCTTAAGGGTGACATATGTAATAAAAGGGGAGTTTAAGGCTTGGCAAGGGGATTTAAATACCAAGTCGACATGGCAGTGGAAAACTGCATTCAGGTTGCAGTGGCAGGCCTAGGACATGTTTTAGGGTGCTACTTAACTGGTTGGCACAATAGGTTCTGCAGGCCCAGTCGAAACATTTAGTTTACATGTCCTGTGTATATGTTATACCACTCTACAATGGACTTATGATTAAATGAAATATGCCAATCAGTTGTAAGCCAATCAAACCATGTTTAGGGAAGTGAGCACAAGCACTTTAGCACTGGTTATCAGTGGGAAAGTGCATAGAGTCTAAGGCCAACAAATGCAAATTCAACAAAAAGTGGAGGGTAAAAGACTAAAGGTTTGGGGGTGACCCTGCAGAGAGGGCCAGGTCAACAAACTTCAATACACAATTTTGTTTCTAAATATTTTAGAGGGTCTTCATATACTCAAGATCTTTCCACCACTTCGCAACATAGTGAGTGAGTACCCTAGAGGGACTCAATCTAAAATACTCAATTTCCCTATAATAGTTTGCAGGACTTTCACAATTCTCCAAGGCTCACTGACTCTCAGTCAAACCTAAGAGAACCCTGACTTTCATAGACTCCAAGGCTATTTACTTCTCCACCATTTTGGCATTTCTCACAAGTTAATACTTCACTCTTTTATTACAACCCAGTGTTCTCTTCACTACACAACACACAAAACCTTTCAGGTTCCATTACGTAATTAGAAAAGAAATACCTGCTTGCAATCCTTATCTTGCCTTTAATATAAATGTCACCCCAGAATACTCTTAATGGAATTTGAAAAGATCAAATCTTAGGAAACAAGAATGAAAAATATCGTTCATCCATATAAAAGGAGATCTTGACCAAGCTGAAAGCAATTAATCTAGATATGCCTTCATATGTTAAACCTACTACAGAGTCATCATCTACTCAAACAGAGAAGTCTTTTCTCCCACCTCAACTTCCCCAGGCACCGGAATCATCTGAATTTGTGTCATTAAGATATAGTTTTTATTGTTATTTTCCCTTGATCAAAATTAAAATGAAGTGTATCAGCGTTGTTCCAAAGTGCACCACAATGAAGCATACATCCTCCAAAGAAGGAAACCACAGGTTCTCTTTAGCCACTTCGTTCTAGTCATTAACTACAAAGAAGACTACAGCTGTGGCATTCCAATACATTTCTTGTCCTCAAGAAAAGGCTATCATTGGCTGTAAACCCCCCAATACAATTAAGTAAGCAGAAGGAGCTATCAATTAAAATTGATAGAAAATAACATTTAATAGAAAGGCTGAAAAAAAAGTAAATACTGCTTGAATCGCCAAGCAGCCATCCTGTAGATCATGGTGTTCTTCCTTCTGTTTTAAATGCTGTTGATCTGAATTACATAGCGATATATTTGGATACTTAAAAACAAAGGAAGAAGACAATAAATGTATCTCCTGTGAAACAATTTTGTCTTCTTTACATTTTTAGTCAAATACTTCCATTGAATGACATATCAACATAAGCTATCAAGCAGGTGAGCTTTGTGATAACATGTACAGGAATGGAAGTACCAGCCTTCAACTTTATTCAAATTTATCTAATATTTTAAAATGAAAGTGCAGAAGGATCTGGCCCCCAATGGTATAATCTTTATTTCAAATGGTGAAGTTGAACCAGAAGAATATCCTCCATTGAGTCCTATAGGACACTGTTTATCACAATTTCACCCTAAGAGTAATTACTGTACTTCCTTGACCAGTACTGTAGTAAATCATAAAGTTGTAAATCTCTCTACTAGCAAAAGAGAACTGCAGACTATGCATGGATCCTCAATTAACAATATTTCATTAGTAATAATTCTGAATGCTTATTTTCTATTTTCAGATTCTACATAATTCTCAAATTAATTTTGAAGGTTTGGAAAGGATTTGTTGCAAATTATCCAAATGTACCCTCAGTCTGATAATATAATTGTGTGTGGCGGGGGAGGGTTAACTTGAGGCTCATTCTAACTATTACAGATTTAGAAATTCATGACCTACTTTCTGCTTTCAATGTTCCTATAGCTAATTAAGAAAGGTGCCTCCCTCTAGAAATGAGTCTACAGGTCTGGGAGTAAGGAGAAAACAATTAAATACTAGAAAACCTCCCACTTGACCTCTATTTCTTTGCTATTGGCTGATATCAGCTTTCTGGGTCAACTTCTGTTACACAAATATTTCCAAACATTAATTATTATTTCAACATGATTTATTTTCTTTATCCATTTAGTATAAAAAGACAGCGTTTTTTCATTGCAATACATAGTTTGAAAAATACTCATCATTTACAAAACATTATATACAAAAAATTGACGTAATTCTCTCATTTGACAAATGCCACAAGTGCACTTTATATAGATCAAGAACACAGTTCACATTTCGTCCTAAAGGACGGGAATCCACTCTCATCACAATACAACCCCATACTCACACCACATTCACGTACTCATCAATCGTATCACTGACACACACTACAACCATTCATACACACCCCAGTACAACACTACATGCACAGATGGAATCAAAGGGGTGAATCATCAACCCTCAGTGGCTGTGCTGGTGACTGGGATGTCACACCATCCGGTCGACGTTCGTTTCAATGGAAATTGCTGATAATCTCCATCTTCTTCAGGACCAATAATTCGTGACTTAATGCGAGTGGAGGGTAAGGGATCTGAGAACACAAAGTAACAGAAGAAATTGATTTGAGTGACCCTAAGAGCTATCTCTCATTGCTCTATATGTATTTACATAAAACATGAATACTTTCCCTTCGTGTTTCCGCCAAGATAGAAACAATCATAGAACCATCACCAGTGCCTGTAAAGTCAAGGAAGTGATCATGCTTAGGAAAAAGGAAGAGTTATGAGTTGCTCTAAACATAGTCCAGTCACTGGTAAGCCCTGGCAGGCCAGTCAGTAATGCAGTAAACTGTATACAAGTGGGGACCTTACCAGTGTATCCAAAAAGGACAAAGAAGGACATTCCAATCCTATTTGGCTACCGACTCTGAGACTGAGAAAAGACACACTGGTACAGATGGAGTGGACATACCTAGTTCCAATCGGCACCTGTATGTGCTGTCATTTATGCACGCGTCCTGCATGCATCCTCATAGTGCGACCGTCACCCGTGTTGTAAGTTTTAAAAACAGAATATAAGGAGAGCGGTGACCTGCTTTGACACTGTGGGTCTCAGGATGTTTACCTTCTAAAACTGGACCATCGGGCCTGCAGTGTAACACCGCAGCGGGAGTGTCCAAAAACGGAAAAGAAGCTCATGGTCTCATAAGGAATAACCTCCGATATGTGTCTCAAGAGTCTAAAAAGATTTTAAAGAAGAGATTATTAGACCTATCCTTACTCTAAACAATCCTTTCTCTTGGATTGAGCTCGTTGTTATAATAATTACCGTATGGTTCTCCCAATTGGAATATAGCAGGTCCTCCTGTTGGTGGACCACCGGGCCTGCAGTGAAACACCCCAACGGGAGTGTCCGATGCGGAAAAGGGGCTTGTCGTGTCATAAAAAGTGACCTCTCACAAGTATCTAAAAAAATAAGGAAAAGATTATTTGACCTATCCTAGCTTTCCATAATCCGTTCTCTTGGATTGGGCTCATTCTAATGATAGTTATCGTATAATTCACTCAATTGGAATTCATTCCTAAGGTGTACTTATGCTCGAACTGAAAAATGCAATGCCCAAACGGACTTCAGGGTCCTAAATCACATATGGTTGATGTCGCTGTATTCGACACAGATTCTGCAAGAAAAAGCATTACCTTTTTAGTACTCTATTGAAGAAAGTAGCTACCAACCCCAGATAGTATAACCACCGTTACTAGCACCGACCAACTGTTCGTCGGGCATAAATATAGCCTATCTAGTGCGGAAGCGACATGATGTTCCTAAACGGTGGTGTGCAGAGAAATTAAATGCGTTATGCCTATGTTGATTAACGTCTGGCTGACAGCCCATACATACTCCAAGGCAACCCGCTCTAAGTTAGAACAAGACCCGAGTGTGCTATCAAATTAAAGACTCACGCTTATGTGCACATCTTACCTGAGGTGTACAGTTTGTCCTTGCACTTCGGTGACTTGCCCAACCATCTGCCCCACAGGAGAGATTAATCCGTGGCGAAACCCAGTATTTAAACGGAAATATTTGTGCGGTAGTTGTCTCACTCTCGCGATGTGACGTACTTACGCCACACTGTCAATTACTATGCGTGCTTGGGGCGCCATCTTCGAGTGTTGTGAAACGCAAGCAACGCTAAATATAGCGAAACCATTCTACTGGTGTCTCTATCAGGGACGCCATCTTAGGATGGTATGGCGTAGCTTGTGTTTAACTAACCTCAATGCTGGAGGGGGTTACAAGACGCCTCCCACAGAGAGGAAAGATAATGAATTTTCAATAATGATGCAGTCATACCTAAAGCCACACAGCCTCTACGAACGAGGTATGAATAATATGTGATATTATTTAGTATGTTTAAAATAGAGGCTCTGGTGGTATGAAGGGTCTAATGCAGAGGGAGACATGTCCCAAAGGTACTCCCTAATATCACATAGTGTCCTCTGGTAGAAAACGGACATCACGAGGTATATACTCTAGTTGTGCGCTTCCAGTGAAAGGATAAACGTAGGTACAGAGATGGATGGAATTACAGTATGGGTCTCCATGGTAAAAGGGTTACAGACTGCAGAGACCTCACTACGAGTTTGTAAAATGGGAAGGAAGGATTTGTTGTCCTACTGACCTATGTAAAAGATACCGATAGCAATAGTGATATCTGCTTCTAGGGCTATCCTCCCGAGGGAGGAGCTAATGTTGTTATAATTGCTCCTCTTACATATTGATGTAGCACATGAGGCATGAGGGAAAAGGTCATGTAACCTTCCACACAATCTCCTCATTAAGTCCTTCCTTTACTGAGTTGAGTCTAAATATCCAAAAGGTCTCTCTGCGTTTGCGTACATCCACTGTGGCTTGGCCAATTATGGGTCTGACCTTCTCCAATATCAATTAATCAAAGGAGGGAGAAAGAAGCTTTGATCCATTTGGCTTCCTGTCAAAGGTAGATAATCAAAGGGAGAATGGATCACTTGTACCTGTAAAATCAGAGTCGAGTGTGATAACCAACTTAAAAACCCTCATTCACGTACAGGAGTGGTAGAGCGGTATATCTTGATTCTCCGCTTATCTTGGAACGTGAAAGCATAATCATTGGGTCTTTTTTTGACAGTATGCTTTCCTCCACCTGGAGGTAGACCAACTGGTAGTATCAGTAGTGATCAGTGATAGCGTGAACTGAAGTGAGGTGAATTAAAATTACTACCCACTTCTTCCCCAACAAACTTTATTCGGTAGGAGAGGTAGTAAGGTTAAAAAAATGTGGTGGTGCACTTGTAGAAATGTTACTATTCTACTGCACCTTGTTGTCCATGTGAATGGTCGACATGTTATAGCCCTTACTTTCGCCCAGAAGGGTCGGGGGGCTTTCTTCAGGACCTATAGAAAGTATCAGGATGCTGTTTCTAGGCACCCTGGTAGGGTAGGTAATTAACTCACCCTTCTTCTTATTGACAAGTCAAATGTACCTATAACTGGGATAGGAAAATGATTATGACAAAATTCATTTGTATCTGTTTAGATGTGCAGTTAATGGAGTATCTTATTGTGTGACTCCAGGTGAAATATATATGTGACATCATTAGTTGCAGTAAATAGAAACACATAGCGTTTAAGTGACAGAAAAATTGCAGTGACAGACATTCATGTTATTACAGGTGACTAAGTATTTTCTGAAAGTTCTATGCCTTTTGTAAATGACGGTACCAGTACGCGCGGTGATCTCTTTATTCTAGCTGCAGATAGAGAGCGTTTGAGGGTGCGTGCAGTGTGGTGCACAGTACTCAAAACTTGTGTGCTTGGGGGAGCCCTGTTAGAGCGAAGTGGTATATTGCGCTTTGTCATAGAAGCTCAAGTGGTTGATGCGCGTTCTCTACTTGCACCACGTCGTCGCTAGCCACTAGTTAACAGCAGAACGGCTATGCTATATGCGTTCGCGTACCTGTTGAATCACGATTTGGGCTTCCTCGGAGGGACCGGCGGGCTCAAATACCTGCTTGTCGAGGGATACAATGCGTTATGTCAAGGGGCGGTACGGGGTGTCAGTCAAAACGCAAAAAGACTGCAATACGGCCAAGTATGCGTCTACCTCACCTGGCTTTAAGTCCTGCGATAGCCACGCAGACTACAGGCCTCGAGATGTAAATACTCAGCGTAGATACCCACCTGCTAACATACCCTGAGGATGGACTAGTGTAGCACACTGACATCAATAGATATGAGCAAGATATGGCCCAGAACTCATTTGCATTACCTAACCTCAGGTCTTGTAACGGTTGCCCTAATTACAGACCATAGTGACACCTTTTGGAATATGGACCTTACAGCAAACATTAATGAGTCTTTTGTCCCTTTTTCGTAACGTGGTAATCTTAACCATATGACTATTCTGACTCCCCAAATAGGTTGCAAACTTATCTATAATTATTCGAACCTATTGTAGTCATAGAGTCAACATATCCCTTTTTGTAATTTGATTTTGAAACTTATTATGTACACAAACTAAGGAGACACACAATCTATTTACTATGCTCTTTACCGCTTACAAAAGCAACTCGCTACGGGCCCGCGCCACCGGGGCACCGTAATTGGAGTGAGCACAAGCAAGACAGCCTGCAAACTTCAGGTAATCATTCCCTCGTGAGAGCGATAGCGTTTTGACTGACACCCCGTACCGCCCCTTGACATAACGCTTTGTCTCCCTCAACAAGCAGGTATTTGAGCCCGCCGGTCCCTCCGAGGAAGCCCAAATCGGGATTCAACAGGTACGCGAACGCATATAGCATAGCCTTTCTGCTGTTAACTAGTGGCTAGCGATGACGCTTGACTCAGCAAATGTGACAACACTGGGCCCCCTCACACCGTGCCCATATATCCTTATCGTTAAAAAGAGAGACGCGCACATATTTTATAACACGTTTTCACCACCTTGTCAACCATTCCTCGTGGTGTATTTAAAGAACGCACATTAACCGCACTTACATAACAAAGCGCATCAACAGTGTCTACATTCCATCGAGATGAAGTTATACGCGCGCATTTTATAAACGCGTCCTTCACGACCACTTGTATCACATAACCGTGGTGCAAGTAGAGAATGCGCATCAACCACTTGAGCTTCTATGACAAAGCGCAATATACCACTTCGCTCTAACAGCGCTCCCCCAAGCACACGAGTTTTGAGTACTGCGCACCACACTCCATGCACCCTCAAACACTCTCTATCTGCAGCTAGAATAAAGAGGTCACTGTGCGTACCGGTACCGTCCTTTACAAAAGGCATAGAACTTTTAGAAAATACTTAGTCATCTGTAACAACATGAATGTCCGTCACTGCAATTTTTCTGTCACTTTAACGCTATGTGTTTCTATTTACTGCAACTAATGATGTCACATATATATTTCACCTGGAGTCACACAATAAGATACTCCATTAACTGCACATCTAAACAGGTACAAATGAATTTTGTCATAATCTTTTTCCTATACCAGTTATAGGTACATTTGACCTGTCAATAAGAAGAAGGGTGAGTTAATTACCTACCCTACCAGGGTGCCTAGAAACAGCATCCTGACACTTTCTATAGGTCCTGAAGAAAGCCCCCCGACCCTTCTGGGCGGAAGTAAGGCTGAGACATGTCGACCTTTCACATGGACAACAAGGTGCAGTAGAATAGTAACATTTCTACAAGTGCACCGCCACATTTTTTTAACCTTACTACTTCTCCTACCGAATAAAGTTTGTTGGGGAAGAAGTGGGTAGTAATTTTAATTCACCTCACTTCAGTTCACGCTATCACTGATCACTACTGATACTACCAGTTGGTCTACCTCCAGGTGGAGGAAAGCATACTGTCAAAAAAAGACCCAATGATTATGCTTTCATGTTCCAAGAGAAGCGGAGAATCAAGATATACCGCTCTACCACTCCTGTACGTGAATGAGGGTTTTTAAGTTGGTTATCACACTCGACCCTGGTTTTACAGGTACAAGTGATCCCTTCTCCAATATCAGCCATCTGAGTTCATTTTCATTGTGATTGTATTCATTGCAATGTTGGACCATGGGAGATGAAAGTTTCTTAGTCCTGACTGTCGATTTGTGTTCGGAATATCGAATTCTGAACTCCCTGCCTGTTTCGCCAACGTATCCCAATTTACAAGGGCTAATGATGAGATATACTATATTGTGGCTCCTGCAGTTGGTAATGTCTCTCATTATGCCTCCTTGGCCCTTGTAATTCCATCGTTCTGTAACCAATGCTGAATCACATGCCACACACGTGCCGCATTTATGATTACCTTTTATTGGTGGAAGGCCCGTGATTGACTGTTGAGTTTGTTTATTCACATTCCTGTCTCTGGTATGGACCAACTTGTCCTTCAGATTGGCATTTCTGCGATATGCTACAATCGGTTTATGCAGACTGGCTTGATCCTCATTAACATTCAGAATATGCCAATTTTTGTCCAAGATTTTCTTGACCTTTATTTATTTGGAGCATTTATAGAGCGCACAGCTACCTCCAACGGACCTTATAGTTTAAGGTAGAATGATTTATGACACATACCAGGTTCTCTTTCTTCCTGCGATTCGTCCCAGACAGAAGAGCATCCCGGTTATAGTATCTTGCTCTCTTGAACGCTGTCCTGACTACACGTTTGGGGTATCCTCTTTGTAAGAGTCTCTTTTTTAATTCATCCCCATGGACATCATATTCTTTAATGTCAGAGCAATTACGCCTAATCCTTAGAAATTCTCCAAATGGTATTGAGTCTTTCTGGGTATTGGGATGGTAGCTGTCATGCTGTAAAATCGTGTTTTTAGCTGTGGGCTTGTGAGAGAAACTCACTTGTATGCGTCCTGTTCGACCTGATATAACTATGTCTAGGAATTCAACTGCGTCTGTGCTATAATGGGCTGTGAATTTCAGATTTTTGTCGCTAGCATTCAACCATGAGATAAATGATTGTAGGGCCAACTCATCTCCTTCCCAAAGGAAGAAGATGTCGTCTATGATTCTACGCCACATTTTAACATTCTCAAAATATGGTGCAACTTCATTAAATATGTGCTTGAGCTCATACTCACCCATGTAGATATTGGCAATACTAGGAGCACACGAAGCCCAGAGTCGGTAGCCTAATAGGCTTGGAATGTCCTTCTTTGTCCTTTTTGGATACACTGGTAAGGTCCCCACTTGTACACAGTTTATTGCATTAATGACTGGCCTGCCAGGGCTTACCAGTGACTGGACTATGTTTAGAGCAACTCATAACTCTTCCTTTTTCCTAAGCATGATCACTTCCTTGACTTTACAGGCACTGGTGATGGTTCTATGATTGTTTCTATCTTGGCGGAAACAGGATGGGAAAGTATTCACGTTTTATGTAAATACATATAGAGCAATGAGAGAAAGCTCTTAGGGTTACTCAAATCAATTTCTTCTGTTACTTTGTGTTCTCAGATCCCTTACCCTCCACTCGTATTAAGTCACGAATTATTGGTCCTGAAGAAGATGGAGATTATCAGCAATTTCCATTGAAACGTACGTCGACCGGATGGTGTGACATCCCAGTCACCAGCACAGCCACTGAGGGTTGATGATTCACCCCTTTGATTCCATCTGTGCATGTAGTGTTGTCCTGGGGTGTGTATGAATGGGTGTAGTGTGTGTCAGTGATACGATTGATGAGTACGTGAATGTGGTGTGAGTATGGGGTTGTATTGTGATGAGAGTGGATTCCAGTCCTTTAGGACGAAATGTGAACTGTGTTCTGGATCTATATAAAGTGCACTTGTGGCATTTGTCAAATGAGAGAATTACGTCAATTTTTTGTATATAATGTTTGTAAATGATGAGTATTTTTCAAACTAAGTATTGCAATGAAAAAACGATGTCTTTTTTATACTAAATGGATAAAGAAAATAAATCATGTTGAAATAATAATTAATGTTTGGAAATATTTGTGAAAAAGAAATTGACCCAGAAAGCTGATATCAGCCAATAGCAAAGAAATAGAGGTCAAGTGGGAAGTTTTCTAGTATTTAAATGTTCCTATAGCTAACTTTGTATCTTGTAATTTATCTAAGCAGCCAACGGCTATAATTTCCCTTTTAGCAACTCATGGCTTTGTTTGTACAGACTGTCATTCTTTAGGTGATTCTGCAGGAGCCAACTCTTTCACTTTGGGTCACCAATCTGGTTAAGTTGATTATATTTTGTATTAGCTTTTCAAATTTTATAGATTTTAAAATTCTTGAATATGATTCGAGTGATCAGTGGTCCTACACAGTGAAAGTTTCCTATAATCAACGCTCTCTTCCTGACAGAATTGTCCCTTTGGTGGGAGGATTTCCCCATCTCCTAGCTAGTTGAATAGAGAGTCCTCAGTTAGAGCTTCTTCAAGACCTTCAACTGGGCCTTTTCCCCTACTCATTCTTTCTACAACTAATGAAGATATTGTAACATTAAACAATTTCAATCTGTTGTTGACTGTTTGAAGGTCCCCATCCATAGAGATCCACATTTCCACAAAGTATAACATTTAAAATTCACATCTAGGAAAATTGGTCTGATAAGGCATGTCAACTGGAAAGTGAGGACGAAGAGAAACTTAGTGAAAAAGGGGTTACCAGGAAAACATGAATTCCTTTCCCAACAGACCTTTTACAGTCAGTTTTGCAGAGATAAAAAGAGTAGAAATGATTGGTGCTAATGGATGAAGCCCTGACCACACACAATTCAAATATATTTTAGAATCAGAGATAACTTTTCATACCATGAGCTTCACATATAAAATATGATTTCAGACGAGGATTTGGCAAGTTATTTAGGAGACCTCTTTGGTCCTTGATATACTCCTGACTCAGTGTACATACAGTGCAAATGATACACTAGACAATCGCTTTCCTAAATGCACAATATAAAATACTTTAAATAATTAAATCTTATTAAAGCAGCTGGTCCACCATGATCTTAAAACATAGGTTAAAATTATGACTTAATCTCATATCTTCCTTTTTAAAATGGATCACAAACTCTGGAAACTTTCCTGAGTCTTGGAATGGAGCAGCGTACAAATCAATCTTTAAAAGAGGTGATCCAGCCCTTCCTAAAAATTATGGACTAGTCCGTTTAACTGATATGTGTGCAAAGTAACCCTGGGCGGTGAACTACGCTACGCTCGCGGAGTTTGCGTAGTTTCAGTAACTTCGCGATTCGCGTAGAGCGCGAAGTTACCGAGCACTACGCAATTTGTGGCGTAGCGTAGCTGTTTTTCTTCTTTGCGCGCTCAATATGCGTTCTCGCGCGCGCGGTAACGACCTACCGTGATTCTGCATTCGCCGACGCGATTTCCTATCCGTTCGCGGGCGCCACGAGATTTGGAATCCGGCCGCACGATCCTGCGAGAGTGTGCGAACGCGAACACGTCATTCGGACGCGCGATCTGACTTCCGGCGGCAGTGTTGGTAAGATCGCGATCCCGATCACGAAGAAACTACAATCTGGTGAAGAATATCTCTCGAGCATCATAAAACCGTCTCGAAAATGATTATTTTGCTCCATAAAACTCCTCAGATTGTGATTTGGCTGTAGTTGTTTGTGCAAGGAGTCCTTTTTCTTTTTTTACTTTTTTTTTTCAAGAGGAAGGAAGTGCCCCTGAGTCTCAAACTTCCTGTTCCTGTCCAGCAGGCTCCTCCCAGTGCTTTGTCCATGTGCTGTTCACTTTCATTTGGATTTGGAGCTGGAAGGATCACTTTTTGTGTCTGTCTGCTGCATCATATCATTGGATTGGATTTGAGGACTTTTGGATTTGAGATTTTACAAGTAAGTTGGAGAATTGGTGTACTTGTTTGTTTGATTGGGGCTTGTTTGTACCTACATTTTTTTGGGATTTTCATCGTTTTTAAAATTTATTGTTGTGGCCTATAGTTTCAGTAGGGGCCTAGTTGTTTTTCTTTGATTGGAATTTGAGCCAGTAGGCCCAGAGGTACCCATGGGTGCATGTTTCTGTGGTGTCTGTTGAATTTAAACATCATGTAGGGCATGGATGGCATTGGATTGAATTGGCAAATGTGGTTTTTGGGGTGTATTTCACTTTTTGGGTGTGTGTTAATAAATAAATACCTTTGTTGGATGTGTGTGTGTGCTTGTTGTGTAACTTTCCAACCTTTCGTAGCCCTGTGGATTTTCGTTTTTGCATTTTTGTATTAAAGCTGTGTTGTTTAGCAGGCCTCCTTTGTCTGGTCATATTATAGGCCTGCTTGAGTTAATTGTTTTTAATAAACAAAGGGAGAGGAAGGGGAATGTAGAAGCACTCTCCGTCCCCCGGTTCAAATGGATAATAATCACAAAGGAGAGTAAGCCTGAGCTAAATGTAGAGCAAGCAAAGAGAGTCAAAGTAGAATCTCTAGAACGTCTGAAGAATCAAGCTAGATTCTTTAAAAAGCCCTCACTCACCAACCTAGTTGGTGACATGCTTCATCATTGGGCCCCACCAGGAAGACCGAGTGTCTTCCCGGTGTGCTGCGACGCCAGAATTACTGCGGAGCTGGATTTCAGTGAAGGTGGTGATGAGTGTAAGTGTTTTAAAATTGTCTAGATTGAAACCAGAAAAAGACTTTAATAAATGGTCAATCTGACAAAGTTAAAAAGATGTGTGGGGGGGATGTAAGTGCTGGATGGAATGACCAGCTACATCCCTCATAACATGGTCAACATGTTTCTGCCTCAGTGGTAGTAGTAGCCAGGCATTCGTCAGGACCAAAGTGGCGACCTCGGCGGTGTGAGCACTCTAAGGCTCACCCTAACCAGAGATCATAGTGTGAAAAAAGTTAAAAAGTGAGTGGGTCCAGTGAGTCACTGTTACCCAAGAGGTCCACCTACTAGGGGAACCAGAAAAATCTGAAACGAAAAGGACAGACAAACAAACGAAGAAAAACAAAACATGGTTTTTTAGATTGGAAATCATGTGTTTGTCAAAGACGTTCACAATGCGTTTGTGTTCTCTATAAAGTGCACTGTAGCCATACCTAGGGAGAAGCTGAAGTGCACAATCGTCAGATTGACCATTTATTAAAGTCTTTTTAAAGAATCTAGCTTGATTCTTCAGACGTTCTAGAGATTCTACTTTGACTCTCTTTGCTTGCTCTACATTTAGCTCAGGCTCACTCTCCTTTGTGATTATTATCTATGAGTTCATTGTTTTCCATGGCCTGTTGTGACTGTGAGTGACCATGTGGCTTGGGACCATTTTGTGGTGGTAGTTTAGTAGTGTGCTGCTTTTCCTTCCATATAGGCCTACATGTCTTTTCTTTGTTCCCCTTGGCTTATGCTTGTTGTTGTTGTGGCCTGGCCATGTGGGTGGCGTCCATTTTGTGAAGGCAGGCAGTGTGCTTTTGCCATAGGCTTGCATTGTCTGTCTTCCATTTCTTTTTGTTGTGGGTGGCTAGCGGCCATTTTGTGGAGCCATCCAGGCAGTGTGCTTTTGCCATAGGCCTGCATTGATTGTCTGTCTTCACTTTCTTGTTATTATTTGTGGGTGGCTGGCCATGTGGGTGGCGGCCATTTTGTGGAGCAAGGCAGTGTGCTTGCTTTTGCCATAGGCTTAAGCTTGTGGCCTAGTCTGCCAGTAGGCCCAGAGGTAGTCATCATGGGTGCATAAAAACTGTTTCTGTGTTGTCTGTTGAATTTTAACATCATTTAGGGCATGGATGGCATTGGATTGAATTGCAAAATGTGGTTTTTGGGGTGGTATTTCAGTTTTTTGGTGTGTGTTAAATAAATAGGCCTTTTCAGCCAGTAGGTAACCCTGGGCGTTCAGCTCGCGGACTTTTGGCAACTCCGCACTGCGCGACAACGCGGACTTACACTTTTTTTCTTCTTTGCGCGCTCAATTTGCGTTTTCGCGCACGCGATAACGACTTTTTGTGACGATCGCAATGCCGAACATGCAGAATTTACAATCTGACGAAGAATATCTCTCGAGCAGCATAAAACCTTCTCGAAAATGATGATTTTGTTCATTTTGCTCAAAAAACTCCTCAGGTTGTCATTTAGATGTAGTTTTGTGAGCAAGGAGTCATTTTTCTTTTTTTTACAATTTTTTTAAAGAGGAAGGAAGTTCCCCAGAGTCTCCAATTTCCTGGTCCTGTCCTTTGTCTTCACTTTCTTGTTATTGTGGGTGGCCTGGCCATGTGGGTGGCGGCCATTTTGTGAAGCCAGGCATTGTGCTTTTGCCAGAGGCCTGCATTGTCTGTCTTGTCTTCCTTTTCTTGTTGTTGTGGGTGGCCTGGCCATGTGGTGGCAGCCATTTTGTGGGACCAGCCACTGTGCTTTTTCAATAGGCCTCCAAGCTTGCGGCCTAGTGTGCCAGTAGGCCCAGAGGTAGTCATCATGGGTGCATAAAAACTGTTTCTGTGTTGTCTGTTGAATTTTAACATCATTTAGGGCATGGATGGCATTGTATTGAATTGCAAAATGTGGTTTTTTTTGGGGGGTCTATTTCACTTTTTGGGTGTGTTAAATAAATGCCTTTTTTGTGTGTGTATGTGTTGTTGTTGTGGTTGGTGTGTAACTTTCCAACCTGTTTTTAGCCATGTGGATTTTAGTTTTTGCATTAAAGCTGTGTGTGTTGTTTATCAGGCATCCTTTGTCTGGCCATATAGGCCTGCTTGAGTTCATTGTTTGCCGTGCCTTGTGCCTGTGAGTGACCATGTGGCTGGGGGCCATTTTGTGGTGGTAGTTAGTAGTGTGCTGTTTTTGCCACATAGGCCTGCGTGTCTTTCCATTGTTCCTCTTGTCTTACTGCTTCCAAATCCATCCCCATTGCCAGCTGCAGCTCCCTGATGCTGCATCCATCCCACGTGATGCACAAATTTAGGCCAAACAGGCTCCACTACATTTTTGTTTTTGTTCTTTGCTATTCTTATTCTTCCTGAGTGTACACACTACACAGTACACCAGGAAAGCCCTGGCCTTGTTGTCAAAGTCTCATAAATGGCTACACTGTTGTTGTTCACTGAGTTTCTAAAATGTAATAATTGAGACAACCACACACTAAGTTATATATTATATTAGTTTGGTTTGTGCTATCGTTTGACTGATGTTCCTCTGGCTTTTTTGCTTTTAGGTGCACAAAAGACTGAGGAGGAGGTGTGTCATCATTGCCCGTTGTACTGCCAGACAGACATCCTGCTGCTGTACACGACGTGACGTGTGACCTGACCAGACATCTCTGCAACTTGTGCAACTGAGTGCTGCTGACATCTGAAGAAGATGGGCCCAAAGAAAGCAGGTACCAGGTCCTCCAGTACCAAGAAAGTTGCTATTGAGAAGAAGGAACAGAAGAAGGAAGTGACACTTAAGTCTGGTGTGCCGCCCAGGAGGAGAACATTGCACCAAGAAAGTTGCTATTGAGAAGAAGGAACAGAAGAAGGAAGTGACACTTAAGTCTGGTGTGCCGCCCAGGAGGAGAACATTGCTATATGCTCCATTTGTAGTACCTCTGTTAGTTGTGGTAAGCTTGGTACAAACTATGGTACCGGAGGCCAAATAACCCATCTGAAAAAACACCACATGATCAGCTGGGAGGACCACCTTCGCGGCATAAGAACTGCAACCATTGGTGTTGGTGGGGATAAAGGAGGAAAAGATACGATCACGGTGGAAGAGGAAGGACAGGGAGACATTCTCTCTGGTAGTGGTACACAAAGTTGCCCTGTCCCCAGCAGTGCAGTGTTAACGTCGCCCACATCTTCAGCAACATCTCAGTGGCACAAGAGTAAGAGTCAGCCTGAGACAGCAAGGAGTACCACAATGAAAAAAAGCGCGTTGTTGAGCCTAAGAGAAAGGAAAACCATGCAGCCTACCATTATCAGCATGTTTGGGGGGGAGGGGCAGTACGAACGCAACCACCCAATAGCACGTTTGTACAATGCGAAGCTGGCTAAAATGTTAGCACTGGACCTTCTCCCTTTTTCTTTTGTTGAAGGGTTGGGTTTTCTGGAATTTGTGACAGCCATCTGCCCAAAATGGCATGTTCCCAGCCGCTACTATTTTGCCAGAGTTGCTGTTCCAGCACTACATCACGACGTGCTGGAATTGCTTGGAAAAGCCTTGAAGCAGAGTGCTGTTCAGAGTATCCACCTGACAACAGACATGTGGACCAGTTGCCAAGCCACTGATTACATGTGCATCACTGCACACTGGATCTCTTTTGCGGGGGTTAGAGAACAGATATCTGCTGGTGTTGACGCTGCTGAGATTTTTCATGCCACTCGCAAACATGCAACTGTAGCCATGTTTGCCATGGAGAAATCTCATACTGCTGCAAACATTTTGGAAGAGTTTAACAGCAAGGTCTTTGAGTGGCTGCGCCCAAGAGGGCTTAACATTGGTTTTGTTGCCACGGACAATGGCAGTAATGTAGTTAGGGCCATGCAAGATGGTCGCTATTTCAGGGTCCCGTGTTTGGCACACTGCATTAACATTGTTGTTCAAGACTTTCTGAAAAATGAATACAAAGTCAGCAACTTACTGGCCACCTGCAGAAGAATATGCACACATTTCAGCCATTCTTTTAAAGCACGGAAGCAGCTGAGGGTCATTCAACGTGAGCATAAAATGCCAGCCAAAGCACTCATCCAGGAGGTGCCAACACGTTGGAACTCAACTTATTACATGCTTGATCGTCTGTTTGACCTGTAGATACCACTCAATGCTTATGTCATGCAAAGATTAGGGGAACCAACTGTGAGAGACATGACCGTTGAGATGGGTCAATATGACCTCATTAAATGCCTGACAGAGATGCTACTTCCTTTTGAGATCTTCACACGTGAAGTCAGCAGGGAGGACTGTACTATGGGCCAAGCTATCCCATTGTTGCACATGCTAGAGCAACAGCTGAAGGAGGTGTCTGAAACGTACGCAGGTGTGGATGACAAACAAGACGCATATTATTTGGCGGAGTCCTTTGCCGCTCGCTTATCTGAAAATACAAGGATTCAAAATAACATTGTGTCACAACAACATTACATTACTGCCACAATTTTGGATCCACGGTACAAAGTATTTCTGAACAGTAAGGCAGTAATTCCTTTTTCGGAAGTGGATGTTGCCAACTACAAAACTTTGATAGCTGAGGAAGCCACTAAGTTCGAAAACGAACGGCTGGTAATTACAGGCCCCCCGCCCCAGGCCATAACAAGTACTACAGGGCATCCAGAGTCAAGTTCTACTTCGGAGCCTGAGGGCAGTGCGTTTGCCTCCCAGCAGTCACTGACACCAACAATACCAATAACATCAACAACAGCAAGAACAGGATCATCCACAGTACAATCGGCAACTGATTGGTTTCTACGGCAGGGGTATGGTAAGTCCAGTGCTGATGCAAAGGCAAAACAGGCCGAGCACATCGGAGCACCCCTGAGCATTGAGCGGACGGTCCAGGCCTATCTGGATGACCCAACAGAGGTCTTCATGGATCGAAACCCATTGGTGTATTGGTATGGGAAAAGAAGCCAATGGACAGTGCTCAGCAGGCTGGCGATAAAGTATCTGGCTTCCCCTGTTACAAGTGTCTCTTCTGAGCCTGTTTTCAGTGCTGCTGGTGCCATTGTAACTTTGAAAAGGACCAGTCCCTCGCCCAAAAGCGTGGAGAGGTTAACCATGATCAAAATGAATCAGCACTTTATACCACCGGATTACAAAATACGTGAATCACAGCAGGAAGAGGAGAGCGACTTCGATGACGTAAGTAGTGGGTTACAGGACCTACTTCTGTCCAAACCACCAGAGTTTGAGGATGAGCTCCTCTTCCCTGACAACTAGGCTTTCAAATTGTTACTTTCTTCCTTCCTTTATTTGTCTGTGTATCTGTCTTGCTGGTTCAAATCAAATCACAACAAATCCATCACCACCGTCTTCTCTTTTTATTTCCCTATTGGAGTTGCACGTCTGTGCATTTAACTGTCCACTCCTCAGAGTCCTGCTCCATCTTCCTGACTCACCCTAATTACATTTCCATCAAGCCAGACATTGGAGTACAAGAAATGTTGCCTCTAACAGTCCCTCCATAAGAAGTGAAACGTGACTATAGCTATCCTCCGTTTTGTTTCCGAGCCGAAAATCATCACTGGCCGAAGGCTATCGCCTCTGCAGGCACCCACAACTCTTCACTGTCAGAACTTGGGCAGGCATCCAAAAGTAAACCCATCACTGTCAGAAGGCTACAGCCTCGGCAGGCATCCAAAGCTCATCACTGTCAGGACAGAAGGTACTTGGCAGAGAAAGACAAGACTCTTCGAAGAAACTTGCTGACATTTCTGCAAACTCAATTGACCAGCAATGACCGCTACCCAGGCCGCGGCCCATCACAGCGCTGACCATGTGAACCAACTTAAGCTGCGACAAAGTGCCACAGAAGAATAAGATGCAAACCGAAACAGCAACTACCAACACTCAAAATGAATGTGGAGTAATAATGAGGCCACTGCCTCGTTAAAAAAAAACACACACCTGTCAGAACTAGGCATCTGATGATCTGACAGCCAAAGAGAAGAGCAAGACAGGTAATGATGGCATGCATTGGATGCTTGCTGACTCTGAGCGATTGCTGTTGTTTGTTGTGTTGATGTTGTGCATGAAGTCGAACTCTACTAGTTAATCTACAAAGTGAATGTGACTCAAGTGACAGTCAATGTTTCCCTTCTTGTTGTTTAATAACCAAATTGTACTCCTACTACTGCAGGTGCAGGCCAATATCCGTTGCAATTTTTTAAAATGGAATATGGACTTAGTCGGAGACTAGTCACTACAGACTGAGTTGGAGTTGGACAACACGTACCACACCATGATGATGACCATACTACCTTTGCACACAGTCAGTCAGTTGGATCGGAGATGATTGATGGAATAACTGCGTTTCATGAAGTGGCATAAAAGGTAAACACAACAATTCAACAAGAAAGTAAACACAGCAGACCTACATGTTCATGTAGTGGTGGAGTCGAATGTAGTCATATGACTGACAGCGGCGCATTGATTTAGTCACTTAATTTTGAAAATGCTATGTTGCTGTATATGCCTTTTGTCTGGCTCTGTCAAAATTTATGGTAAATGGAGGTTGGGTCACGGGCTGGTGCTGTGGGCCTGTTCTGTCCTGTTGTTGTTGTAGCTTAATGCTGTAAACAGAATAGACACGATGTATCCAAGCTGCCTCAGTCTGAAAGTGTTCTCTCTTCTCTTCTTGGACTCCACCGTAATTGATGCTTTTTTTTATTCATTGATTTTTTCAATACCCCTTTTGTTTTTCCATCTACACTTACAGGCCGGCCTTTACCCTGTGCTATACTGGGAGAAACAACTCACACTTACCTTACCAATCCGCATCAGGCAGGCAGTGGCACCCAAGATTGATGTGCGGAGCGTCCATGTAAGATAGGACCAAGAGGAATGACGAGATTCAACTCCACAATTTGACCAGGATAATACAGTAACTTTAGTATCATTCATCATTCGTCTTTTAATTAATTTGATTCCTTTTTTCTCTTCAATCATTACGACTGTATGTTGTGTTGTTGTTTGTTTGCTAATTGATCCCTACAACTATTTTTTAATTTTCTTTGCTATCTTTAAAGTAAGCCCGGTACTAAGCCTGGGCGGTGAACTACGCTACGCTCGCGGAGCTTGCGAAGTTGCGGTAACTTCGCGATTCGCGTAGAACGCGAAGTTACCGTGCACTACGCAATTTGCGGCGTAGCGTAGCTGTTTTTCTTCTTCGCGCGCTCAATATACGTTCTCGCGCGCACGGTAACGACCTACCGTGATTCTGCGTTCGCCGACGCGACTTCCTATCCGTTCGCGGGCGCCACGAGATTTGGAATCCGGCCGCACGATCCCGCGAGAGTGTGCGAACGCGAACACGTCATTCGGACGCGCGATCTGACTTCCGGCGGCAGTGTTGGTAAGATCGCGATCCCGAACACGAAGAAACTACAATCTGGCGAAGAATATATCTCGAGCATCATAAAACCTTCTCGAAAATGATGAATTAGTTCATTTTGCACAAAAAACTCCTCAGGTTGTCATTTAGAGATGTAGTTTGGTGAGCAAGGAGTCCTTTTTCTTTTTTTCCAAGAGGAAGGAAGTGCCCCTGATTCTCAAACTTCCTGTTCCTGTCCAGCAGGCTCCTCCCAGTGTTTTGTCCATGTGCTGTTCACTTTCATTTGGATTTGGAGCTGGAAGGATCACTTTTTGTGTCTGTCTGCTGCATCATATCATTGGATTGGATTTGAGGACTCTTGGATTTGAGATTTTACAAGTAAGTTGGAGAATTGGTGTACTTGTTTGTTTGATTGGGGCTTGTTTGTACCTACATTTTTTGGGGGATTTCCATATTTTTTAAAATGTATTGTTGTGGCCTGTAGTTTCGGCAGGGGCCTAGTTGTTTTTCTTTGATTGGAATTTCAGCCAGTAGGCCCAGACTAGAGCCAGAGGTACCCATGGGTGCATGTTTCTGTGGTGTCTGTTGAATTTAAAGTTTAAACATCATGTAGGCCGGGCATCCATGGATGGCATTGTTTTGAATTGGTAAAAGTGGTTTTTGGGGCGTATTTTATTTTTTTGGGTGTTTGTTAAATAAATAGGCCTTTTCAGCCAGTAGGTAACCCTGGGCGTTCAGCTCGCGGACTTTGGGCAAGTCCGCACTGCGCGACAACGCGGACTTACACTTTTATCTTCTTCGCGCGCTCAATGTACGTTCGCGCGCGCGATAACGACAATTTGTGACGATCGCGATGCCGAACACGCAGAATTTACAATCTGGCGAACAATATCTCTCGAGCATCATTAAACCTTCTCGAAAATGTTGATTTAGTTCATTTTGCACAAAAAACTCCTCAGGTTGTCATTTAGATGTAGTTTGGTGATCAAGGAGTCATTTTTTTTTTGTTTTACAATTTTTTCCAAGAGGTAGCAAGTTTCCCAGAGTCTCCAACTGCCTGGTCCTGTCCTTTGTCTTCACTTTTTGTTATTTTGGGTGGCCTGGCCATGTGGGTGGCGGCCATTTTGTAAAGCCAGGCATTGTGCTTTTGCCATAGGCCTGCATTGTCTGTCTTGTGTTCCTTTTCTTGTTGTTCTGGGTGGCCTGTCCATGTGTTGGCGGCCATTTTGTGTGAACAGCCACTGTGCTTTTGCCATAGGCCTCAAAGCTTGCGGCCTAGTGTGCCAGTAGGCCCGGCGGTAGTCATCCTCATGGGTGCATAAAAACTGTTTCTGTGTTGTCTGTTGAATTGTAACATAATTTAGGCCATGGATGGCATTTGATTGATTTGCAAAATGTGGCTTTTGGGGCGTATTTTATTTTTTTGGGTGTTTGTTAAATAAATAGGCCTTTTCAGCCAGTAGGTAACCCTGGGCGTTCAGCTCGCGGACTTTGGGCAAGTCCGCACTGCGCGACAACGCGGACTTACACTTTTTATCTTCTTCGCGCGCTCAATGTACGTTTTGCGCGCGCGATAACGACAATTTGTGACGATCGCGATGCCGAACACGCAGAATTTACAATCTGGCGAACAATATCTCTCGAGCATCATTAAACCTTCTCGAAAATGTTGATTTAGTTCATTTTGCACAAAAAACTCCTCAGGTTGTCATTTAGATGTAGTTTGGTGATCAAGGAGTCATTTTTTTTTTGTTTTACAATTTTTTCCAAGAGGTAGCAAGTTTCTCAGAGTCTCCAACTGCCTGGTCCTGTCCTTTGTCTTCACTTTTTTGTTATTTTGGGTGGCCTGGCCATGTGGGTGGCGGCCATTTTGTAAAGCCAGGCATTGTGCTTTTGCCATAGGCCTGCATTGTCTGTCTTGTGTTCCTTTTCTTGTTGTTCTGGGTGGCCTGGCCATGTGTTGGCGGCCATTTTGTGTGAACAGCCACTGTGCTTTTGCCATAGGCCTCCAAGCTTGCGGCCTAGTGTGCCAGTAGGCCCGGAGGTAGTCATCCTCATGGGTGCATAAAAACTGTTTCTGTGTTGTCTGTTGAATTGTAACATAATTTAGGCCATGGATGGCATTGGATTGATTTTCAAAATGTGGCTTTTGGGGCGTATTTTATTTTTTGGGGTGTTTGTTAAATAAATAGGCCTTTTCAGCCAGTAAGTAACCCTGGGCGTTCAGCTCGCGGACTTTGGGCAAGTCCGCACTGCGCGACAACGCGGACTTACACTTTTTATCTTCTTCGCGCGCTCAATGTACGTTTCGCGCGCGCGATAACGACATTTTGTGACGATCGCGATGCCGAACACGCAGAATTTACAATCTGGCGAACAATATCTCTCGAGCATCATTAAACCTTCTCGAAAATGTTGATTTAGTTCATTTTGCACAAAAAACTCCTCAGGTTGTCATTTAGATGTAGTTTGGTGAGCAAGGAGTCATTTTTTTTTGTTTTACAATTTTTTCCAAGAGGTAGCAAGTTGCCCAGAGTCTCCAACTGCCTGGTCCTGTCCTTTGTCTTCACTTTTTTGTTATTTTTGGTGGCCTGGCCATGTGGGCGGCGGCCATTTTGTTAAACCAGCCACTGTGCTTTTGCCATAGGCCTCCAAGCTTGCGGCCCAGTATGCCAGTAGGCCCAGAGGTAGTCACCATGGGTGCATAAAACTGTTTCTGTGTAGTCTGTGGAATTTTGGCATCATTTAGGCCATGGATGGCATTGAATAGATTCAATTGAATTGCGAAATGTGTTTTTTTTTGGAGGGTCTGACTATTTCACTTATTTGGTGTGTTAAATAAATGCCTTTTTTGCGTGTGTACTGTGTAATTATAATTGTGTTGTTGTAGTGGTTGTCTAACTTTCCAAAGTGTTTTTAGCCATGTGGATTTTAGTTTTTGCATTAAAGCTGTGTGTGTTTTATAAGGCATCCTTTGTCTGCCCATATATAGGCCTGCTTGAGTTCATTGTTTGCCGTGCCTTGTGCCTGTGAGTCACCATGTTTCTGGGGGCCATTTTGTTGTGGTAGTTATTAGTGTGCTGTTTTTGCCACATAGGCCTGCGTGTCTTTCCATTGTTCCTCTTGTCTTACTGCTTCCTAATCCATCCCCATTGCCAGCTGCAGCTCCCTGATGCTGCTATATAATACATCCCACGTGATGCACAAATTTAGGCCAAACATGCTCCAGTACATTTTAGTTTTTGTTCTTTACTATTCTTATTCTTCCAGAGTGTACAGTAGCCAGGAAAGCCCTGGCCTTGTTGTCAACGTCTCATAAATGGCTACACTGTGTGTTGTTGTTGGCAGAGTTTCTGAAATTTAATAATTGAGGCCACCACACACTAAGTTCTATATTCTATTTGTTTGATTTGTGCTATGTTTGACTGATGTTCTGGCTTTTTTGCTTTTAGGTGCACAAAGACTGAGGAGGAGGTGTGTCTCTCATCATTGCCTGTTGCACTTCCAGACAGACATCCTGCTGCTGGACACACAACGTGACGTGTGACCTGACCAGACATCTCTGCAACTGAGTGCTGCTGACATCTGAAGAAGATGGGCCCAAAGAAAGCAGGTACCAGGTCCTCCAGTACCAAGAAAGTTGCTATTGAGAAGAAGAAGGAACAGAAGAAGCAAGTGACACTGAAGTCTGGTGTGCCGGCCAATACCTTTTTGGGAAAAAAAATTGCGCCTGCAGCAGCGGTGTCCGGAGGGCAAGCTGGGGGCAGCACCTCCGCATCAGTGGACCCAACCCACCAACCCAGGCCCAAGCACATGAGTGGGGAAGAGGTAGCCAGCCTAATGGTGGAAAGCAGTGATGCTGAGCCGGAGATAAACTTATCGCTATCTCAAAGTAGTACCCAATCAACGCAGGAGGAAACACAGCAGATAAGTGGTCAACAACAACAGCCGCAACCACCGCCCGCAATAGTAGTTGTTGTTCCTCCTGAAGTAGGGGCAGTTCAGGAAATTGAGCCTCATGCAGAGGTAGAAGAAGAAGCCACTCATTCAGAAGATCCATTGTCTTCCAAATCCCCAGCAAGGAAAAGGAGGGGTAGTCCATCGAGTTCTTCGCCAAGCCCCCTTCTGATGATCTAGATGCCACTTGGAAGCCACAAACTGAGTCTGAGAGGGAGCCACGTTCCAAGACCAAGCTAGGGAAAAGGAAGGTTCCAGAAAGCCTTACACTTATGGAGGTCGATGTAGAACAGCAAGATGATGATGATGATGACGACGAGCCAGTCATCACGAACATCACTCCCGGCCCCGAGGAGATGGAGACCAACATTCTTACTCTATCCAAAATCGCTGCGAGGGATGTAGCACGCATACCTCCACAGGTAACACCAACACGACCTACAGCTTCCATATTTGCATTAGCAAAGGCCCGGCAGCGACCTACATCCAGCACAACCACCACCTCTGTAGGAGTAGGTAGTGGTACAGCAGCACAGAGTCAAATTCAACACACACCCTACAGATCATCCGGCATTGGAAGTGGCACCTCCAGCAGGAGGCCAAAGTTAAGCTCCCCAGTTTGGGACTTCTTTACGGTTAGCGAAAAGGAGGAGAACATTGCTATATGCTCCATTTGTAATACCTCTGTTAGTCGTGGTAAGCTTGGTACAAACTATGGTACCGGAGGCCAAATGACCCATCTGAAAAAACACCACTTGATCAGCTGGGAGGACCACCTTCGCGACAGAAAAAAACTGCAACCATTGGTGTTGGTGGGGATAAAGGAGTAGAAGAAGAAGATCCGATCACGGTGGAAGAGGAAGGACAGGGAGACATTCTCTCTGGTAGTGGTACACAAGGTGTCCCTGACCCCAGCAGTGCAGTCTTAACGTTGCACACATCTTCAGCAACATCTCAGTGGCACAAGAGTAAGAGTCAGCCGGAGACACCAAGAAGTACCAGGTCCGCACTACCAAAAAGTGCGTTGAGCCTAAGAGAAAGGAAAACCATGCAGCCTACCATTATCAGCATGTTTGGGGGTGAGGGGCAGTACGAACGCAACCACCCAATAGCACGTTTGTACAATGCGAAGCTGGCTAAAATGTTAGCACTGGACCTTCTCCCTTTTTCTTTTGTTGAAGGGTTGGGTTTTGTGGAATTTGTGTCAACCATCTGCCCAAAATGGCATGTTCCCAGCCGCTACTATTTTGCCAGAGTTGCAGTTCCAGCACTACATCACGACGTGCTGGAATTGCTAGGAAAGGCCTTGAAGCAGAGTGCTGTTCACAGTATCCACCTGACTACAGACATGTGGACCAGTTGCCAAGCCACAGATTACATGTGCATCACTGCACACTGGATCAGTTTTGTGGGTGTTAGAGAACAGCTATCTGCTGGTGTTGATACTGCAGAGATTTTTCATGCCACTCGCAAACATGCAACTGTAGCCATGTTTGCCATGGAGAAATCTCATACTGCTGCAAACATTTTGGAAGAGTTTAACACCAAGGTCTTTGAGTGGCTGCGCCCAAGAGGGCTTACGATTGGTTTTGTTGCCACGGACAACGGCAGTAATGTAGTTTTGGCCATGCGCAATGGTGGCTATTTCAGGGTCCCGTGTTTGGCACACTGCATTAACATTGTTGTTCAAGACTTTTTGAAAAATGAATCAAAAGTCAGCAACTTACTGGTCACCTGCAGAAGAATATGCACACATTTCAGCCATTCTTTTAAAGCCCGGAAGCAGCTGAGGGTCATTCAACGTGAGCATAAACTGCCAGTCAAAGCGCTCATCCAGGAGGTGCCAACACGTTGGAACTCAACTTATTACATGCTTGATCGTCTGTTTGAACTGTACATACCACTCAATGCTTATGTCATGCAAAGAATAGGGGAACCTACTGTGAGAGGCATGACCGTTGAGATGGCTCAATGGGACCTCATTAAATGCCTGACTGAGATGCTACTTCCTTTTGAGATCTTCACACGTGAAGTCAGCAGGGAGGACTGTACTATGGGCCAAGCTATCCCATTGTTGCACATGCTAGAGCAACAGCTGAAGGATGTGTCTGAAACGTACGCAGGTGTGGATGACAAACAAGACGCATATCATTTGGCGGAGACCTTAGCCGCTCGCTTATCGGAAAATACAAGGATTAAAAATAAAATTTTGTCACAACCACATTACATTAGTGCCACAATTTTGGATCCACGGTACAAAGTATTTCTGAACAGCAAGGCAGTAATTCCTTTTTCGGAAGTGGATGTTGCCAACTACAAAACTTTGATAGCTAAGGAAGCAACTATTTTCGAAAGCGAACGGCTGTTAATTACAGGCCCCCACCCCAGGCCATAACCAGTACTACAGGGCATCCAGAGTCAAGTTCTACTTCGGAGCCTGAGGGCAGTGCATTTGCCTCCCAGCAGTCACCTACACCAACAATAACATCAAGAACAGGATCATCCACAGCACAATGTGCAACTGATTGGTTTCTACAGCAGGGGTATGGTAAGTCCAGTGCTGATGCAAAGGCAAAACCAGCCGAGCACATCCGAGTACCCCTTAACATTGAGCGGATGGTCCAGGCCTATCTGGATGACCCAACAGAGGTCTTCATGGATGGAAACCCATTGGTGTATTGGTATGGGAAAAGAAGCCAATGGACAGTGCTCAGCAGGCTGGCGATAAAGTATCTCGCTTCCCCTGTCGCAAGTGTCTCTTCTGAGCGTGTTTTCAGTGCTGCTGGTGCCATTGTAACTTCGAAAAGGACCAGTCTCTCGGCCCAAAGCGTGGAGAGGTTAACCATGATCAAAATGAATCAGCACTTTATACCACCGGATTACAAAATACGTGAATCACAGCAGGAAGAGCAGAGCGACTTGGATGACGTAAATAGTGCGTTACAGGACCTACTTCTGTCCGAACCACCAGAGTTTGAGGACGAGCTCCTCTTCCCTGACAACTAGGCTTTCAAATTGTTGCTTTCTTCCTTCCTTTATGTGTCTGTGTATCTGTCTTTCTGGTTCAAATCAAATCACAACAAAACCATCACCACCGTCTTCTTTTTATTTCCCTATTGGAGTTGCACGTCTGTGCATTTAACTGTCCACTCTTCAGAGTCCTGCTTCATCTTCCTGTCTCGCACAAGTACATTTCCATCAAGCCAGACATTAGTACAAGAAATGTTGCCTTTACCAGTCCCGCCTCCATTAGAAGTGAAACGTGACTACTATAGCTATCCTCCGTTTTGTTTTCGAGCCGAAACTCATCAGTGTCCGAAGGCTACAGCCTCAGCAGGCATCCAAAGGTCCTCACTGTCAGGACAGAAGGTACTTGGCAGAGAAAGACAAGAGACTCTTCGAAGAAACTTGCTGACATTTGTGCAAACTCAAATGACCAGCAATGAGCACTACACAGGCCGCGGCCCATCATCACAGTGCTGACCATGGGAAGCAACTTAAACTGTGACAAAGAAGTGCCACAGATGAATAAGACGAAAACCGAAACAGCGCCTAACACTCAAAATGAATGTGGACTGGAGTAATGATGAGGCCACTGCCCCGCAAAAAAAAAAAAAAAAATGTCAGAACTAGGCATCTGATGATCTGACAGCCAAAGAGAAGAGCAAGACAGGTAATGATGGAATGCATTGGATGTTTGCAGACTCTGAGCGATTGCTGTTGTTTGTTGTTGATGTTGTGCATGAAGTCGAACTCTACTCTACTAGTTAATCTACAAAGTGACTCAAGTAAGTCAGTGACAGTCAATGTTTCCCTTCTTGTTGTTTAATAACCAAATTGTACTCCTACTACTGCAGGTGCAGGCCAATATCTGTTGCAATTTTTTAATATGGAATATGGACTTAATCGGAGTCAATACAGACTGAGTTGTAGTTGGACAACACGTACCACACCATGATGATGACCATACTATCTTTTCGCGCGCAGTCATTCAGTTGGATCGGAGATGATTCAAGGACTAACTGCATTTCATGAAGTGGCATAAGGTAAACATAAACACAACAATTCAACAAGAAAGTAGTAAACACAGCAGACCTACATGTCCATGTAGTGGTCTAGTCGAGTGTAGTGATGACTGACAGCGGCGCATTGATTTTGTCACTTAATTAGGAAAATGCTAAGTTGCTGTGTATGCCTTTTGTCTGGCTATGTCAAAAATTAAGGTAAATGGAGGTTGGGTCACGGGCTGGTGCTGTGGTGGGCCTGTTCTGTCCTGTTGTTGTTGTAGCTTAATGCTGTAAACAGAATCTACACGATATATCCAAGCCGCCTCACTCTGAAAGTGTTCTCTCTTCTCTTCTTGGACTCCACCGTAAATGATGTTTTTTTTTATTCATTGATTTCTCAATACCCCTTTTGTTTTTCCATCTAGACGTTACAGGCCGGCCTTTACCCTGTGCTTGCTATACTGGGAGACACAACTCACATTTACCTTACCAATCGGCATCAGGAAGGCCACCAAGATTGATGTGCGGAGCGTCCATGGAAGATAGGACCAAGAGGAAGGACGAGATTCAACTCCACAATTTTAGCATGATAATACAGTAACTTTAGTATCATTCATCATTCATCTTTTAATTAATTTGAATCCTTTTTTCTCTGCAATCATTAGGACTGTGTGTTGTGTGTTTGTTTGCTAATTGATCCCTACAAATGTTTTTTAATTGTCTTTGCTATCTTTACAAGTAAGCCCAGTACAACATGGAATTTGGGTCTCTGAGGGCATATTACAGGCAAGGCAAATTGCATAGAATATACTGGTGCCCTGTACTGTCTAATTGTCTAGTAGGAGTTATTAAGTACTACTCATTAACCATCAAGTTATCTAATCTTCATCATCATTAACGCATGCATTTCCCTTTTCTCCCTTTATTGATTTTTTGGATAAGATCATGGTCGTCTGCCAAGATTGCGCTTTGCTTTTGTTGTCCATGCGTACTGTTTTTCATTTTCAAACCTTTCCCCAAACCCCCTTCCCATCCATTCATCAAACCCTAACCCTCTTCCCCCGGGCTGTGATTTATATTGAGGTGTGATGTGACTACATAAAATGTACACCAATTGATCACACGCTTGCTGGGGCAGATGTGGTGAAAGCAACACTAATTCAATTGCAAGGCAGGGCGAGGAGCTTCTTCTGCTTGGCCACCCATGCTCAGTCTATGTGCATTGTGCAAGCCGTCACCGGCTAATAGTAGTACATCATAATTAATTGCCGTCATTGATTGGATTAATCATCAAACTCCTACCACACAGCAGTAAAGGTTACGAATTACGATTGTGTTAAGTTAAGTGACTCACTCGACAGCACAACTGCAGTTTATAACTTCTTGTACTAGGCTGTCCCCGCCACCATTATGTTTAATTTGACTTTAGCAGTTGCAACTGCAATATTGTTTGTTTGGCAGTCGTCTTCTGTACTGTATTTTACTTCGTTCGACTACTCCTCCCACAGTTTTTCTCAGGCAAGTGACTGTCTCTTTTTTTTATTTTTTTAGCAAATGCTACTGCCAGTGTCTACTCTACTACTACCACCACAACCATGGCATCTTCTACATTCTCTATGGAAACCATGCAGCCATCGCTGTGCCGAACGTAGTCATCATCAATCACAGGTAAGATAAGTTTGGTGGGAGGTAGAATACTAGTAGGACAAATAACTCAGTGAGGGGTACCGCATCTATCTGTTTGTTATACATCATCGGCAGATTATTTAAATCAAACACTGGCTGCGGCCCTGCAGCAGCAAGGAAACCAATGTGACGTTAATTCGTAAAACAGTAACCCCCCACAAAACATTAACATTGTATGTTTAAGTATAAATATAATTTATTACCCTAACAAAAATAAACTATCCCACACCTGACCCACCCCTCTCCCTAACCCCAACCAATGTCCAAAACGAAAAAAGTCCAAAGAATGTCCCGAAACCCCAACGCCCAATTCCCACCCACCAAAACAAGGAATAAAAAGGGGCAAAGCAACAGGGTCCTCGATGTTATAATCGGCGGGCTTTGAGGTGTTTGTCCACCAGGATTTTCACCCGCTCCTCCATTTGCTCCTCTTGCCGTGCCATCCGGAGGAGAATCTTCCTGCGGAATGCCCTGCAGTGGCATCCACAATGGGGGACAGCAGTGCTGGCTGCTAATGAATTGCGGCGGGTGGCTATCAGACCGCGGCGCCGTACCGCTGGAGTTGGGGCCTGGCTGGGGCCCGGGGCATCGGACGAGGCTGCAGCTGCTGCCGCCTCCTCCTCCTCCTCCGCCTGAGCCACCAGCCGCCGGTACTCCCGGCATATGGCCTCCAGTTTCCGGCGCCGGGCCCTGACTGCCAACTCCTTCCGCGATGGTTTGTCTTGGGAAAAGAAAGAAAAAAATATTGTTGTAACCAGTACTCTTACCTAAACAGTAACACAAAATTAATTCAACACATAATGGCACAGTAGCACTAGCAAGAAGCACAGTACATAACATTTGTGGTAATAATCTATCTATCCTCCCACTTCCTCGGCCTCTAACATTTGTGGGAGTTTCAGGCATTATACTAGCACTATGGACTCCAACCAGTACACAGTACACCAGTGTTCTTCTTATCTCTAGTTTAGCGAAATGACATAACCTGGTTGTAGCCGGCATTGCCAGCTCGGTCATCTATGCTTGAACCCAAGACAAACATACGAGTCATGACGCAGAGTCACATTAGTTTGATTTACTACTGTTTGCAGGTGGGGAAGCTCGTATTTTTCTATTACGGGTGGCACTGGCCATACTCTCTCTGTTACATGGAGGGCAATTGCTCAATTTCACAGTGCCTTGGCTACTACAAAAAGGCAGATTATATATCTGATCCAATGATCGTTGCTTTTATATGGGACAACGACATAAGGTCAGTAGCGGTCGTTGGTGGGACTCGGGGAGTTTGGCCGGGCGGTGACGTGGGTAGGGGCAGGATGGGGGTAGTAAACTATGGATTACGGCCAATTACAGGTAAGTAAACATATAAATAAATGAAACTAATTTTGTTGCGCACACTGCATCGCATTTGGCGGTGCAGTGCGCACAATGAAATTCACTTTATTTATTTGTATGTTACAGTAAAGTTACCTGTATTTGCCCGCGTAATACATTGTTTACTACTACCCCCCACCCTGCCCCTCCCCACATCGGCTTTGGTACGCTGGCGCGGTTTCTTTAACATTCCCTAAAACTGTGCATCCCGTGACAGTCTCCACCTATGCTGTCTATGATGAATACATACAGGCATCCATCCATTCTAAGTAAATGTCAATCATTCTTCTTAATCTCTCCACAAACGTTACTTTGTTTCACCAACAACAACGCATGCGTCCACTCACTCCGTTGCTTGCCTTGGCTTTGAGTTTCACCCAAACACCGCTGATGATTCTTGCTATCCACAGTATCCACCCATACTGTGTCTTCCACCCAGGCAGGCATCCATTCTTCTTTCACCTCCCACCCATCCTTCAACAACACATGCATCTGATTCCTATCAGCCACCTATCCATGCTTCCAACGTATCCTTCTCTGCCAGTCGTCATATTAAATCTCGCCCGCCCTTCCTCCTTCCACCCTTCTTTCCCTTTTTGTTCAACACATCCATCAAGGTCATCTGATCTGACTTTTAGTCTCCTCCATAAAACTTTCACAGCTGAGTTGGAGTCAGATATAAGAGGCCATTGGTTAATGAAGTCACGCTGGTAATGCTATTGCTACTGCATTGCTCATGCTAAGTAAAGGGTGTCTTCTTTATTAACCGTTGTATAATGTTCACTACAACTTCATACCTAATAAGTCTCAACAACAGTACAGTGAGTGAAGTCCACTCCACACACCCTTCCAGCTAGTGCAATGTCAATAAGTCATGAATATAACTTACCACCGCCCGCCACTGCTGCTGGCTCACCCCCTGTATCTCCTGCAGGTGCTGCATCTCCTGCCCCCTCCGGAATGGCCGCAACGCCATCGCCGCTGGCCCCACCGGCACTGGTGGTCGGTAGTACGCCTAGAAAAAACATGACACATTTTTAGATGCCTGTACACCTCCCCCTATTTATTCTTTTTCACTAGCAAGATTGAAAAAAAGTTAATACATATTATTATTATAAATCACATTCAATAGTCCAAATCGGGTACTAGAGTACAGTCAGTAGACAGACACTAGTAGTGTTATTATGGTCCCTAGGGTCATTATTATACTATACTCTACTCTTTGCAAAGTTAGCCTGAGCCATGCAACCATTTTTCGCTTCATGTCTTTTGCGCATGTTACCTCGCAGCTTGTTGTGCAGTAACAGTAAGACGCCTTTTGAGCCCACATGAGCACATACAGCTACTGTCTGAGCGTTGCGTACAAGAGGTCGGAAAACAAGCCACTTTGTTATGGAGTTCCGTTAGTCCGTATTACTTAGCCATAGGTAACATGTTACAGTTTTTTGGCAGGACTGACAAATGCTTGCATTAACACGCACCATTTTTCTCAGGCAGAGGATTCCCTTCTACGAACCAGAGATTTGCAGAGCTTATGAATGATGCATGTAACCAGTAATTCTACGTTCTACGGTGAGGAGTCGCCCAGAATTCACACAGATCTTTTGTCTTATATCATCATGCACTTGTTGCAACAATTTTTATTGTTTTAATCTTATGCATTTTGCTGTTGGAGCTGGCTGGAGTACACTGAATTTTATAGAACAACAACATACAGAGGTTGTCATTTGAAAATAAACCTTTTGAACTTACACATAGACTCTGTGGTATTTGGTGTGGTGGTGGTGGTGGACTTACACGAGTGAGTGAGCGAAAGTGTGTTATGTTCTGGGTTGTGGAATCATAATCATTGGGTATCTTCGGGTGGGGGTTCGGGGACCTAATGAGACACTAGCTAGTCGTTCAGGGGATTGTGGGTTCACTTCTGACTGAGGTGTGAGGAACGTCCAAGTTCCAAACTCGCATCACCAACATCCTATTTCATTGTGCATAGTTCTGCATGGGGCTGTGCAGAATCCAAGTAGTATGTACTATATCCTATCAAAAATAGTCAAATATCTGGTTGTGCATTTTGTTTGTGGTAATTGTCAAAGCCTCAAGATTAAGAAGCCTAGAAGAGGACAACCGAAAGGACTGGACTCAGTGGCTAGAGCTATTAGTATTGGTCAATCTGAGTTTTATTCAAAACCGTACAATAAAGAGTGGCAATGCAAACTGGGCAAGCTTAGCGACAGACTAATAGTAGTAGTACAGAGTACAGACATTCATAGCAGAGGCAGTTACAACTTAGAGGCAGGGATAACCAGAATTTAGAAACAGATAGTCAAGTCAAGATCAAAGAATCTTTTGTAAAAAATATAATTAGGGAGTGGAGCCAGAATTAATAGTTCTGAAAAAATAAGGTCCAGTAAAAGTTAGGGCAATATAATTGTTAATATAACCACTGGAGGACTTACTGGGACCAGCAGCAGGGCCCTCTGTAGAGGAGCGGTCCTCTGGTGGTTGTCCCGCCGACTCGGACCCCGTCTTCTTGCCCCTGGGTGCTGCAGATCAGTGATCATGTAAGATATAATAAAGAAAAAGAAAGACACAAACATTAATGATTGCTGTGAAACAAATAAATTATCTAAAAAAAACGCTCAAAAAACGTTTTAGGAAACAAAAATTGCAATAAAATTGACCTATCTAATCCGATCGACTACTGGCTTGCAGGATTCACGGACAGTCTACTTATTTGGGAACACTAATTCAGTGTTCCATTCTGATTGATTCAAATAAAATCCAGAACACTAACTAAGCCTAAGTACCACCTGACCTAGCCCACCTATTCCAGGCGGGCCAATTGTTCATTAAGCCTGCATTTCCATTTTTTTTTCCATCAAAAATGCATAGATGAGAAGGAGGACACATGCATAAAGTCAGTGCATAATGCATACACCAAATTGTTGGTTGGTTGCGTCTGATGTTCTGCAGCTGACTGACACTGCTAAGCTAAGCTTACCAGTACCACTCACTAAACAAACTACAAAAGGTTCTACTAAGGACTGGGGTAAGCAGCACTCAGTGACAGAGGATGCGTCACGCAGACCGCTCAAAAATTATCAACTAATAGTAACTAAACCTAGTATCAAATCCATCCACCACTATTTGACAGGAGGACAAAGGAAGGACTACAGTCTCTCTAGCAATAGCATTACCTAACTGAAGTTCTCTAAAGTAAACTCTTACATAATAATGACAAGCGAGCGCAAAGTTGCAAAAAAGTAAGAGTACCGCCCAGCACCTGTGTCCTACAATCACAGAAGATTTTGAAACGTAATTTACCTGCAATGTAAGCAGCATTATTCTTGTTATTTGTAAAAAATGTATACACAAATCACAATACTTATACTACTATATATATTGGCTACTCACCAAGCCCCACGACCTCGACACCTAGCAGGTCCAACAGGTCCTGCTCCCGGTCAAGAATGTCTGACCACCGGTGGGCCAGCTGGTTATGGGTGCACCGGACCGCGGAGCAGCGAAACACTGCCCGACGCACCTTCGCCCACCGGCGGTGACGCTCCTGGGTCGGGTAACCGGAGCCTGGCCTGCCGCCTGCTGCCAAGGTCAAGGGGAGGTGGCGCTGAATAAAAAAAACAAGGGCGGCCACCTCCTCCTCCGTAAACAGCTGGCGGGCTTGCACCCCTGCGGGGCGCAGTCTGCCGCAAGGCAGGCGGCAATTGGGCGCACGCGCCTTGCCCTTTGACCCGCTGCTGCTACCCTTCGCCATGGTTCTGGGGTGGGAGGAGGTGAAAAAGAAAAGTTAGAAGGGAAAAATAAAGTTAGGGGAAGAAGTAGGAGCTTAAAGAAGAAAGTTATATAAAACAGTTGAAAAGTAAAAAAAACACAGTAAAAAGTAGAAAAAAATGCAAAATATAGACTTAGGCAGAGAGAGAGATAGGTAAGAAATAAAGAAAAATTGAAAAACAGTGTAAAAAACTAAGGATTGCAAAGATTGAGGGAGGATAGAAAAGCAGGCCCAGAACCATAGCATAGAGTGGTAAAACAAGATGGCCGCGCCCATCGCGACCGCATGGGTAAGTTCGCGCGATATTTCTCCCCGAGCACGCAAAAACGTCGCGAACACGTACAACGCGTTCCCGAACATGGAATGCGCATCGCGAGCACGCTATACGCGACCCGGAACAGGAAATAAGGGATCGCGAACGGGCGGGACAAGTGAAAACCAAAATGGCCGCGCCCATAGGCGACCGCATGGGTAAGTTCGCGCCCCCGAGCACGCAAACAGCGTCCCGAACACGAACAACGCGTTCCCGAGCAAGAAAAACGCATCGCGAACGGGCGCGCCAAGCAGCTACGCACGCTCGCGAAGCTACGCGAAGCTCGCGTAGCGCTCCGACGTCTTCGCGTAGCTTCGCGTAGCGCGACTACGCGAACTACGCCCAGGGTTACCCGGTACAACATGTAATTTGGGTCTCTCTGAGGGCATACAGGCAAGGCAAATTGCATAGAATATACTGCTGCCCTGTACTGTCTAATTGTCTAGTAGTAGTTAGTAAGTACTACTCATTAACCATCAAGTTATCTTCATCATCATGCATGCATTTCCTTTTTCTCCCTTTATGGATTTATTGGATAAGATCATGGTCGTCTGCGAAGATTGTGCTTTGCTTTTGCTGTGTCCATGCGTACTGTTTTTCTTTGTCAAACCTTTCCCCAAGCCCCTCTTCCCATCCATTCATCAAACCCTAAACCTCTTCCCCTGGGCTGTGATTTATATTGAGGTGTGATGTGACATTAAATGTACACCAATTGATCACATGCTTGCTGGGGCAGATGTGGTGAAAGCGACACTAATTCAATTTCAAGGCAGGGCGAGGATCTTCTTCTGCTTGCCCACCCATGCTCAGTCTATGTGCAAGCCAATTTTTTCCAAAGGGACCTAATACATTATAATTAATTGCCGGCATTGATTGGATTCATCATCAACATCCTACCACACAGCAGTAAAGGTTACGAATTACGATTGTGTTAAGTTAAGTGACTCACTCGACACAACTACAGTTTGTAACTTCTTGTACTAGGCTGTCCCCGCCACCATTATGTTTTATTTTACTTTAGCAGTTGCAATATTGTTTGTTTGGCAGTCTTCTTCTGTACTGTACTTTACTTCATTCTACTACTCCTCCCACAGTCGCTCTCAGGCAAGTGACTGTCTCTTTTATTTTTTTGCAAATGCTACTGCCAGTGTCTACTACTACCACCACAACCATGGCATCTTCTCCATTCTCTTGGGAAACCATGCAGCGATCGCTGTGCCGAACTTAATCATCATCAATCACAGGTAAGATAAGTTTGGTGGGAGGTATAATGGACTAGGAGGAGAGACTGACAGTACTAGTAGGACAAATAACTCAGTGAGGGGTACCGCATCTATCTGTTTGTGTTACATAATCGGCAGATTATTTAAATCAAACATTGGCTGCGGCCCTGCAGCAGCAAGGAAACCATGTGACGTAAATTCGTAAAACAGTAACCCCCCACAAAACATTAACATCGTATGTTTAAGTATAAATATAATTTATTACCCTAACAAAAATAAACTATCCCACACCTGACCCACCCTTCTCCCTAACCCCAACCAATGTCCAAAGCGAAAAAGTCCAAACAATGTCCATAAACCCCAACGCCCAATTCCCACCCACCAACAAAAGGAATAAAAAAGGGGCAATCCAACGGGGTCCTATAGTTCTTATATTCGGCGGGCTTTCAGGTGTTTGTCCACCAGGATCTTGACTCCGCTCCTCTAGTTGCTCCTCTAGGCGTGAAATCCAGAGGAGCATCTGGTGGCGAAATGCCCTGCAGTGGCATCCAGGGTGGGGGGCAGCAGTGCTGGCTGTTAATGAATTGCGGCGGGCGGCTGCCTGACCGCGGTGCCGTACCACTGGAGGTGGGGCCTGGCTGGGGCCCAGGGCATCGGAGGAGGCTGCAGCTGCTGCCGCCTCCTCCTCCGCCTGAGCCACCAGCCGCCGGTACTCTTCGCAGATGGCCTCCAGTTTCCGGCGCCGGGCTCTGGCTGCCAACTCCTTCCGGGATGGTTTTTCTTGGGAAGGAGGATCTATATCAAGAAAGAAAAAGAATATTGTTGTAACCAATACTCTTAGCAAAACAGTAACACAAAATTAATTCAACACCTAGTGGCACAGTAGCACTAGCAAGAAGCACAGTACATAACATTTGTGGTAATAATCTATCCTCCCACTTCCTCGGCCTCTAACATTTGTGGGAGTTTCAGGCATTATACTAGCACTATGGACTCCAGTACACAGTACACCAGTCTTCTTCTTATCTCTAGTTTAGCGAAATTACATAACCTGGTTGTAGCCGGCATGCCAGCTCAGTCAGCTATGCTTGCACCCAAGACAAACATACGAGTTATGACGCAGACTCACGTTAGTTTTATTTACTACTATCTGCAGGTGGGAAAGCTCGTATTTTTCTATTACGGGTGGCACTGGCCATACTCTCTCTGTTACATGAAGGGCAATTGCTCAATTTCACTTTCACAGTGCCCTGACTACTACAAAAAGGCAGATTATATATCTGATCCAATGATCATTGCTTATATATGGGATGACGACATAAGGTCAGTAGCGGTCGGTGGTGGGAGTGCTGCCGGGCGGTGACGTGGGGAGTGGCAGGGTGGGGGGTAGTAACCTATGGATTACGGCCAATTACAGGTAAGTAAACATATAAATAAATAAAACTAATTTCGTTGCGCGCACTGCATCGCATTTGGCGGTGCAGTGCGCAGAATGAAATTCGCTTTATTTATTTTTATGTTTAGTTACCTGTATTTGGCCGTAATCCATTGTTTACTACCCCCCACCCTGCCCCTCCCCCTCCCCACATCACCGCCCGGCAGCACTCCCACCCCTACCGCTACTGCATAAGGTACTTTGTTTTGAATGACTGTGTAACCAACAGATAGGCCACCCTTTGCAGGCTGGCTGACACATTCGAAAATAAATTAACATAGGTAGGGAGTGGTCCTCGGAGTCGAAGGAAGGCACTTGATGACAAACTATACACAATATATATGAGGTGCTTGCAAACTACTGTGAGTCAACTGTATTCTGAAAATGCAACTTGTATTCCCCTCGGCTTTGCTACTCTGGCGCGGTTTCTTTCACATTCCCTTCAAACTAAGACTCTGCATCCCGTGACAGTCTCCACCTATGCTGTCTATGATAAAAACATACAGGCATCCATCCATTCTAAGTAAATGTCTATCATTCTTCTTAATCTCTCCACAAACCTTAGTTTGTTTCACCAACAACCACCCATGCGTCCACTCCTTCCTTGCTTGCCTTGGCTTTGAGTTTCACCCAAACACCGCTGATGATTCTTGCTATCCCCAGTATCCACCCATACTGTGTCACCCACCCAGGCAGGCATCCATTCTTCTTTCACCTTCCACCCATCCTTCAACAACACATGCATCTGATTCCTATCAGCCACCTATGCATGCTTCCAACGTATCCTTCTCTGCCAGTCATATTATATCTCGCCCGTCCTTCCTCCTTCCACTCTTCTTTCCCTTTTTGTTCAACACATCCATCAAGGTCATCTGATCTGACTTTTAGTCTTCTCCATAAAACTTTCACAGCTGAGTTGGAGTCAGATAGAAGAGGCCATTGGTTACTCAACTCACGCTGCTAATGCTATTGCTAATGCATTGCTAATGCTAAGTAATGGGTGTCTTCTTCAACCGTTGTATAATGTTCACTACAACTTCATACTTAATAAGTCTCAACAGTACAGTCAGTGAAGTGAACACCCTTCCAGCTAGTGCAATGTCAATAAGTAATGAATATAACTTACCACCACCCGCCACTGCTGCTGGCTCACCCCCTGTAGCTCCTGCAGGTGCCGCATCTCCTGCCCTCTCCGGAATGGCCGCATCGCTATCGCCGCTGGCCCCGCCGGCACTGGTGGTCGGTAGTACGCCTAGAAAAAAACATGACACATTTTTAGATGCCTGTACACCTCCCCCTATTTATTCGTTTTCACTAGCAAGATTGAAAAAAAAGTTAATACATACATATACAACATACATCACTAGTCCAAATCGGGTACTAGAGTAGAGTCAGTAGACACTAGTAGTGTTATGGTCCCTAGGGTCATTATTATAGTCTACTCTACGCAAAGTTAGCCTGAGCCATGCAACCATTTTTCGCTTCATGTCTTTTGCGCATGTTACCTCGCAGCTTGTTGTGCAGTAAGACGCCTTTTTGAGCCCACATTAGCTCATACAGCTACTGTCTGAGCATTGCGTACAAGAGGTAGAAAAACAAGCCACTTTGTTATGGAGTTCGGTTAGTCCGTATTGCTTAGCCATAAGTAACATGTTACACTTTTTGGCATGACTGAGAAATGCTTGCATTATACTATCTAACGCGCACCATTTTTCTCATAACAGGCAGAAGATTCCCTTCTACGAACCAGAGATTTGCAGAGCTTATGAATGATGCATGTAACCAGTACTTCTACGTTCTACGGTGAGGGGTCTCCCAGAATTCGCACAGATCTTTTGTCTTCTATCATGCACTTGTAACAATGTTTATTGTTTTAATCTTATGCATTTTGCTGTTGGAGCTGGCTGTAGTACACTGAATTTTATAGAACAACATACAGAGCTTGTTAGTTGAAAATAAACCTTTTGAACTTACACATAGACTCTGTGGTATTTGGTGTGGTGGTGGACTTACATGAGTGAGTGAGCGAAAGGGTGTTATGTTCTGGGTTGTGTAATCATTGGGTATCTTTGGGTGGGGGTTCGGGGACCTAATGAGACACTATAGCTAGTCGGTCAGGGGATTGTGGGTTCACTTCTGACTGAGGTGTGAGGAAGGTCCAACCTCCCATCACCAACATCCTATTTTCTTGTGCATAGTTCTGTATGTGGCTGTGCAGAATCCCCACAACAGTAGTACTATGTACTATATCCTATCAAAAATAGTCAAATATCTGGTTGGGCATTTTGTTGGTGGTAATTGTCAAAGCCTCAAGATTAAGAAGACTAGAAGAGGACAACCCAAAGGACTGGACTCAGTGGCTAGAGCTATTGGTCAATCTGAGTTTTATTCAAAACCGTAAAATAAAGAGTGGCAAACTGGGCAAGCTTAGCTACAGACAGACTAATAGTAGTAGTACAGAGAGTCATAGCAGAGGCAGTTAGAACTTAGAGGCAGGGATAACCATAATTTAGAAACAGATAGTCAAGTCAAAATCAAAGAAGCTTTTGTAAAAAATAGATTTAGGAAGTGGAACCAGAATTAATAGTTCGAAAAAAATAAGGTGCAGTAAAAGTTAGGGAAATATAATTGTTAATATTAACCACTGGAGGACTTACTGGGGCCAGCAGCAGGGCCCTCGGTAGAGGAGCAGTCCTCTGGTTGTCCCGCCGACTCGGACCCCGTCTTCTTGCCCCTGGGTGCTGCAGATCAGTGATCATGTAAGATATAATAAAGAAAGAGACAAACATTAATGATTGCTCTGAAACAAATAAATTATCTAAAAAACGCTCCAAAACGTTTTAGGAAACAATAATTGCAATAAAATTGACCTATCTAATCCGATCGACTACTGGCTTGCGGGATTCACGGACCGTCTACTTATTTATGAACACTAATCCAGTGTTCCATTCTGATTGATTCGAATCCAGAACACTAACTAAGCCTAAGTACCACCTGACCTAGCCCACCTATTCCAGACGGGCCAATTGTTCACTAAGTCTGCATTTCCATTTTTTTAGCCCTCAAAATGCATAGCTGAGATGGAGGACACATGCATAAATTTGTGCATACACCAAATTGTTGGTTGGTTGCGTCTGATGTTCTGCTACTGACTGACACTGCTAAGCCTACCACTCACTAAACAAACTACAAAAGGTTCTACTAAGGACTGGGGTAAGCAGCACTCAGTGACAGAGGATGCGTCACGCAGACCGATAAAAAATTATCAACTAATACTAACTAAACCTAGTATCCATCCATCTATTGACAGGAGGACAAAGGAAGGACTAGAGTCTCTCTAGCAATAGCATTAACTAACTTAAGTTCTCTAAAGTAAACTCTTACATAATAATCAGCCCAAGCGAGCGCAAAGTTGCAAACAAGTAAGAGTAACGCCGAGCACCTGTGTCCTACAATCACAGAAGATTTTGAAACGTAATTTACCTGCAATGTAAGCAGCAGTATTCTTGTTATTCGTAAAAAATTATACACAATACTTATACTACTATATATATTAGCTACTCACCAAGCCCCACTACCTTGACACCTAGCAGGTCCAACAGGTCCTGCTCCCGGTCCAGGATGTCTGACCACCGGTGGGCCAGCTGGTTATGGGTGCGCCGGACCCCTGAGCAGCAAAACACTGCCCGGCGCACCTTCGCCCACCGGGCGGTGACGCTCCTGGGTAGGGTACCCGGAGCCTGGCCTGCCGCCTGCTGCCAAGGTCAAGGGAGGTGGCACTGCACAAAAAACAAGGGCGGCCACCTCCACCTCGCTAAAAAACTGCCGGGCTTGCACCCCTGCAGGGCGCAGTCTGCTGCAAGGCAGGCAGCTCTTGGGCGCACGCGCCTTGCCCTTGGAGCCAGTAGTGCTGCTACCCTTCGCCATGGTTCTGGGGTGTGTGGGAGGAGGCGGAAAAGAAAAGTTAGAAGGAAAAAATATAATTAGGGGAAGAAGTAGGAGCTTAAAGAAGAAAGTAATATAAAACAGTAGAAAAGTAAAAAAACACAGTAAAAAGTAGAAATAAATGCAAAATATAGACTTAGGCACAGAGAGAGATAGATAATAAATTTAAAAAAATTGAAAAACAGTGTAAAAAACTAAGAATTGCAAAGATTGAGGGAGGATAGAAAAGCAGGCCCAGAACCATAGCATAGAGTGAAAAACAAGATGGCCGCGCCCATCGCGACCGCATGGGTAAGTTCGCACGATATTTCTCCCCGAGCACGCAAAAAGCGTTGCGAACACGTACGACGCGTTCCCGAACATGAAATGCGCATCGCGAGCACGCTATATGCGACCCGGAACAGGAAATAAGGCATCGCGAACGGGCGGGACAAGTGAAAAACAAGATGGCCGCGCCAATAGGCGACCGCATGGGCAAGTTCGCGAGATACCATCCCCCGAGCACGCAAACAGCGTCCCGAACACGCACAACGCGTTCCCAAAGAAGAAAAACGCATCGCGAATGGGCGCGACAAGCAACTACGCACGCTTGCGTAGCTACGTGTAGCGCTTTAACGTCTTCGCGTAGCGCGACTACGCGAACTACGCCCAGGGTTAGTGCAAAGTTTATGCCAGCAATTATTCTATTAATGTAAACGAACTTATTCCTATGGAACAAGGCCCATTCAGAGAAGGACATTCAACGTTAGACCACTGTTTTGCCTTGTGGGTCTTAGCTTGCAAATCAATGAAAGAAACAGGAAATGTATACTGCTGCTTCATTGACTTTTAGGCAGCTTTTGACCAAGTAGATAGAGAAACATTATGCGCCTGATATGACCTTTATTTATCTTTGGAGAAAATTATACTGTGCGTCCTAAGAGTAGAAGGGAAATCTGCTAAATATAAGGCGAAAAGAGTTGAGCAAGAACACAACCTAGTCCAAGGCCATTTGTCATTGGAATCTTACAGTTAGGGAGCTGGTGGAATCCATTTCTACTGGTACCCATGTTTCAGTATGCAGTGCACTGCTGATTGATAGAAGATATTGAGAGATTTTCATTCATTGCAGCTTAAGCCTTTGGGCCTGATTTAGAACTTGGCGGACGGGTTACTCCGTCTCAGCGGTGACGGATATCCCATCCGCCAAAATATAAATCCCATTATATCCTATGGGATTTATATTTTGGCGGACCAAATATCTGGCACCATTGTGACGGAGTAACCCGTCCGCCAAGATCTAAATCAGGCCCTAAGGCTTAAGCTGCAATGTTCTTCTAGACAGAACGCCTCTAGGCCTACAGAGGAAAATATTGTCCCTGCATTAATACTGTGCTATTTGTTTTACCTGCTAACATGGAGAAAACCAAGATTTTAGTACATCTACAGATAAACTGATACATATAAATAGCTGAGCCTCTCCTTTCATTTATCTCTTTGAAGGTTGTGGCGTTTTATTTTGAGTTGCTGTTAAAATCGGTAGAACCATAAGTGATTTGGAAAAATGTATTGGAGATTTTGCTAGGCTCTCACTGGACCCCCTTCTGAAAACCTTCAAACGTAAAATTCTTCCAGAGCTTTTATATGCAGTCTTATATTTTGTAACCCTGAGCGTAGTTTGCATAGTAGCACTACGCGTAGCTACACGAAGTACACTTTGAACTACGCTCAGCTACGCAAATTGCACCTATTGCGTAGCTGTGTGCTTGTCTGCACTGTGCAATAATTGCAAACAGTATCTTGCACAGTGCAAGTTACAATAAAATAAGTATCTCTGTCTTTATATGCTAAAATGCATATAGTCATTTCACAAAAGTGAATACAATAAATTAACAAGCAGTGAGAGAGGTGATGATTTTGGGATCCTCCCTAACCTAGGGAGAGAACCAAGTAGATGCCTTGAAAACAAAAAGCACATCTTGTTGAACGATTCGGTGGTGGTCCCATCCTCTTAGGATCACTCCAAGCACAGTTATTGGCAAAAATACAATCCCACCAAGGTCCTGCAAAGCATTATGAGACGAGATTAGCAGTGGGCAGTGAATATTATAGTGTCCAATATCAAAATAATTCTAGAAAGAGCTGCAGTTCATCTAGTCGTTACTAGATGTCCTTCACGAAGTCAAATGCAAAAGCATTGAAATTATTATTACATCAAGCTGCAGTTCCACTAGTCGCTACTAGATGTCTCACAAGTCAAATGCAAAAGCTTCATGAAAGGGTTTCAATGCTTTTGCATTTGACTTGTGAGGGACATCTAGTAACAACTAGTGGAACTGCAGCTTGATGTAATAATTTCAATGCTTTTGCATTTGACTCGTGAGGGACATCTAGTAACGACTAGTTGAACTGCAGCTCTTTGTAGAATTATTTTGATTTTGGACACTATAATATTCACTGCCCACTGCTAATCTCGTCCCATAATGCTTTGCAGGGCCTTTGGTTGGGATTGTATTTTTGCCCATAACTGTGCTTGGGGTGGTCTTAGGAGGAAGGGACCACCACTGAATCGTTCAGCATGATATGCTCTTTGTGTTCAAGGCATCTGCTTGGTCCTCCCCCTAGGTTAAGGGGGGACCCCAAAATCATCTCCTCTCTCATTGCCTAATATTTTCATTCACAATGTTCACTTTTGTGAATTGGTTATATGCTTTTTAAAATGTAAAATTGTTTCATCAAAGCATTTGTAGGTGTTGTTGATGATTTTGCTGCTATGCTATGTGTATTAGCACAGTTTTTGTACTGTGCTATGTGCAATTTGTGTAGTGCGTAGTAGCGCAAACTACGCACGCTCTGTGAGCGTAGTGTAGTACTATGCCCAAGGTTAATATTTTGGACCTTGAGTTTCTTGGTAACATTCAAGAAGTAACTTGTGGAAAAGAAAGTTAGTTAAACTTTCCTGTACCATTGATTTCAGTAATAAGAATAGTCTCTTCATCTCTCCACTCCTGTGATTTCTAGCAGCAAAAATACTTTTTCACTACTTACGCTCCTTATAACAATGCAATTAATGTAAAATTTCAAAATTATGGTGGAATGATTTGAATTACACTGATCTGAAATGGGCCAGGGAAAACAGGAAACAGATTCTTTCAAACTAAACATACCTTTAATATTGAAAATAATATATCTCCATCACAACAGAATTTATCTAAAGGGGAAATGACTCCGACAGCACTAAAGGCTTCGACAAAAATGTATAACTTGTTAATTGAAAAAAAGAATCAGTTAATTTAAGATCAGACTCTTTATTTAACTATGCTTTTTCTCTCCCTGATGTGGTTATGCGTTGATACTCAAGTTTAGAATTGGACTACATCCCTTCTATTTTATTCTCTCTGCTGCAGCGAAACTGAAGCTCTTCATCAGTATATGTTGGTGCCTCTACAGTCGAAATGTACCGGTACATATTTTATTACATTGTTTCCTTTCCATTACTTAGTTTGCCACTTTTTAAAGCCTGTTTTAATAAGTTATATCACATTGACTTGTAAATCAAGCTAAAACATTAAAGGTTGAAATGAGATTTATTGATGTTGCAACAGCCTTAGCATGCATTTTAATAGTTGTTCAAAAGGAGCAAAAGGAAGGTGCACTATTGTTTTTAAATATTATTTTTAATGATCTATTTTATCAATTTTGTACATAAAACGTATATTTGATTTCACTCGGTTTTACATTTAGGACCACTACTTGCAAAGAAAGAGAGCAGAAATCTTCCACTGCCCTCTTGTGTTTGGGTTGCTGCAATGTATTTGGGGGGCTAAGGGGGTCTATTTACTAAGATTTAACGCCGTGTTTGCATCACAAAAGAGAAGCAAAATGAAACAATTTTTTTTGTTACCATTGCTTAGCACCAAGGGGGCGTATTATGGCATGGACGTTCCCATGCAACCACTCAAGATTTCTGACTCTAAACCCTATTTACTTAAAAAAGTAGACATGGTTAAGCATCAGAAAATAGCACCCATTTCAAATAGGCGCTATGAAGGAGAAATGCTTTCCTTTCTCCTTTCTTTTCTGACTTTGTTTGTGTGCTGCACTGTACAACACACACACAAAGTAGGAAAAGGTTTCAAGTCAATCTAAGCATAGTATTTTGTACTGGAAGGGTTCCCTTCCAGTACAAAACCTATGCTAGACTCACGGACACACCCTTGCACTATGGTGCAAAGGTGTGTCCGTGGTGCACAACAGCATTTTTCTGCACCGACGCTATGGAGAGGGGAGGAGAGTGCCATATTTCTGTAAATATTGTGCTCTCCTGCTGTCTCCTTCTCACGCAGCACAGCATTTGCGAGTGCTGCATTGCGCTGCTTGAGAAACTAGTAAATCTTCTCCTAGAAGTCATCTTTCATCCTCTTCAGTCAAAACAAGGATAAAAGGCTGATGTAGTTTTGACAATGATGCAGAGTTCATTTTACACAACAGACCAGCTATGGCAATGATGATTACCTTGTCTGTTTCCTTTCCAGAGCTCACATGCCTCTTTTTCACTTGACTCGTTATTGGGAAGTATGGGTCAGAAATTGTTCTGTCTCCTTAAGATCTGCGAGGTCTCTTTTGAGGACCTGGCTGTTATATCCACTGTGTGGTAGAATATGTGAAAAGTTTGCAAATTTGGGGAAAAGAAACAAGTTAACGGTAAACGAAGACCAGTTTGCACGTGTACGTAATGCATATGGAACAATATAAACATATGACAAGGTGCTGACTTGCAGAAAAACAAATAGGAACAAGGATAATACTCTATCAGTCCTCTTAGGCAACAATTAACAATTGCTAATAAGCACATCAAAGGTCTTTAAGATCCTTGCAGCTCTGAAATTGCAAGCTGAAATTCAACCATCACACATCACCATACTTCACTACCCCTTGGAGGGGTTATATGTTGGTAGTCATGTGCTAATTTGCTCTCAATTGCTGCCTACTTGTTGTCCCACAAGGTCATAAGATCTTAAGTGGCATTACCAACATCAGCGTGTCTGACTTCCCCATGTGATCATTTTGCAAAAATGTAATTTTCAGGGCCGTTCTCGGAAGGACCCTACAGCGTGCACCACCCATTGCCCCTGCCAGCGCTGCCAATGCTAACATAACTAATAACCATCTCACTTTCACAAGTGTGACAATTCTGAGTACTCAAGGTCGCCCAAAGCTATAAGAACAGCATTGGTGGCAGATATTATCCATTTTTAATATATATTGAATTATTAAACACTGTCTGCTCATCTCAAAATTTGTTAGACAATGCCACTATGTGGTAGACTGTCATTAGAGCCGGTGTTGAGAATAAAGTGCTGTGCCGAGAACCATAAAACACCAGCCCAAATTAAGCACTGGTGGCACTCCTGCTGATGGTTTTTGGCGTGCTCCTGTTTTCATGCACTGAAACACTCCTTAGGTTTGTGATTGCCTCTCCTTCTGGACTGCATTGCAATGGGTGATGCCGGTTCCTCTCGCAGTGTCCCATTCACACACAGTCTGCCAAGTGTGCATCAAGCTAGATGCCTGAGCATGCTCTATTGAGGCTGGACAAGGCAAATGCCCTCTTTAGCTACGTCTGCATGAGATGGGGCTATCAGCCACGTATTGAATATATATATATGCATATATTACCTGTTTTTATTGATTTTAAAGATTTCGACAGGTTATGGACATACAGGCATTGAGCGAGCCATCAGTAAGCCAACAATCATGAGTAGCATACATAGAAACTGCCGACAGGGCCATCATAGTGTCACAGTGGTGCAACAGGATATAAAAATCAATGGAGCATGCAGTGAAATGCCATTTGTACAAAGAGACATAAGAGTTTTAAAAAGCTAAGGTATAATCAGTGCATGTCACATGGTCTATTACAAGTGATCAAACTTAAAGAAAAACATTCAAAAATTTCAACTAGTTCCTCTGTTACAGATAGAGGAGGTTGCCTGGGCTGTACTTCTGTAAGTGTATAAAAGGGTTGCAAAGTCAAACTTTACACTCTGGAGCTAAGAGGACCAGGAAAAGGGGAAGAAGTAGAGGAATATGGAGTGTGGTGGGGGTGTGGGGGGGAAGTGAGTGGGGTTGCGCTGAACTATCCCGGACTTAGTGGTTGCGGGGGAACGTGTAGTGGTCATGGGTTGGGTGACTGCAAAATAGGCATTTATGGATCCTGAAGGGAAGGCACTGTTGTGGCAGTGTTGGCGTCTTGGGATTGATCAGCAATCGATAATAAGTAATTGCGCAAAGGTTGCCAAATATCCCTTGGCCTAGAGGTCGGGTTTGTAGGAGGCATATAGTTTACTGGTGTTGTCACAGTGTGTCATGCTGATGAGCCAGTTGTTGGTGTTGGCACTTACCCCCGTGTATTGCAACTCCGTGCTTAGCCAGGAGTAGCGCCATTGCAGTAAACCATCTAGTGCTTTTAGGAAGGTCTTTTACCTAGTTCAGCAAGGCGGTTAGGGGATTAGCCTCTAGGTCAATCTCCAGTGTTAGGGTTAGACCGGAGAAAATCTCACCACAGTGGTGCGCTATGTACCTACAGATCCACGTCATGTGAAGAAAGTCTGCTCCCGGTGTGTGGCATTTAGGACATTTAAAGAGTGCGACCGGTCATATTTGTGTTGATCATTAGGAGTTACTTATGAGTGTTGCAGAAATTTGAAATGAAGATGTTTGTGACGATGGTTAGGTGAAACTATCCGGGTTTGAATACAGCATGCCACCCATATCTTATCCGTGATGGACCTACCTTGGTCCCATTCCTAATGGGATCTGAGTGTGACATCCTGAGATGGGAACAGTGCAATGCTAGCATGATACAGTTTGGAAACTAGTCTACCTCCATCTGTGTCATTAATTACTAACGTTAGTGGGGGGAATTCATCTGGTGCTAATGGATAAGTCAATATGGTAGTTCTTGATGCATTATGTACACGATGCATAATGAAGCGGTCCATGTGAGAAGCCCTGCGAAAGTGTGGATCTGTGAAGTGTACTAACGTGTGTCCCTCTGGAAAAAGGTCACTGAAAGTGTGGAGACTGTAACCTGCCAGTGTGTGTTTGACCAGGGTTTCGCAAGTTAGAGTAGGCCATTGGTTGTCCACCAAAGTCAAGGCAGGTGAGTAAAGGAGGGTGCTGCCTAGGAGTCATCAAAGTTTCCTCCAGGCCCAGCAGGTGGTGGAGAGTGTTTGAACATCTCTGGGGTCCAAGGGGATCCCTTTAGGAAGTAAGGAGGCAAGTGGAGTAGGTGCAGCCAGGTCCATCTGCATGATACCAATGATGGGCATACTGGCATTGTGCGCCCAGATAATAGAGCTGAAGATGGGGTACTCCAAACCCAGTCATGACCGGTATGACTCGTGGGTGGGGGGGTAAAAGGGAGGCGCAGGGGAGTGGGTCGCACTGGGGTATGTTTAATTTAAAAAAAATAAAAGTTAAGTTAACTTACCTTTGCTGGCCCATCCTGCGTCGTCGGTCTGCGTCGTCCTCTCTACAACAGGAAGCAGCCGCAGGCAGCCTCCCTCCTCTCCCCTAAGCCAATCACATTGCTGCAATGGCAGCATTGTGATTGGCTGGGATTCCGACCCCACAGGCATCTATGGGGAGGCCATTTTCTCTATGTAGGCTGCATGCAGCCTACATAGAGAAAATGCAGAGTGCGTATGAATGGTTTGGTCGGCCCTGGGGCTGACCAAACAGTCAGCGCCCACAACAGTGGGCAAGTCACTCCTCCCCTGCCCTCGAGCAGGACCACCCACCTGCCCGCCCTCAACCAAACCCTGCCTTCTGCTTTCTCGCAGTGCGAGAAGCAAAAACATAAAATGGTATATAAAATACCATTTTATGTTTCTGCTTCTCGCACTGCGAGAAAGCAGTGGGGTGACGCTCCTCCGCCCACATGGAGGAGCCGCCCCTGTCCAAACCTGCCTCTCTTGTAGGAGAGCACTAATGTTTCCCAGCTAATACGAGATCTACGACCGGCCCAAATATGTTTGAGGAGTAAGCTGCGCAAAGTTAGGAGAAACGAATTGCTTAAGGGCATGGGAATATTAAGGAAGAGATATAGGAATGGGTGAAGGATCACCATTTTAATTATTGCAATCCTGCTGGCCATAGGCAAGAGGCAAGCGGATCAAGCGATCAATTTGTGTTGTTAGTGTGTCGATTGAGGGACCATAATTTGCCGCATCACCTGTTCCTTGTTGGGGTGAAGTAGGACGACTAGATATTTAACTGGCCATTCGCACCAGGTTAACGGGAAATCACATGGGGTCTGTTTAGTGGCAGAAGTTACGGGAAAAAGTTCTGATTTGGACCAGTTGATCCAAAGTCCAGAATGGGCCCGAATCGTGTCATTTAGTATAGAATTGGAATTAAATTCTCTTCCGGGTGTCGAATGAATAGTAAGATTTCATAAGTGTTAAGTGAGATGAGAAGGGACCCAGAGTTATATTTGAAAATATCGGTGGAGGTGGCACAGGTGAAGATGTCAGACCAGAGGGTCTATGGCTATTATTAAAGGTAGGGCAATCCTGATGGGTAATAGCAAATGGGGCCATAATTGAGCCATTGACTCTAAGGCGGCTGTGGGTTCTGTGTACAGGAGATCTATCAAGGAGGAAAAGCGGAGGGGGACACCCAGTGTGTGTAGCACGGCTCGGAGCAAGGGTCACTCCAAGGAGTCAAACTCCTTTTCAACGTCCAATAGAGCTATTGTGGCAGGGAGCTCCGGAGAGATTCTATGAAGTACCGAGAAGACATCGCATGAGGGACAAATCCCGATAGAGCAGGGTAAATAATTTGTTCCATGAGTAATGAAAGTCGGTTGGAGAGTACTTTGGCCAATATTTTATTATCCAAATTGAGAAGCAACAAGGGTCTATATGAACCGTAATTTAAAGGATCCTTGCTGGGTTTAGGGAGAAGGGTTATTACAGCCTCATGCACAGAAGGTGGCAAAGCGCCCGTTTTAAGGGATTCCTCATAACCCGCGAGCAGATGTGGCACAAGTATATGTTTAAAATGTTTATAGAATTTGCCTGTGTATCCATCAAGACCTGCAGCCTTGAAGCCGTCTAGGGAATCAATGGCTTGTATAATTTCCTCGCAGGAAAAGGGTTCACTAAGGAATTGATGTTGGGGATTAGAGAGCCAGACCATAGCCACCTCGTCAAGATAAGCTGTTTGGGCCTTGGTGTCCTCCGAGTGACAGGTAGTGTGAAGGTGAATATAATACTGGAGCAGGGTATCACGTATACCCCTGTTAGAAGTAACCCTGGTGCTCCTGCCCAAGTTCAGCTCATATATGTAGCAGTTGTCCCTCTGTGGGCGGAGAAGTCAGGCTGGAGTTCGCCCAGGGCATTCGCCTTTACCAAATCTGCATGCTTGAGCATGTTCCCTCAAATAAGAGAACCTGGCGCTCAGCCAAGTCTCTGTACTCAGCCAGTAGGGAAGCCCTGACTTGTGGGCAAGGTACATCAGTGTTATGTGTTGCCTCACAATTCAAGTCAGCCAGGTTCTTTTTGAGGCATCAAAGGCTTCCACTTTACTACTACTAAATGCCTTCTGTGAATACCAAAAGTAGTAAGTTTAGGATTGTATCTCAGTTTAGTAGTAGTAAAGTTAGGAGTCCTAACTTTACTACTACTAAATGCCTTCTGTGAATACCAAAAGTAGTAAGTTTAGGATTTTATCTCAGTTTAGTAGTAGTAAAGTTAGGAGTCCTAACTTTACTACTACTAAATGCCTTCTGTGAATACCAAAAGTAGTATGTTTAGGATTTTATCTCAGACTAGTTCTGTGAATCGGCACCCTTGACAATAGTTTATACCTGATTGGCATATTTGTTGTACTGGTAAGTCCCTTATAAAGTGGTATACCATATACCCAGGGCCTGTACTTCAAATGCTACTAGTGGGCCTGCAGCACTCATTGTGTCACACACACAAGTGGCTTTTCAAACTAGTCTCAGGCCTGCCACTGCAGTGCCTGTGTGTGCAGTTTACTGCCACAATGACGTGCCATTTAAAACTACTTGCCAAGCCTTAAACTCCCCTTTTATTACATATAAGTCACCCCTAAAGTAGGCCCTAAGTAACCCTAAGGGCAGTATGCCCTGTAAGTAAAAGGTAGGACATGTACCTGCATGTTTTGCATGTCCTGGTAGTGACAAACAGCCTATTTTGTGTTTCACTACTGTGAGGCCTACCCCTCTTATAGGTCAGCACTTGGAATTCCTTAATACACCTTTAAGCTGTAATTCGTGATCGGAGAAGAGTAGCTTTTTCATGTTTGATATGTTTAGAATGGTAATGATAAATCCCCCTTACTGGTGAAGTTGGATTTAACATTGCTGTTTTAGAAATGGCACTTTTGGAACGTGGATATCAGAATCTACCATATAGGCTTACTGCTCTTTGTGCCTGACAGCCTGTCTCCAATACACGTCTGGGCTGGATGACAGCTACATTTTGTGCATTCCCTCTAGACAGCCACAAACACAGGAAGGCAAGGCTCATCTGCATTCTGAGCACTCATCTGCGTTCATCTGAATTCTGATTGGTCTTCCTGTGCAGGGTGGCATGAGAGGGGCTGACACTTACACTTCAATAGGTAGTGTCCTGTGCACACACAAAGCACTGATTTACCCCCCAGGGTTAGCCTGGCAGACAGGACCAGGTTGAAAGGGATCCTTGTGTATTTCAGAGAGTTCTTTTGAAGTCACCCCAAACATCAAAGGCACTTTTGGGTATAAGTAATGGGTCTTTGACCACCTAAAACTAGACACTTCTGGATCTTGAACTGAACCTGTGTCAGAAGGACTTTTGTGCTTCTTAAAGGACTCAACTGGAATGCTTTTCTGGAAGGACTTCTTTTCTGCTTGTTGCTCTACTGCCTGCTGCTCCCTGACTCTGCTGGAAGGACTTCCCTCCAAGTGATCTCCAAGGGCCTCCTGGCTTGCCTCCTGTTCTTCTGAAGTCTCAGCAGGTACACAAAGGACTTCCAACTCATCACCTACAGCTCCTGTGCCTGTCTTCAACTCGCTCCTGATCTCCAAGAGGTGTCTCTGCAGTTGTGGTCCCTTGGAATTGGTGTCTGGGCCCCTGAAATCAAGCTTTTGGGCCTTCATGACCACAAACAGGCCCGTTCGCACTGAGACTGCGGCGCTCGCTTGTAGGATTGGCGCGAGCAACCACAACAACTCCTCAGATAGCAAGCACTGCCACCCGCGACTGGGAGGCCCCGTCTGCCATCCGCAACACTTGGCCTACTCTTCTTGCCCACAGGATCATCGTTAGTGGCGCTCTACTTGCTCCCGGCAATCGTCTACCCTGCGAACTGAGCTCTTGGCTCAGCTTCACAATGTAAAACTTCAGCGGGACCTGTTTGGAACAGTACCTGACCCTTGCTCCATCGTGGTCTGCCTGAACTTTGGATTTACCCCGGTCTAACGAGACCTAAAGTAACTTTTGAGTGCTTTTGACTTCTAATCACTTTTTTGCTTTTAATCTTTAAAAATAACTTATATCTTGACTTCTACTGATTGGATTTTTGTCATTTTGGTCTTATTGTGCTCAGAATAAATATTCTCTATTGTTCTCTATTGTTCTAAGTCTGCATGGAGTCTTTTTGTGGTGTATTCATTGTGTTACTGTGTGTGTGTTCCACAACTACTTTACACATTGCCTCTTGAGATAAGCCTGACTGCTCTGTGCCAAGCTACCAAAAAGTGAGTACAGGCTATCTTTTAGTATATATTTAGCTTACCCTGACTAGAGTGGTGGTTCCTGCCTGGCCTGGGTGCATACCTCAGCCAACTAGGAGTCCCATTTCTAACAGTGTGCTGGTGCTGGCTCTACTCCCACCTCTCATGCAGTGTGAAAGGTGGTGGATGGAGCCACCAATGCACCAGAGGGAGAGGAGCAGTCACCAATAGGACTTCATACCCCAGGTAGAGATGAAGGCTGGTGACCAGGTACTTCATGAGGCCTGTACCACTTATGATAGCGCAGATTTAACTGGCATTTCCTTCCTTTACCATGTCCTGGTGATGGGGGAGGGGACAAAAACTTCCCATTTCTGTCTCTCAGTAACAAATAGAAGGGTTCTGAGAAACTTGTGAGGGCCTGTGGAGCAAACACGGAGTGTGAAGTCCTAATAGTAAAGCAGGCTGACGCTGCCTCCTCAGCTGTGAGATAGAAACCTGGGGTCCCAACAGGCACGCCAGAGTAACAGCTGCTGTCAACTCTGTAGATAGTTCGTTGAATTATTATGAGACAACACTTATATTTTTAATGTAATGCAAAGTTACATTTATTAATTTAAGGTTTTTCTATTGTGCATTCTACATACCAGTCGGGTTGAGAGAGCTCTTTACAAACGGATCTAAGAGATAAACAAAATATTAAAATATTAAAGAAATATCACAAACTAATAATAACAGCAAATTAATACAAATACAGTGAGTTATTACAAACAGCTTACCTTACTGGCCATGCAAGATATTTATGTGGAAAATTGCCTCCGTCTATGTTGTATTGTCACTGTGCCATCTAACCTTACGTCCTGAGACCAGGTTGTTTTTGATGACAGTTCTATTCTGGGTAACATAATCTTTCCAACGTCATTCTAGCGTCAATATACTAAAACTGTTTGTGCAATTGCATCCGAGATAATTGAAGGTAACATGTCAGACTTTCCATATCAGGCTCGGGTGGGGCTGCTTTCTCTTTGCCGGAAGGGTCAGGGCACTGCAACATTCAGACTGAATTTTAAAGCCGACCCCTGGGAACCAGGGTAGAAAATGTTTCTCCAAAAACCTAAATTTCGCTTTTTATATTGAATGATGAATGTCCACTGTGCTCTGGCAGCCAAAGACTTGTGATGCTTTTAACAACAAATCAAATGCCTCGTGCCCCGAGGATTACAGATCAATGCTGATCTACTTAAAAAGCTTTTGCTGGCTCAGAAATTCAGCTTATCTGAAGGCCATTGGCGATTACATGGCCTGCCTATCAAATGGTTAATGTACGCTGTGGAGATAATTCTGAAAGTTGACTTTGTTTTTAGTTTCAATAATGCAATTGACAAGCAACCATATTAAACGTTTCCATGCTACAGAGAAATAAGATAGATCGCATGCACAGAACTGATGTAAAAATGTTATTGTCCTTGCTATTGTAAAGCTGTATTTTTACACTTTTTTGACTGTGTTTGACACACATGTATCCTCGCATTTAGTTGAGTTAACCTATGCTCACAACTTGTCTAGCTATAGCTATATTAAAAAAATAAAAAAATACTGAACATTTGAACTCTTGAGATCTGAAATATTAAGTTTATGTACCTATCTTAACAAACTGTGAGTGATTTGAATGACTGCAGACAATGGATCTTAGAAATGCAGGCCTTTGTGAAACTGGAATTTCAAACCTGATCATCACTTGAATTATTTTCTTTTGGCTGATTATAAATGAATGAAGGTCATTTATAAAGCGCAAACAATCAACCCAAGGGGTAGCTCGACCCTGCCATCTGAGAATAGAGAATACTTGTCCACCCACCACTAAAAGAAAGGAAGAGGAAAGAAAGATATATGATTAATGCTGGGAAAAGAGGCAAGGTTTCAGAAGCTTTCTAAAAACCTGGCAGCTGGAAGCTGATTTGACCCTAATCATTCCAAGCTCTCGCTCCCACAACCGAGATAGATCTACCCCATCTGGTGTGTAACCTGAACTTGGGGATCCTTGTCAATCTATTCTTGGCGGATCTTAACTCTCTAAGGGCGGCGTAAGGTGCAATTCAATCTGATAAAAATCTTATAAACAATAGTTAAGGATTTAAATAAAATCAGTTTTCAACAGGAAGTCTGATGGAAAGTGGCCCGCTCTGAAGAGTCACCCCAAACGTTTTGCCTTCCTCCTCCTCGTTTTGCTGAATTCTTTTTGTTGGAGTTAGGACTCTGAGCACTTTATCACTGCTGACCAGCTCTAAAGTGCAGGTGCTTCTCTCCTAAACATTTGTATTTTGTATTTGTGACTTGGCATTTAAAACCACTTGCCAAGTCTTAAAGTCCCCTTTTATTACACACATCACCCCTAAGGTAGGCCCTATGTAGCCCTAAGGGCAGGGTGCTGTGCAAATAAAAGATAGGACATGTACTTTTACGTTTTACATGTCCTATAGTGACAAACAGCAAAATTCGTTTTTCACTACTATAAGGCCTACTTATCTCATAGGCTAACATTGGGAATTCCTTAAACCACTTTTAAGCTGTAATTCTTGATTAGAAAGGAGAAGCAGCATCATGTTTCATATCATTAGAATGGTAATTATAAATCCTCTTTACTAACGAAGTTGGATTTACCATTACTGTTTTAGAAATGCCACTTTTAGAAAGTGCAAAAAGAACAATTGATGGAGACAGAAATGCTGAACAATGTCAAATATTCACCCCAGTACAGAGATCTGGACCTTCAGGGGTTTGTTAAAGCGCGACTACTCACCCGTAAGGGTCTCAAGGCGCTAGGGGTGGGGGGGGGGGCGGGCAGGTTCCATTCCATCAAGGAGGAGGTCTGTCGAAGAGCCAGGTTTTGAGGTTTCTTGCGAAGATGGGGAGCGATGTTGTGTCTGTCTGAGGTGGAGCGGAAGGGCGTTCCATGCATTGGCCGCGAGGAAGGAGAAGGAGCGGCCTCAATACATCCATCGTTTTTTTGCTCCCCATGCCATTCCAGTTTAAAACCAGCCATATGCAAATCAGTATTAACTCTGCTCCTCATGGGAGCAATGCAGCCAGAACTGCCAGGCCAGGTCCTCCCTGGACCGGAAACAAGCATCCTGGGACCGGTACAGGGGTATTACCCCTCAACATCCCGGCTAGTAAAAGTAAAAGTAAAGTAAGTAAAGTACAACAGCCCGGCTAGCTTGACTCCAGTGGCATGGAGAGCACAGGACCCACATCTGGGCATACCCGTTCCACTCGAGGTGATAACTGCAAAAAGAACAATTGATGGACAGTGTTGGACTTGGCCCTTTTGCCCTGAAATTTTTCGCTTTTATTAAGGGTAAAACATGGTGTGTCCGAACAGAAAATGCCAAATGCTGTGTAATGTGGTACACACTGTTAGCTCCACCATTTTAGAAAAGCACTGTGGAAAAATGTCACTGTTAAAATGGACGCCATGCCTGCCTGCCCATGTGACGCCTGACTGAGGTGGGTTGGCAGTCTAGTGGTTTGTTTTCCAGTGCCCCCTGCGTTTGGAGAGAAACGTCGCACCGAGGGTGCTCTACTCCTCCCCCTGAACCAGTTTGAACCGGTTCCCCAGAGAACCTTCTGGAAGCTGCCAGCCCTGTCTGGTAGGTGGGGTGAGAGGCGTATATAGAGGGGGGCTGGGCTGCCATGTGCTCAGACAGAGGCAGTGCAGAGCCCGGACTGAATGAGAGGGGACACTCTGCCAGGGGAGACCGCCACATAGGGCCTGTGTGCTGGCCCCTGGGCCCATCTGCACCCCTCCACCGTCCCCAGGGCCAGTGAGAGCCCCTTACTGGAGTGTAGACTGCCATGACAGGAGGAGTACCACGTTATGGGGGATGACTGCTTCTAGGAGCTGCGGTCCTGTTCCGATGAGTACCCACTGCCCGTTGATCTGACCCAGTATTGCTGACTGCTCTCCTCACAGCCCTGAATCTAGCGCCTGGGGAGCGCTATACCTGCGGTGCCGGAAGGAGGGAGAGGGTGCCTGCAGCGCTGGACTGCCAGAGCTTTACTTATCCTGGGGGACCCTGGAGGTGGGAGCGCTGCCTGTTGCCTGCCTGCACCCTAGCGCTGTGCCCTGAATCCTGGAAGCGCTGCATGCTGCACCCAAGAAGCGTTAGTTGCCAACCTGCCTGTCTCCCTGCGAGCGCTGTGCCTTCACCGCGCTGGACTGTCCTCTCTGTGTGCCCTACTGCCAGCGCTGTCTTCCCCCCAGGAGCGCTGTGCCCAAGAAACGCCCCAGCGCTGGAGGGGCCTTTTTCCCCAAGCGCGGTGCCCTGCGTGCTCCACATTGCCAGGAGTGCAGACTGCCCCCGAGCGCTGGCGCTGCGGCCGGAAGTAGCGCTGCTGAAGTAAAGTCACCGCCGCCGCTCGGGCTCTGTTACCTGTCAAGGATCACCGCCGCGGCCCCCGTGCTGGGAAGGACGAGCGCTGTGCCCTTGGCCCCGCTGCGGGCCGGTTTCCGGCTGAAGCGCCGCTGCTCGAGTCACCGCTGCGGCTCCGGGGCCGAGAGAGGAGTGCCTGTGTGGCTGGGAGGTCCGCTGCGGCCCCCGGAGTGAGGGGATCACCGCCGCGGAGGAGGAGAGGGCCGCATTAGGCCCGAGGAGCGCCAAGGAGTCGCGTTGCCGGGCGACCAAGGCCGGTCGCGTCATCATCGGAGCCGCGCTCCGATTGGTTCTGCGCACACGCCCCTGAGGAGCCACTCCCCATTGGTTCCCGGGTCCAGAGGCCGACGGAGGCCCGGAGCCCGGGACAGAAGTACGCCGGAGGGGCTCCACTGCCATCGGGAGCCCCTGAATCCTCCCCAGAACAGCATGGACCCCGGAGAGCCTGGGCCCGGCGGGAGCCCACCCCGCCTGCGTGTTGCTGCGCCTGCAGCCCGAGAGGAGTGGAGCCTGCTGCCGGGAGGCCGCCGAGACGCCTGCAGCCCCGAGAGCCCGGTGAGTGGGGCATTGAGGGAACCAGTAGCAGGGAGGGGGCAACGGGGCACATTGCCGGTGCCCGCCCCCGGGACCAGGGCCCATTTTACCCCCCAGCTGCCCCACTTGATAGCGGGCAGCTGCAGCGGTTGGGGCAGTATTGACCTAGTGGCCCTGGAGTGGGGACCCTGCCCTTGACTTGGTGGGGGGGGTGGTGTCGGGGCACATTGTCGGTGCCTGCCTCCCCCCTGTGTTGCGCTGACTTTATAGCTGCCCCGTATAACAGTGGGCAGCTGCAACGTTGAGGGGCATTGTTTGCCAGGGGCCCGGGAGTCGGGCTCCCTGTGTGAAGTGGGGCTGCAGCAACTTAGAGTCCCAGAGAGGGGCTCCCCAGGCGCAGTGGCGCACAGGCTAATCTGCAGCAAGGGGCATGCCAGGCTTGTAAGGCCTATTGTATTTACGCTGATGACTCCTGCCCCCGAGTGATTAGCAAGGTTTAACCTCTGCATGAGGGTGTTCACCTATAATGCCTCCAATGAATTTAATGTACCTACATGAGTGGAGCCTGTGTTCACCTGCCAAAAGTTAATGTGTTCCTATGTTGTAGGCCTACCTGATTTGCGACACCCACTGTATGGAAAGTGATTGCGCCTAGAATGTTACAGGCTCTTCCTCATTTACAGTGTAATGGACATCTAATGTCTAGCTAATTGCATGCCGCCAAATGTGTGGAAGTATATGTTGGGACCTACTGTGATACCTGCTTTTACGGGAGGTTGTTGTTACGGCCTCCTACCGGCCTACTGGTCTACTGTTATGATGTGCTTGAAGGAATCTACGCACTGGGTTTAAGAAGTTAACTGAAGTGAAATGTTGCCTAAGATTATCTGCGTCACCTATTGCCGACTTAAAGTTAGATAAAGGAACTTGCTTTTACATAACAGCCTGGTGTGGTCTCCTTTTTGTGGTGTGCCTGGTGTGTCGCCTGTGTGTGCTGCGCGGATGCTTCACACAATGCTCCTGGTTTAGCCTTCCCGCTCCGCACCACGCTACCCGTTTCCAACATTGGTGCTCAGCGGTGGGATAGGACTTGTGTTTGCGCAGTACTACAGCGGCAAGTGGTTGCACTACAAAGGGGGTACTTTAGAGTAACCACAGTTTTGGGGATTGTGTCCCCCTGTGGCACTGTGGGTTGTGTATCCCGGGTGTATCTCGCCAGGATGGGGTTGGTCTACAATGAGGATGACCTGGGGGAGTACACTGAGCAGGAGGTGAAGGACCTCTGCAGGGAGAGAGGGATACTCACAGTAGGCAACACGCGCAGGAAGATGTTCCTCTATGAGGCCCTGAGAAGGGGGGAACCCTTAGAGCCCCACGGGGACCTTTCCGATTACCTCTCCGCATATTTAAGGGATGGATTTGGTAGAGACCGTGAGGAGGACTCTGAGAGTGAGGGGTCCCGGTCCATAACCCTGGAGGGTGGTGACTTTGAGGAGGAAGAGGATGTTAGGGCAGAGACACCGGTAGCGAAGGAGGACACCATAGAGAGGGAGTCCCGTACTGGGTCCAGCCCCCGGGGCACTGCCCCACCCCTTTCCCTGTCCCCAGAAGAGTGGGTAGATAGGAGGGAAGAAAGGGAGTATCAGCTGGCGCTGGAAAGGCTCAGAGCGGAGCTAGCGCAGCTGAGGGTGGAAGGAAAAAGGCTAGAGACCGAGAGGGTCCTAGCACAGGAGAGGATGGCTAAGGCGGAGAGGGCCTTCGCAAGGGAGAGACTAGCTCAGGTGGGTAGGTTGTCCCCTGAGAATGGTGTCTGTGGTCTGGATTCACCAGTGAGGGTGGGATCCAGTGGTGGCAGCGAGAGTGAAGCCAGTGCAGGAAGTCCCACTCCCAGAGCCCGGAAGATGGGGCCTGATCCCCAGGAGGAGGGGGACAGGTTGGAGTTCAAGGGCAGGGGAAAACTGTCCCATCAGTCTTGGGGGGAGTATGTGGACGTGTGTTGGACTGCACTGGAGGAGTGGATGGTGGGTGGCGCGGTGACAGATGGGGAAGAGCTGTTCCGCCTGATTATCAGGGAGCATGTGCTCAAGAGTTGTCTTCCCAGGTTGCGCCACCACCTGTTGCAGTGTGGGCTCTCCGACCCCAGGGAGCTTGCACGGAAGGCGGACCTTTGGGTGAGTGCCAGAGAGTCTGAGAGGGCAGGGGGGAGTGATCCTGAAGGGAGTGGTGCAGGGATCTCCCAACCCAGCGAGGTGGGAGAGGTGGAGAATAGCCCAGCTAGGTCCCAGGATAGTGAGAGGGTTGTAGGGCCTCACATCCTATCTATAGGAAGGAGTGAGACGGGGAGGTGTCCCGAGGTGCCCCAACAGCAGTCTCAGGGCCTGGAGAGTTCCATAAGGGAACCCCAGGTTGGGAGCCTAGGCTGTCCCGAGAGGCCACCCATTGAAGGGGAGCCCCTAGTGTCAGGAGAACCCGGGGCGTCTGTAATCTGAGCTCCGGGGGTTCTGGGGTCTGCTCAGCCACAGGGTTTAGATCCTGGGCTGGGGTGCCAGGTTCAGGGGCTGCCTGACCTGGCGGGAGGGACGTCCGTAACCAGTGTCCCTCCGGAGTTGACTTCCAGGGGTACTTCTCCAGGTGGGAGGGTGCGGAACTCTGGAAGGGGGTGCAGGGGAGGAAGGACTCGCCTCTGGCACTGACTCAGCCACAGGGTTTAGATCCTGGGCTGGGGTGCCAGGTTCAGGGGCTGCCTGACCTGGCGGGAGGGACGTCCGTAACCAGTGTCCCTCCGGAATTGTCTTCCAGGGGTACTTCTCCAGGTGGGAGGGTGCGGAACTCTGGAAGGGGGTGCAGGGGGAGGAAGGACTCGCCTCTGGCACCAACTCAGCCACAGGGCTTAGATCCTGGGTTGGGAGGCCAGGGACAGGTACTGCCTGACCTGGCGGGAGGGACGTCTGCAAGCAGTGTCCCCCCGGAGTTTTCTCCCGGGGGTGCTTCTCCAGGTGGGAGGGTGCGGAACTCTGGGAGGGGGTGCAGAGGGAGGGTGGACTCGCCTCTGGCACCGGGGCAACCTAAGGGTTTAGACCCTGGGTTGGTGGATCGGATGCAGGGTCCCGGCCCTGGAAGAGTGAGAGAGTGGTGTTCTGAGGGTGCCCCGCAGAGGAGGAGAGGGCGGAACCCCAGAAGGAGAGGGAGGGGGAGGAGAGCCTCGCCCCTACCTGGTGGACAGTGTGAGAGTGTGGTCCCTAGGTGGGAAGACCATTGGCAGTTTGGGACTGCACGGAGGAGAGGGAGAGTGGTCAAAGGGTACTACGGGCCTGGGGCTACTGCCCCCACTCTGTGAGACAGCCAGGGCCAGAGACATCTGGATGGCCTAGGGCCCGGTCCTGGCTGCAGCCAACTAGGGAGCACCAGTGGGGTGGCCTAGTTGGGTCAGGAGGAGTTGAGAGAGGGAACCATCGGGTTCCAGAGTGGAGAAGAACCTGCGGGTGTTCCTGCAGTTGTGGGCCCGCGTCCAAGTTCTCTCGCCCTAAGCAGGGAAGCCCATCAAGGCAGAGATCGGTCTACCCTGGCTTTTGGCTGGGAGGGGGTTGTGTTGGACTTGGCCCTTTTGCCCTGAAATTTTTCGCTTTTATTAAGGGTAAAACATGGTGTGTCCGAACAGAAAATGCCAAATGCTGTGTAATGTGGTACACACTGTTAGCTCCACCATTTTAGAAAAGCACTGTGGAAAAATGTCACTGTTAAAATGGACGCCATGCCTGCCTGCCCATGTGACGCCTGACTGAGGTGGGTTGGCAGTCTAGTGGTTTGTTTTCCAGCGCCCCTGCGTGTGGAGAGAAACGTCGCACCGAGGGTGCTCTACTCCTCCCCCTGAACCAGTTTGAACCGGTTCCCCAGAGAACCTTCTGGAAGCTGCCAGCCCTGTCTGGTAGGTGGGGTGAGGGGCGTATATAGAGGGGGGCTGGGCTGCCATGTGCTCAGACAGAGGCAGTGCAGAGCCCAGACTGAATGAGAGGGGACACTCTGCCAGGGGAGACCACCACATAGGGCCTGTGTGCTGGCCCCTGGGCCCATCTGCACCCCTCCACCGTCCCCAGGGCCAGTGAGAGCCCCTTACTGGAGTGTAGACTGCCATGACAGGAGGAGTACCACGTTATGGGGGATGACTGCTTCTAGGAGCTGCGGTGGAGTTCCGATGAGTACCCACTGCCCGTTGATCTGACCCAGTATTGCTGACTGCTCTCCTAAAGCCCTGAATCTAGCGCCTGGGGAGCGCTATACCTGCGGTGCCGGAAGGAGGGAGAGGGTGCCTGCAGCGCTGGACTGCCAGAGCTTTACTTATCCTGGGGGACCCTGGAGGTGGGAGCGCTGCCTGTTGCCTGCCTGCACCCTAGCGCTGTGCCCTGAATCCTGGAAGCGCTGCATGCTGCACCCAAGAAGCGTTAGTTGCCAACCTGCCTGTCTCCCCTGCGAGCGCTGTGCCTTCACCGCGCTGGACTGTCCTCTCTGTGTGCCCTACTGCCAGCGCTGTCTTCCCCCCAGGAGCGCTGTGCCCAAGAAACGCCCCAGCGCTGGAGGGGCCTTTTTCCCCAAGCGCGGTGCCCTGCGTGCTCCACATTGCCAGGAGTGCGGACTGCCCCCGAGCGCTGGCGCTGCGGCCGGAAGTAGCGCTGCTGAAGTAAAGTCACCGCCGCCGCTCGGGCTCTGTTACCTGTCAAGGATCACCGCCGCGGCCCCCGTGCTGGGAAGGACGAAGCGCTGTGCCCTTGGCCCCGCTGCGGGCCGGTTTCCGGCTGAAGCGCCGCTGCTCGAGTCACCGCTGCGGCTCCGGGGCCGAGAGAGGAGTGCCTGTGTGGCTGGGAGGTCCGCTGCGGCCCCCGGAGTGAGGGGATCACCGCCGCGGAGGAGGAGAGGGCCGCATTAGGCCCGAGGAGCGCCAAGGAGTCGCGTTGCCGGGTGACCAAGGCCGGTCGCGTCATCATCGGAGCCGCGCTCCGATTGGTTCTGCGCACACGCCCCTGAGGAGCCGCTCCCCATTGGTTCCAGGGTCCAGAGGCCGACGGAGGCCCGGAGCCCGGGACAGAAGTACGCCGGAGGGGCTCCACTGCCATCGGGAGCCCCTGAATCCTCCCCAGAACAGCGTGGAACCCGGAGAGCCTGGGCCCGGCGGGAGCCCACCCCGCCTGCGTGTTGCTGCGCCTGCAGCCCGAGAGGAGTGGAGCCTGCTGCTGGGAGGCCGCCGAGACGCCTGCAGCCCCGAGAGCCCGGTGAGTGGGGCATTGAGGGAACCAGTACCAGGGAGGGGGCAACGGGGCACATTGCCGGTGCCCGCCCCCGGGACCAGGGCCCATTTTACCCCCCAGCTGCCCCACTTGATAGCGGGCAGCTGCAGCAGTTGGGGCAGTATTGACCTAGTGGCCCTGGAGTGGGGACCCTGCCCTTGACTTGGTGGGGGGGGTGGTGTCGGGGCACATTGTTGGTGCCTGCCTCCCCCCTGTGTTGCGCTGACTTTACAGCTGCCCCGTATAACAGTGGACAGCTGCAACGTTGAGGGGCATTGTTTGCCAGGGGCCCGGGAGTCGGGCTCCCCTGTGTGAAGTGGGGCTGCAGCAACTTAGAGTCCCAGAGAGGGGGCTCCCCAGGCGCAGTGGCGCACAGGCTAATCTGCAGCAAGGGGCATGCCAGGCTTGTAAGGCCTATTGTATTTACGCTGATGACTCCTGCCCCCGAGTGATTAGCAAGGTTTAACCTCTGCATGAGGGTGTTCACCTATAATGCCTCCAATGAATTTAATGTACCTACATGAGTGGAGCCTGTGTTCACCTGCCAAAAGTTAATGTGTTCCTATGTTGTAGGCCTACCTGATTTGCGACACCCACTGTATGGAAAGTGATTGCGCCTAGAATGTTACAGGCTCTTCCTCATTTACAGTGTAATGGGCATCTAATGTCTAGCTAATTGCATGCCGCCAAATGTGTGGAAGTATATGTTGGGACCTACTGTGATACCTGCTTTTACGGGAGGTTGTTGTTACGGCCTCCTACCGGCCTACTGGTCTACTGTTATGATGTGCTTGAAGGAATCTACGCACTGGGTTTAAGAAGTTAACTGAAGTGAAATGTTGCCTAAGATTATCTGCGTCACCTATTGCCGACTTAAAGTTAGATAAAGGAACTTGCTTTTACATAACAGCCTGGTGTGGTCTCCTTTTGTGGTGTGCCTGGTGTGTCGCCTGTGTGTGCTGCGCGGATGCTTCACACAATGCTCCTGGTTTAGCCTTCCCGCTCCGCACCACGCTACCCGTTTCCAACAGACAGAATGCTGAACAATGTCAAATATTCACCCCAATACAGAGATCTGGGCCTAAATACATTGTTTTTTTCCCTCCCCATACCATTCCAGTTTAAACCCAGCCATATGCAAATCAGTCTTGACCCTGCTCCTCATTGGAACAGTCCAGCCCAAACTGCCAGGCCAGGTCCTCCCTGGACTGGAAAAAGCATCCTGGGGCCGGGTTTGGGAGTAGCCAGGCTAGCTTGACTCCAGTGGCATGGAGAGCACAGGACCCACGTCTGGGCAAACCCGTCCCACTCGGGGTGACAAATGCAAAAAGTACAATCAATGGACAGAATGCTGAACGATGTCAAACTGGTAGAAATAGGATTTCTGGTTGTCTAGGGTATGCACCTAAGCCAGGCAGAACCCACCACTGTAGTCAGGTTAAGGGAGTTACACACACAAGATAATCTCTGCCCACACCCTTGGTAGCTTGGCAGAGCAGTCAGGCTTATCCCATAGCCGGGTCTGGTGGCTCAGTGGACTAATGCGTCCATTGCAGGAACCTGTGTTTGACCTCATGGTCACAGGCTCAAATCCCGGTGGGTCCACTCAGCCTTTCATCCATCTGAGGTCGATAAAATGAGTACCATTGAGTTGGGTAACAATGAACATCTGTTATTCAGCGCCAAGAGACCTCTGGGTGAACGTGCGCTTTACAAATACACATGTTATGTTAATGTGTAAAGCGTTATGCAACACACTCACACACCAGTGACACACTAGGCATACCACAAAAAGAGACTCCACACAAGGTTATATAAAAATATTGTTTGTATTGTGCATAAAACACATTAGACCGCAATCACATAAATCACTTTGCCAACCAAGCGATTGTCATGACATCATTTAGATCATAAATTTCTTTGCCAGCAGGCAATGGCCATAGCATTACAAGTTAGTGCACTCAGTAAATACTTATGGGTGCATCTGTCATGAAGCATCATGAAAAACAACACTCTACACCACGACTGTACATATTAGGCAAATCCTGGCAATGTAAACCAATCTACCTAACCACATCAGGGCATAAAAACAGCAGAATCATAGGCCAGCTCTCCTGCGCTCTTTTTACATGTTATATGGTAATGAAGGCTTCAGAGAAGGGTTCAGAGGCACCTATGTTCCTATTACATGTAATAGGGGACCAGATAGCTTAACCAAGAACGGGCCTCCATCGAGGATTCCTTCCCGTCCTGGGAGTCGGGTTCAAATGCCCACAAAGTTATGTGCCACTGGGGCAGCTGCCCGCAATTGTGCAGGGCAGCTGCTGAAACCAATCCAGCGTGTTTACTGCTAACCAAAGAATAGGCGGGGCCCTTCTTGCTGGCTTTACCCCATACTCTCCAAATTACAGCGAGGGTGCCCATGTTGGTGCAACAAGGAGGGCAGGCACCCGCACTGCCCTCATTGACGGGGAGACCTCCCTTCGAAAAAGGGCTTGCCGGCCACAAGCGCACAGCCCGGTTGGTAGCGGTATGGTGACTCCGCCCCTAACCTTGGCGGCCTGATGCCCTCAGTGCGGCTGAGCCATGCAGGGACTCGTTCCCCCCTGGGGCACGGGAATCCCTGCGTGGCCGGATTTAGCAAGGCTCTGGCTTCCTCCAGCGGTTTGGGAAATGACTGCATTGCAGACTTCCTCCTCATGTCTCTGTCTGGTCACATGGCCCCGCTCACCACCTCACGGTGTTGGCGGAGTTCTTCTGCCCGACCCTCGCCTCTTCAGGGATTCCACAGTGACTGCGACTCCCGGGCTGCACTCCGCATCGGTGGGTTGCCATTCAACCTCCACGCTCACCTCATGGCAGTCACGAGCAGGGAGAGGGAGAGCACTTCTTCCTCCTCAGCTCTCCCCTCCCAACCCTCCAGAACCACTCGGACAGTGCAGCGCTACACACGCTGTCAGCATACAATAGCACTCCTCAGGTGCTTCTCCAAACACGAAGGAAAAATACCGTGCTCTACAAGCGCTTCCTGCAGGTCGGCCAAAAGCGATCACCACGCGCTGTGGTTGAAGGGACAAGGGGCAGCCACCAGCACTCCTCCTATGCTGGGCCTCCTGAGAGAACACTGGCAGCTCCAACCACAGGGTGCAGGCAGGCCAGCACAAGGTTTTTTGCAGCAAGAGTTGCAGTCCTTCTCTCAGCCCAGCAGGCAGCTTGACAGTACTCCAATCAATCAAGTCCAATGGCGGTTCCTCCTGGCAAACTGCTGGCAAGGTGCAGTCTGTAGAGTCAGCAGCGTCTGATTACAAGTCCACGCAGTGTCTCCTCCAAAATCATGGAGTCACGCCCCTGTACTTATAGTCCAAAAGTCTTTGCTCTGGGGGCACTTCAACCACTTTTTAGAAGTGATCAACACCCCCATTCAATTCCAGGCTCTGGCTCCAGTCACACTACAGGGGGGCGGAGACAGAATTGTGAAAGTCAGACACAGTCCTATTCAGGTGCAGGTGCAACTCCTCCCAACACTCTCAATGCAGACCAGGTCTATTGAGATGCAAGGAAAACTCTTCCTACTACTCTAAACGCAGCCAAGGTCAATTCGGCCCAGTGCTGAGTCACCCAGGAAAGGCAGGACACACCTCAACACCCCTTGTGACTGTCTAGAGTCATTGCAAATCCCCTTCTCCTGTCAGTCTAACCAGATGGTGAATACACAACCAGGCATGGCACAAAGAGTCATAAGCACACAGAAATGCCCACTTCTAAAAGTGGCATTTCTAAAATAGTAATAACAAATCCGCTTTGACCAATAAGCAGGATTTATTACCACTATTCCAAATATACCAAACATGGCCACGCTACCCCGATCATATCAGAAATTACCACTGAAGCACATCTCATGGAATTCCCTATACAAACCTATGAGAGGGCAGCCTCACAGCAGTGAGAAACCAAATAGGCTGTTTGTCACTACCAGGACATGCTACACAGTTAAGGCACATGTCCTTCCTTTTACCTACACAGCGCCCTGCCCATAGGGCTACCTAGGGCATACCTTTGGGGTGACCTATATGTAGTAAAACAGGAGTTCCATACGTGGTAGACACTTTAAGTGCCACATCACTGCAGCAGTAAACTGGACAGGAGATTTGTGGGTTTGTATCTTAACATGAGGAATTATTCCTGCTGCTGAATTCTGGATTCTCTGCAGCCTTCTCATCATTGAGAGTGGGATTCCGTGACACAGTCCATTAATGGAATTCAATTTTGAGACAATGAGCAAAGTTATGACTTGAAGTTTTAGGGCCTGATTATCAATCTGCATTTTGAACACCAGTACTGCAAAACATAATACAAAATGCTATTTGCAAACTGCACTTCTAAAGTACTACTGCAAAACAATTGTTGTAATTCCAGCACCACACAAGGCCAGCCACTGGTACTTCAACACCTTCCCTCAGAAAATAATGGAGGTAGCGACTTTACATAAAACCCCATAAGAAATAATGCTAAATTAAATTATTTAAACAGCCAAAAATATGAATACATTTAATTTAATGGTAAAAAGTTAAAAATAGTACATTTTTATTAATTATTTAACATATTTCGACAACCTTTTGTGAATTTAAACATTAAAATAGCCTTTTCGTTTATAGAAATATAATTACATTACTTTAAATTAATTCCATGCATCACTTTAATAATAATTAAAGCATTGTAAAAATATTTATTCTTTATGTGGGAATTTATTATTTCATTTAAACTTCAGAAAAATAATTTAATTTAATATATTAAAATTAAAGAATACATTCAAAATACAGTAAATAGTGATGTTGTGTTGTTCTCTTTTGTTCTACTTTAAAATAAATGTAAAAAAATAATTTACATAAATATTTAACATAAATATATTTTTTACAGTTTTTTGGGAGTTTCAAGGAGCAACTATCAAACCCTGTATAGTGATGCTATACCCATAAACTACTATCCGCCCCTGTAAGCGAGAGGGACTACATCTAGGAGCAACTATCCTACCCTGTAATGAAGAGGCTATACCTAAGAACGGCTATCCCACTCTGGAATGGGTAGGGGCTATACAAAATGAACTCCCTCCCTGTAATAGAGGACCTGTGACGATCATGTGACAAGCTTTCTTCCACATATCAGAACCCTCACCTCAGTTCTGAGAATGAACTCCTCTACAGTGGGCCTAGAGACCAATCCATGTAAATCCACCTATCTAAACCCTGGAAGATGGGGAGAGAATACAGGTGCCAACACAGTACAATTTTTGACATTTGTCTCAAGAGATAAACAGTGCAGGAGTTGTCTATGGTGTGCACCAAAAACATCACATAACACAACATGTCAGAGTGGTGATGTAATGTGATGGTTTAAATGCCTGTTGCTTGAAGTTTTCAATTTTTGCACTTAATTATCACCTCTTTTGATGCTGTGTTATTTTGCAAGTACAACTTCCTATTTTTGTGATAATTCGCTATTTGCGAATGCTTAGTACATTCGTAAATCACAATTTGGTAATCATAATTTAAATTTTCATTTTTCACTTGCCAAAACTATTCTGTTTGCTACGCAGTTTTTGTGACTGACTCCATTTAGGGCCTTGAAGCAGTAGCGGCCCGTGGAGGGAGTCGCGTGGGGCGGGGGAGGGGCAGGGTGGGGGGTAGTAAACACCGGAATATGGATAAACGGAGGGAAGTAAACATTTAAATAAATAAAACGAATTTCGTTGCGAGCGCTGCATTGCAAAATGCGTTGCAGCGCGCGCAACGAAATTCGTTTTATTCATTTAACTGTCTATTTACCTCCGTTCATCCATATTCCGGTGTTTACTACCCCCACCCTGCCCCTCTCCCGCCCCGCCTCACCGCCCCACGGAACTCCCTCCACGGGCCGCTGGGCCTTGCATACATCGCAACAAACTGAGTTGCTATTCACAAATTAGTTTGCGTCTAGTCTGCTAATTGGAAGATGTACTTACATCTGGCCCTGTAGTGGAAATATCATTGCATATGCGACGCCTCATTTCCGCTTACCAAACGTACAACAGGACGTATAAACCACATCATGTAAACACACCACATTGGTGAATTGTATTTACTCGGCGTAAAAAAAGCCCCTCCCTATCCTGACCTACTCATATTGAGGGCTTATCACTGACCCAATATCAAGTCTGCACTGACTCCTAATTCCTCAATATCTATTCCTTGATATCATTTGCTTTATTCACAGAGCTTACATGGTAATTGTGCCACATTCAGTTTGGAACCTTTTGAATAGTTACAAACTTGTAAGGGGCCTGCATTTGGAACAACAGGGCCTGGTCATTCAATCTCCATACACGCATATGAAATCCAGAGGCAATGGCCATGATTACGCAGTGCAGATTTCAAACATCTGCCGAAAATACATGATGCAGTGAATTTTATGTTTAGCATTCACAACCTCTGCTGTAGTCATTAGTAATATGCCGAAACACTCCTGGAGTAGCCGCGCACTCTATAATTCCTTCCTGCCTGCCGGCCTTCCTTCCTTCCTTCTTTCCTCCCTCCCGCCCTCCTCCGTTTTCATTATTTGTCTATAATGTGCACCAAACTGAAAGTCGTCACATAACCCAACATATCAGAGCGGTACTATACTGTGATGGTTTCAATGCATGTTGCATACATTTTTAGTTTCTGCTTATCACACCGACCTACTTTGACTTCATTGTATTTTTTAGTGTAATTTCTTATTTTTGCTGTAAGTCACTAATTGTGAATTTCATTCCCTATTCTGATCTACTCATAATTAGGGTGTGTCACTCCTGCCTTAATGAACCTGCACTGGCTCGTAGTTCCTCAGTATCTACACAATGTTGTAATTTGCTTTAGTTACAAAGCAAACCTGGACAATGTACCACACTCAGCTTGGAACCTTTCCAATAGTTACATACCTGTGATAGGTTTACAAATGGGGTTGGTCATTCAATTTCCAAACATGCTTATGAAATTCAAAACGAGCAGTCCTAGCTCTCGTCAGACGCTCAATTTCACCAAACATGCTCAGGTTCTACCACTCACAAATACTAAATATGTCCTCAGCTGAAGGCATTGCCCTGCATTTTGAGCCCAGGTACTCTGAAGGTATCTTAGAATTTGGTGGAATCAAGGCATTCTCAAAAATATGGTGGGTGCTCCATCTGATAAGTTTAGAGTTGGCCTACCTCATTTAGAGGCAGTCGCGGCCCCTGCAGTTAAGCATGGTGGGGCGGTGGGGTGGGGAGGGTGGAAGTCGACATACGACAGGATATTGACAATAAAATAAATAAAACCACTTACCTTGTGCTCGCCGCATCGACGAGGCGATTTATACGTCAATTTTCGACTGCAATATTTTAAAGACTTCGGGGTTCATCGCGTTTTGTTTTAAAACATGCTGATAACTACGTCAACTCTGTGGCACAAATCTCTTATGTCTTGACAGTCTTTGAGGACCAAGTGCCTTAATGTCTTGATTTAATTCTATTCTTCAAAGCGTCCTTTTTCTACATAAGAAATCCTTTTGCCCCGAAGATGGTTTTGTAGATGGACAACGTAATAAGACCAAAACGTCGACCAACAAACCCATTTTCATCAATGAAATAGTTTCATTCTATAAGGGATGTCTACCTAATGTGCAGGAGAATTTCTGTGTAAATAGGTACTAGAAATTGGAAAATGACACCAGTGACAATTAGACATTTGGTTGTAAGATTGTTAGTCTTTGTCACTCATTTTATGTGAATATTGTTTTGTACCCTTGAAAGTGTATTGATTGGATTATAAACTGCAACTAAAGAATACACCCGTTCCTTCTCTCTTTTTTCCATTTAATTTGTTTGTGATTATGTAAATTGATTTCCAGAATTTATGTTTTTGAGGCCACTGTTTGGGCATTCATAAGTGATATTGTAAAAGAAAATAATTTTTGAATATTTAAAAAAATCCCTTGTAGGCATCCTCATTATATAATATACTTTGTTACCCAAGTCCACAAAGGTTTATTGGGTTGCCCAACCAAGATAAATAACTTTCTAAAGGTGGCATTTTCAGAATGGTAATTTAAAATCCAACCTCACCATAAGTTAGGATTTTAAATTGGGATTCCAGAGACACCAAACATGAACCAGTCATTTATTCCCATTTGGAAATAACACATAAAATGTAATAAGACATTTTATGTGTTATTTCCAAATGGGAATAAATGACTGGTTCAACTTCTATGTTTTCCTATGGGAGAGAGAGGCCTTGCAGCAGTGAAAAACGAATTTGAGAGTTTTTCACTACCAGGACATGTAAAACGTAAAAGTGCATGTCCTACTTTTAAATACATCTGGGCTATCCAGGGCCTACCCTAGGGGTGATTTATATGTATTAAAAAGGAAGGTTTGGGCCTGGAAAAAGGTTTATTTTGTCAGGTCGAAAAGGCTGTTTAAACTGCACACACAGGCTCTGCAATGGCAGGCCTGAGGCAGCTTTGATGGGCTACTTAGGTGGGTGACACAATCAGTGCTGCAGGGCCATTAGTAGCATTTAATTTACACTCCCTCGGCACATATAGTACCACTTTACTAGGGACTTATAAGTAAATTATATATGCCAATTGGGTATGAATCAATATTACCACGTTTAGAGGAGAGCGCACATGCACATTAGCACTGGTTAGCAGTGGTAGAGTTCTCAGAGTCCTAAGGCCAGCAAAAACTATGTAAAAAAAAATGGAGGAGGAAGACAATAAGTTGGGGGGAAGACCACCCTAAGGTAGACAGGTCTAACACATTCAGATTCAGATTTGGATTAAAACCTTTACACAATTAACAATATAATAAAATACAGTTGTTATGCACTGTAGGTGATAGAATAATAAATATTTATTAAGAATCCATGGCTGTGGTGCCATTCAATCCCTGCTTTGGCGAAAAGAAGTAGCAGGAATTCTTTTATATATATATAATATATATATTATCGCCGTGCTTCCGATCGGGGGTGTCACATGATGCCGGGCGTGGTCCTGGCTGCTTTAATATCCAATTCCACTTCTTATAACAATGTATAGCAAAGTCACACGCACATAGGATGAGAGTACAAAAGATATTTATTGTAAACGGTGCTCCAGCCCCTGCGTCACGTTTTGGCCTCACGGCGTGAGGCCTAAATGAAAAAAAGGTTAAAGTAACGTTATAGTTAGGTGAAAATTTCATTGGCAACGTAACATTCGAAACTAAACATAACACGGAAATGTGCTAGTTATAGTTATCTCAATTAACTATAACTCGTGCCCTAAAGTAACTTTAATTCGCACCATGAGCCATGTTGTCATAATTGATGCCATTTCCGATGTTGAAGAGATTTTATCAATGATGCCATAGAGCATGCCATGAATGATGTAATATGTGAGGATATAAGCAGTGCATGGCGAGGGCACTTTAGAACTTATTAGCAGTTGCAACGTGTGCAGAGTCCTCAAAGCCAGGAAAAATGGGTTTTAGAAAACAGGAGGATGAAGGCAAAAAGTTTGGGGGTGACCCTGCAGAATGGGCTAAATCCAACAATATATATATTAGCAGGTGCGGTCGCCACTGGGTAGAGAGTGGTAGTCAGCATTTCCATAGGAAATGTGTTTTTTGTGTTGCTAATACCTTTGCCACCGTTTGCTGAATCTTCCAGAAAGTTTCCAAAAAAACTGCTCTTTTTTTGCTTAGTGTGTGCATGGAAAGTTTTAGGGTAATCCATCCAGCATGGGCCAAGAAAAAAATACGGCCCCAAAACACAAAATTCCCATGCATTTTCCATAGACATTTTAGACAGCGCTATTGCAAAAACTGCTGAGCAGAATTACACCAAATTTGGCAGGAATCTAGATCTTCCAGAAAGCGATTGTGATTTGGTGTAAATCTGCTCAGTAAATATTAAGGTTTAAAAATATTTGTATATCGGTACTGTTGGGTTTGAGGGACTTTCGGGAGGGTCCCTCAAACCCAATATTAAAAAATAAAGCTTACTCATTGGCCCAGGGAGCTTTTTTTCCCTTGGGCCAACTTGCTCCCACAGGAGTCAGCACTCTATTTGGCTGCTCATAATTTTATATCAATCAATCAAACAGCATTTCTAAAGTGCAAAACTGTCACCCCTAAGGGTATCTGGGTGCTGTGTCTCCGTCAAAGAGCCAGGTCTTGAGTCTCTTTCTGAAGTCTGCCAGAGAGGAGGCTGTGCGGTGCTGGAGGGGCAGGTCATTCCAGGTATTGGCAGCGATGTAGGAGGAGTGGCCACTGCTGCGAATGCGACGGATGCAGGGTGTTTGTGCGAAGGCGAGTGAAGAGGATTGCAGGTGTCTGGAGGGTTGGTGGGTATTCAGTCAATGGTTGATGTAGCCAGGTCCAAGGTCATGGAGGGCTTTGTAGGCATACATGAGGATCTTGAACTGGCATCTCTTCTGGATGGGGAGCCAGTGGAGGTCTGTCAGATGGGTGGGCCATGTGGGTTCCTTTGCGGAGGCCCAAGATGAGTCTGGTTGCAGCATTCTTTATGGCCTGGAGTCTTCTGAGGAGCTGGGTGGAAATGCCAGCATAGATGGCGCTGCCATAGTCAAGGTGACTGGTGATGAGGGCATGAGTGTTGGTTTGGATCCATCTGAAGATTCTGTGGAGCATGCAAAGTGTGTGGAAGCAAGAGGAGGTGACTGCATTGAATTGTCATTTCATGGTCAGTTGGCTGTCGAGGATGATGCTGAGTATGCATACATGTTCGGTCGGTGTGAATGTAGGTCCGAGTTCTGCAGGGCACATAGCTGTGGTCTCATGCCAAGGTATTCTTCCCGAAAATCAGTACTTCAGTCTTGTTGGAGTTGAGTTGGATGCAGTTGTCTCTCATCCATTTGGCTATGCTGGTCATGGCATTGCAGAAGTTGGCTTGGGCATTGGAGTGGTCTTTGGTGAGCGAGAGGATCAGTTGAGTGTCTTCTGCTTAGATGATTATGTTGAGTCCGTGGGGTCTGATGACATCTGCGAGGGGGGTCATGTAGATGTTGAACAGGGCGAAGCTGAGGGATGATCCTTGTGGAAAGTCGCATATGATGTCTTTGGTTGTGGAGGTGAAGGGAGGCAGTCGGATGCTCTGTGTGCATCCTGTAAGGAAGGATGCGATTCACTTGAGGGTGTCCTGCTGTATGCCTTTGTTCTTGAGTCAGTTGATGAGGGTGTTGTGGAAGACGGTGTCGAACGCGGCAGAGAAGTCGACAAGGATCAGGGCCACAGTTTCTCCATAGTCGAGGAGTGTTCTGATGTCATCTGTGGTGGCAATCAGACAGTCTCAGTGGTGTGGTTGGCATGAAATCCTGATTGTGAAGCGTCCAGCAGGTGGTTTTGTTCCAGGAATTTAGTGAGCAGCTGGTTGATGGCTTTCTCGAGTGCTTTGGCCGAGTAGGGGAGCAGGGAGATTGGGCGATAATTTTTCAGTTCACTAGGGTTGGCGGAGGTTTTCTTTAGGAGGGGTCTGACTTCTGCGTGTTTCCATCTGTCCGGGAAGGTTGCTGTGGGGATGAAGGTGTTGATGATGCTGGTGAGTTGTGTGCAGATTGGGTTCATTGCTAGGTTGTAGAGGTGGTGGAGGCAGGGGTCGGTGGGTGTCCCAGAGTGGATGGAAGACATGATGTCTGAGTTGGTCAGGGCAGTGAGCAGAGACCAGGTGGTAAAGGTTTGACTGATGTTTGCTGGTTGGTTGTGGTTGTTGGGGTTGAGGGTGGTGGGTTGGGGGTTGAAACTGTTGTAGATGTTGATCTTGCTGTGGAAGTAGTCTGAGAGGGTGTCACAGAGTTCTTGGGAGGGATGGATGGTGTTCTCTGTAGCTGTCGGGTTGGAGAATTCTTTGATTATTTTGAAGAGTTCCTTTGTGTGGTTGACTGCGGAATCAATGCGGGAGGTAATGGCTGCTTTCTTGGCTTCCTTGATGTGCCGATGATAGTTGCTGAGGGATGTTTTGTGTGCTACTCTGCAGCAGGGTTCTTAGTGGCACGCCATCATTTCTCCAGTTGGTGGCAGTTGCACTTGGTGGTCCTGAGTTCTGGGGTGTACCAGCTGGCATGTTTGGAGGTCTTGTTGGACTTTGTGTGTTTCAGTGGGGCAACTCTGTTGGCGCTGTAGGTGATCCAGGCGGCGAAGTTCTGGACGGCCTGGTCGAGGTCTGTTGAGGCCTCAGGTTAAGAGGTGGTGAGGGCCTGTGACCACTAAGTTTTGGTGACCTTGCTCCAGCTGCAGTGGGAGGAGGTCTGACATCTGGTGATGGTGTGCTGGGCGTTGGTGATGGTAAAGTGTACAATGGTGTGGTCAGTCCAGGTGAGTTCTGTGGTGTGGCTGAATTTAATTCTGTCGCTGGAGGTGAAAATGGGGTTGAGTGTGTGTACGGCTTTGTGCGTGTATTCAGTGACCAGTCGGGTGAGACCGATGTTGTTCAGATTCTCCATGAGGGCAGTGGAGTTGGCATTGTTTGAGTCGTCAAGGTGAACGTTGAGGTCGCCTAGTAGGATGTAGTGGTGAGAGTTGATTGCTAGGGGGTGATGAGGTTGAGGAGGTGTCGAAGAAAGTTGCTCCGGGTCCTGTGGGTCTGTAGGCGAGGGTGCCTCTTATTGTGGTCTTCAGGCCAGTTTGTAGTAGGAAGTTGAGGTGTTCCATGAGAGGTGTGGAGTCGTAGTTGGTGATGGTACATCTAATGGTTTCCTTGAAGATGATGCCTCTGCCTTGTTTGTTGGTGTGATCTTGGTGTATCATCTTGTATCCTTCGGGAGTGGTGGCAGTGATGTTGGGGTTCCAGGAGGGGTTGACCCATGTTTTGGTGATAAAGGCAATGTCTTTGGGGAGGGGAGTGATGGTGTCCCAGATTTCTGTGGCGTGTTTCCAGAGTGAGCAGGTGTTGAACAAGATACAGTGGAGTGGTTGCGGAGTGTTCTTGGTCTTGTGGGCAAGAGTGGTGTGGGATCTTTCATAGGTTGTGTTGAGGAGAAGTGTCAGTGCCGACAGGTGAAGGGTCCTTTGGTGGATGGTGGGGAGGAGGAGATGCAGCTGTTATTTTAGCATCCGGGGTCCAGTTCCAGGAGATCCTTGGTGGTGTACCATCGGGTGGCAGAAGGGCCAGGGGTCCTGTTATTGGGTGTTGTCCACCCAGCAGTGTGTTGGCTCTGCATGTGTCTACTGTGGGGCCATGCAGCGGCCTTCATTAGAGGTCCTGGTAGGTGGTCCTGGTGGTGCTCAGAGCTGGGCAAGAACCTGGATGGGCAGTGTGGGAGCCGGGATAGCAGGCAGCGCAGTTGACTAGGAAGGGGGAGTGGCAGCACAGGGGCAGGGACAGCAGGCAGTGCATTGCCCAGGCAGGGGTAGTAGCAGCACAGGGACAGGGGGAGCTGGCAGCACAGAGACCTAGACAGAAGGCAGTGTAGTGACTGGGCAGGGGTAGCAGCAGCGCAGCGGCAGGGTCAGCAGGCAGCGCAGGGACCTGGGCAGCTGGCAGCACAGTGACCGGGCAGGGGGAGTGGCAGCACAGAGGCAGGGACAGTAGGCAGCGCAGTGACCGGGAAGGAGTATTAGCACCGCAGGGACAGCAGGCAGTGCAGGGACCTGGACAGAAGGCAGCTCAGTGACCAGGCAGGGGCAGCAGCAGCATGGGGGCAGGGAGAGCAGGCAACGCAGGGACCTGGACAACAGACAGCACAGGGACCTGGACAGAAGGCAGTGTAGTGACCAGGCATGGGTAGCATCAGGGGCAGGGACAGCAGGCAACGCAGGGACCTGGACAGTAGGTATCACAGTTACCAGGCAGGGGGAGCGGCAGCACAGGGGCAGGGACATCAGGCAGCACAGGGACCGGGCAGGGGTAGCAGCAGCGCAGGGGGAGCAGGCAGCGCAGGGACCTGGACAGAAGGCAGCTTAGTGACCAGGCAGGAGTAGCAGCAGTGCAGGGGCAGGGACAGCAGGCAGTGCAGGAACCTGGACAGTAGGCAGCACAGTGACTGGGTAGGGGTAGCAGCAGCTCAGGGACAGCAGGTAGTGCAGGGACCTGGACAGCAGGCAGCTCACTGACTGGGCAGGGGCAGCAGCAGCATGGGGGCAGGGACAGCAGGCAATGCAGGGACCTGGACAACAGGAAGCGCAGTGACCGGGCATGGGTAGCAGCATCACAGGGGTGGGGGCGGGCATGTTACCTTAGCTGGGGGTCAGGCGAAAGAGTAGTGGCCCAGCCCAGCTTCCTCCGGGCGCGGACAGGCCTGCCCTTGGCCAAGGCCTTTGCTCACACCCGTTCCGCAATGTGGGAGACGGCGTCCGGATATGAGGCCGGAGGGGCAGGGGCAGAACGAGCAGGAACCAGTCTGGGCTCTCCTTCCAGCAGCAGAGACTGCTGGGAGCTGTAGTTCGGCGGAGGGTCAGTTGGAGGTTCCACGATGCAGGAGACGGCATCTGGATATGAGGCCGAAGGGGCAGGGGCAGAACCAGCAGGAACCAGTCCAGCCTCTCGTTCCAGCAGCAGAGGCTGCTGGGAGCTGTAGTTAGGCGGAGAGACAGCTGGAAGCCCTTATATATTATGTTATATGTTTTCCAAACATGTTTGGGAACAAATCTTAATATAATAAATCATGTCAACAAAATCAGTGTATATGTGCAACTCAGACTTATATGCTCGACTCCAAGGTAGCTGACATTTCACACTGGTTGATGAGGCAAATGAAAGTATTGTCATTTGTTTATGTTTATACACAATATAGTGATGGTGTTGGAACCACAAACACTCATGACCCATGAGAAAGGCCTTTGGCAAAAACACGCCAGATGTAAGTTGCTATAATAAATCAACTCAAAGTGTGTTTGCATTCGCATTTTGTGATATTATGAAGGGCTTAGTGTTAATGCAGCGGCCTGCCTGAGCCCACCGCAGAACACCGCAGTAAGAGGTTGGAGGGTACAGGACTTGCACGTTCCAAAATATATATATATATATACACATATATATATATATATATATATATATATATATATTTATTTCTTTTTCTTTTTCACCACACCTTCTTTCTCCTTACAAAAAGAGCGCCGCACACCAGGATCTCCAGGAAATCAGGCATTTAATAAAGTTCACAATGAAATGGCAGCTTGCTCTTGTCTTAAGTCCTGATGCGTTTCAGCTTGGTTTCAAGCCTTGTTCACAGGTGAGCCATCTGCGTTGCAGCATTGCATCATGGTTTTATACACTCAGAGACTACTGGGTTTCAAAATAGTCTTTGTAAAACTGCAAATCCCAGAATGCACCTTGAAGGTATTTCTGTTGTATTCTTGTATACCTGCAATTCGTTTTCCCAATCATAATCCATTATTAAGGGGACATTGCAGTCTAACTTCTTGTTTTCATTAACTTTCAAAGTGCTGTATATTTTGCTCATAAATTTGCTCTGCTGCCACATTAGTTCATATTTCAAATAACGGTAAAATTGCTGGTGATCCCCTGTAAAAGAACACTGTCTTTTTACAATCCCTTGCCACGCTGTTACCTCACAGGTTGGGCAATCCCGTACCCGAAGACATTGTTCAAGCCAAAACACGTCAGGACTTAGGACAAGAGCAAGCTGCCATTTCATTCTGAACTTTATTAAATGCCTGATTTCCTGGAGATGCTGGTGTGCGGCGCTCTTCTTTTTGTAAGAAGAAAGAAGGTGTAGTGGAATACAGACGGGGTGCTCCGTCCCCGAGGCCGCCCTGTGAGGTTGAGGCTCTCAGTTGCGGAGAAACCAGTGTTGGATATATATATATATATATATATAAATAGATAGATATTTATATATACATATATATATATATATATATATATATATATATATATATATATATATATATATATATATATATATACATATATATATATATATATTCACTGAAAAAAACATAGGTTTCAGGGACGTTATAGTTAGAAATTAGCATTTAAAAAACCTTAGAAATTCACTGAAAAAACCACAGGTTTCAGGGACGTTATAGTTAGTTGGACATTTCACTCGTACAAAACCAGAGAAATTCAGCTGTTATAGTTAGTTAAGCTAACTATAACTCGCACCCCCGCAATGCACTGCTGATGACGTCACATATTACATCATTCATGACATGGTCAGTGACATCACTGATGACATCACGGATGACATCTCAAATGACATCACTGATTACATCACTGATGACATCATCCAGTGACTATGTGTTTCTGTAAAGTTTAAATATGTGTTATATATATATATGCCAAGGTGTATTGAAGATTGAGTGGGTGTATAAGTGTCTGAATGGATGATTTTGTAGGTGCGTGACTGACTGTATAAGTGAGTGATTAAACGTGTCTTACTGAATGCATGGGTTAGTGACTAAACTGTGTGAATGTCTGTATCAGTCTGTCAGTTGGTGTGTAAGCGGCTGCATGGGTTGGTGAGTAGCTACATGAGTGTCTATATGGGTTATTGATTGGTTGTCTGAGTATCTGATGGGTGCCTGAGTGTCTGGGTCAGTGGGTGGGGGGGGTGTGACTCTGTGCATAGATGTGTGAGTGGGTGATTCACTGGGTGTATGGGTTCAAGAGTGCATCTGTGAAGGAATGTATGGGTGGGTGAGTGTGTGTATGGGTGTGTTAGTGAGTGAATGGATGTCTCAGAGGTACATGTGTGAGTAACTACATATGTGAAAGGCAGTATATGTGAGTGTTGGAGTATATAAATGACTAAATGTGAGAGTGAGTGATTGTGAGAGTGGCTGTATAGATGAGTGTGTGCTTGAATCAGTGATTGTATAAGAGAGTAAGTATGTGTTAGTATCTGTATGAATAAGTGAGGTGGTGTGTGTATAACTGTATAGATGAGTAAATGAGAGTGTGATTGATTCTCTGCATGACTGACTAGGTGTGTGAGTGTCTGTATAGGTGTATGAGTGCAAATGATAGTGCTGTATTGATGAGTGACTGCATGTATGAGTGACTGTATGGGTGAATGAGTGGATGTGTATGTAGACCTAGGAATCAGTGAGTGGGTATGTAGTAACTGATATTGGTGTGTCTATGGTTTCGAAAATGGTAGTCTGTATTTTAGAGTGGGTGTATCAAAGGTTATATTAGGGTGTGAGAAGGTGCATCAGATTATCACGTGGATGATGTCATCAGTGATGTCATCAGTGATGTCATCAGTGATGTCATTTGAGATGTCATCAGTGATGTCATCAGTGATGTCACTGACCATGTCATGAATGATGTAATATGTGACGTCATCAGCAGTGCATTGCGGGGGCGCGAGTTATAGTTAGCTTAACCCCTTTGGTGCTTGCGTCGGCCAATGGCCGACGCAAGCACTACCTCCCTGGTGCGGCGCACGTCCATTGGCCGTCACCAGGGAGGGCCCCCTTTAAACCTCTGGTGCATCGCACCGGAGATTGTTTTTTTAATTCCGCCTGGGGAGACGTGGAAGGCTTTCCCGCGTCTCCCCCGCCCCTCCGCCCATCTGTGACGTCAGCGCGCCGCGAGGCGCTCTGACGTCACTGATTTCCCACCGGAGCCGAGGACAGCAGCAGGTAAGGCCGCGCTCGACTCCGATGGGAAAATCCGGCCGAAAACGGCCTGCCCAGCTTTCAGGGAGGCCTCGTTTGAAAGGGAGAGTCTCCTTTCAAACGAGGCCTTCCTGAAAGGGTTTCCTGGCCGTGGATTGCGGCAGCACTGCGATCCACGGCCAGGAAACCCGACTAGACACCAGGGATGTCTTTGGGGGGGTCGGCCCTCGTGGTAATGGGTCGGCCCCCCCCCGGGGGCATATTTTTTAAAATTGTTGAAAGTTGGCTTTGTTTGGCGATCGCACCCCAAAAATGAAAAAAAAAAAGATTTTTTTTTTTTTTAAAATGGCGGCGATATTGGCAGGGGGTCGGTCCTCCTGCTTAGTGGCCGACCCCCTGTGGGGGCATATTTTTTATGTAGAAATGTTGGCTTTCCTTGGGGGGCACGATCGCCCCCCAAAAAGTACAATGGTGGCAATATTGGCAGGGGTCGGTCCTCCTGCTCAGTGGCCGACCCCTGGGGGCAATTTTTTTATAGCTATGTGCTTTCCGTGGGGGCCACAATCGGCCCCCAGGGAAGCCATAGCTATAAAAAAAATTAGAGAAAGAGAGAGATCTTTCTATATATATATATATATATATATATATATATATATATATATATATATATATATATATAGAGAGTCTCTTTCTCTCTGTAGATGATATATGTATATATATGTATCTATATACATATGTATGTGTATATAGATACATAAGTCTAAAGAGTGAATGATATATATATGTATCTATATACATATATATGTATAGATATATGTATATAGATACTTATATATAAATATATGTAGAGATAAAATCTATGTATATATATATATATATATATATGTGTCCGTGTGTGTGTGTGTGTGTGTGTGTATATATATATATATATATATATATATATATATATATATACTCCTTGATGCACAGTGAACGGCGCACTTGCGGACGGGTGCTTCACAAACGCGGGGTGCGCCCGCGATATTTATCCAGGCTCTGTTTCCTTGTTTCCCAAAAGAAAAACAGCACTCGCGGGGGCAGTTGCTAGAGTTTATTGGCCTCGCGAGTGCTGTTTTTCGTTTTGGGAAACAAGGAAACGGAGCTTGGATATATATATATATCTATATATATATATTCAGAAACACAAAGGATGCCGCACTCCAGAGATTGGTTTCAGAGTTGCTTTATTTTCACCACGACTGGTGGTAGTGGTGGTGAAAATAAAGCAACTCCGAAACCGGTCTTGGAGTGTGGCATCCTTTGTGTTTCTGAATTTAAATATCGGGTAAGGATTCTACCCGTTGCTGCCTGCACCAGGTATTGAGCGCTCTGACATTGGGAATTAATTGTTATATATATATATAAATATTTATTTACAGAGATATTTCTCAGTGCTGAAATTATGAGACTGTGAAAGAACTATAATGAGTCTCTTTGAAGTTACCTGAAAGGCAGTAAAGTGTGGTACTGCTGCAGAGTACAACAAAAATTTCTGCTAGATAGAGATATCTGACTTTTGTGTAGTGGCAGTTTTGACGTCATAAAGGGTATGCTGAAACGAACAGATCGGTATTATGTAGACAGCTAAGTGGATTAGTAAAGCCACAAAGTAGAAACACTTTGTAACAGACTAAATGTATGTGAGAGAGGGGCTATGGAGAGATGAGGGGCACGTTTGCAAGGATGGTAGTGGGCGCTTCAAAGGAGGTCATAGTGTGCAATTGTAAAGCACACGTTCACCCGTAGGCATCTTGGCGCCAAAATGATGGTCGCACTGGCTCCCACCAGCGCTAAAAGGCTGCGATGATGGGTATGTGGCAAGGTAAAGTAATACTGTGTCTTTTTCTCTCTTTCTTAGTCTTTTTGGAGAGCGTACAGAGTTCGCAAAGGTAAGGTGACTTCGTCATTATTGACTTAAACACTTCACTCACGCACACACCCACCTACACTTTAAAACCAACAACCTATCTGCCTTCTACGTAGGATTGTGTTTTAAAAGGATAGTTTAGGCACTAGCAGAGATGGCATATCGTTGGATGAATGCTGCCCAGGCCCTAAATCTGGTTCTGGAGTCCAGCTCTGAGGCAGGATCAGAGACTGAGACAGCAGATACTGAGACAGCATCTGAGGGAGAGGACAATGGAGCCGAATCTGGGAGTGACTTTTCAGTCGGCGCAGTTCCATCCGATGACTCATCGTCCAGCGATTCTGAAGGAGACGATGTCAGTCGTGCTGTGCGTTTGCCAGCACAGTCTGTGCAGCAGGACACCCGTAACAGGTTAGAGCAACCCAGAGTGCAGGCACGTGCGGCCGCAAGCACAGACGGAGTGCTGTCTTGGCAGCCTCCCAATTTAGTTCAGCCCCAAATTCCGCCTTTCACCGGTGACGCTGGATGTAAAGTAGATACGGCAAATTTTTTGCCAATTGACTACTTCCATCTCTTTTTTGGTGTTGACTTCCTAGACGAAATTGTGCAGCAAACAAATTTGCGTGCCGAACTATTTCAGAGGGAGCAAGGAGGCACTCTTGGGCCTCATTCTAGGGCGCGCAAGTGGACTCCCACTTCTCTAGGGGAGTTGAAGATATTTTTGGGCCTCACGCTTAAAATGGGGGTAGTGCATAAACCAACCTTGCTTTCCTACTGGTCTACTCGCACGGTTTGGTTAACCCCCATCTTCGCACCATACATGAGCAGAGATCATTTTTTGCTATTGCAGCGCATGCTGCATTTGAATGACAACTCTGCTGCATTGCCCCGGGACCATCCAGACTATGACAGGTTGTTCAAAATTCGGCCTGTCGTGGAACATTTGTCTGCCAGGTTTCCAGAGGTTTATACTCCTGGAAAGAATATAGCCATTGATGAGTCCTTGATCTTGTATAAAAGGTGGCTGCTGTTTAGGCAGTACATTCCGAGCAAACGTGCTCGCTATGGCATCAAGCTGTACATGTTGTGTGAGAGCTCGACTGGCTATGTGTACAGCTTGAGCGTGTATAAAGGGAAGGACACAACTCTTAACCCTGTAGGTTGCCCTCCCATGCTAGGGGTCACAGGAAAGATTGTATGGGAGCTTGTCCAGCCACTTCTTCACAAAGGTTATAACCTTTATGTGGACAATTTCTATACAGGAGTAGAGCTGTTCAGTGAGCTCTATAAAGCTGGCACCGTGGCTTGCGGTACAATTCGTTGTCGCCGCAAAGGATTCCCGCAGGAGCTTGTTTGAAAGAAGCTCTAGAAATCCCAGAGCACTGCGTTGCGTTCCAACGAACTGCTCGCAGTTAAGTTCTCAGATAGGCATGATGTGTACATGCTCACTACAATTCATGCTGAGAGCACTTCCCCTGTCACGGTTTGGGGTCAGAAGGCCGAAGTCCACAAGCCCACCTGTATACTTGATTACAACAAGTACATGGGCGGAGTGGACAAGAACGACCAGGTTCTTCAGCCATACAATGCAAGTCGTAAAACTCGCACTTGGTATAAGAAACTGTTTACGCACCTGATCCAGATGGCAACATACAATGCGTATGTTGTTTATCGTGAGACCACCACAGGAAGACTCATGTTTTTCCTTGACTTTCAGTTGTCTGTGATTGAAAGTATTACTGCTACAGAAGCAGAAGCCTCCACTTCATGTGTTCTGGAGGACGTGGCAAGGCTGCAGGAGTGACAATTTGCAGATAAAATTCCTGCAACACCCAAAAAGGAGCGACCATGTCGTTGTTGTAAAGTGTGCTCGATGCAGGGAAAGAGACAGGAGACTTGTGTTTACTGTCCCCAGTGCCCAAGTAAGCCTGCCTTCTGTTTTCCTACTTGCTTTATGTTGTATCACACTAAAGCAAAATACTGGGAAATTGACTGAGGTGGAGCTGCCAATAGGATAACCTTTCAATTGGTGTGAATGGATACCTACTGTCTGTGGGCCACTCCTTCACTACGCAAGCAGCTGCAGGATATTTCTTCCTCTACTTCATGAAATCATGGACTTCTCAACACCTTTATCTGCTTTCAGAACGTGGTAGTTGTTCTGTTCGCCAATTGACAAGTGCATTATAGTCCCCACGCTGCACATACTGGTGGACAGAACATATGCCACGTTGTCATGGAGTACCCGTGTTTCACATTCAACCGTTCTTCGTAGTTTATGATGTTCTCTTTAGGAAGTTTTTGAAAATATCTAGCATGTTTGCCTTAGTTTCAAAGGTAGATATGCTTGCTCAGCTCGAGAAATGTTTTTGCGGCATACTCGGGCACCCACCAACTTGCATCCACAAACTGGAAGGAGTTGGATAGAGCATTGTGAGAGCATTGATAGCTCGTGACAGAAATGTTCACTCAAGCTTCAAGTAGCTAGAGATGAAAGGCATTAGTATAGGGTCTCTTAACAATTGGACAGGGTTAGTCAGGACTCTGAGGACAGACACACAAACGGGTTAGAACAGCTTACGGTAGGTATGCTTTCCGAGGAATATTGCAAAGGTAGAAGGCAGATAGTAAAGGTAGTATAGATACACGTCCTGACTTCTTCTTCACCCATGGATTCAAATCCATTGCTGCCACACTGAATTTACTGTAGGACTTATGGGTCAATGCTGCTTGCCATGTTCATCCTCCGTTAGAACTTAGTAGATGGTCAGTTTGCTGTATGATAAGTGCATTACAGTCACTGCACATAACGGTGGATTGGACATATGCTACGTTGTCACGGACTACCCTTGTTTCACATTCATCCGTTCATAGTTTATGATGTTATCTTTTGAAAATTTCCAGCATGTTTGCCTTAGTTTTAAAGGTAGATATGCTTCCTCAGCTCGAGAAATGTTTTTGCGGCATACTCGAGCACCCCCCAACTTGCATCCACAAACTGGAAGGAGTTGGATTTAGCATAGTGAGTGCACTAAAGGTGCATGAAAGACATGTCTTCCTGAGCCTCATGTGGCTGTCATGGAAGTCATTAGTATAGGCACCATTACCAATACCTTTTGGGCCCTAGCCTGTCGCGGGTACTTGGGCCTCCCACACGAGTGAGGTACCATTTTTATCGGGAGACCTTGGGGAACGCTGGGTGGTAGGAAATGCGTGTCTGCCCAGCGATGCCACAACTTTCCCACACAAAAATGTGTGGAAAAGGTGATTTTTTCCAGCTAAATTTGAGGTTTGCAGGGGATTCCGGGTAAGAAAACGTTGGGGGATCCACGCAAGCCATACCTCCCTGAAACCCCCGGGTGTCTAGTTTTCAGAAATGTGTGGGTTTGATAGGTTTCCCTAGCTGGCCGCCGAGCACGGGGCCAAAACCGAGGTGACCCCCTTGCAAAACCAGGTTGTTTTGTGATAGGCAATTTTAATGTCACCTCAATACGTTTTGGGCCCTAGCCTGTCGCGGGTACTTGGGTCTCCCACACGAGTGAGGCACCATTTTTATCGGGAGACCTTGGGGAACGCTGGGTGGTAGGAAATGCGTGTCTGCCCGGCGATGCCACAACTTTCCCACACAAAAATGTGTGGAAAAAGTGATTTTTTCAGCTAAATTTGAGGTTTGCAGGGGATTCTGGGTAAGAAAACGTTGGGGGATCCACGCAAGCCATACCTCCCTGAAACCCCCCGGGTGTCTAGTTTTCAGAAATGTGTGGGTTTGATAGGTTTCCCTAGCTGGCTGCCGAGCACGGGGCCAAAAACCGAGGTGACCCCCCTTGCAAAACCAGGTTATTTTGTGATAGGCAATTTTAATGTCACCTCAATATGTTTTGGGCCCTAGCCTGTCGCGGGTACTTGGGCCTCCCACACGAGTGAGGTACCATTTTTATCGGGAGACCTTGGGGAACGCTGGGTGGTAGGAAATGCGTGTCTGCCCGCCGATGGCACAACTTTCCCACACAAAAATGTGTGGAAAAAGGGATTTTTTTAGGTAAATATGAGGTTTGCAGGGGATTCTGGGTAAGAAAACGTTGGGGGATCCATGCAAGCCATACCTCCCTGAAACCCCCCGGGTGTCTAGTTTTCAGAAATGTGTGGGTTTGATAGGTTTCCCTAGCTGGCCGCCGAGCACGGGGCCAAAAACCGAGTTGACCCCCCTTGCAAAACCAGGTTGTTTTGTGATAGGCAATTTTAATGTCACCTCAATACGTTTTGGGCCCTAGCCTGTCGCAGGTACTTGGGCCTCCCACACGAGTGAGGTACCATTTTTATCAGGAGACCTTGGGGAACGCTGGGTGGAAGGAAATGCGTGTCTGCCCGGCGATGCCACAACTTTCCCACACAAAAATGTGTGGAAAAAGTGATTAATTTCAGCTAAATTTGAGGTTTGCAGGGGGTTCTGGGTAAGAAAACGTTGGGGGATCCACGCAAGCCATACCTCCCTGAAACCCCCCGGGTGTCTAGTTTTCAGAAATGTGTGGGTTTGATAGGTTTCCCTAGCTGGCCGCCGAGCACGGGGCCAAAAACCGAGGTGACCCCCCTTGCAAAACCAGGTTGTTTTGTGATAGGCAATTTTAATGTCACCTCAATACGTTTTGGGCCCTAGCCTGTCGCGGGTACTTGGGCCTCCCACACGAGTGAGGTATCATTTTTATCGGGAGACCTTGGGGAACGCTGGGTGGTAGGAAATGCGTGTATGCCCGGCGATGCCACAACTTTCCCACACAAAAATGTGTGGAAAAAGTGATTTTTTCAGCTAAATTCGAGGTTTGCAGGGGATTCTGGGTAGGAAAACGTCGGGGGATCCACGCAAGTCATACCTCCCTGGAACCCCCCGGGTGTCTAGTTTTCAGAAATGTGTGGGTTTGATAGGTTTCCCTAGCTGGCCGCCGAGCACGGATCAAAAACCGAGGTGACCCCCCTTGCAAAACCAGGTTGTTTTGTGATAGGCAATTTTAATGTCACCTCAATATGTTTTGGGCCCTAGCCTGTCGCGGGTACTTAGGCCTCCCACACAAGTGAGGTACCATTTTTATCGGAAGACTTTGGGGAACGCGGGGTGGGTGGAATTTTGTGGATCCACGCAGATTCCAGAACTTTCCACCACAGAAATGTGAGGAAAATGTGTTTTTTGTAACAATATTTTAGGTTTGCAAGGGATTCTGGGTAGCATAACCTGGTGAGAGCCAGCCAAGTCACCCCATCCTGGAGTCCCCTGGGTGTCTAGTTTTCAAAAATGTATAGGTTTCCTAGGTTTCCCTAGGTGCCGGCAGAGCTATGGTTCAAAATCTACAGCTAGGCACTTTGTTGAAAAAGGGTCCGTTTTCACTGTGAAAATGTGGTGTGTCCACGTTGCGTTTTGGCCATTTCCTGTCGCGGGTACTTGGGCCTCCCACACAAGTGAAGTACCATTTTTATTGGAAGACTTTGGGGAACGCGGGGTGGGTGGAAATTTGTGGATCCATGCAGATTCCAGAACTTTCCACCACAGAAATGTGAGGAAAATGTGTTTTTTTTGACAATTTATTAGGTTTGCAAGGGATTCTGGGTAGCATAACCTGGTGAGAGCCAGCCAAGTCACTCCATCCTGGAGTCCCCTGGGTGTCTAGTTTTCAAAAATGTATAGGTTTGCTAGGTTTCCCTAGGTGCTGGCAGAGCTAGGGTTCAAAAACTACAGCTAGGCACTTTGCCAAATAAGGGTCATTTTTCACAGTGAAATTGAGGTGTGTCCACGTTGCGTTTTGCGCCGTTTCCTGACGCGGACACTAGGCCTACCCACACAAGTGAGGTACCATTTTTCTCGGAAGACGTTGGGAAACGCGGGGTGGGTAGAAATTTGTGGATCCACGCAGATTTCAGGACTTTCCACCACAGAAATGTAAGGAAAATGTGGTTTTTTTGACAATTGTTTAGGTTTGCAAGGGATTCTGGGTAACAGAACCTGGTGAGAGGCAGTAAAGTCACCCCATCCTGGATTCCCCTGGGTGTCTAGTTTTCAAAAATATATAGGTTTGCTAGGTTTCCCTAGATGCAGGCAGAGCTAGGATTCAAAAACTACAGCTAGGCACTTTGCCAAAAAAGGGTCATTTTTCACTGTGAAATTGGGGTGTGTCCACGTTGCGTTTTGCGCGATTTCCTGTCGCGGGCTCTAGGCCTACCCACACAAGTGAGGTACCATTTTTCTCGGAAGACTTTGGGGAACGCGGGGTGGGTAGAAATTTGTGGATCCACGCAGATTCCAGGACTTTCCACCACAGAAATGTGAGGAAAATTTGTTTTTTTTGACAATGTTTTAGGTTTGCAAGGGATTCTGGGTAACAGAACCTGGTGAGAGGCAGTAAAGTCACCCCATCCTGGATTCCCTGGGTGTCTAGTTTTCAAAAATGTATAGGTTTGCTAGGTTTCCCTAGATGCAGGCAGAGCTAGGATTCAAAAACTACAGCTAGGCACTTTGCCAAAAAGGGTCATTTTTCACTGTGAAATTGGGGTGTGTCCACGTTGCGTTTTGCGCCATTTCCTGTCACAGGCTCTAAGCCTACCCACACAAGTGAGGTACCATTTTTCTCGGAAGACTTTGGGGAACGCAGGGTGGGTTGAAATTTGTGTATCCACGCAGATTCCAGAACTTTCCACCACAGAAATGTAGGGAAAATGTGTTTTTTTTAACCATTGTTTAGGTTTGCAAGGGATTCTGGGTAACAGAACCTGATGAGAAGCAGTCAAGTCACCCCATCCTGGATTCCCCTGGGTGTCTAGTTTTCAAAAATGTTTAGGTTTGCTAGGTTTCCCTAGGTGCCGGCAGAGCTAGGGTTCAAAGACTACAGCTAGGCACTTTGCCAAAAAAGGGTCGTTTTTCACTGTGAAATTGTGGTGTGTCCACGTTGCGTTTTGCACCGTTTCCTGTCGCGGGCACTAGGCCTACCCACACAAGTGAGGTACCATTTTTCTCGGAAGACTTTGGGGAACGTGGGGTGGGTAGAAATTTGTGGATCTGCGCAGATTACAGACCTTTCCACCACAGAAATGTGAGGAAAATTTGTTTTTTTTGACAATTTTTTAGGTTTGCAAGGGATTCTGGGTAACAGAACCTGGTGAGAGGCAGTAAAGTCACCCCATCCTGAATTCCCCTGGGTGTCTAGTTTTCAAAAATGTATAGGTTTGCTAGGTTTCCCTAGATGCAGGCAGAGCTAGGATTCAAAAACTACAGCTAGGCACTTTCCAAAAAAGGGTCATTTTTCACTGTGAAATTGGGGTGTGTCCACGTTGCGTTTTGCGCCATTTCCTGTCGCAGGCTCTAGGCCTACCCACACAAGTGAGGTACCATTTTTCTCGGAAGACTTTGGGGAACGCAGGGTGGGTTGAAATTTGTGTATCCACGCAGATTCCAGAACTTTCCACCACAGAAATGTAGGGAAAATGTGTTTTTTTTTACCATTTGTTAGGTTTGCAAGGGATTCTGGGTAACAGAACCTGGTGAGAAGCAGTCAAGTCACCCCATCCTGGATTCCCCTGGGTGTCTAGTTTTCAAAAATGTATAGGTTTGCTAGGTTTCCCTAGGTGCCGGCAGAGCTAGGGTTAAAAACTACAGCTAGGCACTTTGCCAAAAAGGGTCGTTTTTCACTGTGAAATTGTGGTGTGTCCACGTTGCGTTTTGCACCGTTTCCTGTCGCGGGCACTAGGCCTACCCACACAAGTGAGGTACCATTTTTCTCGGAAGACTTTGGGGAACGTGGGGTGGGTAGAAATTTGTGGATCCGCGCAGATTACAGACCTTTCCACCACAGAAATGTGAGGAAAATGTGTATTGTTTGGACAATTTTTTAGGTTTGCAAGGGATTCTGGGTAACAGAACCTGGTGAGAAGCAGTCAAGTCACCCCATCCTGGATTCCCCTGGTTGTCTAGTTTTCAAAAACGTATAGGTTTGCTAGGTTTCCCTAGATGCCGGCAGAGCTAGGGTTCAAAAACTACAGCTAGGCACTTTGCCAAAAAAGGGTCGTTTTTCACTGTGAAATTGTGGTGTGTCCACGTTGCGTTTTGAGCCGTTTCCTGTCGTGGGCACTATGCCTACCCACACAAGTGAGGTACCATTTTTATCGGGAACCTTACGGTAATTCAGATTTGTAAAGCAACTGTTATTACCTATTGACTTTCGATGCATTTCTGCCTTCCAAATGAAAGACAATGTGTAAAAAAGAAGTTATTTTGAAAAATGACCTATAATTCTCATGCTAGTATGAGTATTACCAATTTCAGAAATGTGCAAATATCTACTGTTTCTAAACTCTATATTGTGTTCCCATTTCAGAAATACATAGGAGTCTTTCATACCGAATATTCCATGTATACATTTTCCCAGAATAATTGCTATATACCCGGTACATAATAAAAAACCATTGCAAGACACTGCTCAGTTTTTGGCTCTGGGTTCGTCGGGTTCTTAGTGAACCTACAAGTCCTATATATCCCCACAACCAGTAAGGTCCAGTGGATGTAACGGTATATTGCTTTCAAAGAGCAGTCATAATTAGAAGAAGTTACAGGTGAAAACGTTGACACAAAAGGCTGTTTTTTTCAACTAATTTTCCATTTTTCCTATATTTAACTGTTAGTTTCTATAAAGAAACCTTGATGGATTTACACAAATGACCCCTTGCTGAATTCAGCATTTTGTCTACTTTTCTAAAATGTATAGATTTCCAGGATCCATTATTGCTTTCATACCCATTTCTACCATTAACTGGAAGGAGGTTGAAAGCACAAAAAATAGCAAAAATAGGCTATGTCCCAGAAAAATGCCAAAACTGTGTACAATTTTTTGGTTTTCTGACAAAAGTCTGTCATTCCCTAAAATCTGGGAAAATGGAGATTTCAGCCCCACAAACCCTTTTTTGATACCATTTGCAGGAAAAACCCAGACGCTTTCATATGCGGGACTTTTTTCCCATTTTTCCCCAAAAAACAAAATTTAGCTGTATTTTGGCTAAAATCTGGGACCCCTCCAGGGGAATCCACAAACCCTGGGTACCTTTAGAATCCCCATGATGTTGGAAGAAAAGGACGCAAATTTGGCGTGGATACCTTATGTGGTCAAAAAGTTACAGAGGCCTAATCGCGAACTACTACAAATAGCCAAAAAAGAGCTCAGCACTGGGGGGGAAAAGGCCCAGCAGTTAAGGGGTTAACTAACTATAACAGCTGAATTTCTTTGGTTTTGTACGAGTGAAATGTCCAACTAACTATAACGTCCCTGAAACCTATGTTTTTTTCAGTGAATTTCAAAGGTTTTTTAAATGCTAATTTCTAACTATAACGTCCCTGAAACCTTTGGTTTTTCAGTGAATTTCTAAGGATTTTTAAATGCTAATTTCTAACTATGCCTACAGAGGTAGGACATGTGCAGAAAGGGGAAGAAAGACGCAGAAAGAAGCAAGAGAAATGCAGAATCAGGCAACATAAGTCCAGAAAGACGAAGAAAAGTGCAGAAAGAAGCAAGAGATATGCAGAAAGAGCCAACAGAGGTGCAGAAAGAGGCCTTGTTGCAAAGTCATCCTGTGCCCCCAACTTTTTGCTGACTGGTACTGGTGGTAACTGACTCTGACTAACCAGGCCCGGTGCCAGTGCTATGCTGAAAGACACTTAGAATACAGTGAAAACACCTACATACACTAGGGTACACTATGGGTTGGGGTACCCGTGTGATTGGCATGACCTCCCCTGTAAGGCCCTAGTACATAATAGGGCAGGAGGATTAAAACTACCTCTAAGTCAGAGGTGCAGAAAGAGGCAAGAGAAGTGCAGAAAGAAGCAACAGAGGTGTAGAAAGAAGCAAGTAAAGTGCAGAAAGAGGCAAGTGAGGTGCATAAATAAGCAAGAGCAGTGCAGAAAGAACCAACAGAGGTCCAAAAAGAGGCAAGATGGGTGCAGAAAGAGGTAGGAGAGGTGCACAAAGAGGCAAGAGAGGTACAGAAACAGACAGGAGGGGTACAGAAAGAGACAGGAGGGGTACAGAAAGAAGGAAGAGAAGTACAGAAAGAGGCAAGAGAATTACTGAAAGAAGTAACAGAGGTATAGAAAAAAGCAAGAGAAGTACAGAAAGAAGCAAGTGAGGTGCAGAAAGAAGCAAGAACAGTGCAGAAAGAACCAACAGAGGAGCAAAAAGAGGCAAGAGGGGTAAAGAAAAAGGCAGGAGAGGTGCACAAAGAGGCAAGACAGGTACAGAAAGAGGCAGGAGGGGTGCAGAAAGAAGGAAGAGAAGTGCAGAAAGAAGCAACAGAGGTGCTGAAAGAGGCACGAAGGGTGCAGAAAGAGCAAGAGAAGTGCATAAAGAAGCAACAGAGGTACAGAAAGAGGCAAGAGAGGTACAGAAACAGGCAGGAAATGTGCAGAAAGAGGGAACAGGGGTGCAGAAAGAGGCAAGACAGGTGCAGAAAGAGAAAAGAGTGGTGCAGAAAGAGGCAAGAGGAGTGCAGAAAGAAGCAAGCGAGGTGCAGAAAGAAGCAAAAGAGGTGCAGAATGACGCAAGAGAGGTGCAGAAACAAGCAAGAGGAGTGCAGAACGAGGCAAGAGAATTGCTGAAAGAAGCAACAGAGGTGTGGAAAGAAGCAAGAGAAATGCAGAAAGAGGCAAGAGAGGTGCAGAAAGAGGCAAGGGAGGTGCAGAAAATGGCAAGAGAATAGCAGAAAGAGGCAAGAGGGATGCAATAAAGGGAAAAGGGGTGCAGAAAGAAGCAAGAAAGGTGCAGAAAGAAGCAAGAGAAGTGCAGGAGAGGTGCAGAAAGAGGGAAGACAAGTACAGAAAGAGACTACAGGGGTGCAGAAAGAGACATCAGGGGTGCAGAAAGAAGCAAAAGAGGTGCAGAAAGAGGCAATAGAAGTGCAGAAAGAAGTGATAGAGGTGCTTAAAGAGTCAAGAGGGGTACAGAAAAAGGCAAGAGAAGTGCAGAAAGAAGCAACAGAGGTGCCGAAAGAGGCAACAAAGGTGCAGAAACAGGCAAGAAAGGTACAGAAAGAGAGAACAGGGGTGCAGAAAGAGGTAAGAGGGATACAGATATTTGCAAGAGAGGTGCAGAAAGAAGCATGAGCAGTGCAGAAAGAAGCAAGAGAAGTACAGAAAGAAGCAAGAGAGGTGGAGAAATAGGGAAGAGGGGTTCAGAAAGAGGTATGAGGGATGCAGAAATTTGCAAAAGAGGTGTAGAAAGAAGCAAGAGCAGTGCAGAAAGAACCAACAGAGGTGCAAAAAGAGGCAAGAGGGGTGCAGAAAGAGGTAGGAGAGGTGCACACAGAGGCAAGAGGGGTACAGAAAGAGGCAAGAGAGGTGCAGAAAGAGGGGAGAGGGGTGCAGAAAGAGGCAAGAGGGGTACAGAAAGAAGCAAGTGAGGTGCAGAAAGAGGCAACAGAGGTGCAGAAAGACGCAGGAGAGGTGCAGAAACAAGCAAGGGAAGTACAGAAAGAGGAAAGAGAATTACTGAAATAAGCAACAGAGGTGCAGAAAGAAGGAAGAGAAGTGCAGAAAGAAGCAACAGAGGTGCTGAAAGAGGTGCGAAGGGTGCAGAAAGAGGCAAGACAAGTGCAGAAAGAAGCAACAGAGGTACAGAAAGAGGCAAGAGATGTGCAGAAACAGGCAGGAAAGGTATAGAAATAGGGAACAGGGGTACAGAAAGAGGCAAGAGAGGTGCAGAAAGAGGGGTGCAGAAAGAGGCAAGAGGGGTACAGAAAGAAGCAAGTGAGGTGCAGAAAGAGGCAACAGAGGTACAGAAAGACACAAGAGAGGTGCAGAAACAAGCAAGAGAAGTACAGAAAGAGGAAAGAGAATTGCTGAAATAAGCAACAGAGGTGTAGAAAGAAGAAAGAAAAGTGCAGAAAGAAGCAAGTGAGGTGCAGAAAGAGGCAAGAGCAGTGCAGAAAAACCAACAGAGGTGCAAAAAGAGGCAAGAGGGGTGCAGAAAGAGGTAGGGGAGGTGCACAAAGAGGCAAGAGGGGTACAGAAAGAGACAGGAGGGATGCAGAAAGAAGGAAGAGAAGTGCAGAAAGAAGCAACAGAGGTGCTGAAAGAGGCGCAAAGGGTGCAGAAAGAGGCAAGAGAAGTGTAGAAAGAAGCAACAGAGGTACAGAAAAAGGCAAGAGAGGTACATAAACAGGCAGGAAAGGTACAGAAAGAGGGAACAGGGGTGCAGAAAGAGGCAAGAGAAGTGCAGAAAGAGGAAAGAAGGGTACAGAAAGAGGCAAGAGGAGTGCAGAAAGAAGCAAGTGAGGTGCAGAAAGAGGCAACAGAGGTACAGAAAGACACAAGAGAGGTGCAGAAACAAGCAAGAGAAGTGCAGAAAGAGGCAAGAGAATTGCTGAAAGAAGCAACAGAGGTGTAAAAAGAAGCAAGAGAAGTGCAGAAAGTGGCAAGTGAGGTACAGAAAGAGTCAAGAGAGGTGCAGAAAATGACAAGAGAACTGCAGAAAGAGGCAAGAGGGACGCCAAAAAGGGAAGAATGGTGCAGAAAGGAGCAAGAGAGGTGCAGAAAGAGGGAAGACGAGTGCAGAAAGAAGCAACAGAGGTGCAGAAAGAGGCAAGAGAACTGCAGAAAGAGGCAAGAATGTTGCAGAAACAGGAAAAAGAGGTGCAGAAAGAGGTAACAGGGGTGCAGACAGAGGCAAAAGAGGTGCAGAAAGTAGAAAGAGGGGTGCAGAAAAAGGCAAGAGGAGAGCAGAAATTTACAAGAGAGGTGTAGAAAGAAGCAAGAGCAGTGCAAAACAACCAACAGAAGTGCAGAAAGAGGCAAAGAGGGGTGCATAAAGAGGCAAGAGAAGTGCAGAAAGAAGGAACAGAGATGCACAAAGAGGCAAGAGGGGTGCAGAAAGAGGGAAGAGAGGTATAGAAAGAGGCAAGAATGTTGCACAAAGAAGGAAGAAAGGTGCAGAAAGAGGCAAGAGGGGCGCAGAAAGAAGCAACAGAGGTGTAGAAAGAAGCAAGAGAAGTGCAGAAAGAAGCAAAAGAAGTGCAGAAAGAGGTAAGAGGGGTGCAGAAAGAGGCAACAGATGTGCAGAAAGAGGCAACAGAAGTGCAGAAAGAAGAAAGTGAGGTACAGAAAGAGGCGACAGAGATGCAGAAAGACACAGGAGAGGTGCAGAAACAAGCAAGAGAAGTGCAGAAAGAGGCAAGAGAATTGCAGAAAGAAGCAACAGAGGTGTGGAAAGAAGCAAGAGAAGTGCCGAAAGAGGAAAGTGAGGTGCAGAAAGAGGCAAGAGAGGTACAGAAACTGGCAAGAGAATAGCAGAAAGAGGCAATAGGGATGCAAAAAAGGGAAGAAGGGTGCAGAAAGAAGCAAGGGAGGTACAGAAAGAAGCAAGAGAAGTACAGAAAGAAGCAGCAGGGGTGCAGAAAGAGGCAAGTGAGGTGCAGAAGGAGGCAAGAGAACTGCAGAATGAGCAGCGTTACATTTATTCGTTAATCAATTATTAAAGGGCATGGATCTCTTCTAAAAAACACCTCAAGGGGATTAGTACTCGCCTACGAGTTTACTCACGGTCTTCCCGTTACACTATTCCCCGTAATAACAATCAAATTCTTTCTCGGTAGTCCCTTGTGTCAGGTATTTCATCTCGTGTACTGAGAGTACCCGTTTTAAAATTACATATACTCTGTCCTTAGTTGTTAAAATGCCCTTGTATGCCCGTCCTGGTTCTCGCGCTCCGTATTAGGGCACTTGTATATATATAAAACACACTCCCACCTTACCTGTTTCCTGTGGTAGCGTGTTAACCTTCAGGCTCCGTTAGTGGAAAAAGGATTAGGCTTTGCTCCTGGCGCTTCATTTTGTAAATACACAATAGAAAGAGATGTGAGAGATCTCTTTAGGAAAATTAGAATAAAAAAATCTTTGAAAACAAAGAAGAGACTGTCCGGAATAATAAATCCGGTCTGAAACCACCCTCAACTTGGACTCCAGCTAAACATCTGGTGGGTCAAGAATTAGACACTTTTGAAAAAGTTATTACAAAAGGACTAGAAAATCTTTTAAAAGAAAATGTGTGGGTAAATAGAAACTTATCAGCAGAACAAAACAAGCCATTAAAACAACTCCAAGATTGTGATACAATAACCATAAAACCTGGAGATAAAGGAGGCAGTATAGTAATAATGGACACTCTAGACTATTACAAACGCATACAATCACTCTTAAACGTTCCACTGCACTATAGAAAATCAAGTAGAGAAGAGTGGAACAGTTTGAAAAGTAAAGTTAACAACAGACTAAAATTAGCTAGAGATGATGAAATTATTTGTGAGGATGAATATAAATTCATGTACAATGATCAGCCGACCATACCGGCTCTATACGGTCTCCCAAAAGTCCACAAAAACATTATGGATCCCCCAATGCGACCCATTGTATCAAGCATTGATTCCATCACAGAGCCACTGAGTAATGTGGACTGTTTCATTAGACCACTTGTGAAACAACTTCCTTCATACATCAAGGATACAACTGACATGATACAAAAAGTAGAAGGAATGAGATTTAACAACAAGCAAGAATGGCTAGTATGTTTAGACATAGAGTCTTTATATACAAACATCCCACAAAGAGACACAGTGGAGAAGATAAAGGACTTACTGAGCAATGAAGAGGGTGACTTATCCCCACTCAATGAGTTTATTGTAGAATGTAGATAATCTTGATGAACAATATTTTTCTATTTGATGGCAATTTTTATTGCCAGACCAAAGGAACGAGCATGGGAGCGACCTGTGCTCCTAGTCAAGCCTGCCTATATGTGGGCATGTTTGAGAGACAACATATTTACAATGAAATATTCCCCTACTATGAAAATGTTAAAAAATTGGTCAAGATTCATTGACAATGTCTTTTTTATTTGGGAAGCAGATAAAGTTGACCTGATTAATTTCATTGAATGGCTCACTTGTGGCACAGTAATATTTTATTAAAATTCAGTGTGTTGGAAAATGTATTTTTAATTAAGGTTTTATTTGCAAGCATATGGCCCCCACAATTAGGCAGTGCATGTTTTTTTATTCCTATTATTTTTGTGGTATATGCCTGCAATAAAAAAATAGCCATCATGAGCTTGCAAAGACCAGACCTACTGATTTTGCTAATAAGTGTTCCTCTTGGGACAATCGTACCTCTTTTTGGATATAAACACTCTGTTTGGATAAATCATCTCATTTTTAAAATGTGTTCTTCCTGTTCTGTATTGATCATCACCTTGCTAGTGGTCTGTGCTCATTTCTGTAGATTTAGAAACTTCTCTGTTCTTCGAACAATCTTTCACACCAATCCTAGGACTGCCTTTTTGTGCATTGTGTTTCCATGTGTCTCTCTTCTGCTTCAGCAATGCCTGTTCTGCGTGGGCAATTCTGCCTGAAATGGGAAGAACTCTGCTCTTTATGTGTTCTCTATTTTCGGAAGAACTCTTCTCGTTGGGCTCTGTCTTCACTTTTGATGGTTTTGCTTATCTTTCAGCCATAGCATTTTTCATCAGGCAATCATACTTGACTTTGAACTCTGTTTATGAAAGATCCTGAAACATTTCCACTTACTTTTAACAGTCTCTCCTCCCTGTATTTGTTTTGTCTGTGACAACTTAATGTTCTCTTCCATGTGCCTCTTTTTCATTTAAACTATTAGTTAATATCTATTCTCTTAGGATATTTGATGTAGGTTCTAATAGCTAATTTTTGCATCCCAGGTGTATGATGAACTCTTTTCACATTGGATAACCTAAAGACTCTGGTCATAGGCCACACTAATCACTGCTCTTTTAAAAATGTTGTTCTTACTTCTGATTCTCTCTGTTCTCGTTGGTTAGTCTTACTTTGCTTTGATGCTACCTCTATGTCATTCTCTTGTCTTTACAAAGAATAACCTATCCTATTTTTCAGAGAACTCTGTTTTTTTCGCAGGCCCTCGGTTTGGGTGATTTATGTTGTGAGAAGTTGGCCTGGTATATGCTGTCCACTAATTATAGTGGGCACCTTGCACCAGTCCAAACAACCCCTTATTGGAGATAGGTTAAAGACAACCTTTATTGAAAGCTATCCTAGTGGTAGCTATGGAGAGCAGCCTTCAGGCTAAGTCTTGAAGGAATGTAAAGCAGCTTGTTTTACCAGTCTATAATCTCTTGAGTGACCAAATGAAAGAGGACCACACCAGGTATATATATAAAATATATGTATTTAGTCTTAAACACACCCCTCTAGTCTCTTTATGAGGCTAGAGTTCGAAGTACATAAGTTACAAGTCGAATATCAACAGTAATAGCACAAATACACGTTTGAGCCCTAGGGGCGTACCAAACCATATACCAATAAAGTGGTATAAGAACCACGACTGAGCTAGGCACAAGGCCTAGAGCCTGTAGAAGTGCTTGGCCCTCAAGGAACCACCCAAGGTAGTGACACAGGGGACCCACGGGGGACGCGTGCAGTGTGAGAACACAGCCGCGAGCCACCGTTGACTTCTATGGGGAATGTCGCGGTTGGAGTTTTAAAGAAAAAGGACACTTAGAGGAGGACTTGGAGCAAACCCCTTTAGAACTAGGTTGTTCTAGAGTCTATACCCACGGGAGCACCAGAGTACTCGAGTTACCTCACCCAGGGAAGCCGGGTGCATAGGTGTCTTTCGGGGTCGGGTGTCGTCATCGTTTTCAATGGCGATCTGCTGCAAAGTGCTGCTGGCGATCAAGTCGGAAGTGTTCGGGTGGATCCAAAGGTGGATCGAAGATCTGAAGAACCTGAAAGCAGAGGGGACAGAGTCTGGGTCACTAGCCAGTGACCAGGAAGGCGATGAGCAGATGCCCACCGATGTCGGGTGCTTCAGGTAGGTTGACGGTTGTCTTGACTCTTCAGCCACGAGGTCCAGGAGGCGTCGACGACAACCAGGAGCTGGATTCGAGCTGTCCCACAATGTCTGTCGATTTCAGGGGTGTCAGTGACTGGATTGGACCCAACAAGCCTTGGCAACGGCAAGTCTCATAGAAACAAAGAAAGGACGTTGATGCAGACCAGCAAGGTCTGGGGGACTCACCCAGCGAGGGTAAGTCAGGGCACGTCTGGAGCAACCAGGAAAGCCCAAGCAGAAGAAGGGTTGCCTTCGGGAGGGCCCACTAGCCAACAGACTAGCGACCGCAAAGGAGCCTCGAGTGGACGCACTTGGAGCTGGCTCACAGGACACTCGTGGGGTGGAAGCCAGTGATCTTCGGTGCCATCGGTGCTGGAGGCGGGGGCTACTCGAAGCCCAAAGCACAACTTTGTGAAAGACCAAGAAGAGGATGCACTTGCAAATGTGCTTGGTGTCCAGGGGTCACAGTTCCACGTTACCCATGACAGCTACGGGCCTCAGCTTTGCTGGGGACTCAGGGCAGCCTCGGGGAAGTCTGGAAATCCACCTCTGGTGATGCAAAGACTTCAGCGTCCGGCGGGAGCTTTGGCGATGCAGACCGGACAATTGCTTCTTTGGTGCCTGCCAAGCAGGGGAGTCACTCCTTGACCCCAAGGGAGATTGTTCAGTCCTCTAGTCTTCAAGTAGAGCGTCGAAGGTCCAGGATTCAGTGTCAGAGTTTCATCCAGGGTAATCTAAAGTCCTAAGGACTGGGGTCCCATACTTATACAAAGTTAGGGGGTTGGACATACTCTGGGGACCCACCTATGGGAGGGTCAGGGAAGAGGGGTGGTTACACCCATTCCCTTTGTCCAGTTTCACGCCAGAGCAGGGGCAGGTAGCCCCTGCAACCAGTTTGAACTGGCATATGCACAGGGACACCAAATGTGCCCCCAGTGCAGGACTTCAAAGCACCAGAGGGTGCTCCCGCCCAGCCCCAATACACATTATCCTGTCTGGGGAGGTGGTTACACCTCCTTGGGACAGGAAACCTGTGTCCAGGCCTCCCCTGCCGGAGTTTCAGTCAGCAGCAGGAGGCCAGACCCGTGTCTGTGGCAGCGGCATCCATTTTGTGATACCAGGGCTCTGGAAAGAAGTTACCGGGTAGCCCGGTGTGTACATGTCTCTCCCTCTAGAAGGGTGGAATGCTACCCCCGCCGCCAGAACTGGCGGGGGGGTAGTATTCCAAGATGTTTGACACCAAACACGACATGTTTTGGTGCAGCCAGTCCAAAGTTAGCATTGTACCGCGAGGATATAATGCACTTAAGAGTATATGGTCAGGCTGTACCACAAACAGCATCAGAGGAGGGACTCCGAACGCTGTGGAGGGGCTCTGCTCATGCAGGGGCACCCTCTCACATAAAAACCAAGCACTCTGCCTTCAGGATTGGTAAGGCCTGCCATAGGAGTGACTTATAGGTTTATATGTGTGTGCAATGGTAGTGATATAGGTAGCCTATACCACTGTAAGGGGTGCATGCACCATCTTACCCAGGCTGCAGTAGCAGACCTGTGGTGTCATTTTGGATGGCCTTCCAGGGGTGGCACAATACATGCTGCAGCCCCTGGTAGGCCTCTGAGGTACCTATGCCCTGGGTACATAGTATACCGTATACTAGGGACTTATAAGGGCACTCCAGATTCCAATCAGAGATGTGCCTCAGGCACATGGAAACCATTTTAGAGAGGAAGCAGCTAGGCTGGGGTTCTGATTAGCAGGGCCCCAGCCAGACTAAAGTCGAAAAACAGTGAAGCATCAGCAAAAAGTGGGGGTACCCATGAGAAGCAGATCCTACTCTCCTACATATGTTCTCTTTGGGTGATTTCTACTGAGTTTGAATGATTATTCTCCTCAATATGTGTTAATTATGCACTTTGGGTGATCACTGGTTTCTTTTGGTTTTCATTGCTTTTATTAGGGTAATAATTGCTCTTTTTGAATGCCAATTGTATCTTTTGGGTGATCTCTGTTGTGCTTGGGTGATCATTTTTTGTTTTGGTTGTTTTTCTGTTTAAGTGGTCATTGATCTCTTTGTTCATTGCTCGTTTGGGTTATAATTATTTTCTTTGGGTGATCTCCATTGCCTTTGGGTTATCATTGTTCTCTTTTTGTGGTCATTGTTCTGTTTTGGTCATCATTGTTCCATTTGGTTGATGGTTGTTCTGTTTTGGTGGTCATTGTGCCCTTTGGGTGGGCTCTAGTTTTTGTTGGTGATATTTGTTCCTTTTGGGGACCTGTTGTTGACCATTGCTTCTTTTGGTTGCTATATGTGATCTCTGTTCTCTTTGGTTGACCATTGCTCCCTTGACTGACACACACACAAACAGACATGCACACTCCTCTGGCTCAAGGTGAGGCACTTCCAGAGATGAGCTATCTCTCTAAAGCTGCTGCAGTATAAGAAGGGCCTCTATCGACACTAGGTGGTGATCACTCAGGTTGTTTTATTGTAGGATTCATTCTTAGCAGGCTGGGTGATGTATCAGGGTACCCTGCTGCAAGAAGGGGCTGTGTTGGGTGGTGTGTGAGGGCGCTGCAGTGTGCGAAGGTGCTGGCCTGGGCGAAAGCTCAGGATACTGCAGTGCCAGACAGGTAACAGCTGAGGCGGTAGCCAGAGGTGCTGCGGCACTAGAGGGGTGCTAGATGGCGAGAGCTCGGGATACTGCAGTGTCAGAGACGTGCCATCCTTGATGGTGGCTATGGCTGCTGTAATACTAGAGAGATTCTGCTGTGCTGGATTAGGTGGGACCTCAGAGTGCTGAGGCTGTGTAGAGTGGTGCAGGCTTAGGTGAGGGTTTTGGGTGCTGCAGTGCCTGAGATGTGCCGACCTGGGTGAGGGTTTGGGGTTCTGCAGCGCTAGAGAGGACCCAGATAAGGTGATGATTAGGGTTGTTAAAGTGATATAGGGAGGTGCTGGCTTGGGTGAACATTCAGGGTGCTGCAGTGCCAGAGAGATTTATAGGAGGGCTGCAGCGCTAGAGAGGTGCTGGCCTGGTTGAGAGTTCACGATGCAGCAGTCCGAGAGGTGCTGGCCAGGGTGGGTGTTGATCAGGAGTTCTGCAGCGCTAGAGATGTTGAGGGCCCGGTTTTGGTTCTGGTTGCTCCAGCTGTAGACAGATGACAGCCGGGGAGAAAGCTAGGGGTGCCATGGCGTCAGACCAGTGCCGCCCCGGGGCGAGGACTCGGAGTGCTGCAGTGCCAGAGAGAAGCTGGGTGGGTGAGGGCTCGGAGTGCTGCTGAGCCAGAGAGGTACTGGGTGGGTGAGGGCTCGGAGTGCCGCAGAGCTAGAGAGGTGCTGGGTGGGTGAGGGCTCGGAGTGCTGCAGAGCCAGAGAGGTGCTGCGTGGGTGAGGGCTCGGAGTGCTGCAGAGCCAGAGAGGTGCTGGGTGAGTGAGGGCACAGAGTGCTGCATCACCAAAGAGGTGCTGGTGGGTGAGGGCTCTGAGTGCTGCTGAGGCAGAGAGGTGCTGGGTGGGTGAGGGCTCGGAGTGCTGCGGAGCCAGAGAGGTGTTCTGGGTGGGTGAGGGCTCGGAGTGCTGCAGCACCAAAGAGATGCTGGGTGGGTGAGGACTCAGACTGCTGCTGAGCCTCAGAGGTGCTGGGTGGGTGAGGGCTCGGAGTGCTGCAGAGCCAGAGAAGTGTGCTGGGTGGGTGAGGGCTCGGAGTGCTGCTGAGCCAGAGAGGTGCTGGGTGGGTGAGGGCTCGGAGTGCTGCAGAGCCGGAGAGGTGCTGGGTGGGTGAGGGCTCTGAGTGCTGCAGAGCCAGAGAGGTGCTGCATGGGTGAGGGCTCGGAGTGCTGCAGAGAGGTGCTGAGGGGTGAGGGCTCGGAGTGCTGCAGAGAGGTGCTGAGGGGTGAGGGCTCGGAGTGCTGCAGAGAGGTGATGAGGGGTGAGGGCTCGGAGTGCTGCAGAGAGGTGCTGAGGAGTGAGGACTCGGAGTGCTGCAGAGAGGTGCTGGGTGGGTGAGGGCTCGCAGTGCTGCAGAGAGGTGCTGAGTCGGTGAGAGCTCGGAGTGCTGCGATGCCAGAGAGGTGCTGGGTGGGTGAGGGCTCGGAGTGCTTCGGAGCTAGAGAGGTGCTGGGTGGGTGAGGGCTCGGAGTGCTGCAGAGCCGGAGAGGTGCTGGGTGGGTGAGGGCTCGGAGTGCTGCAGAGCCGGAGAGGTGCTGGGTGGGTGAGGGCTCGGAGTGCTGCAGCACCAGAGAGGTGCTGAGGGGTGAGGGCTCGGAGTGCTGCCGAGAGGTGGTGAGGGCTCAGAGTGCTGCAGAGAGGTATTGAGGGGTGAGGGCTCAGAGTGCTGCATAGAGCTGATGAGGGGTGAGGGCTCGGAGTGCTGCAGAGAGGTGCTGGGTGGGTGAGGGCTCAGAGTGCTTCGGAGCCAGAGAGGTGCTGGGTGGATGAGGGCTCGGAGTGCTGCAGAGCTGGAGAGGTGCTGGGTGGGTGAGGGCTCGGAGTGCTTCAGAGCCACAGAGGTGCTGGGTGGGTGAGGGCTCTGAGTGCTGCAGAGCCGGAGAGGTGCTAGGTGGGTGAGGGCTCGGAGTGCTACAGCGCCAGAGAGGTGCTGAGGGGTGAGGGCTTAGAGTGCTCAGAGAGTTGGTGAGGGCTCGGAGTGCTGCAGAGAGGTGTTGAGGGGTGAGGGCTCAGAGTGCTGCATAGAGCTGATGAGGGGTGAGGGCTCGGAGTGCTGCAGAGAGGTGCTGAGGGGTGAGGGCTTGAAGTGCTGCAGAGAGGTGCTGGGTGGGTGAGGGCTCGGAGTGATGCAGAGAGGTGCTGAGGGGTGAGGGCTCGGAGTGCTGCAGAGCTGGCGAGGTGCTGGGTGGGTGAGGGCTCGAAGTGCTTTGGAGCCAGAGAGGTGCTGGTTGGGTGAGGGCTCAGAGTGCTGCAGAACCGGAGAGGTGCTGGGTGGGTGAGGGCTTGGAGTGCTGCAGCGCCAGAGAGGTGCTGACGGGTGAGGGCTCGGAGTGCTGCAGAGGGGTGGTGAGGGCTCGAAGTGCTGCAGAGAGGTGTTGAGGGGTGAGGGCTTGGAGTGCTGCATAGAGCTGATGAGGGGTGAGGGCTTGGAGTGCTGCAGAGGTGCTGAGGGCTCAAAGTGCTGCAGAGAGGTGTTGAGGGGTGAGGGCTCGGAGTGCTGCAGAGAGATGCTGGGTGGGTGAGGGCTCGGAGTGCTGCAGAGAGGTGCTGAGTCGGTGAGAACTCGGAGTGCTGCGATGCCAGAGAGGTGCTGGGTGGGTGAGGGCTCGGAGTGCTGCAGAGCCGGAGAGGTGCTAGGTGGGTGAGGGCTCAGAGTCCTTCTGACCTGAGAGGTGCTGGGTGGGTGAGGGCTCGGAGTGCTGCAGAGCCAGAGAGGTGCTGGGTGGGTGAGGGCTCGGAGTGCTGCAGCACCAGAGAGGTGCTGAGGGGTGAGGGCTCGGAGTGCTGCCGAGAGGTGGTGAGGGCTCAGAGTGCTGCAGAGAGGTGTTGAGGGGTGAGGGCTCGGAGTGCTGCATAGAGCTGATGAGGGGTGAGGGCTTGGAGTGCTGCAGAGAGGTGCTGAGGGGTGAGGGCTCGGAGTGCTGCAGAGAGGTGCTGGGTGGGTGAGGGCTCGGAGTGCTGCAGAGAGGTGCTGAGTCGGTAAGAGCTCGGAGTGCTGCGATGCCAGAGAGGTGCTGGGTGGGTGAGGGCTCGAAGTACTTCGGAGCCAGAGAGGTGCTGGGTGGGTGAGGGCTCGGAGTGCTGCAGAGCCGGAAAGGTGCTGGGTGGGTGAGGGCTCGGAGTGCTGCAGTGCCAGAGAGGTGCTGAGGGGTGAGGGCTCAGAGTGCTGCAGAGAGGTGGTGAGGGCTCGGAGTGCTGCAGAGAGGTGTTGAGGGGTGAGGGCTCAGAGTGCTGCATAGAGCTGATGAGGGGTGAGGGCTCGGAGAGCTGCAGAGGTGCTTAGGGGTGAGGGCTCGGAGTGCTGCAGAGAGGTGTTGAAGGGTGAGGGCTCGGAGTGCTGCAGAGAGGTGCTGGGTGGGTGAGGGCTCGGAGTGCTGCAGAGAGGTGCTGATTCGGTGAGAGCTTGGAGTGCTGCGATGCCAGAGAGGTGCTGGGTGGGTGAGGGCTCGGAATGCTTTGGAGCCAGAGAGGTGCTGGGTGGGTGAGGGCTAAGAGTGCTGCAGAGCCGGAGCGGTGCTGGGTGGGTGAGGGCTCAGAGTGCTGCAGAGAGGTTGTTGGACTTGGCCCTAGCGCCAGCTGATGGTTGAGGAAAAAAGGCTAGAGACCGAGAGGGTCCTAGCACAGGAGAGGATGGCTAAGGCGGAGAGGGCCTTCGCCAGGGAGAGACTAGCTCAGGGGGGTAGGTTGTCCCCTGAGAGTGGTGTCTGTGGTCTGGATTCACCAGTGAGGGTGGGATCCAGTGGTGGCAGCGAGAGTGAAGCCAGTGCGGGAAGTCCCAATCCCAGAGCACGGAAGATGGTGCCTGATCCCCAGAAGGAGGGGGGCAGGTTGGAGTTTAGGGGCGGCAAGAAACTGTCCCATCAGTCTTGGGGGGAGTATGTGGACGTGTGTTGGACTGCACTGGAGGAGTGGATGGTGTGTGGCGCGGTGACAGATGGGGAAGAGCTGTTCCGCCTGATTATCAGGGAGCATGTGCTCAAGAGTTGTCTTCCCAGGTTGCGCCACCACCTGTTGCAGTGTGGGCTCTCCGACCCCAGGGAGCTTGCACGGGAGGCAGACCTTTGGGTGAGTGCCAGAGAGTCTGAGAGGGCATTGGGGAGTGATCCTGAAGGGAGTGGTGCAGGGATCTTCCAACCCAGCGAGGTGGGAGAGGTGGAGAATAGCCCAGCTAGGTCCCAGGATAGTGAGAGGGTTGTAGGGCCTCACATCCTATCTATAGGAAGGAGTGAGACGGGGAGGTGTCCCGAGGTGCCCCAACCGCAGTCGCAGGGCCTGGAGAGTTCCATAAGGGAACCCAAGGTTGGGAGCCTAGGCTGTCCCGATGGGCCATCCATGGAAGGGGATCCCCCAGTGTCAGGAGAACCCGGGGCGTCTGTACTCAGAGATCCAGGGGTTCTGGGGTCTGCCCAGCCACAGGGTTTAGATCCTGGGCTGGGGTGCCAGGTTCAGGGGCTGCCTGACCTGGAGGGAGGGGCACTTGTAATCAAGGTCCCTACCGGTTTGACTTCCAGGGGTACTTCTCCAGGTGGGAGGGTGCGGAACTCTGGAAGGGGGTGCCGAGGGAGGAAGGACTCGCCTCTGGCACCGGCTCAGCCACAGGGCTTCGATCCTGGGTTGGGAGGCCCGGTTCAGGTATTGCCTGACCTGGCGGGAGGGACGTCTGTAAGCAGTGTCCCCCCGGAGTTGTCTTCCAGGGGTACTTCTCCAGGTGGGAGGGTGCGGAACTCTGGAAGGGGGTGCCGAGGGAGGAAGGACTCGCCTCTGGCACCGGCTCAACCACAGGGCTTCGATCCTGGGTTGGGAGGCCCGGTTCAGGTATTGCCTGACCTGGCGGGAGGGACGTCTGCAAGCAGTGTCCCCCTGGAGTTGTCTCCCAGGGGTGCTTCTCCAGGTGGGAGGGTGCGGAACTCTGGGAGGGGGTGCAGAGGGAGGGAGGACTCGCCTCTGGCACCGGGGCAACCTAAGGGTTTAGACCCTGGGTTGGTGGATCGGTTGCAGGGTCACGGCCCTGGAAGAGTGAGAGAGTGGTGTTCTGAGGGTGCCCCGCATAGGAGGAGAGGGCGGAACCCCAGAAGGAGAGGTAGGGGGAGGAGAGCCTCGCCCCTACCTGGTGGACAGTGTGAGAATGTGGTCCCTAGGTGGGAAGACCATTGGCAGTTTGGGACTGCACGGAGGAAAGGGAGAGTGGTCAAAGGGTACTACGGGCCTGGGGCTACTGCCCCCCACTCTGTGAGACAGCCAGGGCCAGAGACATCTGGATGGCCTAGGGCCCGGTCCTGGCTGCAGCCAACTAGGGAGCACCAGTGGGGTGGCTTAGTTGGTCCAGGGTGGTTTGAGAGAGGGCACCATCGGGTTCCAGAGTGGCGGAGACCCTGCGGGTGCCCCTGCAGTTGTGGGCCCGCGTCCAAGTTCTCTCGCCGTAAGCAGGGAAGCCCATCAAGGCATTGATCGGTCTCCCCTGGCTTTTGGCTGGGAGGGGGTTGTGTTGGACTTGGCCCTTATTGTCCTAAAATCTTTCGCTTTTCCCCCTAGCCTTTTTACCATGTGTGAAATAATACCTACTGCACAATGGCGTGCGCAGATTTATTTGTACTGTTGTAAAGCAATGTTACTTTTAAAATGGACGCCATTTCTGTCTGCTTGTGCCGCCTGCCTGAGGTGGGTTGCCGGTCTAGTTGTCTGTCACCCAGCCCCAGCTTTTGGAGGGAAGTCTGGCAGACAGGGTGCTCTACACCTCCCCTAAACCAGTTGGGACCGGTTTCCCAGGGAACCTTCCAGAAGCTTCCAGCCTTTTCTGGTAGGTGGGGTGAGGGGGCTGTGCCTCCATGTGCTCAGACGGAGCGTGGACTTGACTGCGAGGGGACACTCTGCCAGGAGGTACCGCCACATTGGGCCTGTGTGCTGGCCCCTGTGCCCATCTGCACCCCTCCGCTGTCCACAGGGCCAGTGAGAGCCCTTTACTGGAGTGAAGACTGCTGTGTCAGGAGGAGTGCCACTTTATGGGAGATGACTGCTTCTAGGAGCTGCTGTCCTGTTCTGATGAGTACCCACTGCCTGCTGATCTTGCCCAGTATTGCCTGCCTGCTCTCCTGCCGTCCTAAGCCCAGCACCTGGTGAGCGCTATATCTTACTGCCCAGGAGGTAAGGAGCTGACACCTGCAGCGCTGCGCTGCGAGAGCGCTATATTTCTAGAGTTGAAGTGCCTGTGCTGCTCTGCCTGCACTCTAGCGCCTAGTGGGACTGATTACCAGAAGAGGTGCGCTATCTGCTGTCCCTGAAGCTGGTGGGACCGAACCCATCGCAAGCGCTACATCTAAAGTGCCAGGAGTGAGGAGCTGATGCCTGCAGCGCTGTGATTCCAAAGCGCTACATCGAAAGTGCCAGGAGTGAGGAGCTGACGCCTGCAGCGCTGTGCTGTCTAAGCGCTATATTCAAGGTGCCCGGGGAAGAGGAGCTGGCGCCTGCAGCTCTGTGCTGTGCTGTCTAAGCGCTATATTCAAGGTGCACGGGGAAGAGGAGCTGGTGCCTGCAGCGCTGTGCTGTGCTGTCTAAGCGCTATATTTCAATTACCCCGCGGTGGTGAGTGGGGCTCAGTCATCCCGTGGTTGGGGGTGTGTCGGGGCACATTGCCGGTGCCCGCCCCGGTGCCAGTATTCTTTTGGGGGCATTGGATTACCCAGGAGAACAGAGAGAGGAGTGAGAGACCCTCCTGCCCTAGCGCTTTGCGCACCTTTGTTTTCGCTGCCCTGACTTTGCTGGACATAGGGCTTCTGAGCCCCTGAGAGAGGCCAGTTGGCCTGGGCCCAGTTTCAGAGTGTTGTGCCCCCGATTGGGGCGACCGGGGTTTATGCTGGCGAGGCCTATTGCCCCAAGTGATTTATTGCAGAATAGGGTTGTACGATGCATTTGTACCTAGGATGATACCTAATGCTTTTCCCTCAAGTTTGCAGTGCTGATTTTAGGCCTATTGTGTTCTAAGGGGCGCCCTGCTAAGGTTATGGGAAGGCCTCATGTGCCATACCTCATGCGGCTAATGTGGCTTATGCCCCCTGGTAGTATGGTTATGCATAAGGTGCTATTGAGATGCCCCCTGGGTTTATGCTAATGGGAGTGATGCCTAATGATAACGCCTAATGCTCCTACACTGAGGATGATGCCCACTGCTGATGTATGCCTTCATGCGCATAGTGTGTTTATATGCCTGACCGGATGTTTTCATTCTAGGCTTCATGTGTATGCCCGATGCTGTTGGCGTTCCGCCTAATGTTCATGCCCACAAGGATGCCTAATGCATGTGATTATGCCTATTGTGCATGTTTAATGCTTTCATGCCAACGTTTTTCAGGCTCGTGCTTGCAGGCTACGGCAATGGTGCTTTATTCGTATGTCTAATGCTCACATGATTTGTGCTAATGTGCCCAATGCTTTTTCCTAGGGTGTACATTGCTGATGGTTATGCACCAATGATCCTTTAGGCGTAGGTTACGCCTGATGCTAAACTTGAGTGGGGGCCTGATGTGATGCATAAAGCGTTGTTTAGATGCCCCAGGCTTATGCCTTCATGTTAAGGAGGATTGTGCGCCTAATATTGTTGCTTATGGACTTTCATTTATTCCTGTGCTTATGTTGGTTCTGGCAGCGGCCCGATTGGCGCTGCACTGTAAATAGTCCCCACTGTTTATATCTACCGGGTGCCGGTTGGTGCCGTGTTGACTACTGTGGTTACCACCTGCTATGCTGTTGCATAATACAAATGTTATTTTTCTTACTCAAACTGGTGTGGTCTCCTTTTTGTAGTGTGCCTGGTGTGTCGCCTGTGTGTGCTGCGTGGATGCTTTACACAATGCTCCTGGTTTAGCCTTCCCGCTCCGCACCACGCTACCCCGTTTCCAACAGAGGTGTTGAGGGGTGAGGGCTCGGAGTGCTGCATAGAGCTTATGAGGGGTGAGGGCTCAGAGTGCTGCAGAGAGGTGCTGAGGGGTGAGGGCTCAGAGTGCTGCAGAGAGGTGCTGAGGGGTGAAGGCTTGGAGTGCTGCAGAGAGGTGTTGAGGGGTGAGGGCTCGGAGTGCTGCAAAGGTGCTGAGGGGTGAGGGCTCGGAGTGCTGAAGAGAGGTGCTGAGGGGTGAGGGCTAGGAGTGCTGCAGAGAACTGCTGAGTGGGTGAGGGCTCGGAGTGCTGCAGAAAGGTGCTGAGTCAGTGAGAGTTCGGAGTGCTGCGACGCCAGAGAGATGCTGGGTGGGTGAGGGCTCGGAGTGCTTTGGAGCCAGAGAGGTACTGGGTGGGTGAGGGCTCAGAGTGCTGCAGAGCCGGAGAGGGGCTGAGTGGGTGAGGGCTTGGAGTGCTGCAGCGCCAGAGAGGTGCTGAGGGGTGAGGGCTCGGAGTGCTGTAGAGGGGTGGTGAGGGCTCGAAGTGCTGCAGAGAGGTGTTGAGGGGTGAGGGCTCGGAGTGCTGTATAGAGCTGATGAGGGGTGAGGGCTCGGAGAGCTGCAGAGGTGCTGAGGGGTGAGGGCTCGAAGTGCTGCAGGGAGGTGTTGAGGGGTGAGGGCTCGGAGTGCTGCAGAGAGGTGCTGGGTGGGTGAGGGCTCGGAGTGCTGCAGAGAGGTGCTGAGTCGGTGAGAGCTCGGAGTGCTGCGATGCCAGAGAGGTGCTGGGTGGGTGCGGTCTCGGAGTGCTGCAGAGCCGGAGAGGTGCTGGGTGGGTGAGGGCTCGGAGTCCTTCTGACCCAGAGAGGTGCTGGGTGGGTGAGGGCTCGGAGTGATGCAGAGCCAGAGAGGTGCTGGGTGGGTGAGGGCTCGGAGTGCTGCAGCGCCAGAGAGGTGATGAGGGGTGAGGCCTCGGAGTGCTGCCGAGAGGTGGTGTGGGCTCAGAGTGCTGCAGAGAGGTGTTGAGGGGTGAGGGCTCGGAGTGCTGCATAGAGCTGATGAGGGGTGAGGGCTTGGAGTGCTGCAGAGAGGTGCTGAGGGGTGAGGGCTCGGAGTGCTGCAGAGAGGTGCTGGGTGGGTGAGGGCTCGGAGTGCTGCAGAGCCGGAGGGGTGCTGGGTGGGTGAGGGCTCGGAGTGCTGCAGAGAGGTGCTGAGTCGGTGAGAGCTCGGAGTGCTGCGATGCCAGAGAGGTGCTGGGTGGGTGCGGTCTCGGAGTGCTGCAGAGCCGGAGAGGTGCTGGGTGGGTGAGGGCTCAGAGTCCTTCTGACCCAGAGAGGTGCTGGGTGGGTGAGGGCTCGGAGTGATGCAGAGCCAGAGAGGTGCTGGGTGGGTGAGGGGTCGGAGTGCTGCAGCGCCAGAGAGGTGCTGAGGGGTGAGGCCTTGGAGTGCTGCCGAGAGGTGGTAAGGGCTCAGAGTGCTGCAGAGAGGTGTTGAGGGGTGAGGGCTCGGAGTGCTGCATAGAGCTGATGAGGGGTGAGGGCTTGGAGTGCTGCAGAGAGGTGCTGAGGGGTGAGGACTCGGAGTGCTGCTGAGAGGTGCTGGGTGGGTGAGGGCTCGGAGTGCTGCAGAGAGGTGCTGAGTCGGTGAGAGCTCGGAGTGCTGCGATGCCAGAGAGGTGCTGGGTGGGTGAGTGCTCGAAGTACTTCGGAGCCAGAGAGGTGCTGGGTGGGTGAGGGCTCGGAGTGCTGCAGAGCCGGAGAGGTGCTGGGTGGGTGAGGGCTCGGAGTGCTGCAGCGCCAGAGAGGTGCTGAGGGGTGAGGGCTCAGAGTGCTGCAGAGAGGTGGTGAGGGCTTGGAGTGCTGCAGAGAGGTGTTGAGGGGTGAGGGCTCAGAGTGCTGCATAGAGCTGATGAGGGGTGAGGGCTCGGAGTGCTGCAGAGGCGCTGAGGGGTGAGGGCTCGGAGTGCTGCAGAGAGGTGTTGAGGGGTGAGGGCTCGGAGTGCTGCAGAGAGGTGCTGGGTGGGTGAGGGCTCGGAGTGCTGCAGAGAGGTGCTGACTCGGTGAGAGCTGAGAGTGCTGCGATGCCAGAGAGGTGCTGGGTGGGTGAGGGCTCGGAATGCTTTGGAGCCAGAGAGGTGCTGGGTGGGTGAGGGCTAAGAGTGCTGCAGAGCCGGAGAGGTGCTGGGTGGGTGAGGGCTCGGAGTCCTTCTGAGCCAGAGAGGTGCTGGGTGGGTGAGGGCTCGGAGTGCTGCAGAGCAGGAGCGGTGCTGGGTGGGTGAGGGCTCAGAGTGCTGCAGAGAGGTGTTGAGGGGTGAGGGCTCGGAGTGCTGCATAGAGCTGATGAGGGGTGATGGCTCGGAGTGCTGCAGAGTTGCTGAGGGGTGAGGGCTCGAAGTGCTGCAGAGAGGTGTTGAGGGGTGAGAGCTCGGAGTGCTGCAGAGAGGTGCTGGGTGGGTGAGGGCTCGGAGTGCTGCAGACAGGTGCTGAGTCGGTGAGACCTCGGAGTGCTGCGATGCCAGAGAGGTGCTGGGTGGGTGAGGTCTCGGAGTGCTGCGATGCCAGAGAGGTGCTGGGTGGGTGAGGGCTCGAAGTACTTCGGAGCCAGAGAGGTGCTGGGTGGGTGAGGGCTCGGAGTGCTGCAGAGCCGGAGAGGTGCTGGGTGGGTGAGGGCTTGGAGTGCTACAGCGCCAGAGAGGTGCTGAGGGGTGAGGGCTCAGAGTGCTGCAGAGAGGTGGTGAGGGCTTGGAGTGCTGCAGAGAGGTTTTGAGGGGTAAGGGCTCAGAGTGCTGCATAGAGCTGATGAGGGGTGAGGGCTCGGAGTGCTGCAGAGGTGCTGAGGGGTGAGGGCTCGGAGTGCTGCAGAGAGGTGTTGAGGGGTGAGGGCTTGCAGTGCTGCAGGGAGGTGTTGAAGGGTGAGGGATCGGATTGCTGCATAGAGCTGATGAGGGGTGAGGGCTCGGAGTGCTGCGGAGAGATGCTGAGGGGTGAGGGCTCAGAGTGCTGCAGAGAGGTGCTGGGTGGGTGAGGGCTCGGAGTGCTGCGATGCCAGAGAGGTGCTGGGTGGGTGAGGGCTTGAAGTGCTTCAGAGCCAGAGAGGTGCTGGGTGGGTGAAGGCTCAGAGATCTGCAGAGCCGGAGAGGTGCTGGGTGGGTGAGGGCTCGGAGTGCTGCAGCGCCAGAGAGGTGCTGAGGAGTGAGGGCTCGGAGTGCTGCAGAGAGGTGGTGAGGGCTCGGAGTGCTGCAGAGAGGTGTTGAGGGGTGAGGGCTCGGAGTGCTGCATAGAGCTGATGAGGGGTGAGGGCTCGGAGTGCTGCAGAGGTGCTGAGGGGTGAGGGCTCGGAGTGCTGCAGAGAGGTGTTGAGGGGTGAGGGCTCGGAGTGCTACTGAGAGGTGCTGGGTGGGTGAGGGCTCGGAGTGCTGCAGAGAGGTGCTGAGTCGGTGAGAGCTCGGAGTGCTGCGATGCCAGAGAGGTGCTGGGTGGGTGAGGGCTCTGAGTGCTTTGGAGCCAGAGAGGTGCTGGGTGGGTGAGGGCTCGGAGTGCTGCAGAGCAGGAGAGGTGCTGGGTGGGTGAAGACTCGGAGTGCTTCAGAGCCAGAGAGGTACTGGGTGGGTGATGGCTTGGAGTGCTGCAGAGCCAGAGAGGTGCTAGGTGGGTGAGGGCTCAGTGTGCTGCAGCGCCAGAGAGGTGCTGAGGGGTGAGGGCTCAGAGTGCTGCAGAGAGGTGGTAAGGGCTCGGAGTGCTGCAGAGAGGTGCTGAGGGGTGAGGGCTCGGAGTGCTGCAGAGAGGTGGTGAGGGCTCGGAGTGCTGCAGAGAGGTGCTGAGGGGTGAGGGCTTGGAGTGCTGCAGAGAGGTGCTGAGGGGTGAGGGTTCGGCATGCTGCAGAGAGGTGTTGAGGGGTGAGGGCTCGGAGTGCTGCATAGAGCTTAAGAGGGGTGAGCGCTCAGAGTGCTGCAGAGAGGTGCTGAGGGATGAGGGCTCGGAGTGCTGCAGAGAGGTGCTGAGGGGTGAGGGCTCGGAGTGGTGCAGAGAGGTGTTGAGGGGTGAGGGCTCAGAGTGCTGCATAGAGCTGATGAGGGGTGAGGGCTCAGAGTGCTGCAGAGAGGTGCTGAGGGGTGAGGGCTCGGAGTGCTGCAGAGAGGTGCTGGGTGGGTGAGGGCTCGGAGTGCTGCAGTTATGTGCTGAGTCAGTGAGAGCTCTGAGTGCTGCGATGCCAGAGAGGTGCTGGGTGGGTGAGGGCTCGGAGTGCTTCGGAGCCAGAGAGGTGCTGAGGGGTGAGGGCTCGGAGTGCTGCAGAGCCGGAGAGTTGCAGGGTGGGTGAGGGCTCAGAGTGCTTCGGAGCCAGAGAGTTGCTGGGTGGGTGAGGGCTCGGAGTGCTGCAGAGCCGGAGAGGTGCTGGGTGGGTCAGGGCTCGGAGTGCTGCAGAGAGGTGGTGAGGGCTCTGAGTTCTGCAGAGAGGTGTTGAGGGGTGAGGTCTCGGAGTTCTGCAGAGAGGTGTTGAGGGGTGAGGTCTCGGAGTGCTGCATAGAGCTGAAGAGGGGTGAGGGCTTGCAGTGCTGCAGAGAGGTGCTGAGGGGTGAGGGCTCGGAGTGCTGCAGAGAGGTGCTGGGTGGGTGAGGGCTGGGAGTGCTGCAGAGAGGTGTTGAGGGGTTAGGGCTCGGAGTGCTGCAGAGAGGTGCTGGTGGGTGAGGGCTCGGAGTGCTGCAGAGAGGTGCTGAGTCGGTGAGAGCTCGGAGTGCTGCGATGCCAGAGAGGTGCTGGGTGGGTGAGGGCCGGAGTGCTTTGGAGCCAGAGAGGTGCTGGGTGGGTGAGGGCTCGGAGTGCTGCAGAGCTGGAGAGGTGCTGGGTTGGTAAGGGCTCGGAGTCCTTCTTAGCCAGAGATGTGCTGGGTGGGTGAGGACTCGGAGTGCTGCAGCGCCAGAGAGGTGCTGAGGGGTGAGTGCTCGGAGTGCTGCCGAGAGGTGGTGAGGGCTCGGAGTGCTGCAGGGAGGTGTTGAAGGGTGAGGGATCGGAGTGCTGCATAGATCTGATGAGGGGTGAGGACTCGGAGTGCTGCAGAGAGGTGCTGAGGGCTCAGTGCTGCAGAGAGGTGCTGGGTGGGTGAGGGCTCGGAGTGCTGCAGAGAGGTGCTGAGTCAGTGAGAGCTCGGAGTGCTGCTATGCCAGAGAGGTGCTGGGTGGGTGAGGGCTCGAAGTGCTTCAGAGCCAGAGAGGTGCTGGGTGGGTGAAGGCTCAGAGTGCTGCAGAGCCGGAGAGGTGCTGAGTGGGTGAGGGCTCGGAGTGCTGCAGCGCCAGAGAGGTGCTGAGGGGTGAGGGCTCAGAGTGATGCAGAGAGGTGGTGAGGGCTCGGAGTGCTGCAGAGAGGTGTTGAGGGGTGAGGGCTCGGAGAGCTGCATAGAGCTGATGAGGGGTGAGGGCTCGGAGTGCTGCAGAGGTGCTGAGGAGTGAGGGCTCGGAGTGCTGTAGAGAGGTGTTGAGGGGTGAGGGCTTGGAGTGCTACTGAGAGGTGCTGGGTGGGTGAGGGCTCGGAGTGCTGCAGAGAGGTGCTGAGTTGGTGAGAGCTCGGAGTGCTGCGATGCCAGAGAGGTGCTGGGTGGGTGAGAGCTCAGAGTGCTTTGGAGCCAGAGAGGTGCTGGGTGGGTGAGGGCTCGGAGTGCTGCAGAGCAGGAGAGGTGCTGGGTGGGTGAGGGCTCGGAGTGCTTCGGAGCCAGAGAGGTACTGGGTGGGTGAGGGCTTGGAGTGCTGCAGAGCCGGAGAGGTGCAGGGTGGGTGAGGGCTCAGAGTGCTTAGGAGCCAGAGAGTTGCTGGGTGGGTGAGGGCTCGGAGTGCTGCAGAGCCGGAGAGGTGCTGGGTGGGTCAGGGCTCGGAGTGCTGCAGAGAGGTGCTCGGTGGGTGAGGGCTCGGAGTGCTGCAGAGAGGTGCTGAGTCGGTGAGAGCTCGGAGTGCTGCGATGCCAGAGAGGTGCTGGGTGGGTGAGGGCCGGAGTGCTTTGGAGCCAGAGAGGTGCTGGGTGGGTGAGGGCTCGGAGTGCTGCAGAGCTGGAGAGGTGCTGGGTTGGTAAGGGCTCGGAGTCCTCCTTAGCCAGAGATGTGCTGGGTGGGTGAGGGCTCGGAGTGCTGCAGCGCCAGAGAGGTGCTGAGGGGTGAGTGCTCGGAGTGCTGCCGAGAGGTGGTGAGGTCTCGGAGTGCTGCAGGGAGGTGTTGAAGGGTGAGGGATCGGAGTGCTGCATAGATCTGATGAGGGGTGAGGACTCGGAGTGCTGCAGAGAGGTGCTGAGGGCTCAGTGCTGCAGAGAGGTGCTGGGTGGGTGAGGGCTCGGAGTGCTGCAGAGAGGTGCTGAGTCAGTGAGAGCTCGGAGTGCTGCTATGCCAGAGAGGTGCTGGGTGGGTGAGGGCTCGAAGTGTTTCAGAGCCAGAGAGGTGCTGGGTGGGTGAAGGCTCAGAGTGCTGCAGAGCCGGAGAGGTGCTGAGTGGGTGAGGGCTCGGAGTGCTGCAGCGCCAGAGAGGTGCTGAGGGGTGAGGGCTCAGAGTGGTGCAGAGAGGTGGTGAGGGCTCGGAGTGCTGCAGAGAGGTGTTGAGGGGTGAGGGCTCGGAGAGCTGCATAGAGCTGATGAGGGGTGAGGGCTCGGAGTGCTGCAGAGGTGCTGAGGGGTGAGGGCTCGGAGTGCTGTAGATAGGTGTTGAGGGGTGAGGGCTTGGAGTGCTACTGAGAGGTGCTGGGTGGGTGAGGGCTCGGAGTGCTGCAGAGAGGTGCTGAGTCGGTGAGAGCTCGGAGTGCTGCGATGCCCGAGAGGTGCTGGGTGGGTGAGAGCTCAGAGTGCTTTGGAGCCAGAGAGGTGCTGGGTGGGTGAGGGCTCGGAGTGCTGCAGAGCAGGAGAGGTGCTGGGTGGGTGAGGGCTCGGAGTGCTTCGGAGCCAGAGAGGTACTGGGTGGGTGAGGGCTTGGAGTGCTGCAGAGCCGGAGAGGTGCAGGGTGGGTGAGGGCTCAGAGTGCTTCGGAGCCAGAGAGTTGCTGGGTGGGTGAGGGCTCGGAGTGCTGCAGAGCCGGAGAGGTGCTGGGTGGGTCAGGGCTCGGAGTGCTGCAGAGAGGTGGTGAGGGCTCTGAGTTCTGCAGAGAGCTGTTGAGGGGTGAGGTCTCGGAGTTCTGCAGAAAGGTGCTGAGGGGTGAGGGCTCGGAGTGCTGCAGAGAGGTGGTGAGGGCTCGGAGTGCTGCAGAGAGGTGTTGAGGGGTGAGGGCTCGGAGTGCTGCATAGAGCTGATGAGGGGTGAGGGCTCGGAGTGCTGCAGAGGTGCTGAGGGGTGAGGGCTCGGAGTGCTGCAGAGAGGTGTTGAGGGTGAGGGCTCGGAGTGCTACTGAGAGGTGCTGGGTGGGTGAGGGCTCGGAGTGCTGCAGAGAGGTGCTTAGTCGGTGAGAGCTCGGAGTGCTGCGATGCCAGAGAGGTGCTGGGTGGGTGAGGGCTCTGAGTGCTTTGGAGCCAGAGAGGTGCTGGGTGGGTGAGGGCTCGGAGTGCTGCAGAGCAGGAGAGGTGCTGGGTGGGTGAGGACTCGGAGTACTTCAGAGCCAGAGAGGTGCTGGGTGGGTGAGGGCTCTGAGTGCTTTGGAGCCAGAGAGGTGATGGGTGGGTGAGGGCTCGGAGTGCTGCAGAGCAGGAGAGGTGCTAGGTGGGTGAGGGCTCAGTGTGCTGCAGCGCCAGAGAGGTGCTGAGGGGTGAGGGCTCAGAGTGCTGCAGAGAGGTGGTAAGGGCTCGGAGTGCTGCAGAGAGGTGCTGAGGGGTGAGGGCTCGGAGTGCTGCAGAGAGGTGGTGAGGGGTGAGGGCTTGGAGTGCTGCAGAGAGGTGCTGAGGGGTGAGGGTTCGGCATGCTGCAGAGAGGTGTTGAGGGGTGAGGGCTCGGAGTGCTGCATAGAGCTTAAGAGGGGTGAGCGCTCAGAGTGCTGCAGAGAGGTGCTGAGGGATGAGGGCTCGGAGTGCTGCAGAGAGGTGCTGAGGGGTGAGGGCTCGGAGTGGTGCAGAGAGGTGTTGAGGGGTGAGGGCTCAGAGTGTTGCATAGAGCTGATGAGGGGTGAGGGCTCAGAGTGCTGCAGAGAGGTGCTGAGGGGTGAGGGCTCGGAGTGCTGCAGAGAGGTGCTGGGTGGGTGAGGGCTCGGAGTGCTGCAGTTATGTGCTGAGTCAGTGAGAGCTCAGAGTGCTGCGATGCCAGAGAGGTGCTGGGTGGGTGAGGGCTCGGAGTGCTTCGGAGCCAGAGAGGTGCTGAGGGGTGAGGGCTCGGAGTGCTGCAGAGCCGGAGAGTTGCAGGGTGGGTGAGGGCTCAGAGTGCTTCGGAGCCAGAGAGTTGCTGGGTGGGTGAGGGCTCGGAGTGCTGCAGAGCCGGAGAGGTGCTGGGTGGGTCAGGGCTCGGAGTGCTGCAGAGAGGTGGTGAGGGCTCTGAGTTCTGCAGAGAGGTGTTGAGGGGTGAGGTCTCGGAGTTCTGCAGAGAGGTGTTGAGGGGTGAGGTCTCGGAGTGCTGCATAGAGCTGAAGAGGGGTGAGGGCTTGCAGTGCTGCAGAGAGGTGCTGAGGGTGAGGGCTCGGAGTGCTGCAGAGAGGTGCTGGGTGGGTGAGGGCTGGGAGTGCTGCAGAGAGGTGTTGAGGGGTTAGGGCTCGGAGTGCTGCAGAGAGGTGCTGGGTGGGTGAGGGCTCGGAGTGCTGCAGAGAGGTGCTGAGTCGGTGAGAGCTCGGAGTGCTGCGATGCCAGAGAGGTGCTGGGTGGGTGAGGGCCGGAGTGCTTTGGAGCCAGAGAGGTGCTGGGTGGGTGAGGGCTCGGAGTGCTGCAGAGCTGGAGAGGTGCTGGGTTGGTAAGGGCTCGGAGTCCTTCTTAGCCAGAGATGTGCTGGGTGGGTGAGGACTCGGAGTGCTGCAGCGCCAGAGAGGTGCTGAGGGTGAGTGCTCGGAGTGCTGCCGAGAGGTGGTGAGGGCTCGGAGTGCTGCAGGGAGGTGTTGAAGGGTGAGGGATCGGAGTGCTGCATAGATCTGATGAGGGGTGAGGACTCGGAGTGCTGCAGAGAGGTGCTGAGGGCTCAGTGCTGCAGAGAGGTGCTGGGTGGGTGAGGGCTCGGAGTGCTGCAGAGAGGTGCTGAGTCAGTGAGAGCTCGGAGTGCTGCTATGCCAGGGAGGTGCTGGGTGGGTGAGAGCTCGAAGTGCTTCAGAGCCAGAGAGGTGCTGGGTGGGTGAAGGCTCAGAGTGCTGCAGAGCCGGAGAGGTGCTGAGTGGGTGAGGGCTCGGAGTGCTGCAGCGCCAGAGAGGTGCTGAGGGGTGAGGGCTCAGAGTGATGCAGAGAGGTGGTGAGGGCTCGGAGTGCTGCAGAGAGGTGTTGAGGGGTGAGGGCTCGGAGAGCTGCATAGAGCTGATGAGGGGTGAGGGCTCGGAGTGCTGCAGAGGTGCTGAGGGGTGAGGGCTCGGAGTGCTGTAGAGAGGTGTTGAGGGGTGAGGGCTTGGAGTGCTACTGAGAGGTGCTGGGTGGGTGAGGGCTCGGAGTGCTGCAGAGAGGTGCTGAGTCGGTGAGAGCTCGGAGTGCTGCGATGCCAGAGAGGTGCTGGGTGGGTGAGAGCTCAGAGTGCTTTGGAGCCAGAGAGGTGCTGGGTGGGTGAGGGCTCGGAGTGCTGCAGAGCAGGAGAGGTGCTGGGTGGGTGAGGGCTCGGAGTGCTTCGGAGCCAGAGAGGTACTGGGTGGGTGAGGGCTTGGAGTGCTGCAGAGCCGGAGAGGTGCAGGGTGGGTGAGGGCTCAGATTGCTTAGGAGCCAGAGAGTTGCTGGGTGGGTGAGGGCTCGGAGTGCTGCAGAGCCGGAGAGGTGCTGGGTGGGTCAGGGCTCGGAGTGCTGCAGAGAGGTGCTGGGTGGGTGAGGGCTCGGAGTGCTGCAGAGAGGTGCTGAGTCGGTGAGAGCTCGGAGTGCTGCGATGCCAGAGAGGTGCTGGGTGGGTGAGGGCCGGAGTGCTTTGGAGCCAGAGAGGTGCTGGGTGGGTGAGGGCTCGGAGTGCTGCAGAGCTGGAGAGGTGCTGGGTTGGTAAGGGCTCGGAGTCCTCCTTAGCCAGAGATGTGCTGGGTGGGTGAGGGCTCGGAGTGCTGCAGCGCCAGAGAGGTGCTGAGGGGTGAGTGCTCGGAGTGCTGCCGAGAGGTGGTGAGGGCTCGGAGTGCTGCAGGGAGGTGTTGAAGGGTGAGGGATCGGAGTGCTGCATAGATCTGATGAGGGGTGAGGACTCGGAGTGCTGCAGAGAGGTGCAGAGGGCTCAGTGCTGCAGAGAGGTGCTGGGTGGGTGAGGGCTCGGAGTGCTGCAGAGAGGTGCTGAGTCAGTGAGAGCTCGGAGTGCTGCTATGCCAGAGAGGTGCTGGGTGGGTGAGGGCTCGAAGTGCTTCAGAGCCAGAGAGGTGCTGGGTGGGTGAAGGCTCAGAGTGCTGCAGAGCCGGAGAGGTGCTGAGTGGGTGAGGGCTCGGAGTGGTGCAGAGAGGTGGTGAGGGCTCGGAGTGCTGCAGAGAGGTGTTGAGGGGTGAGGGCTCGGAGAGCTGCATAGAGCTGATGAGGGGTGAGGGCGTGGAGTGCTGCAGAGGTGCTGAGGGGTGAGGGCTCGGAGTGCTGTAGAGAGGTGTTGAGGGGTGAGGGCTTGGAGTGCTACTGAGAGGTGCTGGGTGGGTGAGGGCTCGGAGTGCTGCAGAGAGGTGCTGAGTCGGTGAGAGCTCGGAGTGCTGCGATGCCAGAGAGGTGCTGGGTGGGTGAGAGCTCAGAGTGCTTTGGAGCCAGAGAGGTGCTGGGTGGGTGAGGGCTCGGAGTGCTGCAGAGCAGGAGAGGTGCTGGGTGGGTGAGGGCTCGGAGTGCTTCGGAGCCAGAGAGGTACTGGGTGGGTGAGGGCTTGGAGTGCTGCAGAGCCGGAGAGGTGCAGGGTGGGTGAGGGCTCAGAGTGCTTCGGAGCCAGAGAGTTGCTGGGTGGGTGAGGGCTCGGAGTGCTGCAGAGCCGGAGAGGTGCTGGGTGGGTCAGGGCTCGGAGTGCTGCAGAGAGGTGGTGAGGGCTCTGAGTTCTGCAGAGAGGTGTTGAGGGGTGAGGTCTCGGAGTTCTGCAGAGAGGTGTTGAGGGGTGAGGTCTCGGAGTGCTACATAGAGCTGAAGAGGGGTGAGGGCTTGCAGTGCTGCAGAGAGGTGCTGAGGGGTGAGGGCTCGGAGTGCTGCAGAGAGGTGCTGGGTGGGTGAGGGCTGGGAGTGCTGCAGAGAGGTGTTGAGGGGTTAGGGCTCGGAGTGCTGCAGAGAGGTGCTGGGTGGGTGAGGGCTCGGAGTGCTGCAGAGAGGTGCTGAGTCGGTGAGAGCTCGGAGTGCTGCGATGCCAGAGAGGTGCTGGGTGGGTGAGGGCCGGAGTGCTTTGGAGCCAGAGAGGTGCTGGGTGGGTGAGGGCTCGGAGTGCTACAGAGCTGGAGAGGTGCTGGGTTGGTAAGGGCTCGGAGTCCTTCTTAGCCAGAGATGTGCTGGGTGGGTGAGGGCTCGGAGTGCTGCAGCGCCAGAGAGGTGCTGAGGGGTGAGTGCTCGGAGTGCTGCCGAGAGGTGGTGAGGGCTCGGAGTGCTGCAGGGAGGTGTTGAAGGGTGAGGGATCAAAGTGCTGCATAGATCTGATGAGGGGTGAGGACGCGGAGTGCTGCAGAGAGGTGCTGAGGGCTCAGTGCTGCAGAGAGGTGCTGGGTGGGTGAGGGCTCGGAGTGCTGCAGAGAGGTGCTGAGTCAGTGAGAGCTCGGAGTGCTGCTATGCCAGAGAGGTGCTGGGTGGGTGAGGGCTCGAAGTGCTTCAGAGCCAGAGAGGTGCTGGGTGGGTGAAGGCTCAGAGTGCTGCAGAGCCGGAGAGGTACTGAGTGGGTGAGGGCTCGGAGTGCTGCAGCGCCAGAGAGGTGCTGAGGGGTGAGGGCTCAGAGTGGTGCAGAGAGGTGGTGAGGGCTCGGAGTGCTGCAGAGAGGTGTTGAGGGGTGAGGGCTCGGAGAGCTGCATAGAGCTGATGAGGGGTGAGGGCTCGGAGTGCTGCAGAGGTGCTGAGGGTGAGGGCTCGGAGTGCTGTAGAGAGGTGTTGAGGGGTGAGGGCTTGGAGTGCTACTGAGAGGTGCTGGGTGGGTGAGGGCTCGGAGTGCTGCAGAGAGGTGCTGAGTCGGTGAGAGCTCGGAGTGCTGCGATGCCAGAGAGGTGCTGGGTGGGTGAGAGCTCAGAGTGCTTTGGAGCCAGAGAGGTGCTGGGTGGGTGAGGGCTCGGAGTGCTGCAGAGCAGGAGAGGTGCTGAGTGGGTGAGGGCTCGGAGTGCTTCGGAGCCAGAGAGGTACTGGGTGGGTGAGGGCTTGGAGTGCTGCAGAGCAGGAGAGGTGCTGAGTGGGTGAGGGCTCGGAGTGCTTCGGAGCCAGAGAGGTACTGGGTGGGTGAGGGCTCAGAGTGCTGCAGCGCCAGAGAGGTGCTGAGGGGTGAGGGCTCGGAGTGCTGCAGAGAGGTGGTAAGGGCTCAGAGTGCTGCAGAGAGGTGCTGAGGAGTGAGGGCTCGGAGTGCTGCAGAGAGGTGGTGAGGGCTCGGAGTGCTGCAGAGAGGTGCTGAGGGGTGAGGGCTCGGAGTGCTGCAGAGAGGTGCTGAGGGGTGAGGGTTCGGCGTGCTGCAGAGAGGTGTTGAGCGGTGAGGGCTCAGAGTGCTGCATAGAGCTTATGAGGGGTGAGGGCTTAGAGTGCTGCAGAGAGGTGCTGAGGGATGAGGGCTCGGAGTGCTGCAGAGAGGTGCTGAGGGGTGAGGTCTCGGAGTGCTGCAGAGAGGTGTTAAGGGGTGAGGGCTCAGAGTGCTGCATAGAGCTGATGAGGGGTGAGGGCTCGGAGTGCTGCAGAGAGGTGCTGAGAGGTGAGGGCTCGGAGTGCTGTAGAGAGGTGCTGGGTGGGTGAGGGCTCGGAGTGCTTCGGAGCCAGAGAGGTGCTGAGTTGTGAGGGCTCGGAGTGCTGTAGAGCAGGAGAGTTGCTGGGTGGGTGAGGGCTCGGAGTGCTTCGGAGCCAGAGAGGTGCTGGGTGGGTGAGGGCTGGGAGTGCTGCAGAGAGGTGGTGAGGGTTCTGAGTTCTGTAGAGAGGTGTTGAGGGGTGAGGTCTCGGAGTTCTGCAGAGAGGTGTTGAGGGGTGAGGTCTCGGAGTGCTGCATAGAGCTGAAGAGGGGTGAGGGCTCGGAGTGCTGCAGAGAGGTGCTGGGTGGGTGAGGGCTCGGAGTGCTGCAGAGAGGTGTTGAGGAGTGAGGGCTCGGAGTGCTGCAGAGAGGTGCTGGGTGGGTGAGGGCTCGGAGTGCTGCAGAGAGGTGCTGAGTCGGTGAGAGCTCGGAGTGCTGCGATGCCAGAGAGGTGCTGGGTGGGTGAGGGCTCGGAGTGCTTTGGAGCCAGAGAGGTGCTGGGTGGGTGAGGGCTCGGAGTGCTGCAGAGCTGGAGAGGTGCTGGGTGGGTGAGGGCTCGGAGTGCTGCCGAGCCAGAGAGGTGCTGAGGGGTGAGTGCTCGGAGTGCTGCCGAGAGGTGGTGAGGGCTCGGAGTGCTGCAGGGAGGTGTTGAAGGGTGAGGGATCGGAGTGCTGCAGAGAGTTGCTGAGGGGTGAGGGCTCAGTGCTGCAGAGAGGTGCTGGGTGGGTGAGGGCTCGGAGTGCTGCAGAGAGGTGCTGAGTCAGTGAGAGCTCGGAGTGCTGCGATGCCAGAGAGGTGCTGGGTGGGTGAGGGCTCGAAGTGCTTCAGAGCCAGAGAGGTGCTGGGTGGGTGAAGGCTCAGAGTGCTGCAGAGCCGGAGAGGTGCTGAGTGGGTGAGTGCTCGGATTGCTGCAGCGCCAGAGAGGTGCTGAGGGGTGAGTGTGAGAAGTTGACCTGGTATATGCTGTCCACTAATTATAGTGGGCACCTTGCACCAGTCCAAACAACCCCTTATTGGAGATAGGTTAAAGACAACCTTTATTGAAAGCTATCCTAGTGGTAGCTATGGAGAGCAGACTTCAGGCTAAGTCTTGAAGGAATGTAAGGCAGCTTGTTTTACCAGTCTATAATCTCTTGAGTGACCAAATGAAAGAGGACCACACCAGGTATATATTTAAAATATATGTATTTAGTCTTAAACACACCCCTCTAGTCTCTTTATGAGGCTAGAGTTCGAAGTACATAAGTTACAAGTCGAATATCAACAGTAATAGCACAAATACACGTTTGAGCCCTAGGGGCGTACCAAACCATATACCAATAAAGTGGTATAAGAACCACGACTGAGCTAGACACAAGGCCTAGAGCCTGTAGAAGTGCTTGGCCCTCAAGGAACCACCCAAGGGAGTGACACAGGGGACCCACGGGGGACGCGTGCAGTGTAAGAACACAGCCGCGAGCCGCCGTTGACTTCTATGGGGAATGTCGCGGTTGGAGTTTTAAAGAAAAAGGACACTTAGAGGAGGACTTGGAGCAAACCCCTTTAGAACTAGGTTGTTCTAGAGTCTATACCCACTCGAGTTACCTCACCTAGGGAAGCCGGGTGCATAGGTGACTTTCGGGGTCGGGTGTCGTCGTCGTTTTCAATGGCGATCTGCTGCAAAGTGCTGCTGGCGACCAAGTCGAAAGTGTTCTGGTGGATCCGAAGGTGGATCGAAGATCTGAAGAACCTGAAAGCAGAGGGGACAGAGTCTGGGTCACTAGCCAGTGACCAGGAAGGCGATGAGCAGATGCCCACCGATGTCGGGTGCTTCAGGTAGGTTGACGGTCGTCTTGACTCTTCAGCCACGAGGTCCAGGAGGCGTCGACGACAACCAGGAGCTGGATTCGAGCTGTCCCACAACGTCTATCGATTGCAGGGGTGTCAGTGACCGGATTGGACCCAACAAGCCTTGGCAACGGCAAGTCACGTGGAAATAGAAGAAGGATGGTGGTACAGACCAGCAAGGTCTGAGGGACTCACCCAGCAAGGGTAAGTCAGGGCACGTCTGGAGCAACCAGGGAAGCTCAAGCAGAAGAAGAGTTGCCTTCGGGAGGGCCCACTAGCCAACGGACTAGCGACCGCAAAGGAGCCTCGAGTGGACACACTTGGAGCTGGCTTGCAGGATACTCGTGGAGTGGAGGCCAGTGATCTTCGGTGCTGTCGGTGCTGGAGGCGGGGGCTACTCGGAGCCCAAAGCACAACTTCGACGAGACCAGCAAGAGGATGCACTTGCAAATGTGCTCGGTGTCCAGGGGTCACGGTTCCACGTTACCCACGATAGCTACGGGCCTCAGCTTTGCTGGGGACTCAGGGCAGCCTTGGAGAAGTCTGGAAATCTACCTCTGGTGATGCAAAGACTTCGGCGTCTGACGGGAGCTTCAGTGATGCAGACCGGACAATTGCTTCTTTGGTGCCTGCCAAGCAGGGGAGTCACTCCTTGACCCCAAGGGAGATTCTTCAGTCCTCTAATCTTGTAGTAGAGCGTCGAAGGTCCAGGATTCGGCTTCAGAGTTTTGTCCAGGGTAATCTAAAGTCCTAAGGACTGGGGTCCCATACTTATACAAAGTTAGGGGGTTGGACATACTCTGGGGACCCACCTATGGGAGAGTCAGGGAAGAGGGGTGGTTACACCCCTTCCCTTTGTCCAGTTTCGCGCCAAAGCAGGGGCAGGTAGCCCCTGTAAACGGTTTGAACTGGCATATGCACAGGGACACCAAATGTGCCCCCAGTGCAGGACTTCAAAGCACCAGAGGGTGCTCCCGCCCAGCCCCAATACACATTATCCTGTCTGGGGAGGTGGTTACACCTCCTTGGAACAGGAAACCTATTGTCCAGGCCTCCACTGCCGGAGTTTCAGTCAGCAGCAGGAGGCCAGACCCGTGTCTGTGGCAGCGGCATCCATTTTGTGATGCCAGGGCTCCGGAAAGAAGTTACCGGGTAGCCCGGTGTGTACATGTCTCTCCCTCTAGAAGGGTGGAATGCTGCCCCCGCTGCCAGAATTGGCAGGGGGGTAGTATTCCAAGATGTTTGACACCAAACACAACATGTTTCTGTGCAGCCATCCCAAAGTTAGCATTTAACGCGAGGATATAATGTACTTAAGAGTATATGGTCAGGCTGCACCACAAACAGCATCAGAGGATTGACTCCGAATGCTGCAGAGGGGCCCTGCTCATGCAGGGGCACCCTCTCACATAAAAACCAAGCACTCTGCCTTCAGGATTGTTAAGGCCTGCCATAGGAGTGACTTATAGGTTTATATGTGTGTGCAATTGTAGTGATATAGGTAGCCTATATCACAGTAAAGGGGCGCATGCACCACCTTACCCAGGCTGCAGTAGCAGGCCTGTGGTGTCATTTTGGATGGCCTTCCAGGGGTGGCACAATACATGCTGCAGCCCCTGGTAGGCCTCTGAGGTACCTATGCCCTGGGTACATAGTATACCATATACTAGGGACTTATAAGGGCACTCCAGATTCCAATCAGAGATGTGCCTAAGGCACATGGAAACCATTTTAGAGAGGAAGCAGCTAGGCTGGGGTTCTGATTAGCAGGGCCCCAGCCAGACTAAAGTCGAAAAACAGTGAAGCATCAGCAAAAAGTGGGGGTACCCATGTGAAGCAGATCCTACTCTCCTACAGTGAGGGCTCGGAGTGGTGCAGAGAGGTGGTGAGGGCTCGGAGTGCTGCAGAGAGGTGTTGAGGGGTGAGGGCTCGGAGTGCTGCATAGAGCTGATGAGGGGTGAGGGCTCGGAGTGCTGCAGAGGTGCTGAGGGGTGAGGGCTCGGAGTGCTGCAGAGAGGTGTTGAGGGGTGAGGGCTTGGAGTGCTACTGAGAGGTGCTGGGTGGGTGAGGGCTCGGAGTGCTGCAGAGAGAGAGGTGCTGAGTCGGTGAGAGCTCGGAGTGCTGCGATGCCAGAGAGGTGCTGGGTGGGTGAGGGCTCAGAGTGCTTTGGAGCCAGAGAGGTGCTGGGTGGGTGAGGGCTCGGAGTGCTGCAGAGCAGGAGAGGTGCTGGGTGGGTGAGGGCTCGGAGTGCTTCGGAGCCAGAGAGGTACTGGGTGGGTGAGGGCTCGGAGTGCTGCAGAGCCACAGAGGTGCTGAGTGGGTGAGGGCTCAGAGTGCTGCAGTGCCAGAGAAGTGCTGAGGGGTGAGGGCTCGGAGTGCTGCAGAGAGGTGTTGAGTGGTGAGGGCTCGGAGTGCTGCATAGAGCTGATGAGGGGTGAGGGCTCGGAGTGCTGCAGAGAGGTGTTGAGGGGTAAGGGCTCGGAGTGCTGCATAGAGCTGATGAGGGGTGAGGGCTCAGAGTGCTGCAGAGAGGTGCTGAGGGGTGACGGCTCGGAGTGCTGCAGAGAGGTGCTGGGTGGGTGAGGACTCGGAGTGCTGCAGTTATGTGCTGAGTCAGTGAGAGCTTAGAGTGCTGCGATGCCAGAGAGGTGCTGGGTGGGTGAGGGCTCGGAGTGCTTCGGAGCCAGAGAGGTGCTGAGGGGTGAGGGCTCGGAGTGCTGCAGAGCCGGAGAGTTTGCAGGGTGGGTGAGGGCTCAGAGTGCTTCGGAGCCAGAGAGTTGCTGGGTGGGTGAGGGATCGGAGTGCTGCAGAGCCGGAGAGGTGCTGGGTGGGTCAGGGCTCGGAGTGCTGCAGAGAGGTGGTGAGGGCTCTGAGTTCTGCAGAGAGGTGTTGAGGGGTGAGGTCTCAGAGTTCTGCAGAGAGGTGTTGAGGGGTGAGGTCTCGGAGTGCTGCATAGAGCTGAAGAGGGGTGAGGGCTTGCAGTGCTGCAGAGAGGTGCTGAGGGGTGAGGGCTCGGAGTGCTGCAGAGAGGTGCTGGGTGGGTGAGGGCTGGGAGTGCTGCAGAGAGGTGTTGAGGGGTTAGGGCTCGAAGTGCTACAGAGAGGTGCTGGGTGGGTGAGGGCTCGGAGTGCTGCAGAGAGGTGCTGAGTCGGTGAGAGCTCGGAGTGCTGCGATGCCAGAGAGGTGCTGGGTGGGTGAGGGCCGGAGTGCTTTGGAGCCAGAGAGGTGCTGGGTGGGTGAGGGCTCGGAGTGCTGCAGAGCTGGAGAGGTGCTGGGTTGGTAAGGGCTCGGAGTCCTTCTTAGCCAGAGATGTGCTGGGTGGGTGAGGGCTCGGAGTGCTGCAGCGCCAGAGAGGTGCTGAGGGGTGAGTGCTCGGAGTGATGCCGAGAGGTGGTGAGGGCTCGGAGTGCTGCAGGGAGGTGTTGAAGGGTGAGGGATCGGAGTGCTGCATAGATCTGATGAGGGGTGAGGACTCGGAGTGCTGCAGAGAGGTGCTGAGGGCTCAGTGCTGCAGAGAGGTGATGGGTGGGTGAGGGCTCGGAGTGCTGCAGAGAGGTGCTGAGTCAGTGAGAGCTCGGAGTGCTGCTATGCCAGAGAGGTGCTGGGTGGGTGAGGGCTCGAAGTGCTTCAGAGCCAGAGAGGTGCTGGGTGGGTGAAGGCTCAGAGTGCTGCAGAGCCGGGAGAGGTGCTGAGTGGGTGAGGGCTCGGAGTGCTGCAGCGCCAGAGAGGTGCTGAGGGGTGAGGGCTCAGAGTGGTGCAGAGAGGTGGTGAGGGCTCGGAGTGCTGCAGAGGTGCTAAGGGGTGAGGGCTCGGAGTGCTGTAGAGAGGTGTTGAGGGGTGAGGGCTTGGAGTGCTACTGAGAGGTGCTGGGTGGGTGAGGGCTCGGAGTGCTGCAGAGAGGTGCTGAGTCGGTGAGAGCTCGGAGTGCTGCGATGCCAGAGAGGTGCTGGGTGGGTGAGAGCTCAGAGTGCTTTGGAGCCAGAGAGGTGCTGGGTGGGTGAGGGCTCGGAGTGCTGCAGTGCAGGAGAGGTGCTGGGTGGGTGAGGGCTCGGAGTGCTTCGGAGCCAGAGAGGTACTGGGTGGGTGAGGGCTTGGAGTGCTGCAGAGCCGGAGAGGTGCTGGGTGGGTGAGGGCTCAGAGTGCTGCAGCGCCAGAGAGGTGCTGAGGGGTGAGGGCTCGGAGTGCTGCAGAGAGGTGGTAAGGGCTCAGAGTGCTGCAGAGAGGTGCTGAGGAGTGAGGGCTCGGAGTGCTGCAGAGAGGTGCTGAGGGGTGAGGGCTCGGAGTGCTGCAGAGAGGTGCTGAGGGGTGAGGGTTCGGCGTGCTGCAGAGAGGTGTTGAGGGGTGAGGGCTCAGAGTGCTGCATAGAGCTTATGAGGGGTGAGGGCTTAGAGTGCTGCAGAGAGGTGCTGAGGGATGAGGGCTCGGAGTGCTGCATAGAGGTGCTGAGGGGTGAGGGCTCGGAGTGCTGCAGAGAGGTGGTAAGGGCTCAGAGTGCTGCAGAGAGGTGCTGAGGAGTGAGGGCTCGGAGTGCTGCAGAGAGGTGCTGAGGGGTGAGGGCTCGGAGTGCTGCAGAGAGGTGCTGAGGGGTGAGGGTTCGGCGTGCTGCAGAGAGGTGTTGAGGGGTGAGGGCTCAGAGTGCTGCATAGAGCTTATGAGGGGTGAGGGCTTAGAGTGCTGCAGAGAGGTGCTGAGGGATGAGGGCTCGGAGTGCTGCAGAGAGGTGCTGAGGGGTGAGGGCTCGGAGTGCTGCAGAGAGGTGTTAAGGGGTGAGGGCTCAGAGTGCTGCATAGAGCTGATGAGGGGTGAGGGCTCGGAGTGCTGCAGAGAGGTGCTGAGGGGTGAGGGCTCGGAGTGCTGCAGAGAGGTGCTGGGTGGGTGAGGGCTCGGAGTGCTTCGGAGCCAGAGAGGTGCTGAGTTGTGAGGGCTCGGAGTGCTGCAGAGCAGGAGAGTTGCTGGGTGGGTGAGGGCTCGGAGTGCTTCGGAGCCAGAGAGGTGCTGGGTGGGTGAGGGCTGGGAGTGCTGCAGAGAGGTGGTGAGGGCTCTGAGTTCTGTAGAGAGGTGTTGAGGGGTGAGGTCTCGGAGTTCTGCAGAGAGGTGTTGAGGGGTGAGGTCTCGGAGTGCTGCATAGAGCTGAAGAGGGGTGAGGGCTCGGAGTGCTGCAAAGAGGTGCTGAGGGGTGAGGGCTCGGAGTGCTGCAGAGAGGTGCTGGGTGGGTGAGGGCTCGGAGTGCTGCAGAGAGGTGTTGAGGGGTGAGGGCTCGGAGTGCTGCAGAGAGGTGCTGGGTGGGTGAGGGCCCGGAGTGCTGCAGAGAGGTGCTGAGTCGGTGAGAGCTCGGAGTGCTGCGATGCCAGAGAGGTGCTGGGTGGGTGAGGGCTCGGAGTGCTTTGGAGCCAGAGAGGTGCTGGGTGGGTGAGGGCTCGGAGTGCTGCAGAGCTGGAGAGGTGCTGGGTGGGTGAGGGCTCGGAGTGCTGACGAGCCAGAGAGGTGCTGAGGGGTGAGTGCTCGGAGTGCTGCCGAGAGGTGGTGAGGGCTCGGAGTGCTGCAGGGAGGTGTTGAAGGGTGAGGGATCGGAGTGCTGCAGAGAGTTGCTGAGGGGTGAGGGCTCAGTGCTGCAGAGAGGTGCTGGGTGGGTGAGGGCTCGGAGTGCTGCAGAGAGGTGCTGAGTCAGTGAGAGCTCGGAGTGCTGCGATGCCAGAGAGGTGCTGGGTGGGTGAGGGCTCGAAGTGCTTCAGAGCCAGAGAGGTGCTGGGTGGGTGAAGGCTCAGAGTGCTGCAGAGCCGGAGAGGTGCTGAGTGGGTGAGGGCTCGGAGTGCTGCAGCGCCAGAGAGGTGCTGAGTGGTGAGTGTGAGAAGTTGACCTGGTATATGCTGTCCACTAATTATAGTGGGCACCTTGCACCAGTCCAAACAACCCCTTATTGGAGATAGGTTAAAGACAACCTTTATTGAAAGCTATCCTAGTGGTAGCTATGGAGAGCAGCCTTCAGGCTAAGTCTTGAAGGAATGTAAAGCAGCTTGTTTTACCAGTCTATAATCTCTTGAGTGACCAAATGAAAGAGTACCACACCAGGTATATATTTAAAATATATGTATTTAGTCTTAAACACACCCCTCTAGTCTCTTTATGAGGCTAGAGTTCGAAGTACATAAGTTACAAGTCGAATATCAACAGTAATAGCACAAATACACGTTTGAGCCCTAGGGGCGTACCAAACCATATACCAATAAAGTGGTATAAGAACCACGACTGAGCTAGACACAAGGCATAGAGCCTGTAGAAGTGCTTGGCCCTCAAGGAACCACCCAAGGTAGTGACACAGGGGACCCACGGGGGACGCGTGCAGTGTGAGAACACAGCCGCGAGCCGCCATTGACTTCTATGGGGAATGTCGCGGTTGGAGTTTTAAAGAAAAAGGACACTTAGAGGAGGACTTGGAGCAAACCCCTTTAGAACTAGGTTGTTCTAGAGTCTATACCCACGGGAGCACCGGAGTACTCGAGTTACCTCACCCAGGGAAGCCGGGTGCATAGGTGTCTTTCGGGGTCGGGTTTCGTCGTCGTTTTCAATGGCGATCTGCTGCAAAGTGCTGCTGGCGACCAAGTCGAAAGTGTTCGGGTGGATCCAAAGGTGGATCGAAGATCTGAAGAACCTGAAAGCAGAGGAGATAGAGTCTGGGTCAATAGCTAGTGACCAGGAAGGCGATGAGCAGATGCCCACCGATGACGGGTGCTTCAGGTAGGTTGACGGTCGTCTTGACTCTTCAGCCACGAGGTCCAGGAGGCGTCGACGACAACCAGGAGCTGGATTCGAGCTGTGCTATGACATTTGTCGATTGCAGGGGTATCGGCGACCGGATTGGACCCAACAAGCCTTGGCAACGGAAAGTCACGTGGAAATAGAAGAAGGACGGTGGTACAGACCTGCAAGGTCTGAGGGACTCACCCAGCAAGGTTAAGTCAGGGCACATCTGGTGCAACCAGGGAAGCCCAAGCAGAAGAAGAGTTGCCTTCGGGAGGGCCCACTAGCCAACAGACTAGCGACAGCGAAGGAGCCTTGAGTGGACGCACTTGGAGCTGGCTTGCAGGACACTCGTGGAGTGGAGGCCAGTGATCTTCACTGCTGTTGGTGCTGGAGGCGGGGGCTACTTGGAGCCCAAAGCACAACTTTGTGGGAGACCAGGAAGAGGATGCACTTGCAAATGTGCTCGGTGTCCAGGGGTCACGGTTCCACATTACCCACGATAGCTACGGGCCTCAGCTTTGCTGGGGACTCAGGGCAGCCTCGGGGAAGTCTGGAAATCCACCTCTGGTGATGCAAAGACTTCGGCGTCCGGCGGGAGCTTCAGCGATGCAGACCAGACAATTGCTTCTTTGGTGCCTGCCAAGCAGGGAGTCACTCCTTGACCCCAAGGGAGATTCTTCAGTCCTCTAATCTTGTAGTAGAGCGTCGAAGGTCCAGGATTCGGCTTCAGAGTTTCGTCCAGGGTAATCTAAAGTCCTAAGGACTGGGGTCCCATACTTATACAAAGTTAGGGGGTTGGACATACTCTGGGGACCCACCTATGGGAGGGTCAGGGAAGAGGGGTGGTTACACCCCTTCCCTTTGTCCAGTTTCGCGCCAAAGCAGGGGCAGGTAACCCCTGTAAACGGTTTGAACTGGCATATGCACAGGGACACCAAATGTGCCCCCAGTGCAGGACTTCAAAGCACCAGAGGGTGCTCCCGCCCAGCCCCAATACACATTATCCTGTCTGGGGAGGTGATTACACCTCCTTGGGACAGGAAACCTATTGTCCAGGCCGCCCCTGCCGGAGTTTCAGTCAGCAGCAGGAGGCCAGACCCGTGTCTGCGGCAGCGGCCTCCATTTTGTGATGCCAGGGCTCTGGAAAGAAGTTACCGGGTAGCCCGGTGTGTACATGTCTCTCCCTCTAGAAGGGTGGAATGCTACCCCCGCCGCCAGAATTGGCGGGGGGGGGGTAGTATTCCAAGATGTTTGACACCAAACACGACATGTTTCTGTGCAGCCATCCCAAAGTTAGCATTTACCGCGAGGATATAATGTACTTAAGAGTATATGGTCAGGCTGCACCACAAACAGCATCAGAGGATTGACTCCGAACGCTGCAGAGGGGCCCTGCTCATGCAGGGGCACCCTCTCACATAAAAACCAAGCACTCTGCCTTCAGGATTGTTAAGGCCTGCCACAGGAGTGACTTATAGGTTTATATGTGTGTGCAATTGTAGTGATATAGGTAGCATATATCACAGTAAAGGGGCGCATGCACCACCTTACCCAGGCTGCAGTAGCAGACCTGTGGTTTCATTTTGGATGGCCTTCCAGGGGTGGCACAATACATGCTGCAGCCCCTGGTAGGCCTCTGAGGTACCTATGCCCTGGGTACATAGTATACCATATACTAGGGACTTATGAGGGCACTCCAGATTCCAATCAGAGATGTGCCTAAGGCACATGGAAACCATTTTAGAGAGGAAGCAGCTAGGCTGGGGTTCTGATTAGCAGGGCCCCAGCCAGACTAAAGTCGAAAAACAGTGAAGCATCAGCAAAAAGTGGGGGTACCCATGTGAAGCAGATCCTACTCTCCTACACAACCCCCCAAACATAGGGACATTAAACTAACCTTGACCAGTTGAGTCTTCATGTTCTAAGTGGAAGTACCTAGAGAGTCCATCTGCATTGGCATGGTTACTCCCAGGTCTATGTTCCACTGTAAAGTCCATCCCCTGTAGGGAAATGGACCACCTAAGCAGTTTGGGGTTTTCACCCTTCATTTGTTTTAGCCATAGGAGGGGCTTGTGGTCTGTTTGAACAAGGAAGTGAGTACCAAACAAGTATGGCCTCAACTTCTTCAGAGCCCAAATCACAGCAAAGGCCTCCTCTCTATGGCTGACCAACGTTTCTCTCTAGGGGTCAGCCTTCTGCTAATAAAAGCTACTGGCTGATCCTGACCTTCATCATTCAATTGTGACAGTACAGCCCCTACCCCCAATTCAGATGCATCTGTTTGGACAATGAACTTCTTGGAGTAATCAGGACTCTGGAGAATGGGAGCAGTGCACATGGCCTGCTTCAGGTCATCAAATGCCTTTTGACAGCTAGCTGTCCACTGAACCTTTTGGGCATTTTCTTGGAAGTTAAGTCATTCAGGGGTGTCACTATTGATCCATACCCCTTGACAAATCTCCTATAGTACCCAGTCAGGCCTAAGAAGGCTCTCACCTGAGGCTGGGTAGTTGGAGCAACCAAGTCCATGATGGTCTGGATTTTGCTCTGCAATGGTTGAACCTGGCCTCCACCCACAAGGTGGCCCAGGTACACAACCTGACTCTGCCCTACCTGGCACTTGGTGGCCTTGATAGTGAGGCCTGCCTTTTGCAGGGCCTCTAAAACATTTCTGAGGTGGACCAGGTGATCCTCCCAGGTGGAGCTAAAGACAGCAATCTCATCTAGATATGCTGCACTGTAGGCCTCCAGACCTGTAAGGACTGTATTCACCAACCTCTGAAAAGTGGCAGGTGCATTCTTCAGACCAAAGGGCATTACCACAAATTGATAATGTCCACTAGGGGTTGAGAATGCTGTTTTTGGCTTTGCATCATCAGCTAGTCTGATCTGCCAGTAGCCAGCTGTCAGGTCAAATGTGCTTGGATACTTGGCTGAGGCCAAAGTGTCTATTAGCTCATCTGCCCTAGGTATTGGATGGGCATCAGTCCTAGTGACTGCATTGAGACCCCTGTAGTCCACACAAAACCTCATCTCTCTTTTCCCACCACTGTTGTGAGGTTTTGGCACAAGGACCACAGGACTAGCCCAAGGGCTATCTGAGGGTTCAATAACTCCCAAATCCAACATTTTCTGGACTTCTGTCCTGATACAGTCCCTGATATGGTCAGGTTGCCTATAAATCTTATTTTTAATAGGCAGACTGTCCCCAGTGTCCACTTCATGAGTGCACCAGGTAGTCTGACTTGGAGTCAGAGAGAACATATGTCTGTACTGATTGAGCACTTGTCTACAATCAGTTTGCTGCTGAGCAGTGAGGCTGCCTGCCAAGGCTACACCATCCACTGACCCATCATCAGGGTTCTGTGAGAGCAGGTCAGGGAGTGGGTCACTCTCATCCTCCTGTCCCTCATCAGTAGCCATGAGCAAGCCCATGTCTGCCCTGTCCACATATGGTTTCAATCTGTTGACATGGAGAACCCTGTGGGGACTCCTGGGTGTTCCTAGGTCTACTAAATAGGTGACCTCACCCTTCTGTTCAACAATGGTATGGGGTCCACTCCACTTGTCTTGGAGAGCTGCTGGGGCCACTGACTCCAGCACCCACACCTTCTGTCCTGGCTGGTAAACAGTCAGTACAGCCTTTTGGTCATGCCAGGCATTTTGCAGTTCCTGGTTAGCCTCAGGGTTTTTAGTTGCCTTTTTCATGTATTCAGCCATCCTGGAGCGGAGACCAAGTACGTAGTCCACTATGTCTTGCTTTGGGGGCTTGAGAGGTAACTCCCAACCTTCCTTCACCAAGCACAATGGACCCCTGACAGGGTGACCAAACAAAAGTTCAAAAGGGCTGTAGCCAACCCCCTTTTGAGGCACCTCCCTGTATGCAAATAAAAGGCAGGGCAAGAGTATGTCCCATCTTCGCCTAAGCTTTTCTAGGAGCCCTTTAATCATGCCCTTTAAGGTTTTGTTGAATCTCTCAACTAAACCATTGCATTGTGGGTGATAGGGTGTGGTGAACTTGTAAGTCACTCCACACTCCTTCCACATTGCCTTCAAGTATCCAGACATAATGTTTGCACCCCTGTCTGATACAACCTCCTTAGGAAAGCCCACTCTTGAGAAAATTCCCAGGAGGGCCCTTGCCACTACAGGTGCTGTAGTGGTCCTAAGGGGAATAGCCTCTGGGTACCTGGTGGCATGATCCACTACCACCAGGATAAACCTGTGCCCAGATGCTGTTTGGGGATCCATGGGACCAACAATGTAAATCCCCACCCTTTCAAAGGGCACCCCCACCACAGGTAGTGGTATCAGGGGGCCTTTGTAGTGCCACCTGCCTTGCCACTGGCCTGGCAGGTTACACAGGAGCGACAAAACTCCTTGGTGTATTCAGACATGTGGGGCCAGTGAAAGTGAGGGACAAGTCTGTCCCAAGTCTTGTTCTGGCCCAGGTGACCTGCTAGAGGAATATCATGGGCTAGGGTCAATAGGAAGCCCCTGAACTTCAGAGGTATAACCAACCTCCTGGTGGCACCAGGCTTGGGGTCTCTACTCTCTGAGTACAAGAGTCCATCATCCCAATACACTTTATGGGGACCACTAGCATTCCCAGCAGCCTCAGCAGCAGCTTGCTGTCTGAGGGGTTCAAGAGAGGGGCAGCTCTGCTGCTCCTGGCTCAGATCTGACCTGGAAGGGCCCCCTGTCCCCAAGAACTTAACCTGGTCAGGTTCAAGCTCCTCTGGGACAGTTCCTTCCTCAGGACTGAGATCACCCCCCTCAAGAGACTGATCTTCCTTCTGAGCCAAGGGGGAAGGCACTGCCTTAACCCTACTACTCCTCCTCTTGGATGGCACTTGGTCCATTTTTCCAGGATCCAAGGCGTGTTCATTGTTAGGCATTTTGCTCTGTGACCTGGTCACAGCAAACACATCTGCAGGGATCCCCAGCATTTCTGCATGAGTCCTGAGCTCCACTTCTGCCCAAGCTGAAGTTTCAAGATCATTGCCAAGCAAGCATTCAACTGGTAGGTCTGCACTTACCACAACCTTCTTAAGGCCAGTTACCCCTCCCCAGGAGAAGTTAACAACTGCCAGAGTATGGTCTGTTCTGACATTGCTAGCATTGGTCACTTGGTACATTTCACCAAATATAATCTGCCCAGGATCCACAAGGTCTTGTGTCACCATGGTGACACTTGCCCCTGTGTCCCTAAATGCCAAAGCCTCTTTTCCATTGATCAATGGCTGTTGCCTGTACTTGCCCAGATTACTGGGACTCACAGAGGAGGTCACATCCATGCCTCCATCACAGACTAGGACAGCCTGAGTGAGTTCTCTGACTAGGCCAGAGCTCATCTCATTACCCAGGGTCAACCCTACTAAACCCTTGGCTTGTGTACTCCCACCACCAATTGTAACTGCACTAGGGGGAACAGGTGCCTTAGGGGCATTGGTGGGGGCTGGAATAGAGTCTTTGGACTTGGTGCAATCACTGGTCCAGTGTGTCTTTTGCTTACAGACTTTGCACCATGGTTTCTTTTGGCCTTTTCCCTTGTTAGACTGTGAATCCCCACCTGAAGAAGATTTTGGGGCCCTTGTGAAGACATCTGGTCTTTACCCTTCTCCCCACCCTTATCAGAGTTTTTAGAATCTTGCTTCTTAGGGTCACCACCTTGGTTCTGTACTTTCTGCCTCACCCTGGTTCTGACCCATTTGTCTGCCTTCTTTCCCAATTCTTGGGGAGAGGTCAGATCAGAGTCCACCAGGTACTGATGCAACAGCTGATTTTGACAGTTATTAAGAATCTGCTCCCTCATGATAAGATTGTACAATCCTGTGAAGTCACATACCTTACTGCCCATCAACCAACCTTCCAGAGCCTTAGCAGAACAATCAACAAAGTCCACCCAGTCTTGAGTCTGTGCTTTTGGGTATCTCTGAACTTTAACCTGTATTGTTCAGTGGTTAGGCCAAACCCATCAATTAATGCACTCTTCAAGACTTTGTAATTGTCAGCCTCCTCTTCTCTAACAGAGAGAAGCTTATCTCTACCTTTGTCTGCAAAGGAGAGTTCACAAGATTGCTGCCCACTGCTCCTGAGGGACCCTCTGTACTTTACAGGCCCTCTCCAGTGCAGAAATCCATTTGTGGATGTCATCCCCACTCTGGTAGGGAGGGACAATCTTGCTCAGATTTCTATGGTCAAAAGACCTTTCCCTATCTCTGGGGAAATTGCTGCAACCATGGGACTCTAGTCCCAACTTTTTTCTTTGCCTTTCAAGCTCTAGGGACTCCCTGTCTATAGCCAACTGCTCTCTTCTGAGTCTCAACTGAGCTTCTCCATACTTGAGCAGTCTCTCTTTCCTCTCACTGGAGGATTCCCTCCTATGAGAGGAAACAGAGGTCCCTACTGAGGTGTCAGAGTGGTTAGACTCCTGAGAAGGAGATCTAGGCCTTCTGGGCACACTCACAACTCTTCCTGTGGGGACAAAGGGGAGGTCATTCTGATCCTCCTCCTCATCCTCAGGAGTAGCTGCATTGTCCAGGTCAAGGTCATTGTCACCTTCCTGGCCAGTTTCAGAGGTTGGGTCCTGGTTATTTTCATCCCTGGCCCCTTCCTCATCTTCTGCCCCACCCTGTCTGCCTACCCCTTCTGACCCTGGTAGTCTTCTGAGATCATCCAGCAGGAGTACCTCTATGAGGCGTTGGGTGTTGGCACTTTTGCCTGTCTTCAGTTTCCTAGCAGTGCTTAATGCTCTCAATTCCAAGAATGGGAGATTATCATACTTGGAGGGAAGAAGCCCATTGGCTTCTGGCTGGGACCCACTGGTTCCTGGCCCTGAAGACATTACTAGTGTGGTGTGGTGTATGCACTACCTACTCTAGTGTGGCCTACTAAACTCTCTTGAGTTGTAGAAAGGGTGTGCTATCCCTTAACACACAACTCTAAGTTCAGTAGAACTTACTGTATCCTAAGCTTGTTTTATATGTACCTAAGGTACCCTTAGTGGTTTTCAGTTGATCAATTCAATTGAGATTATCTGGTAAAACAATAGCAAGCTGGAATCCACACGCTGCACACCAATGTGAGAAGCTGGCCTGGTATATGCTGTCCACTAATTATAGTGGGCACCTTGCACCAGTCCAAACAACCCCTTATTGGAGATAGGTTAAAGACAACCTTTATTGAAAGCTATCCTAGTGGTAGCTATGGAGAGCAGACTTCAGGCTAAGTCTTGAAGGAATGTAAAGCAGCTTGTTTTACCAGTCTATAATCTCTTGAGTGACCAAATGAAAGAGGACCACACCAGGTATATATTTAAAATATATGTATTTAGTCTTAAACACACCCCTCTAGTCTCTTTATGAGGGTAGAGTTCGAAGTACATAGGTTACAAGTCGAATATCAACAGTAATAGCACAAATACACGTTTGAGCCCTAGGGGCGTACCAAACCATATACCAATAAAGTGGTATAAGAACCACGACTGAGCTAGACACAAGGCCTAGAGCCTGTAGAAGTGCTTGGCCCTCAAGGAACCACCCAAGGTAGTGACACAGGGGACCCACGGGGGACGCGTGCATTGTGAGAACACAGCCGCGAGCCGCCGTTGACTTCTATGGGGAATGTCGCGGTTGGAGTTTTAAAGAAAAAGGACACTTAGAGGAGGACTTGGAGCAAACCCCTTTAGAACTAGGTTGTTCTAGAGTCTATACCCACGGGAGCACCGGAGTACTCGAGTTACCTCACCCAGGGAAGCCGGGTGCATAGGTGTCTTTCGGGGTCGGGTGTCGTCGTCGTTTTCAATGGCGATCTGCTGCAAAGTGCTGCTGGCGACCAAGTCGAAAGTGTTCTGGTGGATCCGAAGGTGGATCGAAGATCTGAAGAACCTGAAAGCAGAGGGGACAGAGTCTGGGTCACTAGCCAGTGACCAGGAAGGCGATGAGCAGATGCCCACCGATGTCGGGTGCTTCAGCTAGGTTGACGGTCGTCTTGACTCTTCAGCCACGAGGTCCAGGAGGTGTCGACGACAACCAGGAGCTGGATTCGAGCTTTCCCACGATGTCTGTCGATTGCAGGGGTGTCAGCGACCGGATGGGACCCAACAAGACTTGGCAACGGCAAGTCACGTAGAAATAGAAGAAGGATGGTGGTACAGACCAGCAAGGTCTGAGGGACTCACCCAGCAAGGGTAAGTCAGGGCACGTCTGGAGCAACCAGGGAAGCTCAAGCAGAAGAAGAGTTGCCTTCGGGAGGGCCCACTAGCCAATGGACTAGCGACCGCAAAGGAGCCTCGAGTGGACACACTTGGAGCTGGCTTGCAGGATACTCGTGGAGTGGAGGCCAGTGATCTTCGGTGCTGTCGGTGCTGGAGGCGGGGGCTACTCGGAGCCCAAAGCACAACTTCGTGCAAGACCAGGAAGAGGATGCACTTGCAAATGTGCTCGGTGTCCAGGGGTCACGGTTCCACGTTACCCACGATAGCTACGGGCCTCAGCTTTGCTGGGGACTCAGGGCAGCCTCGGGGAAGTCTGGAAATCTACCTCTGGTGATGCAAATACTTCGGCGTCTGACGGGAGCTTCAGCGATGCAGACCGGACAATTGCTTCTTAGGTGCCTGCCAAGCAGGGAGTCACTCCTTGACCCCAAGGGAGATTCTTCAGTCCTCTAATCTTGCAGTAGAGCGTCGAAGGTCCAGGATTCGGTGTCAGAGTTTTGTCCAGGGTAATCTAAAGTCCTAAGGACTGGGGTCCCATACTTATACAAAGTTAGGGGTTGGACATACTCTGGGGACCCACCTATGGGAGAGTCAGGGAAGAGGGGTGGTTACACCCCTTCCCTTTGTCCAGTTTCGCGCCAAAGCAGGGGCAGGTAGCCCCTGTAAACGGTTTGAACTGGCATATGCACAGGGACACCAAATGTGCCCCCAGTGCAGGACTTCAAAGCACCAGAGGGTGCTCCCGCCCAGCCCCAATACACATTATCCTGTCTGGGGAGGTGGTTACACCTCCTTGGAACAGGAAACCTATTGTCCAGGCCTCCCCTGCCGGAGTTTCAGTCAGCAGCAGGAGGCCAGACCCGTGTCTGTGGCAGCGGCATCCATTTTGTGATGCCAGGGCTCCGGAAAGAAGTTACCGGGTAGCCCGGTGTGTACATGTCTCTCCCTCTAGAAGGGTGGAATGCTACCCCGCCGCCAGAATTGGCGGGGGGTAGTATTCCAAGATGTTTGACACCAAACACAACATGTTTCTGTGCAGCCATCCCAAAGTTAGCATTTACCGCGAGGATATAATGTACTTAAGAGTATATGGTCAGGCTGCACCACAAACAGCATCAGAGGATTGACTCCGAATGCTGCAGAGGGGCCCTGCTCATGCAGGGGCACCCTCTCACATAAAAACCAAGCACTCTGCCTTCAGGATTGTTAAGGCCTGCCATAGGAGTGACTTATAGGTTTATATGTGTGTGTAATTGTAGTGATATAGGTAGCCTATATCACAGTAAAGGGGCGCATGCACCACCTTACCCAGGCTGCAGTAGCAGACCTGTGGTGTCATTTTGGATGGCCTTCCAGGGGTGGCACAAAACATGCTGCAGCCCCTGGTAGGCCTCTGAGGTACCTATGCCCTGGGTACATAGTATACCATATACTAGGGACTTATAAGGGCACTCCAGATTCCAATCAGAGATGTGCCTAAGGCACATGGAAACCATTTTAGAGCGGAAGCAGCTAGGCTGGGGTTCTGATTAGCAGGGCCCCAGCCAGACTAAAGTCGAAAAACAGTGAAGCATCAGCAAAAAGTGGGGGTACCCATGTGAAGCAGATCCTACTCTCCTACAGTGAGGGCTCGGAGTGGTGCAGAGAGGTGGTGAGGGCTCGGAGTGCTGCAGAGAGGTGTTGAGGGGTGAGGGCTCGGAGTGCTGCATAGAGCTGATGAGGGGTGAGGGCTCGGAGTGCTGCAGAGGTGCTGAGGGGTGAGGGCTCGGAGTGCTGCAGAGAGGTGTTGAGGGGTGAGGGCTTGGAGTGCTACTGAGAGGTGCTGGGTGGGTGAGGGCTCAGAGTGCTTTGGAGCCAGAGAGGTGCTTGGTGGGTGAGGGCTCGGAGTGCTGCAGAGCAGGAGAGGTGCTGGGTGGGTGAGGGCTCGGAGTGCTTCGGAGCCAGAGAGGTACTGGGTGGGTGAGGGCTTGGAGTGCTGCAGAGCCAGAGAGGTGCTGGGTGGGTGAGGGCTCAGAGTGCTGCAGCGCCAGAGAAGTGCTGAGGGGTGAGGGCTCGGAGTGCTGCAGAGAGGTGTTGAGGGGTGAGGGCTCGGAGTGCTGCATAGAGCTGATGAGGGGTGAGGGCTCGGAGTGCTGCAGAGAGGTGTTGAGGGGTGAGGGCTCGGAGTGCTGCATAGAGCTGATGAGGGGTGAGGGCTCAGAGTGCTGCAGAGAGGTGCTGAGGGGTGAGGGCTCGGAGTGCTGCAGAGAGGTGCTGAGGGGTGAGGGCTCGGAGTGCTGCAGAGAGGTGTTGAGGGGTGAGGGCTCGGAGTGCTGCATAGAGCTGATGAGGGGTGAGGGCTCAGAGTGCTGCAGAGAGGTACTGAGGGGTGAGGGGTCGGAGTGCTGCAGAGAGGTGCTGAGGGCTCAGAGTGCTACAGAGAGGTGTTGAGGGGTGAGGGCTCGGAGTGCTGCATAGAGCTGATGAAGGCTCGGAGTGCTGCAGAGAGGTGCTGGGTGGGTGAGGGCTCGGAGTGCTGCAGAGAGGTTCTGAGTCGGTGAGAGCTCGGAGTGCTGCGATGCCAGAGAGGTGCTGGGTAGGTGAGGGCTCGGAGTGCTGCAGAGCCTGAGAGGTGCTGAGGGGTTAGGGCTCGGAGTGCTGCAGAGCCGGAGAGTTGCTGGGTGGGTGAGGGCTCTGAGTCCTTCTGAGCCAGAGAGGTGCTGGGTTGGTGAGGGCTCGGAGTGCTGCAGAGCTGGAGAGGTGCTGGGTGGGTCAGGGCTCGGAGTGCTGCAGAGAGGTGGTGAGAGCTCGGAGTGCTGCAGAGAGGTTGTGAGGGCTCGGAGTGCTGCAGAGAGGTCTTGAGGGGTGAGGGCTCGGAGTGCTGCATAGAGCTGATGAGGGGTGAGGGCTCGGCGTGCTGCAGAGGTGCTGAGGGGTGAGGGCTCAGAGTGCTGCAGAGAGGTGTTGAGGGGTGAGGGCTCGGAGTGCTGCAGTGAGGTGCTGAGTCGGTGAGAGCTCGGAGTGCTGCGATGCCAGAGAGGTGCTGGGTGGGTGAGGACTCAGAGTGCTTTGGAGCCAGAGAGGTGCTGGGTGGGTGAGGGCTCGGAGTGCTGCAGAGCCAGAGAGGTGCTGGGTGGGTAAGGGCTCGGAGTGCTGCAGCACAAGAGAGGTGCTGAGGGGTGAGGGCTCGAAGTGCTGCCGAGAGGTGGTTAGGGCTCGGAGTGCTTCGGAGCCAGAGAGGTGCTAGGTGGGTGAGGGCTCGGAGTGCTGCAGAGCCGGAGAGGTGCTGGGTGGGTCAGGGCTCGGAGTGCTGCAGAGAGGTGGTGAGGGCTCGGAGTGCTGCAGGGAGGTGGTGAGTAACCCTGGGCGTAGTTTGCGTAGCAGCACTTCACGTAGCTACGTGAAGTACATTTTGAACTACACGTAGCTATGCAAATTGCGTAGTGCATAGCTGTGTGCTTGACTGCACTGTACAATAATTGCCAAAGGCATCTTGCACAGTTCAAGTTAAGATAAAATAAGTTTCTCTGTCTTTATATGCTAAAATGCATATAGCATTTCACAAAAGTGAAATCAATAAATTAACAAGCAGTGAGAGAGGTGATGATTTTGGTATCCTCCCTAACCTAGGGAGAGAACCAAGCAGATGCCTTGCAAAACAAAAAGCACATCTTTTGAACGATTCAGTGGTGGTCCCATCCTCTTAGGACCACCCCAAGCACAGTTATTGGCAAAATACAATCCCAACCAAAGGCCCTGCAAAGCATTATGGGATCGAGATTAGCAGTGGGCAGTGAATATTATAGTATCCAATATCAAAATAATTCTACAAAGAGTTGCAGTTCCACTAGTCGTTACTAGATGTCCCTAGTCAAATGCAAAAGCTTCATGAAAGGGTTTCAATGCTTTTGCATTTGACTCGTGAGGGACATCTAGTAACGACTAGTGGAACTGCAGCTTGATGTATTAATAATTTCAATGCTTTTGCATTTGACTCGTGAGGTACATCTAGTAACGACTAGTTGAACTGCAGCTCTTTGTAGAATTATTTTGATATTGGACACTATAATATTCACTGCCCACTGCTAATCTCGGTCCCATAATGCTTTGCAGGGCCTTTGGTTGGGATTGTATTTTTGCCCATAACTGTGCTTGGGGGTCCTAGGAGGAAGGGACCACCACTGAATCGTTCACATGATATGCTTTTTGTGTTCAAGGCATCTGCTTGGTCCTCCCCTAGGTTAGGGGGAACCCAAAATCATCACCTCTCTCATTGCTTGATATTTTCATTGTCAAAGTTCACTTTTGTGAATTTGTTATATGCTTTTTAGCATAGAAAATTGCTTTAACAAAGCATTTGTATGTGTTTAATAATATACTGCTGTTACGCTACGTTGATTAGCAGAATTTTTTTACTATGCTGCGTGCAATTTGCGTAGTGCGTAGTAACACAAACTTTGCATGCTCTGTGAGTGTAGCAAAGTATTATGCCCAGGGTTAGTGGTGAGGGCTCGGAGTGCTGCATAGAGGTGTTGAGGCGTGAGGGCTCGGAGTGCTGCATAGAGCTGATGAGGGGTGAGGGCTCGGAGTGCTGCAGATAGGTGCTGAGGGGTGAGGGCTCGAAGTGCTGCAGAGAGGTGCTGGGTGGGTGGGTGGGTGGGTGGGTGGGTGAGGGCTCGGAGTGCTGCAGAGAGGTGTTGAGGGGTGAGGTGTAGGAGAGTAGGATCTGCTTCACATGGGTACCCCCACTTTTTGCTGATGCTTCACTGTTTTTCGACCTTAGTCTGGCTGGGGCCCTGCTAATCAGAACCCCAGCCTAGCTGCTTCCTCTCTAAAATGGTTTCCATGTGCCTTAGGCACATCTCTGATTGGAATCTGGAGTGCCCTTATAAGTCCCTAGTATATGGTATACTATGTACCCAGGGCATAGGTACCTCAGAGGCCTACCAGGGGCTGCAGCATGTATTGTGCCACCCCTGGAAGGCCATCCAAACTGACACCACAGGTCTGCTACTGCAGCCTGGGTAAGGTGGTGCATGCACCTCTTACTGTGATATAGGCTACCTATATCACTATATACATACACACATATAAACCTATAAGTCACTCCTATGGCAGGCCTTATCAATCCTGAAGGCAGAGTGCGTGGTTCCTATGTGAGAGGGTGCCCCTGCATGATCAGGGCCCCTCTGCAGCGTTCGGAGACCCTTCTCTGATGCTGTTTGTAGTGCAGCCTGACCATATACTCTTAAGCGCATTATAACCTCGCGTTAAATGCTAACTTTGGGATGGCTGCACGGAAACATGTCGTGTTTGGTGTCAAACATCTTGGAATACTACCCCCCGCCAGTTCTGGCGGCGGGGGTAGCATTCCACCCTTCTAGAGGGAAAGACATGTACACACCGGTATGCCCGGTACTGACTTTCCAGAGCCCTGGCATCACAAAATGGATGCCGCTGCCACAGACACGAGTCTGGCCTCCTGCTGCTGACCGAAACTCCGGCAGGGGAGGCCTGGACAATAGGTTTCCTGTCCCAGGGAGGTGTGACCACCTCCCCAGACAGGATAGTGTGTATTGGGGCTGGGCGGGAGCACTCTCTGGTGCTTTGAAGTCCTGCACTGGGGGCACACTTGGTGTCCCTGTGCATACCCCAGTTCAAACTGGCTCAGGGGCTTCCAGCCCCTGCTCTGGCACGAAACTGGACAAAGGGAAAGGGGTGTAACCACCCCTCTGCCCTGACCCTCCCATAGGTGGGGCCACAGAGTATGTCCAACCCCCTACCTTAGTATAAGTAGGGGAACCCAGTCCTTAGGACTTTAGATTTACCTGGACGAAACTCTGATACAGAATCCTGGACCTTCGACGCTCTACTTTAAGATTAGAGGACTGAAGAATCTCCCTTGGGGTCAAGGAGTGACTCCCTGCTTGGCAGGCACCAAAGAAGCAATTGTCCGGTCTGCATCGCTGAAGCTCCCGTCGGACGCCGAAGTCTTTGCATCACCAGAGGTGGATTTCCAGACTTCCCCGAGGCTGCCCTGAGACCCCAGCAAAGCTGAGGCCCGTAGCTGTCGTGGGTAACGTGGAACCGTGACCCCTGGACACCGAACGCATTTGCAAGTGCATCCTCTTCTGGGTCTCCCACGAAGTCGTGCTTTGGGCTCCGAGTAGCCCCAGCCTCCAGCACCAACTGCACCGAAGATCACTGGCCTCCACTCCATGAGTGTCCTGTGAGCCAGCTCCACGTGCACCGTCTCGAGGCTCCTTCGCGGTCGCTAGTCTGTTGGCTAGTAGGCCCTCCCGAAGGCCAATCTTTTTGCTTGGGCTCCCTGGTTGCTCCAGGTGTGCCCTGACTTATCCTTGCTGGGTGAGTCCTCCAGACCTTGCTGGTCTGCAACATCGTCCTTCTTTGCTTTCCACAAGACTTGCCGTTGCCAAGGCTTGTTGGGTCCAATCCGGTCGCTGACACCCCTGCAATCGACAGACGTCGTGGGACAGCTCGAATCCAGCTCCTGGTTGTCATCGACGCCTCCTGGACCTCGTGGCTGAAGAGTCAAGACAACCGTCAACCTACCTGAAGCACTCGACATCGGTGGGCATCTGCTCATCGCCTTCCTGGTCACTGGCTAGTGACCCAGACTCTGTCCCCTCTGCTTTCAGGTTCTTCAGATCTTCGATCCACCTTTGGATCCACCCGAACACTTTCGACTTGGCCGCCAGCAGCACTTTGCAGCAGATCGCCATTGAAAGCGACGACGAAACCCGACCCCGAAAGACACCTATGCACCCGGCTTCCCTGGGTGAGGTAACTCGAGTACTCCGGTGCTCCCGTGGGTATTGACACTAGAACAGCCTAGTTCTCAAAGGGTTTGCTCCAAGTCCTCCTCTAAGTGTCCCTTTTCTTTTAAATTCTAATCGCGACTTTCCCCATAGAAGTTAACGGTGGTTCGCGGTTGTGTTCATACACTGCACGCGTCCCCCGTGGATCCCCTGTGTCACTGCCTTGGGTGGTTCCTTGTGGTCCAAGCACTTCTACAGGCTCTAGGCCTTGTGTCTAGCTCAGTCATGGTTCTTATACCACTTTATTGGTATATGGTTTGGTACGCCCCTGGGGCTCAAACGTGTATTTGTGCTATTACTGTAGATAACTAACTCATAACGTATGTACTTCGAACTCTAGCCTCATAAAGAGACTAGAGGGGTGTGTTTAGTAATAAATACATATATTTTGAATATATACCTGGTGTGGTCCTCTTTCATTTGGTCACTCAAGAGATTATAGACTGGTAAAACAAGCTGCTTTACATTCCTTCAAGACTTAGCTGAAGGCTGCTCTCCATAGCTACCACTAGGATAGCTTTCAATAAAGGTTGTCTTTAACCTATCTCCAATAAGGGGTTGTTTGGACTGGTGCAAGGTGCCCACTATAATTAGTGGACAGCATATGCCAGGCCAACTTCTCACATTGGTGTGCAGCGTGTGGGATTCCAGCTTGCTATTGTTTTACCAGATAATCTCAATTGAATTGATCAACTGAAAACCACTAAGGGTACCTAAGGTACATATAAATCAAGCTTAGTAATACAGTAAGTTCTACTGAACTTAGAGTTGTGTGTTAAGGGACAGCACACCCTTTCTACAACTCAAGAGAGTTTAGTAGGCCACACTAGAGTAGGTAGTGCATACACCACACCTCACTAGTGATGTCTTCAAAGCCAGGACCCAGTGAGTCCTTGCCAGAAGCCAGTGGGCTTCTTCCCTCCAAGTATGATAAACTCCCATTCTTGGAATTGAGAGCCTTATGCACTACTAGGAAGTTGAAGACAGGCAAAAGTGCCAGCACCCAACACCTCAGGGAGGTGTTACTAGCTGATGATCTCAGCAGGCCCCTAAGGTCTGAAGGGGTAGGCAAAGAGGGTGGGGCAGAAGATGAGGAAGGGGCCAGGGGTGAAGAAACCGAGGCCCCCTCTGAAACTGGCCAGGAAGGTGAAAATGACCTTGTCCTGGAAAACCCAATTCCTCCTGTGGAGGAGGAGGAGGGAGAGGATCAGACTGACCTCCCCTTTGTCCCCCAGGAAGAGTTCTGAGTGTGCCCAGAAGGTCTAGGTCTCCTTCTCAGGAGTCTAACCACTCTGACACCTCAATAGGGACCTCTGTCTCCTCTCATAGGAGGGAATCCTCTCATGAGAGGAGAAAGAGACTGATTCAATATGAGCAAGCTCAGCTTGAACTCAGGAAACAGCAATTGGCTACAGACAGGGAGTCCCTAGATCTCTATAGAGAGAGACAAAAGTTGGGACTAGAGTCCCATGGTGGCAGCAGTTTCCCCAAAGATAGGGAAAGGTCTTATGACCATAGAAACCTGAGCAAGATTGTCCCTCCCTACCAGAGTGGGGATGATATCCACAAGATATGCTCTAGAGAGGGCCTGTAAAGTACAGAGGGTCCCTCAGGAGCAGTGGGCAGCAATCTTGTGGCTCTCCTTTGCAGACAAAGGTAGAGACAAGCTCCTCACTGTTAGAGAGGAGGATGCTGATAATTACAAAGTCTTGAAGAGTGCTCTAATTGATGGGTTTGGCCTAACCACTGAACAATACAGGTTAAAGTTCAGGGATACCCAAAAGCACAGACTCAAGACTGGGTGGACTTTGTTGATTGTTCTGCCAAGGCTCTGGAAGGTTGGTTATTGGGCAGTAAGGTATGTGACTTCACAGGATTGTACAATCTGATAATGAGGGAGCAGATTCTTAATAACTGTCAAAATCAGCTGTTGCTTCAGCACCTGGTAGACTCTGATCTGACCTCTCCCCAAGAATTGGGAAAGAAGGCAGACAAATGGGTCAGAACCAGGGTAAAGCAGAAGGTACAGAACCAAGGTGGTGACCCTAAGAAGCAAGATTCGAAAACCTCTGATAAGGGTGGGGAGAAGGGTAAAGATCAAAAGTCTTCACAAGGCCCCCAAAAATCTTCTTCAGGTGGGGATTCACAGTCTACCAAAGGGAAAGGCGAAAGAAAACCATGGTGCAAGGTCTGTAAGCAAAAGACCCACTGGACCAGTGATTGCACCAAGTCCAAAGACTCGACTCCAGCCCCCACCAATGCCCCTAAGGCACCTGCTCCCCTAGTGCAGTTACAGTTGGTGGTGGGACTACACAAGCCAAGGGTTTAGTAGGGTTGACCCTGTGTAAAGAGATGAGCTCTGACCTAGTCAGAGAACTCACTCAGGCTGTCCTAGTCTGTGATGGAGGCATGGATATGACCTCCTCTGTGAGTCCCAGTAATCTGGGCAAGTACAGACAACAGCCTTTAATCAATGGAAGAGAGGCTTTGGCATTTAGGGACACAGGGGCAAGTGTCACCATGGTGACACAAGGCCTTGTGAATCCTGGGCAGATTATACTTGGTGAAATGTACCAAGTGACCAATGCTAGCAACGTCAGAACAGACCATACTCTGGCAGTTGTTAACTTCTCCTGGGGAGGGGTAACTGGCCTTAAGAAGGTTGTGGTAAGTGCAGACCTACCAGTTGAATGCTTGCTTGGCAATGACTTAGAAACTTCAGCTTGGGCAGAAGTGGAGCTCAGGACCCATGCAGAAATGCTGGGGATCCCTGCAGATGTGTTTGCTGTGACCAGGTCACAAGCCAAAATGGCTAGCACTGAACAGGCCTTGGATTCTGGAATAATGGACCAAGTGCCTTCCAAGAAGAGGAGTAGTAGGGTAAAGGCAGTGCCTTCCCCTTGGCTCAGAAGGAAGATCAGTCCCTTGAGGGGGATGATCTCAGTCCTGAGGAAGGAACTGTCCCAGAGGAGTTTGAACCTGACCAGGTTGAGTTCTTGGGGACAGGGGGACCTTCCAGGGCAGATCTGAGCCAGGAGCAGCAGAGCTGTCCCTCTCTTGAACCCCTCAGACAGCAAGCTGCTGCTGAGGCTGCTGGGAAAGCTAGTGGTCCCCATACTGTGTATTGGGATGATGGACTCTTGTACTCAGAGTGTAGAGACCCCAAGCCTGGTGCTACCAGGAGGTTGGTTATACCTCTGAAGTTCAGGGGCTTCCTATTGACCCTAGCCCATGATATTCCCTTAGCAGGTCACCTGGGCCAGAACAAGACTTGGGACAGAATTGTCCCTCACTTTCACTGGCCCCACATGTCTGAAGACACCAAGGAGTTTTGTCGCTCCTGTGTAACCTGCCAGGCCAGTGGCAAGGCAGGTGGCACTACAAAGGCCCCCTGATACCACTACCTGTGGTGGGGGTTCCCTTTGAAAGGGTGGGGATTGACATTGTTGGTCCCATGGATCCCCAAACAGCATCTGGGCACAGGTTTATCCTGGTGGTAGTGGATCATGCCACCAGGTACCCAGAGGCTATTCCCCTTAGGACCACTACAGCACCTGTGGTGGCAAGGGCCCTCCTGGGAATTTTCTCAAGAGTGGGCTTCCCTAAGGAGGTTGTATCAGACAGGGGTGCAAACTTTATGTCTGGATACTTAAAGGCAATGTGGAAGGAGTGTGGAGTGACTTACAAGTTCACCACACCCTATCACCCACAATGCAATGGTTTAGTTGAGAGATTCAACAAAACCTTGAAGGGCATGATTAAAGGGCTCCCAGAAAAGCTTAGGCGAAGATGGGACATACTCTTGCCCTGCCTTTTATTTGCGTACAGGGAGGTGCCTCAAAAGGGGTTGGCTACAGCCCTTTTGAACTTTTGTTTGGTCACCCTGTCAGGGGTCCATTGTGCTTGGTGAAGGAAGGATGGGAGTTACCTCTCAAGCCCCCAAAGCAAGACATAGTGGACTACGTACTTGGTCTCCGCTCCCGGATGGCTGAGTATATGAAAAAGGCAACTAAAAACCTTGAGGCTAGCCAGGAACTTCAAAAGGCCTGGCATGACCAAAAGGCTGTACTGACTGTTTATCAGCCAGGACAGAAGGTGTGGGTGTTGGAGCCAGTGGCCCCAGCAGCTCACCAAGACAAATGGAGTGGACCCCACACCATTGTTGAGCAGAAGGGTGAGGTTACCTACTTAGTAGACCTAGGAACACCCAGGAGTCCCCACAGGGTTCTCCATGTCAACAGGTTAAAACCATATGTGGACAGGGCAGACATGGGCTTGCTCATGGCTACTGATGAGGGACAGGAGGAAGAGAGTGACCCACTCCCTGACCTGCTCTCACAGAACCCTGGTGATGGGTCAGTAGATGGTGTAGCCTTGGCAGGCAGCCTCACTACCCAGCAGCAGACTGATTGCAGACAGGTGCTGTTAGACCTGTCAGCCCTAGGGTGGTCTTTCCCTATTTTTTTTCCTTTTTCGCCTCCTTTTTGCCACCATATTTTTACTGGACCTAGGTCTCTGGGCACCTCGCCACTGCTAGCCAGTGCTGAGGTGCAGGTGCTCTCTCTCACTCAAGATGGCTGCCACAGGCCCCTGCTACTGCAGAGGGGCCTGACACGCATACACACTAGTAGCCAGGGTCAGGCTGGGGTATAGGGATACAGTATCCATTCCATCCCCGCCTCTGGGCCACATAGCCAGGCATGTAGAAGGTTCCAGAACCTTCCGGGCTGTGGGAGGAGTTATGTTTTGCCGCCTTAGAGAGGGTCACCTGACCTAGGAGTATAAAAGGCTTGGAGGGAAAACTTTCTAGTCAGTTGATGAGGCACCACTGAACCTGGGGGAACCTCCGCCGGAGTATAGGCTTTAGGGCCTAGGGGGAGACCTACACTACTGCTGCTGACAGGGCTGAGGCCCTGCTGGAGTAAGATAGCTGAGGAACGCCCACCACCCACTGACCTTGCCCAGTGTGAGGGGACCCAGGGAACCACCTTCAGCGTGCAGGGAGGAACATCAAGCACTCCCAGACCACCAACTCATTCCCCCCTCATGACAAGAAACTTCTGACAAGAAACTCTGACAAGAAACTTATACTAAGGAACTTCTGACAAGAAACTCATCACCAGAAGCGCCTAAGAAGCAACCAAGCTGGAGCAGTCGCAAGACGCCTTAATTTGAGGAGGCTTGACCGTCCAGCCAGGCCTGAAGCCTAAACTGCCCAACTGGGGATCACCAGGTAAAGCGCCGTACCCTGAAGCGCTAGACCTTCACCCCCTCACTATTCCTGCCTACTGCTGGGCTGCCCCCAAGTACTCTTCCAGTCAGCCCTGCCCACAGGCTGCTGGTGCGTCCTGCTTTCTGTCACCCCCAGGTCACTGACCTTGTGTAGAGATCACCGCCGCGGCCGTCGCCGCCTGAGAAGTGCCGTGAGGTGAGGTGCGCCGTCGCGCCCTCACCGAAGGGAGCGCTGAGGCGAGGGAAGCCCCTCGAGTTTCTGTGGTGAGGTGCGCCGTCCGCGCCCTCACCGAAGCCTCCACAGATTGCCCCCATCGCCGCCGTCGCGGCCGAAGAAATTGCCACTGGACCCTGGGCCCTTATCGCCACCGTCGCGGTTGAAGAAATCACCTCATCGCCGCCGTCGCGGCCGAAGAAATTGCCACTGGACCCTGGGCCCTTATCGCCGCCGTCGCGGCTGAAGAAATCACCTCACCGCCGCCGTCGCGGCCGAAGAAATTGCCCCCGCCGTTGTTGCGGCACAAGAAATCGCCAGCGCGATCATCGAGGCCTCCAGGCCCCGCCAATGCCGTCGCTAAGCAGCCGGGGACGCCGGCCGCGCCCCCAAGAAGGCCGCGCAACGATTGGGCGCCGGCTCCGCTCCCGCCCCCAGCGCCGACGGAGGCCCAGGAAGAGCCCCGGCCGTGTAGAGGGAGACGGGGAGCCGGCTGAAGAGGACTGCTGGCTCCCGCTCCCTTCCCCGAAGTCCTGGAAGCCGCGGCTGCACTTACCTTGATCCCGGGGGCTGGAGGAGTGAGATCCCAGCCCCCGCAACGTCCCCACAGTCACTCCTTGATCCCGGGGGCCGGAGGAAGGTGATACCGGCCCCCGCAACGTCCCCACAGTCCGGCCTGAAGGCCGAGGCACCCCGACCGGGCCCCGCCCTCCAGAACACGGGCCGGGCCTGGGGGAGTGCCAGTCGCAGAGGAAGCGCGACCAACGATCCAGCGACAGGTGAGCCCAGGAGGCCCCTAGGGCCCACAAAACGCCACTGGGGGCCGGGGGCCACCATTAACCCTATAATCAATTGGGTAAACTTTCCCCATGAGGCGAGGCCCCGGAGAGGAGTGGGCCTAGCCTAGAGTTAACCCCTAAGGGTCATAGAAGCCCCAGGATACTGGACATGTCGAGGGGTTCCCTATAGTATTTAATAACTTATTGCAGATGCCTATTGTAATTACTGCCTAGGCCATGCTTTTAACTGCGAAATCTTTTACCACAGGGGGAAAGTATTTAATTGAATTGAGTTGAAGTGTTTTATGTTACAGGTGTACTGGAATTGCGACGCCCACTACTGAAGGTGGGCGCGCCTACATTAATGCAGGCCTATTTAAATGTAAAGTGAAAAGCCTTCTTTTAAGTAATTGAATAAGCTAAAGTGAACTGCATGTCTAGGCCCCTGTTTTATTAACATACCTTGAGATCATTATTAAGTGCTACGTGTAGGGGATAATTCCTGCGGCCTCTTAGTGGCCTACATTGTTGATGAGCTATGATGCTTTATTTAAAATGTGCACCAATTGAGTAATGCAATGAATTTGAATGTAGATCTGAATTAATTTGCCTCATCTAATGCCAACTTAAATTATTTATAAAAGATCTTGATTTTAAATACAAAAGCCTGGTGTGGTGTCATGTTATTGCGTTCGCATTTCTGAGTCAGAGTAAGAGTGTGCTGCACAACTGCCTTACACATTGCCTTCGCGTGCCTTTCCCGCTTCACGCCATGCTACCGTGTCGGACTCGGTAACCCCGGTTCCAACATTTGGTGTTCAGCGGTTGGATAAGGACTGGTGCTTGTGCAGCACCCTACAGTGACTCAGTGTGCGCCGCAATTAGACACCTATTGTAATGAAAGTGCTAGGAATTCTATGGTAATTGCCCACTGTGTACATTCCTGTGTTAGACCTGTTACCTACAGTTTAGAACCCCTTCCTTAAATTGTCTGGGACCCCACCTAGGAGGATGGAGTTTGAGTTAGCCAACCTAGAAAGGTATACGGTGACACAGCTCAAGGAGTTCTGCCTAGAGAGGGGGTGGCCGTCAAGCGAGGCGCCAGGAAGGAGGTGCTTCAGAAAGCTTTGAGGGCATGGGTAATGGCCCACCCGGAGGGAAGAGGGGATGAGGAGCAGGGGGAGGCAGACAACCCAGGAGAACTGGACCTACTGCGCATTGATGTTAGCGAGAATGTGTTGCCAGGAAGACGTTCCAGGGCAGGCAGTAGTGCGTCAGGGGGAAGTTTGTCACCAGAGGAATTTGAGGACAGAAGGGAGCAGAGGCAATTAACATTAGAACTTGCTAGAATGGAAAGATACGGAGAACAGGCAAGGCTAGCCATGGAGGAAAGGAAGCTTGTACATGAGCTTAGCCTGAAGGAGCTAGAGCTCCGGACCTTGCAGATGGAGATGCAGGGCAAAATGAATGGTGGCAGCGTACCTGCTGGGGTTCCACAGGAGCCCAAATTCTATTTACCCAGAGAGGTGATGGCCAGTTTTAGTGTAGGTGATGACATCGACAAGTGGTTGGCGGCCTACGAGGTGGCTCTGGTGGCCCATAGAGTTCCTGAGAGCTACTGGGGGGAGGTCTTTATAGGTACATACCTCCACTAGTAAGGGACACACTTTTAACTTTGGATAAGGGGGAGCAGACTAACTACCCTATCATGAAGGAGGCCCTGCTCAAGAAGTTTGGCCTCACCCCAGAGAAGTACCGCCAAAAGTTCCGCAACAGCCACAAGCTTCACACACAAAACTGGGTGGATTTTTTTGACTATGCCCGGAAGGCATTGGAGGGTTGGGTGCGTGGCAGCAACGTTGACAATTACAAAGGGCTGTACGACCTATTCTTGAGAGAGCACCTCCTAGAGAAATGTTTTCCGGAGCTGCGCCAGTACTTGGTGGACCGCAAGCTGACCAATCCTAGGGAGCTTGCAGAGGAGGCAGACACGTGGGTCAGCACTCGGGTGTCCCACAAGGGAGCCGGGGCAGACCCCCGAAAGGTGGACAGGGGCTCCCCCAGAAGAAAGAGGGGGAGATAAAAAGAGGGAGTTCTTTAAAGGTCCCCAAAATAGACCGCCTGGGAGAGGGGTAGGTTCCCCATCCCAATCTGGATCTCAGAAACCCACTTATCCTGACAGGAGTCAGCAGCCCAGAACTGTCCGGTGCTACGAGTGCGGGGAGGTTGGACATTATAAGGGGGATCCCAAGTGTCGCAAGAGAACCCCAGCCCCCACAGGAGGTAAGAGCCCCGGGGTGGCCAGTGTAGCGCTTGGGGAGGAGTTGTCCCTAGGTAGGGGAGGTGAGTGGACAGGCTTGACCTTAGTTTCCCTGGGGGATAGAGAGATCATCCCACGGGTTCAGGTACCCGCGAACACTGCCAAGTATCGGCAGAGGGTCCTGGTGAACGGGGAGGAGGTGGAGGCTCTGAGGGACACAGGTGCCAGCATGACGATGGTGAGACGTCAGCTGGTGTCCCCAGAGCAGGTGATTCCTGAGGAATTCCACCCGGTTGTTATGGCTGATAATAGCCTGGGTCATTACCCCGTGGCCCAAGTTCCCTTTGAGTGGGGAGGAGTATCAGGTCTGTTGAAGGTTGCGGTGAGCCCTGCCATGCCAGTTGACTGTCTGCTGGGCAACGACTTGGAACATACTGCCTGGAGGGAGGTAGAGTTCAATGCCCATGCTGAGATGTTGGGATTACCAGGATGGACTTGCGTTGTCACGCGGTCCATGGCTGCCCGACAAGGAACTCAGCTCGGGTTGGAGCCTGAAATAATGGCCCAGCCCACTGCTGGACGAGGAGATGTCCAGGAGGAGACACCCGGTGAGATGGATGGGGAGCCCACGGAGGTGACCCCGGAGTCCGCTGAGGTGGTTGGTGTTCCCGTGGGGGACCTGCCGACCCCTGCAGAGTGGCAGGTGGAAGGAGGGCCTACCCGGGAGGAATTTTGCCGGGCGCAGAAAGAGTGCCCTACGCTTGAAGGCATGCGGCAACAGGCCGAAGCCCAAGCAGCTGGAAACAAGACTGGTAATTACCATGTCTACTGGGAGGATGGTCTCCTCTACAGTGAGCCTAAGGCTCCGGTGCATGGGTCCGCCCGAGCCGTGGTGGTCCCCCAATGCTACCGAGCCTTTCTGCTAGAGTTGGCACACGAGATACCACTAGCAGGACACCTGGGCCAAGACAAGACGTTTGCGCGTCTAGTCCCACATTTTTACTGGCCCAGGATGCGCGTCACTTCTGACACTTTTTGCAAGACTTGCACCACTTGCCAAGCGAGCGGCAAGACAGGGACTAAAGTGAAGGTCCCTCTAGAACCTCTCCCAGTTGTCGATACCCCTTTTGAGCGGGTAGGGATTGACATTGTCGGGCCATTGGACCCGCCGACTTCTGCAGGACATAGGTTCATTTTGGTGCTGGTAGACCACGCCACCCGGTACCCAGAGGCAATCCCTCTGAGGACCATCACTGCACCGGTGGTGGCGTGGGCCCTGATGGGGATTTTTACCCGAGTGGGATTCCCCAAGGTCGTGGTGTCAGATAGGGTTTCATGTCGGCCTACATGCAGGCCATGTGGAAGGAGTGTGGAGTGACCTACCGGTTCTCCACTCCTTACCACCCCCAGACGAACGGACTCGTGGAGCGCTTTAACAAAACCTTGAAGGGGATGATCAGGAGCCTACCCGAGGACTTGAGAAGAAAGTGGGACGTCCTCTTACCCTGTCTGCTCTTCTCCTACCGAGAGGTGCCGCAGAAGGGGGTCGGTTTCAGCCCCTTTGAGCTGCTCTATGGCCACCCCGTTCGGGGGCCCCTCAGTCTTGTCAAGGAGGGGTGGGAGAAGTCTTCCTCGAAGCTTCCCCGTGATGTGGTCAGCTATATGCTGGCATTCCGCAGCCAAGTGGCCAAGCTGTGGAAGGAGGCCTCGGACAATCTAGAGGCAAGTCAAGCCGTCATGAAGAAATGGTATGACCGGAACGCGCGGACGGTAGAGTTAGACGCTGGACAGAAGGTGTGGGTCATGGAGCCAGGAGAGCTTAGCGCCCTCCAGGACCGGTGGACTGGGCCGTTTGAGATCTTGGAAAGGAGAGGCCAGACCACATATGTCGTCGATGTGAAGACCCCACGTCAACCCCACAGGGTGTTCCACGTCAACCGCCTGAAGCCCCACCAGGAGCGTTCAGAACTCACTCTCCTAATGATAACAGATGGAAGTGAGGAGGAGGAGAGTGAGCCTCTTCCAGACCTTCTGGCGGCCCAGGAGAAGGATGGTTCGGTAGAGGGAGTGGTCCTCGCCCCATCCTTGACCCCAGAGCAACAGAGGGACTGCTGCCAGGTCTTGGGGCAGTACGCCTCGTTGTTCTCCCTCACGCCTGGAATCACGCACCTGTGTACCCATGATGTGGACACAGGGGACAGTCCGCCAGTGAAAACCAAGTCTTACCGGCTGTCCGATAAAGTCAAGGCTAGTATCCAGGGTGAGGTTACCAAGATGCTAGAACTGGGAGTGATTGAGCCTTCCAGTAGCCCTTGGGCTAGTCCGGTGGTGTTGGTGCCGAAAGCGGCCCCACCGGGCACCACACCAGAACTTCGGTTCTGTGTGGATTACCGTGGACTCAACTCAGTCACTAAGACCGACGCTCACCCGATCCCTCGGGCGGATGAGCTCATTGACCGGCTGGGAGCAGCCCGGTATTTGAGTACCATTGATTTGACGTCAGGCTATTGGCAGATAGCCATGGCGGAAGGAGCAAGGGAGAAGACTGCGTTCTCCACCCCCGAGGGCCACTTTCAATTTCGGGTGATGCCCTTCGGGTTGAAAAATGCTCCAGCCACTTTCCAGCGGTTGGTGAACCAGGTGCTGTCTGGCCTAGAGGCCTTCTCTGCTGCCTACCTGGATGACATAGCTGTCTTCAGTAGCAGCTGGGAGGACCATCTGGAGCATCTCCAGGAGGTGCTGCAGGCGTTGCAACGGGCTGGTTTAACCATCAAGGCCAGCAAGTGCCAGATTGGACAGGGATCTGTCGTGTACCTGGGACATCTGGTGGGCGGAGGTAAGGTGCAACCCCTCCAAGCCACGATTGAGACCATCTTGGCCTGGGAGCCCCCAAGACCCAAACAGAGGTCCGAGCTTTTCTCGGCCTCACAGGGTATTACCGCCGGTTCGTCAAGGGATATGGAACCATCGTGGGCCCATTGACGGAATTGACTTCAAAGAAGCAGCCACGCAGAGTCATCTGGACGGCTGCCTGCCAGGAAGCCTTTGAGACCCTCAAACGTGCAATGTGCACCGCACCGGTGCTCAGGACTCCAGACTTTGGACGGGAATTTATTGTACAGACAGACGCTTCTGAGCATGGCATAGGAGCTGTGCTCTCGCAGCTGAATGACGATGGCCAAGACCAGCCAGTGGCCTTCATTTCCCGAAGACTACTCCCCCGGGAACAGCGGTGGAGTACCATCGAACGAGAAGCCTTTGCTGTGGTTTGGGCTGTCAAGAAGTTGAGGCCATACCTTTTTGGTTGTCACTTCCTGATCCAGACCGACCACAGACCCCTTCGCTGGCTCATGCAGATGAGAGGCGAAAACCCCAAATTGTTGAGGTGGTCCATTTCCCTCCAGGGGATGGACTTTCGGGTGGAACATCGACCCGGTGTAGACCACGCCAACGCTGACGGTCTCTCCCGGTTTTTCCGCCTTAGCGAAGAGAACTCCCTAGAGGTTGGGAAGCTCTCCCCTCTTTCGGCTGGGGGGACGCGTGTTAGACCTGTCAGCCCTAGGGTGGTCTTTCCCTATTTTTTTCCTTTTTCGCCTCCTTTTTGCCACCATATTTTTACTGGACCTAGGTCTCTGGGCACCTCGCCACTGCTAGCCAGTGCTGAGGTGCAGGTGCTCTCTCTCACTCAAGATGGTTGCCACAGGCCCCTGCTACTGCAGAGGGGCCTGACACGCATACACACTAGTAGCCAGGGTCAGGCTGGGGTATAGGGATACAGTATCCATTCCATCCCCGCCTCTGGGCCACATAGCCAGGCATGTAGAAGGTTCCAGAACCTTCCGGGCTGTGGGAGGAGTTATGTTTTGCCGCCTTAGAGAGGGTCACCTGACCTAGGAGTATAAAAGGCTTGGAGGGAAAACTTTCTAGTCAGTTGATGAGGCACCACTGAACCTGGAGGAACCTCCGCCGGAGTATAGGCTTTAGGGCCTAGGGGGGAGACCTACACTACTGCTGCTGACAGGGCTGAGGCCCTGCTGGAGTAAGATAGCTGAGGAACGCCCACCACCCACTGACCTTGCCCAGTGTGAGGGGACCCAGGGAACCACCTTCAGCGTGCAGGGAGGAACATCAAGCACTCCCAGACCACCAACTCATTCCCCCCCCTCATGACAAGAAACTTCTGACAAGAAACTCTGACAAGAAACTTATACTAAGGAACTTCTGACAAGAAACTAACTCATCACCAGAAGCGCCTAAGAAGCAACCAAGCTGGAGCAGTCGCAAGACGCCTTAATTTGAGGAGGCTTGACCGTCCAGCCAGGCCTGAAAACTAAACTGCCCAACTGGGGATCACCAGGTAAAGCGCCGTACCCTGAAGCGCTAGACCTTCACCCCCTCACTATTCCTGCCTACTGCTGGGCTGCCCCCAAGTACTCTTCCAATCAGCCCTGCCCACAGGCTGCTGGTGCGTCCTGCTTTCTGTCACCCCCAGGTCACTGACCTTGTGTAGAGATCACCGCCGCGGCCGTCGCCGCCTGAAAAGTGCCGTGAGGTGAGGTTCGCCGTCGCGCCCTCACCGAAGGGAGCGCTGAGGCGAGGGAAGCCCCTCGAGTTTCTGTGGTGAGGTGCGCCGTCCACGCCCTCACCGAAGCCTCCACAGATTGCCCCCATCGCCGCCGTCGAAGAAATTGCCACTGGACCCTGGGCCCTTATCGCCACCGTCGCGGCTGAAGAAATCACCTCATCGCCGCCGTCGCGGCCGAAGAAATTGCCACTGGACCCTGGGCCCTTATCGCCGCCGTCGCGGCTGAAGAAATCACCTCACCGCCGCCGTCGCGGCCGAAGAAATTGCCCCCGCCGCCGTTGCGGCACAAGAAATCGCCAGTGCGATCATCGAGGCCTCCAGGCCCCGCCAACGCCGTCGCTAAGCAGCCGGGGACGCCGGGCGCGTCCCCAAGAAGGCCGCGCAACGATTGGGCGCCGGCTCCGCTCCCGCCCCCAGCACCGACGGAGGCCCAGGAAGAGCCCCGGCCGTGTAGAGGGAGACGGGGAGCCGGCTGAAGAGGACTGCTGGCTCCCGCTCCCTTCCCCGAAGTCCTGGAAGCCGCGGCTGCACTTACCTTGATCCCGGGGGCTGGAGGAGTGAGATCCCAGCCCCCGCAACGTCCCCACAGTCACTCCTTGATCCCGGGGGCCGGAGGAAGGTGATACCGGCCCCCGCAACGTCCCCACAGTCCGGCCTGAAGGCCGAGGCACCCCGACCGGGCCCCGCCCTCCAGAACACGGGCCGGGCCTGGGGGAGTGCCAGTCGCAGAGGAAGCGCGACCAACGATCCAGCGACAGGTGAGCCCAGGAGGCCCCTAGGGCCCACAAAACGCCACTGGGGGCCGGGGGCCTCCATTAACCCTATAATCAATTGGGTAAACTTTCCCCATGAGGCGAGGCCCCGGAGAGGAGTGGGCCTAGCCTAGAGTTAACCCCTAAGGGTCATAGAAGCCCCAGGATACTGGACATGTCGAGGGGTTCCCTATAGTATTTAATAACTTATTGCAGATGCCTATTGTAATTACTGCCTAGGCCATGCTTTTAACTGCGAAATCTTTTACCACAGGGGGAAAGTATTTAATTGAATTGAGTTGAAGTGTTTTATGTTACAGGTGTACTGGAATTGCGACGCCCACTGTACTGAAGGTGGGCGCGCCTAGATTAATGCAGGCCTATTTAAATGTAAAGTGAAAAGCCTTCTTTTAAGTAATTGAATAAGCTAAAGTGAACTGCATGTCTAGGCCCCTGTTTTATTAACGTACCTTGAGATCATTATTAAGTGCTACGTGTAGGGGATAATTCCTGCGGCCTCTTAGTGGCCTACATTGTTGATGAGCTATGATGCTTTATTTAAAATGTGCACCAATTGAGTAATGCAATGAATTTGAATGTAGATCTGAATTAATTTGCCTCATCTAATGCCAACTTAAATTATTTATAAAAGATCTTGATTTTAAATACAAAAGCCTGGTGTGGTGTCATGTTATTGCGTTCGCATTTCTGAGTCAGAGTAAGAGTGTGCTGCACAACTGCCTTACACATTGCCTTCGCGTGCCTTTCCCGCTTCACGCCATGCTACCGTGTCGGACTCGGTAACCCCGGTTCCAACAGGTGCTCAATCAGTTCAGACACATATTCTCACTGACACCCAGTCAGACTACCTGGTGCACTCATGAAGTGGAAACTGGGGACAGTCTGCCTATTAAAAATAAGATTTATAGGCAACCTGACCATGTCAGGGACTGTATCAGGACAGAAGTCCAGAAGATATTGGATTTGGGAGTTATTGAACCCTCAGATAGCCCTTGGGCTAGTCCAGTGGTCCTTGTGCCAAAACCTCACACCAATGGTGGGAAAAGAGAGATGAGGTTTTGTGTGGACTACAGGGGTCTCAATGCAGTCACTAGGACTGATACCCATCCAATACCAAGGGCAGATGAGCTAATAGACACTTTGGCCACAGCCAAGTATCTAAGCACATTTGACCTGACAGCTGGCTACTGGCAGATCAGACTAGCTGATGATGCAAAGCCAAAGACAGCATTCTCAACCCCTAGTGGGCATTATCAATTTGTGGTGATGCCCTTTGGTCTGAAGAATGCACCTGCCACTTTTCAGAGGTTGGTGAATACAGTCCTTACAGGTCTGGAAGCCTATAGTGCAGCATATCTAGATGATATTGCTGTCTTTAGCTCCACCTGGGAGGATCACCTGGTCCACCTCAGAAATGTTTTACAGGCCCTGCAGAAGGCAGGCCTGACTATCAAGGCCACCAAGTGCCAGATAGGGCAGAGTCAGGTTGTGTACCTGGGCCACCTTGTGGGTGGAGGCCAGGTTCAACCACTGCAGAGCAAGATCCAGACCATCATGGACTGGACTGCTCCAACTACCCAGACTCAGGTGAGAGCCTTCTTAGGCCTGACTGGGTACTATAGGAGATTTGTCAAGGGGTATGGATCAATAGTGACACCCCTGAATGACTTAACTTCCAAGAAAATGCCCAAAAAGGTTCAGTGGACAGTTAGCTGTCAAAAGGCATTTGATGACCTGAAGCAGGCCATGTGCCCTGCTCCCATTCTACAGAGTCCTGATTACTCCAAGAAGTTCATTGTTCAAACTGATGCATCTGAATTGGGGGTAGGGGCTGTACTGTCACAATTGAATGATGAAGGTCAGGATCAGCCAGTAGCTTTCATTAGCAGAAGGCTGCCCCTAGAGAGAAACGTTGGTCAGCCATTGAGAGGGAGGCCTTTGCTGTGGTCTGGGCTCTGAAGAAGCTGAGGCCATACTTGTTAGGCACTCACTTCCTTGTTCAAACAGACCATAAGCCCCTCTTACGGCTAAAACAAATGAAGGGTGAAAACCCCAAACTGCTTAGGTGGTCCATTTCCCTACAGGGGATGGACTTCACAGTGGAACATAGACCTGGGAGTAACCATGCCAATGCAGATGGACTCTCTAGGTACTTCCACTTAGAACATGAAGACTTAACTGGGCAAGGTTAGTTTAATGTCCCTACGTTTGGGGGGGTTGTGTAGGAGAGTAGGATCTGCTTCACATGGGTACCCCCACTTTTGCTGATGCTTCACTGTTTTTCGACCTTAGTCTGGCTGGGGCCCTGCTAATCAGAACCCCAGCCTAGCTTCTTCCTCTCTAAAATGGTTTCCATGTGCCTTAGGCACATCTCTGATTGGAATCTGGAGTGCCCTTATAAGTCCCTAGTATATGGTATACTATGTACCCAGGGCATAGGTACCTCAGAGGCCTACCAGGGGCTGCAGCATGTATTGTGCCACCCCTAGAAGGCCATCCAAACTGACACAACAGGTCTGCTACTGCAGCCTGGGTAAGGTGGTGCATGCACCCCTTATTGTGATATAGGCTACCTATATCACTATATACATACACACATATAAACCTATAAGTCACTCCTATGGCAGGCCTTATCAATCGTGAAGGCAGAGTGCGTGGTTCCTATGTGAGAGGGTGCCCCTGCATGAGCGGCCCCTCTGCAGCATTCGGAGACCCTTCTCTGATGCTGTTTGTAGTGCAGCCTGACCATATACTCTTAAGCGCATTATAACCTCGCGTTAAAAGCTAACTTTGGGATGGCTGCACGGAAACATGTCGTGTTTGGTGTCAAACATCTTGGAATACTACCCCCCGCCAGTTCTGGCGGCGGGGGTAGCATTCCACCCTTCTAGAGGGAAAGACATGTACACACCGGTATGCCCGGTACTGACTTTCCAGAGCCCTGGCATCACAAAATGGATGCAGCTGCCACAGACACGAGTCTGGCCTCCTGCTGCTGACCGAAACTCCGGCAGGGGAGGCCTGGACAATAGGTTTCCTGTCCCAGGGAGGTGTGACCACCTCCCCAGACAGGATAGTGTGTATTGGGGCTGGGCGGGAGCACTCTCTGGTGCTTTGAAGTCCTGCACTGGGGGCACACTTGGTGTCCCTGTGCATACCCCAGTTCAAACCGGCTCAGGGGCTTCCAGCCCCTGCTCTGGCGCGAAACTGGACAAAGGGAAAGGGGTGTAACCACCCCTCTGCCCTGACCCTCCCATAGGTGGGGTCACAGAGTATGTCCAACCCCTACCTTAGTATAAGTAGGGGAACCCAGTCCTTAGGACTTTAGATTTACCTGGACAAAACTCTGATACAGAATCCTGGACCTTCGATGCTCTACTTTAAGATTAGAGGACTGGAAGAATCTCCTTGGGGTCAAGGAGTGACTCCCTGCTTGGCAGGCACCAAAGAAGCAATTGTCCGGTCTGCATCGCTGAAGCTCCCGTCGGACGCCGAAGTCTTTGCATCACCAGAGGTGGATTTCCAGACTTCACGAGGCTGCCCTGAGTCCCCAGCAAAGCTGAGGCCCGTAGCTGTCGTGGGTAACGTGGAACCGTGAACCCTGGACACCGAACGCATTTGCAAGTGCATCCTTTTCTGGGTCTCCCACATAGTCGTGCTTTGGACTCCGAGTAGCCCCAGCCTCCAGCACCAACTGCACCGAAGATCACTGGCCTCCACTCCACGAGTGTCCTGTGAGCCAGCTCCACGTGCACCGTCTCGAGGCTCCTTTGCCGTCGCTAGTCCGTTGGCTAGTAGGCCCTCCCGAAGGCCAATCTTTTTCTGCTTGGGCTCCCTGATTGCTCCAGGTGTGCCCTGACTTATCCTCACTGGGTGAGTCCCCCAGACCTTGCTGGTCTGCAACATCGTCCTTCTTCGATTTCCACGAGACTTGCCGTTGCCAAGGCTTGTTGGGTCCAATCCGGTCGCCGATACCCCTGCAATCGACAGACGTCGTGGGACAGCTCGAATCCAGCTCCTGGTTGTCGTCGACGGCTCCTGGACCTCGTGGCTGAAGAGTCAAGATGACCGTCAACCTACCTGAAGCACTCGACATCGGTGGGCATCTGCTCATCGCCTTCCTGGTCACTGGCTAGTGACCCAGACTCTGTCCCCTCTGCTTTCAGGTTCTTCAGATCTTCGATCCACCTTTGGATCCACCCGAACACTTTCGACTTGGCCGCCAGCAGCACTTTGCAGCAGATCGCCATTGAAAGCGACGACGAAACCCGACCCCGAAAGACACCTATGCACCCGGCTTCCCTGGGTGAGGTAACTCGAGTACTCCGGTGCTCCCGTGGGTATTGACACTAGAACAGCCTAGTTCTCAAAGGGTTTGCTCCAAGTCCTCCTCTAAGTGTCCCTTTTCTTTTAAATTCTAATCGCGACTTTCCCCATAGAAGTTAACGGTGGTTCGCGGTTGTGTTCATACACTGCACGCGTCCCCCGTGGATCCCCTGTGTCACTACCTTGGGTGGTTCCTTGTGGTCCAAGCACTTCTACAGGCTCTAGGCTTTGTGTCTAGCTCAGTCGTGGTTCTTATACCACTTTATTGGTATATGGTTTGGTACGCCCCTGGGGCTCAAACGTGTATTTGTGCTATTACTGTAGATAACTAACTCGTAACGTATGTACTTCGAACTCTAGCCTCATAAAGAGACTAGAGGGGTGTGTTTAGCAATAAATACATATATTTTGAATATATACCTGGTGTGGTCCTCTTTCATTTGGTCACTCAAGAGATTATAGACTGGTAAAACAAGCTGCTTTACATTCCTTCAAGACTTAGCCTGAAGGCTGCTCTCCATAGCTACCACTAGGATAGCTTTCAATAAAGGTTGTCTTTAACCTATCTCCAATAAGGGGTTGTTTGGACTGGTGCAAGGTGCCCACTATAATTAGTGGACAGCATATGCCAGGCCAACTTCTCACATGAGGGCTCGGAGTACTGCATAGAGCTGATGAGGGGTGAGGGCTCGGAGTGCTGCAGAGGTGCTGAGGGGTGAGGGCTCGGAGTGCTGCAGAGAGGTGTTGAGGGGTGAGGGCTCGGAGTGCTGCGATGCCAGAGAGGTGCTGGGTGGGTGAGGGCTCGGAGTGCTTTGGAGCCAGAGAGGTGCTGGGTGGGTGAGGGCTCGGAGTCCTTCTGAGCCAGAGAGTTGCTGGGTGGGTGAGGGCTCGGAGTGCTGCAGAGCCAGAGAGGTGCTGGGTGGGTGAGGGCTCGGAGTGCTGCAGCGCCAGAGAGGTGCTGAGGGGTGAGGGCTCGGAGTTCTGCCAAGAGATGGTGAGGGCTCGGAGTGCTGCAGGGAGGTGTTGAGGGGTGAGGGCTTGGAGTGCTGCATAGAGCTGATGAGGGGTGAGGGCTCGGAGTGCTGCAGAGAGGTGCTGAGGGGTGAGGGCTCGGAGTGCTGCAGAGAGGTGCTGGGAGGGTGAGGGCTCGGAGTGCTGCAGAGAGGTGCTGAGTCAGTGAGAGCTCGAAGTGCTGCGATGCCAGAGAGGTGCTGGGTGGGTGAGGGCTCGAAGTGCTTCGGAGCGAGAGGTGTGCTAGGTAGGTGAGAGCTCGGAGTGCTGCAGAGCCGGAGAGGTGCTGGGTGGGTGAGGGCTCGGATTGCTGCAGCACCAGAGAGGTGCTGAGGGGTGAGGGCTCAGAGTGCTGCAGAGAGGTGGTGAGGGCCCGGAGTACTGCAGAGAGGTGTTGAGGGATGAGGGCTCGGAGTGCTGCATAGAGCTGATGAGGGGTGAGGGCTCGGAGTGCTGCAGAGGTGCTGAGGGGTGAGGGCTCGGAGTGCTGCAGAGAGGAGTTGTGGGGTGAGGGCTCGGAGTGCTGCATAGAGCTGATGAGGGTGAGGGCTCAGAGTGGTGCAGAGAGGTACTGAGGGGTCGGAGTGCTGCAGAGAGGTGCTGAGGGCTCGGAGTGCTGCAGAGAGGTGTTGAGGGGTGAGGGCTTGGAGTGCTGCATAGAGCTGATGAGGGCTCGGAGTACTGCAGAGAGGTGCTGAGGGGGTGAGGGCTCGGAGTGCTGCAGAGAGGTGCTGGGTGGGTGAGGGCTCGGAGTGCTGCAGAGAAGTGCTGAGTCGGTGAGAGCTCGGAGTGCTGCGATGCCAGAGAGGTGCTAGGTGGGTGAGGGCTCAGAGTGCTTCGGAGCCAGAGAGGTGCTGAGGGGTGAGGGCTCGGAGTGCTGCAGAGCCGGAGAGTTGCTGGGTGGGTGAGGGCTCAGAGTGCTTCGGAGCCAGAGAGGTGCTGGGTGGGTGAGGGCTCGGAGTGCTGCAGAGCCGGAGAGGTGCTGGGTGGGTCAGGGCTCGGAGTGCTGCAGAGAGGTGGTGAGAGCTCGGAGTGCTGCAAAGAGGTTGTGAGGGCTCGGAGTGCTGCAGAGAGGTGTTGAGGGGTGAGGGCTCGGAGTGCTGCATAGAGCTGATGAGGGTTGAGGGCTCGGAGTGCTGCAGAGAGGTGCTGAGGGGTGAGGGCTCGGAGTGCCGCAGAGAGGTGCTGGGTGGGTGAGGGCTCGGAGTGCTGCAGAGAGGTGTTGAGGGGTGAGGGCTCGGAGTGCTGCATAGAGCTGATGAGGGGTGAGGGCTCAGAGTGCTGCAGAGGTGCTGAGGGGTGAGGGCTCGGAGTGCTGCAGAGAGGTGTTGAGGGGTGAGGGCTCGGAGTGCTGCAGAGAGGTGCTCAGTTGGTGAGAGCTCGGAGTGCTGCGATGCCAGAGAGGTGCTGGGTGGGTGAGGGCTCGTAGTGCTTTGGAGCCAGAGAGGTGCTGGGTGGGTGAGGGCTCAGAGTGCTGCAGAGCCGGAGAGCTGCTGGGTGGGTGAGGGCTCGGAGTCCTTCTGAGCCAGAGAGTTGTTGGGTGGGTGAGGGCTCGGAGTGCTGCAGAGAGGTGCTGGGTGGGTGAGGGCTCGGAGTGCTGCAGAGAGGTACTGAGTCAGTGAGAGCTCGGAGTGCTGCGATGCCAGAGAGGTGCTGGGTGGGTGAGGGCTCGAAGTGCTTCGGAGCCAGAGGTGTGCTGGGTAGGTGAGAGCTCGGAGTGCTGCAGAGCCGGAGAGGTGCTGGGTGGGTGAGGGCTCGGAGTGCTGCAGAGAGATGGTGAGGGCTCGGAGTGCTGCAGAGAGGTGTTGAGGGATGAGGGCTTGGAGTGCTGCATAGAGCTGATGAGGGGTGAGGGCTCAGAGTGCTGCAGAGGTGCTGAGGGGTGAGGGCTCGGAGTGCTGCAGAGAGGAGTTGCGGGGTGAGGGCTCGGAGTGCTGCATAGAGCTGATGAGGGGTGAGGGCTCAGAGTGCTGCAGAGAGGTACTGAGGGGTCGGAGTGCTGCAGAGAGGTGCTGAGGGGTGAGGGCTCGGAGTGCTGCAGAGAGGTGTTGAGGGGTGAGGGCTTGGAGTGCTGCATAGAGCTGATGAGGGCTCGGAGTGCTGCAGAGAGGTGCTGAGGGGTGAGGGCTCGGAGTGTTGCAGAGAGGTGCTGGGTGGGTGAGGGCTCGGAGTGCTGCAGAGAAGTGCTGAGTCGGTGAGAGCTCAGAGTGCTGCAATGCCAGAGAGGTGCTAGGTGGGTGAGGGCTCAGAGTGCTTCGGAGACAGAGAGGTGCTGAGGGGTGAGGGCTCGGAGTGCTGCAGAGCCGGAAAGTTGCTGGGTGGGTGAGGGCTCGAAGTGCTTCGGAGCCAGAGAGGTGCTGGGTGGGTGAGGGCTCGGAGTGCTGCAGAGCCGGAGAGGTGCTGGGTGGGTCAGGGCTAGGAGTGCTGCAGAGAGGTGGTGAGAGCTCGGAGTGCTGCAAAGAGGTTGTGATGGCTCGGAGTGCTGCATAGAGCTGATGAGGGTTGAGGGCTCGGAGTGCTGCACAGAGGTGCTGAGGGTTGAGGTCTCGGAGTGCCGCAGAGAGGTGCTGGGTGGGTGAGGGCTCGGAGTGCTGCTGAGAGGTGTTGAGGGGTGAGGGCTCGGAGTGCTGCAGAGAGGTGCTGAGTTGGTGAGAGCTCGGAGTGCTGCGATGCCAGAGAGGTGCTGGTTGGGTGAGGGCTCGTAGTGCTTTGGAGCCAGAGAGGTGCTGGGTGGGTGAGGGCTCAGAGTGCTGCAGAGCCGGAGAGCTGCTGGGTGGGTGAGGGCTCGGAGTCCTTCTGAGCCAGAGAGTTGCTGGGTGGGTGAGGGCTCGGAGTGCTGCAGAGCCAGAGAGGTGCTGGGTGAGTGAGGGCTCGGAGTGCTTCGGAGCCAGAGAGGTGCTGGGTGGGTCAGGGCTCGGAGTGCTGCAGAGAGGTGGTGAGGGCTCGGAGTGCTGTAGAGAGGTGGTGAGGGCTCGGAGTGCTGCAGAGAGGTGTTGAGGGGTGAGGGCTCGGAGTGCTACATAGAGCTGATGAGGGGTGAGGTCTTGGAGTGCTGCAGAGAGGTGCTGAGGGGTGAGGGCTCGAGGTGCTGCAGAGAGGTGCTCGGTGGGTGAGGGCTCCGAGTGGTGCAGAGAGGTGTTGAGGGGTGAAGGCTCGGAGTACTGCATAGAGCTGATATGGGGTGAGGGCTCGGAGTGCTGCAGAGGTGCTGAGGGGTGAGGGATCGGAGTGCTGCAGAGAGGTGCTGAGGGGTGAGGTCTCAGAGTGCTGCAGAGAGGTGCTGAGTCGGTGAGAGCTCGGAGTGCTGCGATGCCAGAGAGGTGCTGGGTGGGTGAGGGCTCGGAGTGCTTTGGAGCCAGAGAGGTTGTGGGTGGGTGAGGGCTCGGAGTGCTGCAGAGCCGGAGAGGTGCTGAGTGGGTGAGGGCTCGGAGTCCTTCTGAGCCAGAGAGTTGCTGGCTGGGTGAGGGCTCGGAGTGCTGCAGAGCCAGAGAGGTGCTGGGTGGGTGAGGGCTCGGAGTGCTGCAGGGAGGTGTTGAGGGGTGAGGGCTTGGAGTGCTGCATAGAGCTGATGAGGGGTGAGGGCTCGGAGTGCTGCAGAGAGGTGCTGAGGGGTGAGGGCTCGGAGTGCTGCAGAGAGGTGCTGGGAGGGTGAGGGCTCGGAGTGCTGCAGAGAGGTGCTGAGTCAGTGAGAGCTCGAAGTGCTGCGATGCCAGAGAGGTGCTGGGTGGGTGAGGGCTCGAAGTGCTTCGGAGCGAGAGGTGTGCTAGGTAGGTGAGAGCTCGGAGTGCTGCAGAGCCGGAGAGGTGCTGGGTGGGTGAGGGCTCGGATTGCTGCAGCACCAGAGAGGTGCTGAGGGGTGAGGGCTCAGAGTGCTGCAGAGAGGTGGTGAGGGCCCGGAGTACTGCAGAGAGGTGTTGAGGGATGAGGGCTCGGAGTGCTGCATAGAGCTGATGAGGGGTGAGGGCTCGGAGTGCTGCAGAGGTGCTGAGGGGTGAGGGCTCGGAGTGCTGCAGAGAGGAGTTGTGGGGTGAGGGCTCGGAGTGCTGCATAGAGCTGATGAGGGGTGAGGGCTCAGAGTGGTGCAGAGAGGTACTGAGGGGTCGGAGTGCTGCAGAGAGGTGCTGAGGGCTCGGAGTGCTGCAGAGAGGTGTTGAGGGGTGAGGGCTTGGAGTGCTGCATAGAGCTGATGAGGGCTCGGAGTACTGCAGAGAGGTGCTGAGGGGGTGAGGGCTCGGAGTGCTGCAGAGAGGTGCTGGGTGGGTGAGGGCTCGGAGTGCTGCAGAGAAGTGCTGAGTCGGTGAGAGCTCGGAGTGCTGCGATGCCAGAGAGGTGCTAGGTGGGTGAGGGCTCAGAGTGCTTCGGAGCCAGAGAGGTGCTGAGGGTGAGGGCTCGGAGTGCTGCAGAGCCGGAGAGTTGCTGGGTGGGTGAGGGCTCAGAGTGCTTCGGAGCCAGAGAGGTGCTGGGTGGGTGAGGGCTCGGAGTGCTGCAGAGCCGGAGAGGTGCTGGGTGGGTCAGGGCTCGGAGTGCTGCAGAGAGGTGGTGAGAGCTCGGAGTGCTGCAAAGAGGTTGTGAGGGCTCGGAGTGCTGCAGAGAGGTGTTGAGGGGTGAGGGCTCGGAGTGCTGCATAGAGCTGATGAGGGTTGAGGGCTCGGAGTGCTGCAGAGAGGTGCTGAGGGGTGAGGGCTCGGAGTGCCGCAGAGAGGTGCTGGGTGGGTGAGGGCTCGGAGTGCTGCAGAGAGGTGTTGAGGGGTGAGGGCTCGGAGTGCTGCATAGAGCTGATGAGGGGTGAGGGCTCAGAGTGCTGCAGAGGTGCTGAGGGGTGAGGGCTCGGAGTGCTGCAGAGAGGTGTTGAGGGGTGAGGGCTCGGAGTGCTGCAGAGAGGTGCTGAGTTGGTGAGAGCTCGGAGTGCTGCGATGCCAGAGAGGTGCTGGGTGGGTGAGGGCTCGTAGTGCTTTGGAGCCAGAGAGGTGCTGGGTGGGTGAGGGCTCAGAGTGCTGCAGAGCCGGAGAGCTGCTGTGTGGGTGAGGGCTCGGAGTCCTTCTGAGCCAGAGAGTTGTTGGGTGGGTGAGGGCTCGGAGTGCTGCAGAGAGGTGCTGGGTGGGTGAGGGCTCGGAGTGCTGCAGAGAGGTACTGAGTCAGTGAGAGCTCGGAGTGCTGCGATGCCAGAGAGGTGCTGGGTGGGTGAGGGCTCGAAGTGCTTCGGAGCCAGAGGTGTGCTGGGTAGGTGAGAGCTCGGAGTGCTGCAGAGCCGGAGAGGTGCTGGGTGGGTGAGGGCTCGGAGTGCTGCAGAGAGATGGTGAGGGCTCGGAGTGCTGCAGAGAGGTGTTGAGGGATGAGGGCTTGGAGTGCTGCATAGAGCTGATGAGGGTGAGGGCTCAGAGTGCTGCAGAGGTGCTGAGGGGTGAGGGCTCGGAGTGCTGCAGCGAGGAGTTGCGGGGTGAGGGCTCGGAGTGCTGCATAGAGCTGATGAGGGGTGAGGGCTCAGAGTGCTGCAGAGAGGTACTGAGGGGTCGGAGTGCTGCAGAGAGGTGCTGAGGGGTGAGGGCTCGGAGTGCTGCAGAGAGGTGTTGAGGGGTGAGGGCTTGGAGTGCTGCATAGAGCTGATGAGGGCTCGGAGTGCTGCAGAGAGGTGCTGAGGGGGTGAGGGCTCGGAGTGTTGCAGAGAGGTGCTGGGTGGGTGAGGGCTCGGAGTGCTGCAGAGAAGTGCTGAGTCGGTGAGAGCTCAGAGTGCTGCGATGCCAGAGAGGTGCTAGGTGGGTGAGGGCTCAGAGTGCTTCGGAGACAGAGAGGTGCTGAGGGGTGAGGGCTCGGAGTGCTGCAGAGCCGGAAAGTTGCTGGGTGGGTGAGGGCTCGAAGTGCTTCGGAGCCAGAGAGGTGCTGGGTGGGTGAGGGCTCGGAGTGCTGCAGAGCCGGAGAGGTGCTGGGTGGGTCAGGGCTAGGAGTGCTGCAGAGAGGTGGTGAGAGCTCGGAGTGCTGCAAAGAGGTTGTGATGGCTCGGAGTGCTGCATAGAGCTGATGAGGGTTGAGGGCTCGGAGTGCTGCACAGAGGTGCTGAGGGTTGAGGTCTCGGAGTGCCGCAGAGAGGTGCTGGGTGGGTGAGGGCTCGGAGTGCTGCTGAGAGGTGTTGAGGGGTGAGGGCTCGGAGTGCTGCAGAGAGGTGCTGAGTTGGTGAGAGCTCGGAGTGCTGCGATGCCAGAGAGGTGCTGGTTGGGTGAGGGCTCGTAGTGCTTTGGAGCCAGAGAGGTGCTGGGTGGGTGAGGGCTCAGAGTGCTGCAGAGCCGGAGAGCTGCTGGGTGGGTGAGGGCTCGGAGTCCTTCTGAGCCAGAGAGTTGCTGGGTGGGTGAGGGCTCGGAGTGCTGCAGAGCCAGAGAGGTGCTGGGTGAGTGAGGGCTCGGAGTGCTTCGGAGCCAGAGAGGTGCTGGGTGGGTCAGGGCTCGGAGTGCTGCAGAGAGGTGGTGAGGGCTCGGAGTGCTGTAGAGAGGTGGTGAGGGCTCGGAGTGCTGCAGAGAGGTGTTGAGGGGTGAGGGCTCGGAGTGCTACATAGAGCTGATGAGGGGTGAGGTCTTGGAGTGCTGCAGAGAGGTGCTGAGGGGTGAGGGCTCGAGGTGCTGCAGAGAGGTGCTCGGTGGGTGAGGGCTCCGAGTGGTGCAGAGAGGTGTTGAGGGGTGAAGGCTCGGAGTACTGCATAGAGCTGATATGGGGTGAGGGCTCGGAGTGCTGCAGAGGTGCTGAGGGTGAGGGATCGGAGTGCTGCAGAGAGGTGCTGAGGGTGAGGTCTCAGAGTGCTGCAGAGAGGTGCTGAGTCGGTGAGAGCTCGGAGTGCTGCGATGCCAGAGAGGTGCTGGGTGGGTGAGGGCTCGGAGTGCTTTGGAGCCAGAGAGGTTGTGGGTGGGTGAGGGCTCGGAGTGCTGCAGAGCCGGAGAGGTGCTGAGTGGGTGAGGGCTCGGAGTCCTTCTGAGCCAGAGAGTTGCTGGCTGGGTGAGGGCTCGGAGTGCTGCAGAGCCAGAGAGGTGCTGGGTGGGTGAGGGCTCGGAGTGCTGCAGCGCCAGAGAGGTGCTGAGGGGTGAGGGCTCGGAGTGCTGCCAAGAGGTGGTGAGGGCTCGGAGTGCTGCAGGGAGGTGTTGAGGGGTGAGGGCTCGGAGTACTGCATAGAGCTGATAAGGGATGAGGGCTCGGAGTGCTGCAGAGAGGTGCTGAGGGGTGAGGGCTCAGAGTGCTGCAGAGAGGTGCTGGGTGGGTGAGGGCTCAGAGTGCTGCAGAGAGTTGCTGAGTCGGTGAGAGCTCGCAGTGCTGCGATGCCAGAGAGGTGCTGGGTGGGTGAGGGCTCGGAGTGCTTTGGAGCCAGAGAGGTGCTGGGTGGGTGAGGGCTCAGAGTGCTGCAGAGCCGGAGAGCTGCTGGGTGGGTGAGGGCTCAGAGTGCTGCAGAGCCGGAGAGCTGCTGGGTGGGTGAGGGCTCGGAGTCCTTCTGAGCCAGAGAGTTGTTGGGTGGGTGAGGGCTCGGAGTGCTGCAGAGAGGTGCTGGGTGGGTGAGGGCTCGGAGTGCTGCAGAGAGGTACTGAGTCAGTGAGAGCTCGGAGTGCTGCGATGCCAGAGAGGTGCTGGGTGGGTGAGGGCTCGAAGTGCTTCGGAGCCAGAGGTGTGCTGGGTAGGTGAGAGCTCGGAGTGCTGCAGAGCCGGAGAGGTGCTGGGTGGGTGAGGGCTCGGAGTGCTGCAGAGAGATGGTGAGGGCTCGGAGTGCTGCAGAGAGGTGTTGAGGGATGAGGGCTTGGAGTGCTGCATAGAGCTGATGAGGGGTGAGGGCTCAGAGTGCTGCAGAGGTGCTGAGGGGTGAGGGCTCGGAGTGCTGCAGCGAGGAGTTGCGGGGTGAGGGCTCGGAGTGCTGCATAGAGCTGATGAGGGGTGAGGGCTCAGAGTGCTGCAGAGAGGTACTGAGGGGTCGGAGTGCTGCAGAGAGGTGCTGAGGGGTGAGGGCTCGGAGTGCTGCAGAGAGGTGTTGAGGGGTGAGGGCTTGGAGTGCTGCATAGAGCTGATGAGGGCTCGGAGTGCTGCAGAGAGGTGCTGAGGGGTGAGGGCTCGGAGTGTTGCAGAGAGGTGCTGGGTGGGTGAGGGCTCGGAGTGCTGCAGAGAAGTGCTGAGTCGGTGAGAGCTCAGAGTGCTGCGATGCCAGAGAGGTGCTAGGTGGGTGAGGGCTCAGAGTGCTTCGGAGACAGAGAGGTGCTGAGGGGTGAGGGCTCGGAGTGCTGCAGAGCCGGAAAGTTGCTGGGTGGGTGAGGGCTCGAAGTGCTTCGGAGCCAGAGAGGTGCTGGGTGGGTGAGGGCTCGGAGTGCTGCAGAGCCGGAGAGGTGCTGGGTGGGTCAGGGCTAGGAGTGCTGCAGAGAGGTGGTGAGAGCTCGGAGTGCTGCAAAGAGGTTGTGATGGCTCGGAGTGCTGCATAGAGCTGATGAGGGTTGAGGGCTCGGAGTGCTGCACAGAGGTGCTGAGGGTTGAGGTCTCGGAGTGCCGCAGAGAGGTGTTGAGGGGTGAGGGCTCGGAGTGCTGCAGAGAGGTGCTGAGTTGGTGAGAGCTCGGAGTGCTGCGATGCCAGAGAGGTGCTGGTTGGGTGAGGGCTCGTAGTGCTTTGGAGCCAGAGAGGTGCTGGGTGGGTGAGGGCTCAGAGTGCTGCAGAGCCGGAGAGCTGCTGGGTGGGTGAGGGCTCGGAGTCCTTCTGAGCCAGAGAGTTGCTGGGTGGGTGAGGGCTCGGAGTGCTGCAGAGCCAGAGAGGTGCTGGGTGAGTGAGGGCTCGGAGTGCTTCGGAGCCAGAGAGGTGCTGGGTGGGTCAGGGCTCGGAGTGCTGCAGAGAGGTGGTGAGGGCTCGGAGTGCTGTAGAGAGGTGGTGAGGGCTCGGAGTGCTGCAGAGAGGTGTTGAGGGGTGAGGGCTCGGAGTGCTACATAGAGCTGATGAGGGGTGAGGTCTTGGAGTGCTGCAGAGAGGTGCTGAGGGGTGAGGGCTCGAGGTGCTGCAGAGAGGTGCTCGGTGGGTGAGGGCTCCGAGTGGTGCAGAGAGGTGTTGAGGGGTGAAGGCTCGGAGTACTGCATAGAGCTGATATGGGGTGAGGGCTCGGAGTGCTGCAGAGGTGCTGAGGGGTGAGGGATCGGAGTGCTGCAGAGAGGTGCTGAGGGGTGAGGTCTCAGAGTGCTGCAGAGAGGTGCTGAGTCGGTGAGAGCTCGGAGTGCTGCGATGCCAGAGAGGTGCTGGGTGGGTGAGGGCTCGGAGTGCTTTGGAGCCAGAGAGGTTGTGGGTGGGTGAGGGCTCGGAGTGCTGCAGAGCCGGAGAGGTGCTGAGTGGGTGAGGGCTCGGAGTCCTTCTGAGCCAGAGAGTTGCTGGCTGGGTGAGGGCTCGGAGTGCTGCAGAGCCAGAGAGGTGCTGGGTGGGTGAGGGCTCGGAGTGCTGCAGCGCCAGAGAGGTGCTGAGGGGTGAGGGCTCGGAGTGCTGCCAAGAGGTGGTGAGGGCTCGGAGTGCTGCAGGGAGGTGTTGAGGGGTGAGGGCTCGGAGTGCTGCATAGAGCTGATGAGGGGTAAGTGCTCAGAGTGCTGCAGAGAGGTGCTGAGGGGTGAGGGCTAGGAGTGCTGCAGAGAGGTGCTGGGTGGGTGAGGGCTCGGAGTGCTGCAGAGAGGTGCTGAGTCAGTGAGAGCTCGGAGTGCTGCGATGCCAGAGAGGTCCTGGGTGGGTGAGGGCTCGAAGTGCTTCGAAACCAGAGCGGTGCTGGGTAGGTGAGGGCTCGGAGTGCTGCAGAGCTGGAGAGGTGCTGGGTGGGTGAGGGCTCGGAGTGCTGCAGCGCCAGAGAGGTGCTGAGTGGTGAGGGCTCAGAGTGCTGCAGAGAGGTGTTGAGGGGTGAGGGCTCGGAGTGCTGCATAGAGCTGATGAGGGGTGAGGGCTCGGAATGTTGCAGAGGTGCTGAGGGGTGAGGGCTCGGAGTGCTGCAGAGAGGTGTTGAGGGGTGAGGGCTCGAAGTGCTGCAGAGAGGTGCTGGGTGGGTGAGGGCTCGGAGTGATGCAGAGAGGTGCTGAGTCGGTGAGAGCTTGGAGTGCTGCAATGCCAGAGAGGTGCTGGGTGGGTGAGGGCTCGGAGTGCTTTGGAGCCAGAGAGGTGCTGGGTGGGTGAGGGCTCAGAGTGCTGCAGAGCCGGAGAGATGCTGGGTGGGTGAGGGTTCGGAGTCCTTCTGAGCCAGAGAGGGGCTGGGTGGGTGAGAGCTCGGAGTGCTGCAGAGCCAGAGAGGTGCTGGGTGGGTGAGGGTTCAGAGTGCTGCAGCGCCAGAGAGGTGCTGAGGGGTGAGGGCTCGGAGTGCTGCAAAGAGGTGGTGAGGGCTCGGAGTGCTGCAGAGAGGAGTTGAGGGGTGAGGGCTCTGAGTGCTGCATAGAGCTGATGAGGGGTGAGGGCTCGGAGTGCTGCAGAGAGGTGCTGAGGGGTGAGGGCTCAGAGTGCTGCAGAGAGGTGCTGGGTGGGTGAGGGCTCAGAGTGCTGCAGAGAGTTGCTGAGTCGGTGAGAGCTCGCAGTGCTGCGATGCCAGAGAGGTGCTGGGTGGGTGAGGGCTCGGAGTGCTTCGGAGCCAGAGAGGTGCTGGGTGGGTGAGGGCTCGGAGTGCTGCAGAGCAGGAGAGGTGCTGGGTGGGTGAGGGTTCGGAGTGCTTCGGAGCCAGAGAGGTGCTGGGTGGGTGAGGGCTCGGAGTGCTTCGAGCCAGAGAGGTGCTGGGTGGGTGAGGGCTCGGAGTGCTGCAGAGCCGGAGAGGTGCTGCATGGGTAAGGGCTCAGAGTGCTGCAGCGCCAGAGAGGTGCTGAGGGGTAAGGGCTCGGAGTGCTGCAGAGAGGTGGTGAGGGCTCGGAGTGCTGCAGAGAGGTGCTGAGGGGTGAGTGTGAGAAGTTGGCCTGGTATATGCTGTCCACTAATTATAGTGGGCACCTTGCACCAGTCCAAACAACCCCTTATTGGAGATAGGTTAAAGACAACGTTTATTGAAAGCTATCCTAGTGGTAGCTATGGAGAGCAGCCTTCAGGCTAAGTCTTGAAGGAATGTAAAGCAGCTTGTTTTACCAGTCTATAATCTCTTGAGTGACCAAATGAAAGAGGACCACAACAGGTATATATTTAAAATATATGTATTTAGTCTTAAACACACCCCTCTAGTCTCTTTATGAGGATAAAGTTCGAAGTACATGAGTTACAAGTCAGTTATCAACAGTAATAGCACAAATACAGGTTTGAGCCCTAGGGGCGTACCAAACCATATACCAATAAAGTGGTATAAGAACCACGACTGAACTAGACACAAGGCCTAGAGCCTGTAGAAGTGCTTGGCCCTCAAGGAACCACCCAAGGTAGTGACACAGGGGACCCACGGGGGACACGTGCAGTGTGAGAACACAGCCGCGAGCCACCGTTGACTTCTATGGGGAATGTCGCGGTTGGAGTTTTAAAGAAAAAGGACACTTAGAGGAGGACTTGGAGCAAACCCCTTTAGAACTAGGCTGTTCTAGAGTCTATACCCATGGGAGCACCGGAGTACTCGAGTTACCTCACCCAGGGGAGCCGGGTGCATAGGTGTCTTTCGGGGTCGGGTTTCGTCGTCGTTTTCAATGGCGATCTGCTGCAAAGTGCTGCTGGCAACCAAGTCGAAAGTGTTCGGGTGGATCCAAAGGTGGATCAAAGATCTGAAGAACCTGAAAGCAGAGGGGACAGAGTCTGGGTCACTAGCCAGTGACCAGGAATGCGATGAGCAGATGCCCACCGATGTCGGGTGCTTCAGGTAGGTTGACAGTCGTCTTGACTCTTCAGCCACGAGGTCCAGGAGATGTCGACAACAATAAGGAGCTGGATTCGAGCTGTCCCATGACGTTTGTCGATTGCAGGGGTATCGGCGACCGGATTGGACCCAACAAGCCTTGGCAACGGCAAGTCTTGTGGAAATAGAAGAAGGATGGTAGTACAGACCAGCAAGGTCTGAGGGACTCACCCAGCCAGGGTAAGTCAGGGCACGTCTGGAGCAACCAGGGAAGCCCAAGCAGAAGAAGAGTTGCCTTCGGGAGAGCCCACTAGCCAACGGACTAGCGACCGCAAAGGAGCCTCGAGTGGACGCACTTGGAGCTAGCTCACAGGACACTCGTGTATTGGAGGCCAGTGATCTTCGGTGCAGTCGGTGCTAGAGGCGGGGCCTACTCGGCGCCCAAAGCACAACTTCGTGGGAGACCAGGAAGAGGATGCACTTGCAAATGTGCTTGTTGTCCAGGGGTCACGGTTGCATGTTACCCACGACAGCTACGGGCTTCAACTTTCCAGGGGACTCAGGGCAGCCTCAGAGAAGTCTGAAAATCCACATCTGGTGATGCAAAGACTTCGGTGACCGGCGGGAGCTTCAGCGATGCAGACCGGACAATTGCTTCTTAGGTGCCTGCTAAGCAGGGGAGTCACTCCTTGACCCCAAGGGAGATTCTTCAGTCCTCTAGTCTTTAAGTAGAGCATCGAAGGTCCAGGATTCAGTGTCAGAGTTTCATCCAGATTAATCTAAAGTCCTAAGGACTGGGGTCCCATACTTATACAAAGTTAGGGGGTTGGACATACTCTGGGGACCCACCTATGGGTGGGTCAGGGAAGAGGGGTGGTTACACCCATTCCCTTTGTCCAGTTTTGCACCAGAGCAGGGGCAGGTAGCCCCTGCAACCGGTTTGAACTGGCATATGCACAGGGACACCAAATGTGCCCCCAGTGCAGGACTTCAAAGCACCAGAGGGTGCTCCCGCCCAGCCCCAATACACATTATCCTGTCTGGGGAGGTGGTTACACCTCCTTGGGACAGGAAACTGATGTCCAGGCCTCCCCTGCCGGAGTTTCAGTCAGCAGCAGGAGGCCAGACCCGTGTCTGTGGCAGCGGCATCCATTTTGTGATGCCAGGGCTCTGGAAAGAAGTTACCGGGCAGCCCGGTGTGTACATGTCTCTCCCTCTAGAAGGGTGGAATGCTACCCCGCCACCAGAATTGGCGGGGGGTAGTATTCCAAGATGTTTGACACCAAACACAACATGTTTCTATGCAGCCATCCCAAAGTTAGCATTTACCGCGAGGATATAATGTACTTAAGAGTATATGGTCAGGCTGCACCACAAACAGCATCAGAGGATTGACTCCGAATGCTGCAGAGGGGCCCTGCTCATGCAGGGGCACCCTCTCACATAAAAACCAAGCACTCTGCCTTCAGGATTGTAAAGGCCTGCGATAGGAGTGACTTATAGGTTTAGATGTGTGTGCAATTGTAGTGATATAGGTAGCCTATATCACAGTAAGGGGTGCATGCACCACCTTACCCAGGCTGCAGTAGCAGACCTGTGGTGTCATTTTGGATGGCCTTCCAGGGGTGGCACAATACATGCTGCAGCCCCTGGTAGGCCTCTGAGGTACCTATGCCCTGGGTACATAGTATACCATATACTAGGGACTGATAAGGGCACTCTAGATTCCAATCAGAGATGTGCCTAAGGCACATGGAAACCATTTTAGAGAGGAAGCAGCTAGGCTGGGGTTCTGATTAGCAGGGCCCCAGCCAGACTAATGTCGAAAAACAGTGAAGCATCAGCAAAAAGTGGGGGTACCCATGAGAAGCAGATCCTACTCTCCTACAGTGAGGGCTCAGAGAGCTGCAGCACCAGAGAGGTGCTGAGGGGTGAGGGCTCGGAGTGCTGCAGAGAGGTGGTGAGGGCTCGAAGTGGTGCAGAGAGGTGCTGAGGGGTGAGGGCTCGGAGTGCTGCAGAGAGGTGCTGAGGGGTGAGGGCTCGGAGTGCTGCAGAGAGGTGTTGAGGGGTGAGGGCTCGGAGTGCTGCATAGAGCTGATGAGGGTGAGGGCTCAGAGTGCTGCAGAGAGGTGCTGAGGGCTCGGAGTGCTGCAGAGAGGTGTTGAGGGGTGAGGGCTCGCAGTGCTGCAGAGAGGTGTTGAGGGTGAGGGCTCGGAGTGCTGCATAAAGCCGATGAGGGATGAGGGCTCGGAGTGCTGCAGAGAGGTGCTGAGGGGTGAGGGCTCGGTGTGCTGCAGAGAGGTGCTGGGTGGGTGAGGGCTCGGAGAGCTGCAGAGAGGTGCTGAGTCAGTGAGAGCTCGGAGTGCTGTGATGCCAGAGAGGTGCTGGGTGGGTGAGGGCTCAAAGTGCTTCGGAGCCACAGAGGTGCTGAGGGCTCGGAGTGCTGCAGAGCCGGAGAGTTGCTGGGTGGGTGAGGGCTCGGAGTGCTTCGGAGCCAGAGAGGTGCTGGGTGGGTGAGGGCTCGGAGTGCTGCAGAGAGGTGGTGAGGGCTCGGAGTGCTGCAGAGAGGTGTTGAGGGGTGAGGGCTCGGTGTGCTGCATAGAGCTGATGAGGGGTGAGGGCTCGGAGTGCTGCAGAGAGGTGCTGAGGGGTGAGGGCTCGGAGTGCTGCAGAGAGGTGCTGGGTGGGTGAGGGCTCGGAGTGCTGCAGAGAGGTGCTGAGGGGTGAGGGCTCGGAGTGCTGCAGAGAGGTGTTGAGGGGTGAGGGCTCGGTGTGCTGCATAGAGCTGCTGAGGGGTGAGGGCTCGGAGTGCTGCAGAGAGGTGCTGAGGGGTGAGGGCTCGGAGTGCTGCAGAGAGGTGCTGGGTGGGTGAGGGCTCGGAGTGCTGCAGAGAGGTGCTGAGTCGGTGAGAGCTTGGAGTGCTGCAATGACAGAGAGGTGCTGGTTTGGTGAGGGCTCAGAGTGCTTCGGAGCCATAGAGGTGCTCGGTGGGTGAGGGCTCGGAGTGCTGCAGAGCCAGAGAGGTGCTGGGTGGGTGAGGGCTAAGAGTGCTGCAGAGAGGTGCTGGGTGGGTGAGGGCTCGGAGTGCTGCAGAGAGGTGCTGAGTCAGTGAGAACTCGGAGTGCTGCAATGCCAGAGAGGTGATGGGTGGGTGAGGGCTCGGAGTGCTTCGGAGCCAGAGAGGTGCTGGGTGGGTGAGGACTCAGAGTGCTGCAGAGCCAGAGAGGTGCTGGGTGGGTGAGCGCTCGGAGTGCTGCAGCGCCAGAGAGGTGCTGAGTGGTGAGGGCTCGGAGTTCTGCAGAGAAGTGGTGAGGGCTCAGAGTGCTTCAGAGAGGGTTGAGGGCTCGGAGTGCTGCATAGAGCTGATGAGGTGGGAGGGCTCGGAGTGCTGCAGAGATGTGCTGAGGGCTCACAGTGCAGCAGAGAGGTTCTGAGTCGGTGAGAGCTCGGAGTGCTGCGATGCCAGAGAGGTGCTGGGTGGGTGAGGACTCGGAGTGCTTCGGAGCTTAAGAGGTGCTCGGTGGGGGAGGGTTCAGAGTGCTGCAGAGAGGTGCTGAGGGGTGAGGGCTCGGAGTGCTGCAGAGAGGTGCTGGGTGGGTGAGGGCTCGGAGTGCTGCAGAGAGGTGCTGAGTCAGTGAGAACTCGGAGTGCTGCAATGCCAGAGAGGTGCTGGGTGGATGAGGGCTCGGAGTGCTTCGGAGCCAGAGAGGTGCTAGGTGGGTGAGGGCTCAGAGTGCTGCAGAGCCAGAGAGGTGCTGGGTGGGTGAGCGCTTGGAGTGCTGCAGCGCCAGAGAGGTGCTGAGTGGTGAGGGCTCGGAGTTCTGCAGAGAAGTGGTGAGGGCTCAGAGTGCTGCAGAGAGGGTTGAGGGCTCGGAGTGCTGCATAGAGCTGATGAGGAGGGAGGGCTCGGAGTGCTGCAGAGATGTGCTGAGGGCTCACAGTGCAGCAGAGAGGTTCTGAGTCGGTGAGAGCTCGGAGTGCTGCGATGCCAGAGAGGTGCTGGGTGGGTGAGGGCTCGGAGTGCTTCGGAGCTTGAGAGGTGCTCGGTGGGGGAGGGTTCAGAGTGCTGCAGAGAGGTGCTGAGGGGTGAGGGCTCGGAGTGCTGCAGAGAGGTGCTGAGGGGTGAGGGCTCGGAGTGCTGCATAGAGCTGATGAGGAGTGAGGGCTCGGAGTGCTGCAGAGGGGGGGTGAGGGCTCAGAGTGCTGCAGAGAGGTGCTGGGTGGGTGAGGGCTTGGAGTGCTGCGATGCGAGAGAGGTGCTGGGTGGGTGAGGGCTCGGAGTGCTTCGGAGCCAGAGAGGTGCTGGGTGGGTGAGGGCTTGGAGTGCTGCAGAGCCAGAGAGGTGCTGGGTGGGTGAGGGCTCGGAGTGCTGCAGCGCCAGAGAGGTGCTGGGTGGGTGAGGGCTTGGAGAGCTGCAGAGAGGTGCTGAGTCAGTGAGAGCTCGGAGTGCTGTGATGCCAGAGAGGTGCTGGGTGGGTGAGGGCTCAAAGTGCTTCGGAGCCACAGAGGTGCTGAGGGGTGAGGGCTCGGAGTGCTGCAGAGCCGGAGAGTTGCTGGGTGGGTGAGGGCTCGGAGTGCTTCGGAGCCAGAGAGGTGCTGGGTGGGTGAGGGCTCGGAGTGCTGCAGAGAGGTGGTGAGGGCTCGGAGTGCTGCAGAGAGGTGTTGAGGTGTGAGGGCTCGGTGTGCTGCATAGAGCTGATGAGGGGTGAGGGCTCGGAGTGCTGCAGAGAGGTGCTGAGGGGTGAGGGCTCGGAGTGCTGCAGAGAGGTGCTGAGTGGGTGAGGGCTCAGAGTGCTGCAGAGAGGTGCTGAGAGGTGAGGGCTCGGAGTGCTGCAGAGAGGTGTTGAGGGGTGAGGGCTCGGAGTGCTGCATAGAGCTGATGAGGGGTGAGGGCTCAGAGTGCTGCAGAGAGGTGCTGAGGGCTCGGAGTGCTGCAGAGAGGTGTTGAGGGGTGAGGGCTCGCAGTGCTGCAGAGAGGTGTTGAGGGGTGAGGGCTCGGAGTGCTGCATAAAGCCGATGAGGGATGAGGGCTCGGAGTGCTGCAGAGAGGTGCTGAGGGGTGAGGGCTCGGTGTGCTGCAGAGAGGTGCTGGGTGGGTGAGGGCTCGGAGAGCTGCAGAGAGGTGCTGAGTCAGTGAGAGCTCGGAGTGCTGCGATGCCAGAGAGGTGCTGGGTGGGTGAGGGCTCAAAGTGCTTCGGAGCCAGAGAGGTGCTGAGGGGTGAGGGCTCGGAGTGCTGCAGAGCTGAAGAGTTGCTGGGTGGGTGAGGGCTCGGAGTGCTTCGGAGCCAGAGAGGTGCTGGGTGGGTGAGGGCTCGGAGTGCTGCAGAGCTGGAGAGGTGCTGGGTGGGTCAGGGCTCGGATTGCTGCAGAGAGGTGTTGAGGGCTCGGAGTGCTGCAGAGAGGTGTTGAGGGGTGAGGGCTCGGTGTGCTGCATAGAGCTGATGAGGGGTGAGGGCTCGGAGTGCTGCAGAGAGGTGCTGAGGGTGAGGGCTCGGAGTGCTGCAGAGAGGTGCTGGGTGGGTGAGGGCTCGGAGTGCTGCAGAGAGGTGCTGAGTCGGTGAGAGCTTGGAGTGCTGCAATGACAGAGAGGTGCTGGTTTGGTGAGGGCTCAGAGTGCTTCGGAGCCAGAGAGGTGCTCGGTGGGTGAGGGCTCGGAGTGCTGCAGAGCCGGAGAGGTGCTGGGTGGGTGAGGGCTAAGAGTGCTGCAGAGAGGTACTGGGTGGGTGAGGGCTCGGAGTGCTGCAGAGAGGTGCTGAGTCGGTGAGAACTCGGAGTGCTGCAATGCCAGAGAGGTGCTGGGTGGGTGAGGGCTCGGAGTGCTTCGGAGCCAGAGAGGTGCTGGGTGGGTGAGGACTCAGAGTGCTGCAGAGCCAGAGAGGTGCTGGGTGGGTGAGCGCTCGGAGTGCTGCAGCGCCAGAGAGGTGCTGAGTGGTGAGGGCTCGGAGTTCTGCAGAGAAGTGGTGAGGGCTCAGAGTGCTGCAGAGAGGGTTGAGGGCTCGGAGTGCTGCATAGAGCTGATGAGGGGGAGGGCTCGGAGTGCTGCAGAGATGTGCTGAGGGCTCACAGTGCAGCAGAGAGGTTCTGAGTCGGTGAGAGCTCGGAGTGCTGCGATGCCAGAGAGGTGCTGGGTGGGTGAGGGCTCGGAGCGCTTCGGAGCTTGAGAGGTGCTCGGTGGGGGAGGGTTCAGAGTGCTGCAGAGAGGTGCTGAGGGGTGAGGGCTCGGAGTGCTGCAGAGAGGTGCTGAGGGGTGAGGGCTCGGACTGCTGCATAGAGCTGATGAGGGGTGAGGGCTCGGAGTGCTGCAGAGAGGGGGTGAGGGCTCAGAGTGCTGCAGAGAGGTGCTGGGTGGGTGAGGGCTCGGAGTGCTGCGATGCGAGAGAGGTGCTGGGTGGGTGAGGGCTCGGAGTGCTTCAGAGCCAGAGAGGTGCTGGGTGGGTGAGGGCTCGGAGTGCTGCAGAGCCGGAGAGGTGCTGGGTGGGTGAGGACTCGGAGTGCTGCAGAGCTGAAGAGGTGCTGGGTGGGTGAGGGCTCGGAGTGCTTCGGAGCCAGAGAGGTGCTGGGTGGGTGAGGGCTTGGAGTGCTGCAGAGCCAGAGAGGTGCTGGGTGGGTGAGGGCTCGGAGTGCTGCAGCGCCAGAGAGGTGCTGGGTGGGTGAGGGGTCGGAGTGCTGCAGAGCGGGAGAGGTGCTGGGTGGGTGAGGGCTCGGAGTGCTGCTGAGCCAGAGAGGTGCTCGGTGGGTGAGGGCTTGGAGTGCTGCGGAGCCAGAGAAGTGTGCTGGGTGGGTGAGGGCTTGGAGTGCTTCTGAGCCAGAGAGGTGCAGGGAGGGTGAGGGCTCGGAGTGCTGCAGAGCCAGAGAGGTGTGCTGGGTGGGTGAGGGCTCGGAGTTCTGCACAGCCAGAAAGGTACCAGGTGGGTGAGGGCTCGGAGTGCTGCAGAGAGGTGCTGGGTGGGTGAGGGCTCGGAGTACTGTAGAGAGGTGCTGAGTCAGCGAGAGCTCGGAGTGCTGAGATGCCAGAGAGGTGCTGGGTGGGTGAGGGTTCGGAGTGCTTCGGAGCCAGAGAGGTGCTGGGTGGGTGAGGGCTCAGAGTGCTTCGGAGCCAGAGAGGTGCTGGGTGGGTGAGGGCTTGGAGTGCTACAGAACCGGAGAGGTGCTGGGTGGGTGAGGGCTCGGAGTGCTGCAGTGCCAGAGAGGTGCTGAGGGGTGAGTGCTCGGAGTGCTGCAGGGAGGTGCTATGGGGTGAGGGCTCGGAGTGCTGCAGAGAGGTGCTGGGTGGGTGAGGGCTCGGGGTGCTGCAGAGAGGTGCTGGGTGGGTGAGGGCTCAGAGTGCTGCAGAGAGGTGCTGGGTGGGTGAGGGCTCAGAGTGCTGCTGAGAGGTGCTGAGGGGTGAGGGCTCGGAGTACTGCAGAGAGGTGCTGAGGGGTGAGGGCTCGGAGTGCTGCAGAGAGGTGCTGGGTGGGTGAGGGCTCGGAGTGCTGCAGAGAGGTGCTGCGTGGGTGAGGGCTTGGAGTGCTTCGGAGCCGGAGAGGTGCTGGGTGGGTGAGGGCTCGAAGTGCTTCGGAGCCAGAGAGGTGCAGGGTGGGTGAGGGCTCGGAGTGCTACTGAGCCGGAGAGGTGCTGGGTGGGTGAGGGCTCGGAGTGCTGCAGCACCAGAGAGGTGCTGAGGGGTTAGGGCTCGGAGTGCTGCAGAGAGGTGTTGAGGGGTGAGGGGTCAGAGTGCTGCATAGAGCTGATGAGGGTGAGGGCTCGGAGTGCTGCAGAGAGGTGCTGAGGGGTGAGGGCTCGGAGTGCTGCAGAGAGCTTCTGGGTGGGTGAGGGCTCGGAGTGCTGCAGAGCCAGAGAGGTGCTGGGTGGGTCAGGGCTCGGATTGCTGCAGAGAGGTGGCGAGGGCTCGGAGTGCTGCAGAGAGGTGGTGAGGGCTCGGAGTGCTGCAGAGAGGTGTTGAGGGGTGAGGGCTCGGTGTGCTGCATAGAGCTGATGAGGGGTGAGGGCTCGGAGTGCTGCAGAGAGGGGGTGAGGGCTCAGAGTGCTGCAGAGAGGTGCTGGGTGGGTGAGGGCTCGGAGTGCTGCAGAGAGGTGCTGAGTCAGTGAGAGCTTGGAGTGCTGCGATGACAGAGAGGTGCTGGTTTGGTGAGGGCTCAGAGTGCTTCGGAGCCAGAGAGGTGCTGGGTGGGTGAGGGCTCGGAGTGCTGCAGACTAGAGCCGGAGAGGTGCTGGGTGGGTGAGGGCTTAGAGTGCTGCAGAGAGGTGCTGGGTGGGTGAGGGCTCGGAGTGTTGCAGAGAGGTGCTGGGTGGGTGAGGGCTCGGAGTGCTGCTGGGAGGTGCTGAGAGGTGAGGGCTCGGAGTGCTGCAGAGAGGTGCTTAGGGGTGAGGGCTCGGAGTGCTGCAGAGTGGTGCTTAGGGGTGAGGGCTCGGAGTGCTGCAGAGAGGTGCTGAGGGGTGAGGGCTCGGAGTGCTGCAGAGCCGGAGAGGTGCTGGGTGGGTGAGGGCTCAGAGTGCTTCGGAGCCAGAGAGGTGCTGGGTGGGTGAGGGCTCGGAGTGCTGCAGAGCTGAAGAGGTGTGGGTGGGTGAGGGCTCGGAGTGCTTCGGAGCCAGAGAGATGCTGGGTGGGCAAGGGCTCGGAGTGCTGCAGAGCCAGAGAGGTGCTGGGTGGGTGAGGGCTCGGAGTGCTGCAGCGCCAGAGAGGTGCTGGGTGGGTGAGGGCTCGGAGTGCTGCAGAGAGGTGCTGAGTCAGCGAGAGCTTGGAGTGCTGAGATGCCAGAGAGGTGCTCGTGGGTGAGGTCTTGGAGTGCTGCGGAGCCAGAGAAGTGCTGGGAGGGTGAGGGCTCGGAGTGCTGCGGAGCCGGAGAGGTGTGCTGGCTGGGTGAGGGCTCGGAGTTCTGCACAGCCAGAAAGGTACCAGGTGGGTGAGGGCTCGGAGTGCTGCAGAGAGGTGCTGGGTGGGTGAGGGCTCGGAGTGCTGCAGAGAGGTGCTGAGTCAGCGAGAGCTCGGAGTGCTGAGATGCCAGAGAGGTGCTGGGTTTGAGGGCTCGGAGTTCTGCACAGCCAGAAAGGTACCAGGTGGGTGAGGGCTCGGAGTGCTGCAGAGAGGTGCTGAGTCAGCGAGAGCTTGGAGTGCTGAGATGCCAGAGAGGTGCTGGGTGGGTGAGGGTTCGGAGTGCTTCGGAGCCAGAGAGGTGCTGGGTGGGTGGGGGCTCGGAGTGCTGCAGAGCCGGAGAGGTGCTGGGTGGGTGAGGGCTCGGAGTGCTTCGGAGCCAGAGAGGTGCTGGGTTGGTGAGGGCTTGGAGTTCTGCAGAACCGGAGAGGTGCTGGGTGGGTGAGGGCTCGGAGTGCTGCAGTGCCAGAGAGGTGCTGCGGGGTGAGGGCTCGGAGTGCTGCAGGGAGGTGCTATGGGGTGAGGGCTCGAAGTGCTGCAGAGAGGTGCTGGGTGGGTGAGGGCTCGGAGTGCTGCAGAGAGGTACTGGGTGGGTGAGGGCTCAGAGTGCTGCATAGAGGTGCTGGGTGGGTGAGGGCTCAGAATGCTGCTGAGAGGTGCTGAGAGGTGAGGGCTCGGAGTGCTACAGAGAGGTGCTGAGGGGTGAGGGCTCGGATTGCTGCAGAGTGGTGCTGAGGGGTGAGGGCTCGGAGTGCTGCAGAGAGGTGCTGAGTGGTGAGGGCTCGGAGTGCTGCAGAGAGGTGCTGGGTGGGTGAGGGCTCGGAGTGCTGCAGAGAGGTGCTGGGTGGGTGAGGTCTCGGAGTGCTTCGGAGCCGGAGAGGTGCTGGGTGGGTGAGGGCTCGGAGTGCTTCGGAGCCAGAGAGGTGCAGGGTGGGTGAGGGCTCGGAGTGCTACTGAGCCGGAGAGGTGCTGGGTGGGTGGGTGAGGGCTCGGAGTGCTGCAGAGAGGTGGTGAGGGCGCGGAGTGCTGCTGAGAGGTGCTGAGAGGTGCTGAGAGGTGAGGGCTCGGAGTGCTGCAGAGAGGTGCTGAGGGGTGAGGGCTCGGAGTGCTGCAGAGTGGTGCTGAGGGGTGAGGGCTCGGAGTGCTGCAGAGAGGTGCTGAGTAGGTGAGGGCTCGGAGTGCTGCAGAGAGGTGCTGGGTGGGTGAGGGCTCGGAGTGCTGCAGAGAGGTGCTGGGTGGGTAAGGGCTCGGAGTGCTCGGAGCCGGAGAGTGGCAGGGTGGGTGAGTGCTCGAAGTGCTTCGGAGCCAGAGAGGTGCAGGGTGGGTGAGGGCTCGGAGTGCTACTGAGCCGGAGAGGTGCTGGGTGGGTGAGGGCTCGGAGTGCTGCAGCACCAGAGAGGTGCTGAGGGGTTAGGGCTCGGAGTGCTGCAGAGAGGTGCTGAGGGGTGAGGGCTCGGAGTGCTGCAGAGAGGTGCTGGGTGGGTGAGGGCTCGGAGTGCTGCAGAGAGGTGCTGAGTCGGTGAGAGCTCGGAGTGCTGTGATGCCAGAGAGGTGCTGGGTGGGTGAGGGCTCAGAGTGCTGCAGAGCCAGAGAGGTGCTGGGTGGGTGAGGGCTCGGAGTGCTTCGGAGCCAGAGAGGTGCTGGGTGGGCGAGGGCTCGGAGTGCTGCAGAGCCGGAGGGGTGCTGGGAGGGTGAGGGCTCGGAGTGCTGCAGCGCCAGAGAGGTGCTGAGGGCTAAGAGTGCTGCAGAGAGGTGGTGAGGGCTCGGAGTGCTGCAGAGAGGTGTTGAGGGGTGAGGGCTTGGAGTGCTGCATAGAGCTGATGAGGGGTGAGGGCTCGGAGTGCTGCAGAGAGGTGCTGAGGGGTGAGGGCTTGGAGTGCTGCAGAGAGGTGCTGGGAGGGTGAGGGCTCGGAGTGCTGCAGAGAGGTGTTGAGGGGTGAGAACTCGGAGTGCTGCATAGAGCTGATGAGGGGTGAGGGCTCGGAGTGCTGCAGAGAGGTGCTGGGTGGGTGAGGGCTCGGAGTGCTGCAGAGTGGTGCTGAGTCAGTGAGAGCTCTGAGTGCTGCGATGACAGAGAGGTGCTGGGTGGGTGAGGGCTCGGAGTGCTGCAGAGCCAGAGAGGTGCTGGGTGGGTAAGGGCTCGGAGTGCTTCGGAGCCAGAGAGGTGCTGGGTGGGTGAGGGCTCGGAGTGCTGCAGAGCCAAAGAGGTGCTGGGTGGGTGAGGGCTCGGAGTGCTCGGAGCCAGAGAGGTGCTGGGTGGGTGAGGGCTCGGAGTGCTGCAGAGCCAGAGAGGTGCTGGGTGGGTGAGGGCTCAGAGAGCTGCAGCGCCAGAGAGGTGCTGGGTGGGTGAGGGCTCGGAGTGCTGCAGAGCCGGAGAGGTGCTGGGTGGGTGAGGGCTCGGAGTGCTGCTGAGCCAGAGAGGTGCTCAGTGGGTGAAGGCTTGGAGTGCTGCGGAGAGGTGCTGAGTCAGTGAGAGCTCGGGGTGCTGAGATGCCAGAGAGGTGCTGGGTGGGTGAGGGCTCAGAGTGCTTCGGAGCCAGAGAGGTGCTGGGTGGGTGAGGGCTCGGAGTGCTGCAGAGCCGGAGAGGTGCTGGGTGGGTGAGGGCTCGGAGTACTTCGGAGCCAGAGAGGTGCTGGGTGGGTGAGGGCTTGGAGTGCTGCAGTGCCAGAGAGGTGCTGAGGGGTGAGGGCTCAGAGTGCTGCAGGGAGGTGCTATGGGGTGAGGGCTCGGAGTGCTGCAGAGAGGTGCTGGGTGGGTGAGGGCTTGGAGTGCTGAAGAGAGGTGCTCGGTGGGTGAGGGCTCAGAGTGCTGCAGAAAGGTGCTGGGTGGGTGAGGGCTCAGAGTGCTGCAGAGAGGTGCTTAGAGGTGAGGGCTCGGAGTGCTGCAGAGAGGTGCTGAGGGTTGAGGGCTCGGAGTGCTGCAGAGTGGTGCTGATGGGTGAGGGCTCGGAGTGCTGCAGAGAGGTGCTGAGGGGTGAGGGCTCGGAGTGCTGCAGAGAGGTGCTGGGTGGGTGAGGGCTCGGAGTGCTGCAGAGAGGTGCTGGGTGGGTGAGGGCTCGCAGTGCTTCGGAGCCGGAGAGGTGTTGGGTGGGTGAGGGCTTGGAGTGCTACTGAGCCGGAGAGGTGTTGGGTGGGTGAGGGCTTGGAGTGCTGCAGCACCAGAGAGGTGCTGAGGGGTTAGGGCTTGGAGTGCTGCAGAGAGGTGGTGAGGGCTCGGAGTGCTGCAGAGATGTGTTGAGGGTGAGGGTTCAGAGTGCTGCATTGAGCTGATGAGGGGTGAGGGCTCGGAGTGCTGCAGAGAGGTGCTGAGGGGTGAGGGCTCGGAGTGCTGCAGAGAGGTGCTGGGTGGGGAGGGCTCGGAGTGCTGCAGAGAGGTGCTGAGTCGGTGAGAGCTCGGAGTGCTGCGATGCCAGAGAGGTGCTGGGTGGTTGAGGGCTCAGAGTGCTGCAGAGTCGGAGAGGTGCTCGGTGGGTGAGGGCTCGGAGTGCTTCGGAGCCAGAGAGGTGCTGGGTGGGTCAGGGCTCGGAGTGCTGCAGAGCTGGAGAGATGCTGGGTGGGTGAGGGCTCGGAGTGCTGCAGCGCCAGAGAGGTGCTGAGGGCTCAGAGTGCTGCAGAGAGGTGGTGAGGGCTCGGAGTTCTGCAGAGAGGTGTTATGGGGTGAGGGCTCGGAGTGCTGCATAGAGCTGATGAGGGGTGAGGGACTCGGAGTGCTGCAGAGAGGTGCTGAGGGGTGAGGGCTCGGAGTGCTGCAGAGAGGTGCTGGGTGGGTGAGGGCTCGGAGTGCTGCAGAGAGGTGCTGAGTCGGTGAGAGCTCGGAGTGCTGCGATGCCAGAGAGGTGCTGGGTGGGTGAGGGCTCGGAGTGCTTCGGAGCCAGAGAGGTGCTGGGTGGGTGAGGGCTCAGAGTGCTGCAGAGCCAGAGAGGTGCTGGGTGGGTGAGGGCTCGGAGTGCTTTGGATCCAGAGAGGTGCTGGGTGGGTGAGGGCTCAGAGTGCTGCAGAGCCGGAGGGGGCTGGGTTCGTGAGGGCTCGGAGTGCTGCAGCGCCAGAGAGGTGCTGAGGGCTAAGAGTGCTGCAGAGAGGTGGTGAGGGCTCGGAGTGCTGCAGAGAGATGTTGAGGGGTGAGGGCTTGGAGTGCTGCATAGAGCTGATGAGGGGTGAGGGCTCGGAGTGCTGCAGAGAGGTGCTGAGGGGTGAGGGCATGGCGTGCTGCAGAGAGGTGCTGGGTGGGTGAGGGCTCGGTGTGCTGCAGAGAGGTGCTGAGTCGGTGAGAGCTCGGAGTGCTGCAATGCCAGAGAGGTGCTGGGTGGGTGAGGGCTTGGAGTGCTTCGGAGCCAGAGAGGTGCTGGGTGGGTGAGGGCTCGGAGTGCTGCAGAGCCGGAGAGGTGCTGGGTGGGTGATGGCTCGGAGTGCTGCAGAGAGGTGTTGAGGGGTGAGGGTTCGGAGTGCTGCAGAGAGGCGTTGAGTCTGTGAGAGCTCGGAGTGCTGCAATGCCAGAGAGGTGCTGGGTGGGTGAGGGCTCGGAGTGCTGCAGAGCCGGAGAGGGGCTGGGTGGGTGAGGCTCGGAGAGCTGCAGTGCCAGAGAGGTGCTGAGGGTGAGGGCTCGGAGTGCTGCAGAGAGGTGGTGAGGGCTCGGAGTGCTGCAGAGAGGTGTTGACGGGTGATCGCTCGGAGTGCTGCATAGAGCTGATGAGGGGTAAGGGCTCAGAGTGCTGCAGAGAGGTGCTGAGGGTGAGGGCTCGGAGTGCTGCAGAGAGGTGCTGGGTGGGTGAGGGCTCGGAGTGCTGCAGAGAGGTGCTGAGTCAGTGAGAGCTCGGAGTGCTGAGATGCCAGAGAGGTGCCTGGTGGGTGAGGGCTCGGAGTGCTTCGGAACCAGAGAGGTGCTGGGTGGGTGAGGGCTCAAAGTGCTGCAGAGCCGGAGAGGAGCTGGGTGGGTGAGGGCTCGGAGTGCTTCGGAGCCAGAGAGGTGCTGGGTGGGTGAGGGCTTGGAGTGCTGCAGAACCGGAGAGGTGCTGGGTCGGTGAGGGCTCGAAGTGCTGCAGCGCAAAAGAGGTGCTGAGGGGTGAGGGCTCGGAGTGCTGCAGAGAGGTGCTGAGGGGTGAGAGCTCGGAGTGCTGCGATGCCAGAGAGGTGCTGGGTGGGTGAGGGCTCGGAGTGCTTCGGAGCTTGAGAGGTGCTCGGTGGGGGAGGGTTCAGAGTGCTGCAGAGAGGTGCTGAGGGGTGAGGGCTCGGAGTGCTGCAGAGAGGTGCTGGGTGGGTGAGGGCTCGGAGTGCTGCAGAGAGGTGCTGAGTCAGTGAGAACTCGGAGTGCTGCAATGCCAGAGAGGTGCTGGGTGGATGAGGGCTCGGAGTGCTTTGGAGCCAGAGAGGTGCTAGGTGGGTGAGGACTCAGAGTGCTGCAGAGCCAGAGAGGTGCTGGGTGGGTGAGCGCTCGGAGTGCTGCAGCGCCAGAGAGGTGCTGAGTGGTGAGGGCTCGGAGTTCTGCAGAGAAGTGGTGAGGGCTCAGAGTGCTGCAGAGAGGGTTGAGGGCTCGGAGTGCTGCATAGAGCTGATGAGGAGGGAGGGCTCGGAGTGCTGCAGAGATGTGCTGAGGGCTCACAGTGCAGCAGAGAGGTTCTGAGTCGGTGAGAGCTCGGAGTGCTGCGATGCCAGAGAGGTGCTGGGTGGGTGAGGGCTCGGAGTGCTTCGGAGCTTGAGAGGTGCTCGGTGGGGGAGGGTTCAGAGTGCTGCAGAGAGGTGCTGAGGGGTGAGGGCTCGGAGTGCTGCAGAGAGGTGCTGGGGGTGAGGGCTCGGAGTGCTGCATAGAGCTGATGAGGAGTGAGGGCTCGGAGTGCTGCAGAGAGGGGTGAGGGCTCAGAGTGCTGCAGAGAGGTGCTGGGTGGGTGAGGGCTTGGAGTGCTGCGATGCGAGAGAGGTGCTGGGTGGGTGAGGGCTCGGAGTGCTTCGGAGCCAGAGAGGTGCTGGGTGGGTGAGGGCTTGGAGTGCTGCAGAGCCAGAGAGGTGCTGGGTGGGTGAGGGCTCGGAGTGCTGCAGCGCCAGAGAGGTGCTGGGTGGGTGAGGGCTTGGAGAGCTGCAGAGAGGTGCTGAGTCAGTGAGAGCTCGGAGTGCTGTGATGCCAGAGAGGTGCTGGGTGGGTGAGGGCTCAAAGTGCTTCGGAGCCACAGAGGTGCTGAGGGGTGAGGGCTCGGAGTGCTGCAGAGCCGGAGAGTTGCTGGGTGGGTGAGGGCTCGGAGTGCTTCGGAGCCAGAGAGGTGCTGGGTGGGTGAGGGCTCGGAGTGCTGCAGAGAGGTGGTGAGGGCTCGGAGTGCTGCAGAGAGGTGTTGAGGTGTGAGGGCTCGGTGTGCTGCATAGAGCTGATGAGGGGTGAGGGCTCGGAGTGCTGCAGAGAGGTGCTGAGGGGTGAGGGCTCGGAGTGCTGCAGAGAGGTGCTGGGTGGGTGAGGGCTCGGAGTGCTGCAGAGAGGTGTTGAGGGGTGAGGGCTCGCAGTGCTGCAGAGAGGTGTTGAGGGGTGAGGGCTCGGAGTGCTGCATAAAGCCGATGAGGGATGAGGGCTCGGAGTGCTGCAGAGAGGTGCTGAGGGTGAGGGCTCGGTGTGCTGCAGAGAGGTGCTGGGTGGGTGAGGGCTCGGAGAGCTGCAGAGAGGTGCTGAGTCAGTGAGAGCTCGGAGTGCTGCGATGCCAGAGAGGTGCTGGGTGGGTGAGGGCTCAAAGTGCTTCGGAGCCAGAGAGGTGCTGAGGGGTGAGGGCTCGGAGTGCTGCAGAGCCAGAGAGGTGCTGGGTGGGTGAGGGCTCGGAGTGCTGCAGAGCTGGAGAGGTGCTGGGTGGGTCAGGGCTCGGATTGCTGCAGAGAGGTGTTGAGGGCTCGGAGTGCTGCAGAGAGGTGTTGAGGGTGAGGGGCTCGGTGTGCTGCATAGAGCTGATGAGGGGTGAGGGCTCGGAGTGCTGCAGAGAGGTGCTGAGGGGTGAGGGCTCGGAGTGCTGCAGAGCTGGAGAGGTGCTGGGTGGGTCAGGGCTCGGATTGCTGCAGAGAGGTGTTGAGGGCTCGGAGTGCTGCAGAGAGGTGTTGAGGGGTGAGGGCTCGGTGTGCTGCATAGAGCTGATGAGGGGTGAGGGCTCGGAGTGCTGCAGAGAGGTGCTGAGGGGTGAGGGCTCGGAGTGCTGCAGAGAGGTGCTGGGTGGGTGAGGGCTCGGAGTGCTGCAGAGAGGTGCTGAGTCGGTGAGAGCTTGGAGTGCTGCAATGACAGAGAGGTGCTGGTTTGGTGAGGGCTCAGAGTGCTTCGGAGCCAGAGAGGTGCTCGGTGGGTGAGGGCTCGGAGTGCTGCAGAGCCGGAGAGGTGCTGGGTGGGTGAGGGCTAAGAGTGCTGCAGAGAGGTACTGGGTGGGTGAGGGCTCGGAGTGCTGCAGAGAGGTGCTGAGTCGGTGAGAACTCGGAGTGCTGCAATGCCAGAGAGGTGCTGGGTGGGTGAGGGCTCGGAGTGCTTCGGAGCCAGAGAGGTGCTGGGTGGGTGAGGACTCAGAGTGCTGCAGAGCCAGAGAGGTGCTGGGTGGGTGAGCGCTCGGAGTGCTGCAGCGCCAGAGAGGTGCTGAGTGGTGAGGGCTCGGAGTTCTGCAGAGAAGTGGTGAGGGCTCAGAGTGCTGCAGAGAGGGTTGAGGGCTCGGAGTGCTGCATAGAGCTGATGAGGGGGAGGGCTCGGAGTGCTGCAGAGATGTGCTGAGGGCTCACAGTGCAGCAGAGAGGTTCTGAGTCGGTGAGAGCTCGGAGTGCTGCGATGCCAGAGAGGTGCTGGGTGGGTGAGGGCTCGGAGTGCTTCGGAGCTTGAGAGGTGCTCGGTGGGGGAGGGTTCAGAGTGCTGCAGAGAGGTGCTGAGGGTGAGGGCTCGGAGTGCTGCAGAGAGGTGCTGAGGGGTGAGGGCTCGGACTGCTGCATAGAGCTGATGAGGGGTGAGGGCTCGGAGTGCTGCAGAGAGGGGTGAGGGCTCAGAGTGCTGCAGAGAGGTGCTGGGTGGGTGAGGGCTCGGAGTGCTGCGATGCGAGAGAGGTGCTGGGTGGGTGAGGGCTCGGAGTGCTTCAGAGCCAGAGAGGTGCTGGGTGGGTGAGGGCTCGGAGTGCTGCAGAGCCGGAGAGGTGCTGGGTGGGTGAGGACTCGGAGTGCTGCAGAGCTGAAGAGGTGCTGGGTGGGTGAGGGCTCGGAGTGCTTCGGAGCCAGAGAGGTGCTGGGTGGGTGAGGGCTTGGAGTGCTGCAGAGCCAGAGAGGTGCTGGGTGGGTGAGGGCTCGGAGTGCTGCAGCGCCAGAGAGGTGCTGGGTGGGTGAGGGCTCGGAGTGCTGCAGAGCGGGAGAGGTGCTGGGTGGGTGAGGGCTCGGAGTGCTGCTGAGCCAGAGAGGTGCTCGGTGGGTGAGGGCTTGGAGTGCTGCAGAGCCAGAGAAGTGTGCTGGGTGGGTGAGGGCTTGGAGTGCTTCTGAGCCAGAGAGGTGCAGGGAGGGTGAGGGCTCGGAGTGCTGCAGAGCCAGAGAGGTGTGCTGGGTGGGTGAGGGCTCGGAGTTCTGCACAGCCAGAAAGGTACCAGGTGGGTGAGGGCTCGGAGTGCTGCAGAGAGGTGCTGGGTGGGTGAGGGCTCGGAGTACTGTAGAGAGGTGCTGAGTCAGCGAGAGCTCGGAGTGCTGAGATGCCAGAGAGGTGCTGGGTGGGTGAGGGTTCGGAGTGCTTGAGCCAGAGAGGTGCTGGGTGGGTGAGGGCTCAGAGTGCTTCGGAGCCAGAGAGGTGCTGGGTGGGTGAGGGCTTGGAGTGCTACAGAACCGGAGAGGTGCTGGGTGGGTGAGGGCTCGGAGTGCTGCAGTGCCAGAGAGGTGCTGAGGGGTGAGTGCTCGGAGTGCTGCAGGGAGGTGCTATGGGGTGAGGGCTCGGAGTGCTGCAGAGAGGTGCTGGGTGGGTGAGGGCTCGGGGTGCTGCAGAGAGGTGCTGGGTGGGTGAGGGCTCAGAGTGCTGCAGAGAGGTGCTGGGTGGGTGAGGGCTCAGAGTGCTGCTGAGAGGTGCTGAGGGGTGAGGGCTCAGAGTACTGCAGAGAGGTGCTGAGGGGTGAGGGCTCGGAGTGCTGCAGAGAGGTGCTGGGTGGGTGAGGGCTCGGAGTGCTGCAGAGAGGTGCTGCGTGGGTGAGGGCTTGGAGTGCTTCGGAGCCGGAGAGGTGCTGGGTGGGTGAGGGCTCGAAGTGCTCGGAGCCAGAGAGGTGCAGGGTGGGTGAGGGCTCGGAGTGCTACTGAGCCGGAGAGGTGCTGGGTGGGTGAGGGCTCGGAGTGCTGCAGCACCAGAGAGGTGCTGAGGGTTAGGGCTCGGAGTGCTGCAGAGAGGTGTTGAGGGTGAGGGGTCAGAGTGCTGCATAGAGCTGATGAGGGGTGAGGGCTCGGAGTGCTGCAGAGAGGTGCTGAGGGGTGAGGGCTCGGAGTGCTGCAGAGAGCTTCTGGGTGGGTGAGGGCTCGGAGTGCTGCAGAGCCGGAGAGGTGCTGGGTGGGTCAGGGCTCGGATTGCTGCAGAGAGGTGGCGAGGGCTCGGAGTGCTGCAGAGAGGTGGTGAGGGCTCGGAGTGCTGCAGAGAGGTGTTGAGGGGTGAGGGCTCGGTGTGCTGCATAGAGCTGATGAGGGGTGAGGGCTCGGAGTGCTGCAGAGAGGGGTGAGGGCTCGGAGTGCTGCAGAGAGGTGCTGGGTGGGTGAGGGCTCGGAGTGCTGCAGAGAGGTGCTGAGTCAGTGAGAGCTTGGAGTGCTGCGATGACAGAGAGGTGCTGGTTTGGTGAGGGCTCAGAGTGCTTCGAGCCAGAGAGGTGCTGGGTGGGTGAGGGCTCGGAGTGCTGCAGACTAGAGCCGGAGAGGTGCTGGGTGGGTGAGGGCTTAGAGTGCTGCAGAGAGGTGCTGGGTGGGTGAGGGCTCGGAGTGTTGCAGAGAGGTGCTGGGTGGGTGAGGGCTCGGAGTGCTGCTGGGAGGTGCTGAGAGGTGAGGGCTCGGAGTGCTGCAGAGAGGTGCTGAGGGGTGAGGGCTCGGAGTGCTGCAGAGTGGTGCTTAGGGGTGAGGGCTCGGAGTGCTGCAGAGAGGTGCTGAGGGGTGAGGGCTCGGAGTGCTGCAGAGCCGGAGAGGTGCTGGGTGGGTGAGGGCTCAGAGTGCTTCGGAGCCAGAGAGGTGCTGGGTGGGTGAGGGCTCGGAGTGCTGCAGAGCTGAAGAGGTGTGGGTGGGTGAGGGCTCGGAGTGCTTCGGAGCCAGAGAGATGCTGGGTGGGCAAGGGCTCGGAGTGCTGCAGAGCCAGAGAGGTGCTGGGTGGGTGAGGGCTCGGAGTGCTGCAGCGCCAGAGAGGTGCTGGGTGGGTGAGGGCTCGGAGTGCTGCAGAGAGGTGCTGAGTCAGCGAGAGCTTGGAGTGCTGAGATGCCAGAGAGGTGCTCGTGGGTGAGGTCTTGGAGTGCTGCGGAGCCAGAGAAGTGCTGGGAGGGTGAGGGCTCGGAGTGCTGCGGAGCCGGAGAGGTGTGCTGGCTGGGTGAGGGCTCGGAGTTCTGCACAGCCAGAAAGGTACCAGGTGGGTGAGGGCTCGGAGTGCTGCAGAGAGGTGCTGGGTGGGTGAGGGCTCGGAGTACTGTAGAGAGGTGCTGAGTCAGCGAGAGCTCGGAGTGCTGAGATGCCAGAGAGGTGCTGGGTGGGTGAGGGTTCGGAGTGCTTCGGAGCCAGAGAGGTGCTGGGTGGGTGAGGGCTCAGAGTGCTTCGGAGCCAGAGAGGTGCTGGGTGGGTGAGGGCTTGGAGTGCTACAGAACCGGAGAGGTGCTGGGTGGGTGAGGGCTCGGGGTGCTGCAGAGAGGTGCTGGGTGGGTGAGGGCTCAGAGTGCTGCAGAGAGGTGCTGGGTGGGTGAGGGCTCAGAGTGCTGCTGAGAGGTGCTGAGGGGTGAGGGCTCGGAGTACTGCAGAGAGGTGCTGAGGGGTGAGGGCTCGGAGTGCTGCAGAGAGGTGCTGGGTGGGTGAGGGCTCGGAGTGCTGCAGAGAGGTGCTGCGTGGGTGAGGGCTTGGAGTGCTTCGGAGCCGGAGAGGTGCTGGGTGGGTGAGGGCTCGGAGTGCTTCGGAGCCAGAGAGGTGCAGGGTGGGTGAGGGCTCGGAGTGCTACTGAGCCGGAGAGGTGCTGGGTGGGTGAGGGCTCGGAGTACTGCAGCACCAGAGAGGTGCTGAGGGGTTAGGGCTCGGAGTGCTGCAGAGAGGTGTTGAGGGGTGAGGGGTCAGAGTGCTGCATAGAGCTGATGAGGGGTGAGGGCTCGGAGTGCTGCAGAGAGGTGCTGAGGGGTGAGGGCTCGGAGTGCTGCAGAGAGCTTCTGGGTGGGTGAGGGCTCGGAGTGCTGCAGAGCCAGAGAGGTGCTGGGTGGGTCAGGGCTCGGATTGCTGCAGAGAGGTGGCGAGGGCTCGGAGTGCTGCAGAGAGGTGGTGAGGGCTCGGAGTGCTGCAGAGAGGTGTTGAGGGGTGAGGGCTCGGTGTGCTGCATAGAGCTGATGAGGGGTGAGGGCTCGGAGTGCTGCAGAGAGGGGGTGAGGGCTCAGAGTGCTGCAGAGAGGTGCTGGGTGGGTGAGGGCTCGGAGTGCTGCAGAGAGGTGCTGAGTCAGTGAGAGCTTGGAGTGCTGCGATGACAGAGAGGTGCTGGTTTGGTGAGGGCTCAGAGTGCTTCGGAGCCAGAGAGGTGCTGGGTGGGTGAGGGCTCGGAGTGCTGCAGACTAGAGCCGGAGAGGTGCTGGGTGGGTGAGGGCTTAGAGTGCTGCAGAGAGGTGCTGGGTGGGTGAGGGCTCGGAGTGTTGCAGAGAGGTGCTGGGTGGGTGAGGGCTCGGAGTGCTGCTGGGAGGTGCTGAGAGGTGAGGGCTCGGAGTGCTGCAGAGAGGTGCTTAGGGGTGAGGGCTCGGAGTGCTGCAGAGTGGTGCTTAGGGGTGAGGGCTCGGAGTGCTGCAGAGAGGTGCTGAGGGGTGAGGGCTCGGAGTGCTGCAGAGCCGGAGAGGTGCTGGGTGGGTGAGGGCTCAGAGTGCTTCGGAGCCAGAGAGGTGCTGGGTGGGTGAGGGCTCGGAGTGCTGCAGAGCTGAAGAGGTGTGGGTGGGTGAGGGCTCGGAGTGCTTCGGAGCCAGAGAGATGCTGGGTGGGCAAGGGCTCGGAGTGCTGCAGAGCCAGAGAGGTGCTGGGTGGGTGAGGGCTCGGAGTGCTGCAACGCCAGAGAGGTGCTGGGTGGGTGAGGGCTCGGAGTGCTGCAGAGAGGTGCTGAGTCAGCGAGAGCTTGGAGTGCTGAGATGCCAGAGAGGTGCTCGTGGGTGAGGTCTTGGAGTGCTGCGGAGCCAGAGAAGTGCTGGGAGGGTGAGGGCTCGGAGTGCTGCAGAGCCGGAGAGGTGTGCTGGCTGGGTGAGGGCTCGGAGTTCTGCACAGCCAGAAAGGTACCAGGTGGGTGAGGGCTCGGAGTGCTGCAGAGAGGTGCTGGGTGGGTGAGGGCTCGGAGTGCTGCAGAGAGGTGCTGAGTCAGCGAGAGCTCGGAGTGCTGAGATGCCAGAGAGGTGCTGGGTTTGAGGGCTCGGAGTTCTGCACAGCCAGAAAGGTACCAGGTGGGTGAGGGCTCGGAGTGCTGCAGAGAGGTGCTGAGTCAGCGAGAGCTTGGAGTGCTGAGATGCCAGAGAGGTGCTGGGTGGGTGAGGGTTCGGAGTGCTTCGGAGCCAGAGAGGTGCTGGGTGGGTGGGGGCTCGGAGTGCTGCAGAGCCGGAGAGGTGCTGGGTGGGTGAGGGCTCGGAGTGCTCGGAGCCAGAGAGGTGCTGGGTTGGTGAGGGCTTGGAGTTCTGCAGAACCGGAGAGGTGCTGGGTGGGTGAGGGCTCGGAGTGCTGCAGTGCCAGAGAGGTGCTGCGGGGTGAGGGCTCGGAGTGCTGCAGGGAGGTGCTATGGGGTGAGGGCTCGGAGTGCTGCAGAGAGGTGCTGGGTGGGTGAGGGCTCGGAGTGCTGCAGAGAGGTACTGGGTGGGTGAGGGCTCAGAGTGCTGCATAGAGGTGCTGGGTGGGTGAGGGCTCAGAATGCTGCTGAGAGGTGCTGAGAGGTGAGGGCTCGGAGTGCTACAGAGAGGTGCTGAGGGGTGAGGGCTCGGATTGCTGCAGAGTGGTGCTGAGGGGTGAGGGCTCGGAGTGCTGCAGAGAGGTGCTGAGTGGTGAGGGCTCGGAGTGCTGCAGAGAGGTGCTGGGTGGGTGAGGGCTCGGAGTGCTGCAGAGAGGTGCTGGGTGGGTGAGGTCTCGGAGTGCTTCGGAGCCGGAGAGGTGCTGGGTGGGTGAGGGCTCGAAGTGCTTCGGAGCCAGAGAGGTGCAGGGTGGGTGAGGGCTCGGAGTGCTACTGAGCCGGAGAGGTGCTGGGTGGGTGGGTGAGGGCTCGGAGTGCTGCAGAGAGGTGGTGAGGGCGCGGAGTGCTGCTGAGAGGTGCTGAGAGGTGCTGAGAGGTGAGGGCTCGGAGTGCTGCAGAGAGGTGCTGAGGGGTGAGGGCTCGGAGTGCTGCAGAGTGGTGCTGAGGGGTGAGGGCTCGGAGTGCTGCAGAGAGGTGCTGAGTAGGTGAGGGCTCGGAGTGCTGCAGAGAGGTGCTGGGTGGGTGAGGGCTCGGAGTGCTGCAGAGAGGTGCTGGGTGGGTAAGGGCTCGGAGTGCTTCGGAGCCGGAGAGTGGCAGGGTGGGTGAGTGCTCGAAGTGCTTCGGAGCCAGAGAGGTGCAGGGTGGGTGAGGGCTCGGAGTGCTACTGAGCCGGAGAGGTGCTGGGTGGGTGAGGGCTCGGAGTGCTGCAGCACCAGAGAGGTGCTGAGGGGTTAGGGCTCGGAGTGCTGCAGAGAGGTGGTGAGGGCGCGGAGTGCTGCTGAGAGGTGCTGAGAGGTGCTGAGAGGTGAGGGCTCGGAGTGCTGCAGAGAGGTGCTGAGGGGTGAGGGCTCGGAGTGCTGCAGAGTGGTGCTGAGGGGTGAGGGCTCGGAGTGCTGCAGAGAGGTGCTGAGTAGGTGAGGGCTCGGAGTGCTGCAGAGAGGTGCTGGGTGGGTGAGGGCTCGGAGTGCTGCAGAGAGGTGCTGGGTGGGTAAGGGCTCGGAGTGCTTCGGAGCCGGAGAGTGGCAGGGTGGGTGAGGGCTCGAAGTGCTTCGGAGCCAGAGAGGTGCAGGGTGGGTGAGGGCTCGGAGTGCTACTGAGCCGGAGAGGTGCTGGGTGGGTGAGGGCTCGGAGTGCTGCAGCACCAGAGAGGTGCTGAGGGGTTAGGGCTCGGAGTGCTGCAGAGAGGTGCTGAGGGGTGAGGGCTCGGAGTGCTGCAGAGAGGTGCTGGGTGGGTGAGGGCTCGGAGTGCTGCAGAGAGGTGCTGAGTCGGTGAGAGCTCGGAGTGCTGTGATGCCAGAGAGGTGCTGGGTGGGTGAGGGCTCAGAGTGCTGCAGAGCCAGAGAGGTGCTGGGTGGGTGAGGGCTCGGAGTGCTTCGGAGCCAGAGAGGTGCTGGGTGGGCGAGGGCTCGGAGTGCTGCAGAGCCGGAGGGGTGCTGGGAGGGTGAGGGCTCGGAGTGCTGCAGCGCCAGAGAGGTGCTGAGGGCTAAGAGTGCTGCAGAGAGGTGGTGAGGGCTCGGAGTGCTGCAGAGAGGTGTTGAGGGGTGAGGGCTTGGAGTGCTGCATAGAGCTGATGAGGGGTGAGGGCTCGGAGTGCTGCAGAGAGGTGCTGAGGGGTGAGGGCTTGGAGTGCTGCAGAGAGGTGCTGGGAGGGTGAGGGCTCGGAGTGCTGCAGAGAGGTGTTGAGGGGTGAGAACTCGGAGTGCTGCATAGAGCTGATGAGGGGTGAGGGCTCGGAGTGCTGCAGAGAGGTGCTGGGTGGGTGAGGGCTCGGAGTGCTGCAGAGTGGTGCTGAGTCAGTGAGAGCTCTGAGTGCTGCGATGACAGAGAGGTGCTGGGTGGGTGAGGGCTCGGAGTGCTGCAGAGCCAGAGAGGTGCTGGGTGGGTAAGGGCTCGGAGTGCTTCGGAGCCAGAGAGGTGCTGGGTGGGTGAGGGCTCGGAGTGCTGCAGAGCCAAAGAGGTGCTGGGTGGGTGAGGGCTCGGAGTGCTTCGGAGCCAGAGAGGTGCTGGGTGGGTGAGGGCTCGGAGTGCTGCAGAGCCAGAGAGGTGCTGGGTGGGTGAGGGCTCAGAGAGCTGCAGCGCCAGAGAGGTGCTGGGTGGGTGAGGGCTCGGAGTGCTGCAGAGCCGGAGAGGTGCTGGGTGGGTGAGGGCTCGGAGTGCTGCTGAGCCAGAGAGGTGCTCAGTGGGTGAAGGCTTGGAGTGCTGCGGAGAGGTGCTGAGTCAGTGAGAGCTCGGGGTGCTGAGATGCCAGAGAGGTGCTGGGTGGGTGAGGGCTCAGAGTGCTTCGGAGCCAGAGAGGTGCTGGGTGGGTGAGGGCTCGGAGTGCTGCAGAGCCGGAGAGGTGCTGGGTGGGTGAGGGCTCGGAGTACTCGGAGCCAGAGAGGTGCTGGGTGGGTGAGGGCTTGGAGTGCTGCAGTGCCAGAGAGGTGCTGAGGGGTGAGGGCTCAGAGTGCTGCAGGGAGGTGCTATGGGGTGAGGGCTCGGAGTGCTGCAGAGAGGTGCTGGGTGGGTGAGGGCTTGGAGTGCTGAAGAGAGGTGCTCGGTGGGTGAGGGCTCAGAGTGCTGCAGAAAGGTGCTGGGTGGGTGAGGGCTCAGAGTGCTGCAGAGAGGTGCTTAGAGGTGAGGGCTCGGAGTGCTGCAGAGAGGTGCTGAGGGTTGAGGGCTCGGAGTGCTGCAGAGTGGTGCTGAGGGGTGAGGGCTCGGAGTGCTGCAGAGAGGTGCTGAGGGGTGAGGGCTCGGAGTGCTGCAGAGAGGTGCTGGGTGGGTGAGGGCTCGGAGTGCTGCAGAGAGGTGCTGGGTGGGTGAGGGCTCGCAGTGCTTCGGAGCCGGAGAGGTGTTGGGTGGGTGAGGGCTTGGAGTGCTACTGAGCCGGAGAGGTGTTGGGTGGGTGAGGGCTTGGAGTGCTGCAGCACCAGAGAGGTGCTGAGGGGTTAGGGCTTGGAGTGCTGCAGAGAGGTGGTGAGGGCTCGGAGTGCTGCAGAGATGTGTTGAGGGGTGAGGGTTCAGAGTGCTGCATTGAGCTGATGAGGGGTGAGGGCTCGGAGTGCTGCAGAGAGGTGCTGAGGGGTGAGGGCTCGGAGTGCTGCAGAGAGGTGCTGGGTGGGGGAGGGCTCGGAGTGCTGCAGAGAGGTGCTGAGTCGGTGAGAGCTCGGAGTGCTGCGATGCCAGAGAGGTGCTGGGTGGTTGAGGGCTCAGAGTGCTGCAGAGTCGGAGAGGTGCTCGGTGGGTGAGGGCTCGGAGTGCTTCGGAGCCAGAGAGGTGCTGGGTGGGTCAGGGCTCGGAGTGCTGCAGAGCTGGAGAGATGCTGGGTGGGTGAGGGCTCGGAGTGCTGCAGCGCCAGAGAGGTGCTGAGGGCTCAGAGTGCTGCAGAGAGGTGGTGAGGGCTCGGAGTTCTGCAGAGAGGTGTTATGGGGTGAGGGCTCGGAGTGCTGCATAGAGCTGATGAGGGGTGAGGGACTCGGAGTGCTGCAGAGAGGTGCTGAGGGGTGAGGGCTCGGAGTGCTGCAGAGAGGTGCTGGGTGGGTGAGGGCTCGGAGTGCTGCAGAGAGGTGCTGAGTCGGTGAGAGCTCGGAGTGCTGCGATGCCAGAGAGGTGCTGGGTGGGTGAGGGCTCGGAGTGCTTCGGAGCCAGAGAGGTGCTGGGTGGGTGAGGGCTCAGAGTGCTGCAGAGCCAGAGAGGTGCTGGGTGGGTGAGGGCTCGGAGTGCTTTGGATCCAGAGAGGTGCTGGGTGGGTGAGGGCTCAGAGTGCTGCAGAGCCGGAGGGGGCTGGGTTCGTGAGGGCTCGGAGTGCTGCAGCGCCAGAGAGGTGCTGAGGGCTAAGAGTGCTGCAGAGAGGTGGTGAGGGCTCGGAGTGCTGCAGAGAGATGTTGAGGGGTGAGGGCTTGGAGTGCTGCATAGAGCTGATGAGGGGTGAGGGCTCGGAGTGCTGCAGAGAGGTGCTGAGGGGTGAGGGCATGGCGTGCTGCAGAGAGGTGCTGGGTGGGTGAGGGCTCGGAGTGCTGCAGAGAGGTGCTGAGTCGGTGAGAGCTCGGAGTGCTGCAATGCCAGAGAGGTGCTGGGTGGGTGAGGGATCGGAGTGCTTCGGAGCCAGAGAGGTGCTGGGTGGGTGAGGGCTCGGAGTGCTGCAGAGCCGGAGAGGTGCTGGGTGGGTGATGGCTCGGAGTGCTGCAGAGAGGTGTTGAGGGGTGAGGGTTCGGAGTGCTGCAGAGAGGCGTTGAGTCTGTGAGAGCTCGGAGTTCTGCAATGCCAGAGAGGTGCTGGGTGGGTGAGGGCTCGGAGTGCTGCAGAGCCGGAGAGGGGCTGGGTGGGTGAGGCTCGGAGAGCTGCAGTGCCAGAGAGGTGCTGAGGGGTGAGGGCTCGGAGTGCTGCAGAGAGGTGGTGAGGGCTCGGAGTGCTGCAGAGAGGTGTTGACGGGTGATCGCTCGGAGTGCTGCATAGAGCTGATGAGGGGTAAGGGCTCAGAGTGCTGCAGAGAGGTGCTGAGGGGTGAGGGCTCGGAGTGCTGCAGAGAGGTGCTGGGTGGGTGAGGGCTCGGAGTGCTGCAGAGAGGTGCTGAGTCAGTGAGAGCTCGGAGTGCTGAGATGCCAGAGAGGTGCCTGGTGGGTGAGGGCTCGGAGTGCTTCGGAACCAGAGAGGTGCTGGGTGGGTGAGGGCTCAAAGTGCTGCAGAGCCGGAGAGGAGCTGGGTGGGTGAGGGCTCGGAGTGCTTCGGAGCCAGAGAGGTGCTGGGTGGGTGAGGGCTTGGAGTGCTGCAGAACCGGAGAGGTGCTGGGTCGGTGAGGGCTCGAAGTGCTGCAGCGCAAAAGAGGTGCTGAGGGGTGAGGGCTCGGAGTGCTGCAGAGAGGTGCTGAGGGGTGAGGGCTCAGAGTGCTGCAGAGAGGTGCTGGGCGGGTGAGGGCTCGGAGTGCTGCAGAGAGGTGCTGGGTGGGTGAGGGCTCAGAGTGCTGCAGAGAGGTGCTGGGTGGGTGAGGGCTCGCAGTGCTTCAGAGCCGGAGAGGTGCTGGGTGGGTGAGGGCTAGAAGTGTTTCAGAGCCAGAGAGGAGCAGGGTGGGTGAGGGCTCGGAGTGCTACTGAGCCGGAGAGGTGCTGGGTGGGTGAGGGCTCGGAGTGCTGCAGCACCAGAGAGGTGCTGAGGGGTTAGGGCTCGGAGTGCTGCAGAGAGGTGGTGAGAGCTCGGAGTGCTGCAGAGAGGTGTTGAGGGGTGAGGGCTGGGAGTGCTGCATAGAGCTGATGAGGGGTGAGGGCTCGGAGTGCTACAGAGAGGTGCTGAGGGGTGAGGGCTCGGAGTGCTGCAGAGAGGTGCTGGGTGGGAGAGGGCTCGGAGTGCTGCAGAGAGGTGCTGAGTCAGTGAGAGCTCAGAGTGCTGCGATGCCAGAGAGGTGCTGGGTAGGTGAGGGCTCGGAGTGCTTCGGAGCCAGAGAGGTGCTGGGTGGGTGAGGGCTCAGAGTGCTGCAGAGCCGGAGAGGTGCTGGGTTTGTGAGGGCTCGGAGTGCTTCGGAGCCAGAGAGGTGCTGGGTGGGTGAGGGCTCGGAGTGCTGCAGAGCCGGGGAAGTGCTGGGTGGGTGAGGGCTCGGAGTGCTGCTGTGCCAGAGAGGTGCTGAGGGCTCGGAGTGCTGCAGAGAGGTGTTGAGGGGTGAGTGCTCGGAGTGCTGCATAGTGCTGATGAGGGGTGAGGGCTTGGAGTGCTGCAGAGAGGTGCTGAGGGGTGAGGGCTCGGAGTGCTGTAGAGAGGTGCTGGGTGGGTGAGGGCTCGGAGTGCTGCAGAGAGGTGCTGAGTCAGTGAGAGCTCGGAGTGCTGCGATGCCAGAGAGGTGCTGGGTGGGTGCGGGCTCGGAGTGCTTCAGAGCCAGAGAGGTGCTGGGTGGGTGAGGGCTCGGAGTGCTGCAGAGCCGGAGAGGTGCTGGGTGGGTGAGGGCTCGGAGTGCTGCAGAGAGGTGTTGAGGGGTGAGGGCTCGGAGTGCTGCAGAGAGGTGCTGAGTCTGTGAGAGCTCGGAGTGCTGCGATGCCATAGAGGTGCTGGGTGGGTGAGGGCTCGGAGTGCTGCAGAGCCGGAGAGGTGCTGGGTGGGTGAGGCTCGGAGTGCTGCAGTGCTAGAGAGGTGCTGAGGGGTGAGGGCTCGGAGTGCTGCAGAGAGGTGGTGAGGGCTCGGAGTGCTGCATAGAGCTGATGAGGGGTGAGGGCTTGGAGTGCTGCAGAGAGGTGCTGAGGGGTGAGGGCTCGGAGTGCTGCAGAGAGGTGCTGGGTGGGTGAGGGCTCGGAGTGCTGCAGAGAGGTGCTGAGTCAGTGAGAGCTCGGAGTGCTGCGATGCCAGAGAGGTGCTGGGTGGGTGAGGGCTCGGAGTGCTTCGGAGCCAGAGAGGTGCTGGGTGGGTGAGGGCTCGGAGTGCTGCAGAGCCGGAGAGGTGCTGGGTGGGTGAGGGCTCGGAGTGCTGCAGAGAGGTGTTGAGGGGTGAGGGCTCGGAGTGCTGCAGAGAGGTGCTGAGTCTGTGAGAGCTCGGAGTGCTGCGATGCCATAGAGGTGCTGGGTGGGTGAGGGCTTGGAGTGCTGCAGAGCCAGAGAGGTGCTGGGTGGGTGAGGCTCAGAGTGCTGCAGTGCTAGAGAGGTGCTGAGGGGTGAGGGCTCGGAGTGCTGCAGAGAGGTGGTGAGGGCTCGGAGTGCTGCATAGAGCTGATGAGGGGTGAGGGCTCAGAGTGCTGCAGAGAGGTGCTGAGGGGTGAGGGCTCGGAGTGCTGCAGAGAGGTGCTGGGTGGGTGAGGGCTCGGAGTGCTTCGGAGCCAGAGAGGTGCTGGGTGGGTGAGGGCTCGGAGTGCTGCAGAGCCGGAGTGGTGCTGGGTGGGTAAGGGCTCGGAGTGCTGCAGCACCAGAGAGGTGCTGAGGGGTGAGGGCTCGGAATGCTGCAGAGAGGTGGTGAGGGCTCAGAGTGCTGCAGAGAACTGTTGAGGGGTGAGGGCTTAGAGTGCTGCATACAGCTGATGAGGGGTGAGGGCTCAGAGTGCTGCAGAGAGGTGCTGAGGGGTGAGGGCTCTGAGTACTGTAGATAGGTGCTGAGGGGTGAGGGCTCAGAGTGCTGCCGAGAGTTGCTGAGGGGTGAGGGCTCGGAGTGCTGCAGAGAGGTGGTGAGGGCTCGGAGTGCTGCAGAGAGGTGTTGAGGGGTGAGGGCTCGGAGTGCTGCATAGAGCTGATGAGGGGTGAGGGCTCGGAGTGCTGCAGAGAGGTGCTGAGGGGTGAGGGCTCGGATTGCTGCAGAGAGGTGCTGGGTGGGTGAGGGCTCGGAGTGCTGCAGAGAGGTGCTGGATGGGTGAGGGTTCGGAGTGCTGCAGAGCTGGGGCCGCTGTGCCTGTATTGATGTCTGAGATGATGAGTTCTCGGAGACTGGCACATATACTATTTGTCTAATGGCTGTGCAATTAAATCCCCTGTAAATGACCCACGCCTCATTTCTTCCTAATCTATGGAATTTTGATTGAGTTCGTCAGCTCTACTTGAAAATACTGCTCTTTAATGTCTGCATTGGAGTTCATTGCTGGAGTGCTTTTAATGAGACGGCCCCTGACCCGCAGAATTCAGGCTGGCTTCGACTTTTAACGCACACGGTTTTCCCCGATTGACTCACAGAGAAGGGGTGAAAACGTAAACAATGCAGAACACGAGCTTCACATGACCTGAGCTGTCACAAACCAGGGCAGGCATTGTGTCCAAGATCACACAGAGTGCCTTAGTTCGCGCCCTTTGTGTGCCGTGTTTGTGACACGATACTGCAAGTGTCTACATATTTAGACAAGCCTTCTTTCCTAGTCACATTTGAAATGATACATACATAGAGTGTGCGACGCCCGCATGTGCTTGTAGTGTATGTGTGTGCACTGAACAAAAATGTGCGGCGCGCATTTTGTATGTGTGTGGGGTAAGTGGATTTGTGTGTGTGTGTGTAGATTGTGTGAGATATGTGTGTCTCGGTGTGTGATAGGAGTGCCGTGTGCACCGTAGTTTGTGTGTGCGTATTGCTGTGTGTTTGTTGTTCTCCATATGTTGTTCGCATGTGTCTCTTTCTGACACTCTATGCTGCACAAAAACACGCTATTCTGTGTGGGCCGGCAAATAGCTGTCTGAGGTTGAAATTACCGACTCTCTCCCTCTCACACACACACACACACACACACACACTGCGCCCTGCAGAGGACACATCGTCAACACAAAGAGTAAAAAATGCAACATAACAAACCACAGGCAGAAGGCAGAAAATGTCAGGCAGACCATGGGGGGCTGGGACTGAAAGCAACAATTACTGAGTACAGACCGGACTCCCCGCCGGCCACAGGCACCGTTCACAACCTTGGAAGGAGTGCACACTCACCCCGAGTGCTAAGGGCGTGTAATAATATCCCAGGATATTTGGAGCAGGAACACTTTGTGTCTTTTTTTAAATAGCGTGCCCTGCTAACAGATTAAGTTACAGTGCCGAATGGGAAGTACAACGCCGAAAATGAACTTTTCGGCTCCTATTTTGCTTCTGCTGTAAAACCAATGCCTGTTATTATTGTATGTGTGTTGGTGTGATCTGTGATGCACCTGTTACCAGTCATGGGCACGTCGGACAGCGGGATCTTACCTCTCACTGCACGGAGTTCAGCGCACCCACGTATGCTCCAGGACAATTATCTGCCGGGACTGGCCTCTCTCCTGCCCCCCAAAATAATCCTCTGGGCTCTGGCCAAAAACAGGCCCCTCTATTGCAAGTCAGGAAAAATAAGCATATCTGCCTCTGCTGCCCCCCGCGCAGCTCCTCTCCTCACTGAAGCCGGCAGACAGCGCCCGCGGCAGCCAGTGGCAGAGGGGAGCGGCGGCCACGAGTCTGCACTCCCGCCTCCCTCCCGCCTCTGCCCACGAACAGCAGCCGCTGCCGGGATCCTTCTGCTAAATATAGGCAAATCACCGCGATCAGCACTTTCTCTACGCTGCTCTTCAGGGTCTCTGCGCTTGCAAGGTCCACCCTCTTCTTCGCAGCAGCAAACTAACCCCAACTGCTGCTGTTGGTGGCAGTTACATTGATTTTCACTTGTTTCGAGGCACAAGATGGCTGCCAACACTTCCTGGTTTGAAGTGTTGGCAGCCAATTAGAGCCAAGCTCGTGCTCGGGGGGTTAGGCTATGCCCAGATATCGAAACTTTTTATTTTTTTAATATCTCAAGAACTACTGAATGGATTTACACCATTTAACAAAAAGGGCTCTTTCTGAACCAAGGGCTACCTTTTTGCCAAATTTGGTGTAATTCCGTTCAGCAGTTCGGGCTGTAGCTGTGTCTAAAGTTTCCTATGGAAAATAACATGGGGAAAACACGTTTTGGGACCCCCCTTTTTTCTCGGCCCCCGCTTGGCGAATCACCCCGAAACTTTCAAGACAGGAGCTGACCGGAGTGGGCCACTAGTTATGAAACTTTCGCGAAGATTCGTCAAACAACGCCAAAGTTGAAATTACCGACTCTCTCCCTCTCACACACACACACACACACACTGCGCCCTGCAGAGGACACATCGTCAACACAAAGAGTAAAAAATGCAACATAACAAACCACAGGCAGAAGGCAGAAAATGTCAGGCGGACCATGGGAAGGGCTGGGACTGGAAGCAACAATTACTGAGCACAGACCGGACTCCCCACCGGCCACAGGCACCGTTCACAAACTTGGAAGGGGTGCACACTCACCCCGAGTGCTAAGGGCGTGTAATAATATCCCAGGATATTTGGAGCAGGAACACTTTGTGTCTTTTTTTAAATAGCGTTTAACAAAAAGGGCTCTTTCTGAACCAAGGGCTACCTTTTTGCCAAATTTGGTGTAATTCCGTTCAGCAGTTCGGGCTGTAGCTGTGTCTAAAGTTTCCTATGGAAAATAACATGGGGAAAACACGTTTTGGGACCCCCCTTTTTTCTCGGCCCCCGCTTGGCGAATCACCCCAAAACTTTCAAGACAGGAGCTGACCGGAGTGGGCCACTAGTTATGAAACTTTCGCGAAGATTCGTCAAACAACGCCAAAGTTATTAGCAAATCAAAAAACGCTTTTCCTATGGAAACTAGGTTCTAACTATAACTGCCTACTGGCGACCGCCAGTAGGTAATACATATATGTTAGAACTGGGGGTCTCTAGTTGGCAGAGGTAGGTACCTTTGACCAAATAGGGACCCTTGCTTCTACGTCAGGGCAAGGGAGTTACACTCCTAGATAACCCCTGCTCACCCCCTTGGTAGCTTGGCACGAGCAGACAGGCTTATCTCAGAGGCAGTGTGTAAAGCATTTGTGAACACATACAGTAATACAGTGACAACACTACAGATAGACACCACACAGGTTGTATTATAAAAATAAGTATTCTTTATATAGACTTTTCACAAGACCATAAACAACAAAAATCCACAATATTGTAATCAATAATAATTCTTCAAGATGGTAGAAATAGTTCAAAAATAGGTTATTCACTTAAAAACAGTCTTTAGCAACAGATAACCCCAACGGGAGTTATCATGATGTCAAGGTCAAAGAAATCCCAAAGTACGGCGCCAGCCGCGAGGTGCGTTGCGTCGGGCCCGGGGTCAAAACAGACCCACAAAGAACAGTACCTTGGAAAAGCAAAAACAAAGACAGCTCACGGCGTCGGGGCGATGCAGCGTCGTTGGCGCGTTGCGGCATCGGTTCCTTGCTTCGGGGGAGATGATGCGTCGGGACCTGGATGCTTGCGCAGGCAGGGGAGGCGTTGGTTCCTGACTGGAGAGGAGGTAACGTCACGATGGCGCCAAAACCACGGTTCCGTACGATGTCACGATGTCGATGGATTCTTGACCACCCACATCGAGGATCGGCTCCGCGATGATGTCGGCCTCGGAGTCGATGCGGCATAGCAGCAGGCGTTGGGCCGGCGTCGCAAGTCGGAGCAGCGCTCACGGCTATGGCAGGCTTACGATGTTGTTCGCTGGCGTCGATGTGGCACGGCGGCCGGCGTCGGGTCCACGTTGCAAGTCGGAGCGGCGCTCACGGCTTCGTTGCAGATTACGGCATCGCTCGCCGGCGTCGGTGTTGCAGAATTCCTTCTGTAGCAGCTAGAACAGCAAGTTCCAGATGCAGGCAAACAGAAGGGGGTGAAGTCTGGTATCCCTGAGACTTCGGTCAGGAGGCAAGCTCTAATCAAGCCCTTGGAGTAATATTCTGCAAGATGATGAAAGTTCTTTGAAAGTTCCTTCTCCTCTCCTTGGCACTGAAGACACCACTGTAGGCCAACCCAGCAACACAGCACACTGGCAGGGGGGCAGTCCAACTCCTACAGCTTCCTTGGTTCTTCTCCTTGGCAGAGGTTTGTCTTGTTGTTCCAGAAGTGATCTAAAGTCTTGGGGTCTGGGTACCCATATTTATACTGCAAAATCCTTTGTCCTCTGAAGGCAGAGGGGCCCTTACCTGGTCCAAACCAGTTCTGTGTAGTCCTGGAGCACTTTGTTTACAGGACTCCTTCTTTCCTTTGACAGTGTGGGCCAGGGACATCAGACGCACCACAGGAGGTGGAGCCAGCATTGTGGAAGGCAGGCACAGCCCTTTTCAGACCCAGGTGCAGCTCCTCCCACCACTCTACATGCAGATAGGTCTATTCAGCCCTGTGCTGACTCACCCTGTCTCCTGGAATCCCCCAGCCCCTGTCACTCACAAAACCAGACACACAATATACAACCTAGCAGAGGCAGGCTTGGACAGTTAGGCAAGAAAATACCTACTTTCTAAAACTGGTATTTTCTCTAAAAGATGTATTTTATCATTCTGAGTTCAGGCATACTAAACTCGAATTTCTACCATGTTCCCTGGATCAGTTAGGATTATAAGATGTTATAATCAAACTGCCCATTCTGGCCTATGGGGACAGGTAGCCTTGCAATAGTAAAAAACAAAAATGGCTGTAATTCACTATTAGGACATGCCACACACACCAGGGCATGTCCTACCTTATACTTACAATGCACCCTGCCCTTGGGCCTACCTTGGGGGTGTCTGATATGAAGATAAGGGAAGGTTTAGGGACTGGCAAGTGGGTGCACTTGCCAAGTCGACATGGCAGCCCCAGGCTGCACACAGGCTCTGCAATGGCAGGCATGAGACACACTTTACAAGCTGCTTCTGTGGGTCGCACAACCAGTGCTGCAAGCCCACCAGCAGCATTTGATTCACAGGCCCTGGGCACAAACAGTGCACTGTACCAGGGTCTGACAGTGAATCAAATAGGCCAAACATGGAGTCACTAATCCATACATCAATTTATAATAGGGAGAGCATATGCACTTTAGCACTGATCAGCAGTGGTAAAGTGCCCAGTGTCATAAAACCAACAAAAACAGGTCAGGGAAAATACAGGAGGAAGGCAAAAAGTTCAGGGATGACCCTGCAAAAAGGGCCAAGTCCAACAATATATATACATATATATATATATATATATATATATATATATATATATATATATATATATATATATATATATATATATATATATATCTATGGTCCGTAACTTACCCTCATTTATCAAAGATACGAGTGATTTTCTAAGATTAATCAAGGGGCTCGAATGGAAGAAGGAATACCTTTTGCTATCTCTGGATGTCAATAGTCTATACACTAACATCCCCCATGAGTTAGGAATTAAAGCCTGTAGACATTTTTTTAAGGACAGGTCCTTATCTTATTTGTTCCATACAGAAATGTTATTGGACATGGTATATACGTGTCTCACGCAGAATTTCTTTACATTTGATGGACAGATTTTCAAACAGATCCTTGGGACCGCGATGGGCACTTGCTTCGCCCCCAGTTTTGCGTGTCTTTACCTTGGCTGGTGGGAGGAGCAGGTGGTCAGCGGACTCCCTATGTATAGAGAGCATGTTAAACTATGGGCTAGATATATAGATGACATTTTTTGTGTATGGGATGGTGACATAAATGAGGCCATTGTCTTTGTTAATGAATTGAATGAAAATACATTGAATCTCCAATTCAGTTGTGAGATGCATCATGATGAGATTGAATTCCTCGACCTGAACATTAAGGTTATTAATAATCAATTGGAAACCTTTTTGTTCAGAAAGGCTACAACAGGAAATAGCCTTCTCCACGCTGAAAGTGGTCATCCCACAAGCTTGATCAGAAGTATCCCTTATGGGGAACTTCTGCGAGCCAACGTAATTGTAGTACTAGTGAAGGATTTGAGCGAGAAAAGAAAAACATGCTACAAAGATTTAAAGCGAGAGGGTACTCTAGTCAAAACATTCAAGAAGCTTGTACAAAAGTGGAAGAACGGGACAGAAATAGCTTACTTTGGCAAAATACTGATAAAAAATGTGCAGAAGATCCCAAAGTTAAATTCATCACCACGTTTAACAAACAGTCACATGAAGTGCGTAGGGCTCTTGGCAAGTTTTGGAATGTTTTAAAAACAGATGTTGATGTGGTGAAATACATTGGTGAGTTCCCTTCGATTACTTATCGAAAGGCAAGATCGATTAGGGACAGCATTTGCCGCACCGTGACTACTAAGAAAAACAGGCAAAGTTCAATACAGGGTTTCTATACCTGCGGCAACTGTAAAGCCTGCAAATATAGTTTTAATTGTAAATCTGTTGGTCTGTCCAGTGTCATGAAACCATTTATAATCAAAAAACATTTGTCCTGCAACTCTGACCATGTTGTGTATGCCCTCAGGTGTCCATGCAATAAATATTATGTGGGAAGCACCATACATAAAGCTAAAAAGAGAGTGCTTGAACATCTGAGGGCGATAAAGAACAATGATAGACAGTACCCGATTGCACGACATTTTAAAAGTGAACATAATCAAAATAGTGATCTCTTGTCCTTTTGTGTCCTTGATCAAATACCAGTAAGAGAAAGAGGAGGGGACAAGGTTCTGGAATTAAGAAGGCGTGAGTCTAGGATAATTATTGAATATCGAACCATGTACCCAGAAGGACATAATAGTGATGAAGCCCTGTCTGTACACCTAGGATGAACAACTGCAATTTTTTTAATGTTTTTGATTGACTGAACAAGAGTACAAGTAATGATTAAGTTGTTGATTTTTAAGAATGAGTAAGTACATGTTTTATGTAATTTTTTTTCACAGTTTTTAGTATAAGGGATATTTTGGGATGTGACACAATACGTGAAATGGTGTTTTTGATCTTATATGATGGTAATTATGTTTTTATGTTTTTACAGACTTTGAATTAAAAATTCCACGCAAGAGGAACGCAAAAGCCAGCTCTAAAATATCTTCACCTTGTAAGAGCCCACTGTGGCGTGATTTGTTGGGTGTTAATTGTTTTTGCCCACTTGGGCTTGACAGATTTTTGGTTTGAGATTTTGATCACTTTATGATGAGGTACATTACAAATATTTGCTAAAGTGTAAAAATATTTCCATGGCATTTGATATAAAAGTTATAGTACTACATTACTGTTTGCAATGAAAAGAGGCATTAACAATGCTACATTGAAGATTTGAACTGAAGTGACAGCAAGGGCAATGAATGAGGATGCTCTTTACCTTTGGTGTGTATGAGCAATAAAGTTTTGTTGATATAGCAACATCAGATAAATTCGGGAATGCATCAGATATGTAAAGTAATATTGTTGCCAGAATAGTGGAATTACAAATAAATGTGATTTATTTGTATAGAGCTATGTGTTATATGGTTTGGCTTTTTCCCTTTGTAAAATACGAACAACAAACGAGTGGCGTTTTTGTAGACCTTCAAGTCTGTTTTCTATGTTTGTATACCATGATCACATGTTTGTTTAAAAACACGGTGTTGTTCACGCCCAATTACTCGTGAACAAGGAGTTAAGGCTCCGAAACGCGTTGGGTGGTGGTGCCATGAAATAAACCACGTTGGATTTAAGCGAAGGGCTGTGGTGTTGTTTTTTCAAAGAGTTTACGACATTCCGTTGGATTATCAGGGGTTCGCGAATCCCGCCACGGCCCGCTGTCACGAAAGAGGCTCGGATCGGTTCGCGAAACTGTGTGTTGGATATATATATATATATATATATATATATATATATATATATATATATATATATATTCACTGAAAAAACCATAGGTTTCAGGGACGTTATAGTTAGAAATTAGCATTTACAAAACATTAGAAATTCACTGAAAAAACCACAGGTTTCAGGCATGTTATAGTTAGTTGGACATTTTACTCGTACAAAACCAGAGAAATTCGGCCGTTATAGTTAGTTCAGCTAACTATAACTTGCGCCCCCGCAATGCACTGCTGATGACGTCACATATTACATCATTCATGACATGGTCAGTGACATCACTGATGACATCACTGCTGACATCTCAAATGACATCATCCACGTGATAATCTGATGCACCTCCTCATACCCTAATATAACCTTTGATACACCCACTCTAAAATACAGACTACCATTTTCGAAACAGTAGACACACCAATACCAGTTAGTGCATACCCACTCAATAATTCTAAGATCTACACACACATCCACTCATTCACTCATACACTCACTCATACATGCAGTCATCCATCAATACAGCACTATTATATGCACTCACATATCTATACAGACACTCACACACCGCCACTCATCCATACAGTTACTCACACACCTAGTCAGTCATGCAAAGAATCAATCACACTCCCATTTACTCACCTATACAGTTATACACACACACCACCTCACTTATTCAAACATATACTAACACATACTTACACTCTTATACAATAACTAATGCAAGCACGCACACATCCATACAGCCACTCTCACAATCACTCACTCTCACATATAGTCATTTAAATACTCCAACAGCCACATATACTGCCTTCACATATGCAGTTACTCACACATGTACCACTGAGGCATCCATTCACTCACCAACACACCCATACACACACTCACCCACCCATACAGCCCTTCACAGATGCACTCTTGAACCCATACACCCAGTGAATCACCCACTCACAGATCTATGTACGGAGTCACACCTCCCACCCACCCACACAGACACTCAGGCACCCATACAGATACTCAGACAACCAATCAATAACCCATATAGACCCTCATTTAGCTACTCACCAACCCATGCAACCGCTTACACACCAACGGACAAACTAAACTGTGTGAATGTCTGTATCAGTCACTAACCCATGCATTCAGTAAGACACATTTAATCACTCACTTATACCGTCAGTCACGCACCTACTAAATCATCCATGCAGACACTTATATACCCACTCATTCTTCAATACATCTTAGCATATATATATATATATATATATATAAAACATATTTAAACTTTACAGAAACACACATTCACTGTATGATGTCAGCAGTGATGTCATCAGTGATGTCATTTGAGATGTCATCAGTGATGTCATCAGTGATGTCACTCACCATGTCATGAATGATGTAATATGTGACGTCATCAGCTGTGGATTGCGGGGGCGCGAGTTATAGTTAGCTGAACTAACTATAACGGCCGAATTTCTCTGGTTTTATATGAGTAAAATGTCCAACTAACTATAACATCCCTGAAACCTGTGGTTTTTTCAGTGAATTTCTAAGGTTTTGTAAATGTTAATTTCTAACTATAACGTCCCTGAAACCTATGGTTTTTTCAGTGAATATATATATATATTCACTGAAAAAACCATAGGTTTCAGACACGTTATAGTTAGAAATTAGCATTTAAAAAACCTTTGAAATTCACTGAAAAAACCATAGGTTTTAGGGACAGTTATAGTTAGTTGGACATTTCACTCAGTACAAAACCAGTGAAATTCCCCGTTATAGTTAGTTCAGCTAACTATAACTCGCGCCCCGCAATGCACTGCTGATGACGTCACATATTACATCACTCATGACATGGTCAGTGACATCACTGATGACATCACTGATGACATCTCAAATGACATCACTGATGACATCACTGATGACATCATCCAGTGACTGTGTGTTTCTGTAAAGTTTAAATATGTTTAATATATAAAGGGAAAGGCGTATTGAAGAATGAGTGGGTGTATAAGTGTCTGAATGGATGATTTTGTAGGTGCGTGACTGACTCTATAAGTGAGTGATTAAATGTATCTTACTGAATGCATGGGTTAGTGACTAAACTGTGTGAATGTCTGTATCCGTCTGTCTGTTGGTGTGTAAGCGGCTGCATGGGTTTGTGAACAGCTACATGAGTGTCTACATGGGTTATTGATTGGTTGTCTGAGTATCTGTATGGGTGCCTGAGTGTTTGTGTGGGTGGGGTGTGTGTGACTCTGTGCATAGATGTGTGAGTGGGTGATTCACTGGGTGCATGGTTTCAAGAGTGCATCTGTGATGGACTGTATGGGTGGGTGAGTGTGTGCATGGGTGTGTTAGTGAGTGAATGTATATCTCAGTGGTACATGTGTGAGTAACTACATATGTGAAAGGCAGTATACATGTGTGTTGGAGTATATAAATGGCTATAAGTGAGAGTGTGTGATTTTGAGAGTGGCTGTATGGATGAGTGTGTACTTGTATCAGTGATTGTATAAGAGCGTAAGAATGTGCTAGTATCTGTATGAATAAGTGAGGTGGTGTGTGTATGACTGTATAGATGAGTAAATGAGAGTGTGATTAATTATTTGCATGACTGACTAGGTGTGTGAGTACCTCTATGGATGAGTGGCGGTGTGTGAGTGTCTATGTAGGTGTATGAGTGCTTATGATAGTCCTGTACTGAGTGACCGTAAGTATGAGTGACTGTACGGGTGAGTGAGTGGATGTGTGTGTAGACCTAAGAATCAGTGAGTGGGTATGTAGTTATTGGTGTTGGAGTGTCTATGGTTTTGAGAATGGCAGTCTGTAATTTAGAGTGGGTGTATCAAAGGTTATATTAGGGTGTGAGAAGATGCATCAAATTATCACATGGATGATGTCATCAGTGATGTCATCAGTGATGTCATTTGAGATGTCATCACTGATGTCACTGACCATGTCATGAGTGATGTAATATGTGACGTCATCAGCAGTGCATTGCGGGGGCGCGAGTTATAGTTAGCTGAACTAACTATAACGGGGGAATTTCACTGGTTTTGTACGAGTGAAATGTCCAACTAACTATAACTGTCCCTAAAACCTATGGTTTTTTCAGTGAATTTCAAAGGTTTTTTAAATGCTAATTTCTAACTATAACGTGTCTGAAACCTATGGTTTTTTCAGTGAATTTCAAAGGTTTTTTAAATGCTAATTTCTAACTATAACGTGCCTGAAACCTATGGTTTTTTAAGTGAATTTCAAAGGTTTTTTAAATGCTAGTTTCTAACTATGCCTACAGAGGTAGGATATGTGAAGAAAGAAGAAAAAACGCACAGAAAGAAGCAAAAGAAATGCAGAAAGAAGCAACAGAAGTCCACAAAGACGAAGAAAAGAGCAGGAAGAAGCAAGACATGTGCAGAAAGAACCAACAGAGGAGCAGAAAGAGGCCTTGTTGCAAAATCATCCTGTGCCCACAACTTTTTCAGACGGGTACTGGTGGTAACTGACTCGGACTAACCAGGCCTAGAGCCAGTGCTATGCTAAAAGACACTTAGAATACAGTGAAAACACCTATATACACTAGGGAACACTATGCGTTGGGGTACCCCTGTGATTAGCATGACCTCCTCTGTAAGGCCCTAGTACATAAAAGGGCAGGGGGATTAAAACTTCCTCTTTAAACGCGCCCCGGGGCGCGTTTGCACAGTGGTGAAGGGAGGGGGGGCCTGAGGTGACATGTGTGCAAACACGCCCTGTGGTCGTTTTAAGTTGGGAGATTAAGTACCCTTGAATCCTGACGGTCCCTGGGGTCCAACTAGCCAACCAGGTACCTCCAGTAAGCGCCACAGAGCTGCGTTGCAGAGAGGTGTAAAAAGGGGCATGGCCTGGACCACCTCTCTGCAACGCAGCACAGTGGCGCTTACTGGAAGCACCTGGTGGGCTAGTTGGCCCCCAGGGGCCCTCAGGATTGAAAGGGAATGAATTCCCCAACTTTAAATGCTCCACAGGGCGTGTTTGCACACATGTCACTTCAGGCCCCGCCCCCTTCCTTCACCACTGTGCAAACGCGCCCCGTGGCGCGTTTTAAGTTGAGGGATTAAGTCCGCTTGAATCCTGAGGGCCCCTGGGGTCCAACTAGCCCACCAGGTACCTCCAGTAAGTGCCACAGAGCTGCATTGCAGAGAGGTGTAAAAAGGGGCGTGGCCTGGACCACCTCTCTGCAACGCAGCCCTGTGGCGCTTACTGAAGGTACCTGGTGGGCTAGTTGGCCCCCAGGGACCCTCAGGTTTGAAGAGGAATTAATTCCCCAACTTAAAACGCACCACAGGGCGTGTTTGCACACATGTTACCTCTGGCCCCACCCCCTCCCTTCACCACTGTGCAAACGCGTCCCGTGGCGCGTTTTAAGTTGGGGGATTATGTCCCCTTCAATCCTGAGGGTCCCTGGGGTCCAACTAGCCCACCAGGTACCTCCAGTTAGCGTTGCAGAGAGGTGGTCTGAGGCCACGCCCCTTTTTACACCTCTCTGCAACACAGCCTTGTGGCGCTTACTGGCAGTACCTGGTGGGCTAGTTGGCCCCCAGGGACCCTCAGGATTGAAGGGGAATTAATTCCCCACCTTAAAACGAGCCACAGGGCCTGTTTGCACACATGTCACATCAGGCCAACTAGCCCACCAGGTCCCTCCAGTAAGCGCCACAGAGCTGCGTTGCAGGGAGGTGTAAAAAGGGGCGTGGCCTGGACCACCTCTCTGCAACGCAGCCTTGTGGCGCTTACTGGAGGTACCTGGTGGGCTAATTGGCCCCCAGGGACCCCCAGTATTCAAGGGGAATTAATTTCCCAACTTAAAACGCGCCACAGGGCGCGTTTGCAGAGTGTTGCTGGTTTTTTTCTGTGTTTTTTTTAAAGAAGGGGGGCTGTGTGGCCCCCCTTCCTTTCCTATTTTGTGGGCCCTGGGGACCCCATCCCCCAGGGCCTGGCTCCCTTTAAAAAAAAAAAAATGTAAATGGGAGGGGGCTGCGTGTGCCCCCTCCCGTGGCCAATTCCGGCCCCGGGGCATGGCCAAACATCTTGTTTTTTTATAGGAAGGGGTGGCTGCATGGCCCCCCCTCCTAAGGCCTCTATTGGCCCTGGGGACCCCATCTCCCGGGGCCCGCCTTTATTTCTTATTTTTGTTGGGGGAGGGGGGCCGCGTGGCCTCCCTCCCGGGTCACTTCTGGCCCCGGGGACCCCATCCCCCGGGGCCTGGACATCCTTTTTTTTTTTGTGAGGAGGGCCGCGTGGCCCCCCTCCTCAGGCCAAATATGGCCCCGGGGACCCCATCCCCCGGGGCCTGGCCTCTCCTTTTTAAAATAAATAAATAAATACACAGGGGAGGGGGGCCGCGTGCCCCCCTCCCGGGCCACTTCTAGCCCTGGGGACCCCATCCCCCGGGGCTGGCCCTCTCCGTTGGGGACCATGGGGGGAGCCCCAATACCCCCACGGTCCCTGCCGGCTCCCCGCCTCCTGCGGGAGCCGGCATTGCTTTCCACATGGGGAGCTGCTGACATGCAGCTCCCCGTGTGGAAAGCAATCTGCTTGCTTCATTGAAGCGAGAGCAGGTTTCCTGCTCTCGCTTCAATGAAGCAAAGCAGTTTGCTATGACAGGGCGGGAGCCGCGAGGCTCCCCGCCCTGTCATGCAAACAGCAGTGTCCCGGGGTGGGCACCCGGGACACTGCAGGAGCCGGCCCTGGGGGGTGGTGGTCCCCAGGGCCATCACAGGCTCCAGGAGGGGGGCCGTGCGGCCCCCCTCCCAACATCTGCACAGGCCCGGGGAGGTGGTGGTCCCTGGGGCTCGGGGGTCCATCACGGACACCCAAATTTGAATAATTAGTGCCCCGGGGAGGTGGCGGTCCCCGGGGCGTCCCCCACACAGGTATTTTAAAAGAAATGAGAACCCCGGGGGAATGGCAATCCCCCGGGGCAGCGGGGGGGCCATGTGCCCCCCGCAAAATTATTAATCAAAGCCCCGGGGGGGTGGCGGTCCCCGGGGCTTGGGGGGGCTTGGAGGCCCCCCCGCACATAACAAAACAAAGCCCCAGGGGGTGGCGGTCCCCGGGGCTGCGGGGGCCTCCCTGGGCCCCCGCTATTACATTTTTGCATGCCCCCGTTTTTTTTTCTTCACGGCGGGATTTGCGGATCCGACGCGAATTTCGCCGTTTAAAAAAAAATAAAAAATGCTTTTTTTTATTCTGATTTCTTGTGACTCGGTTCTACCGAGTCACAAGATGGCTGCCAACACTTCCTGGTTTGGAGTGTTGACAGCCAATTAGAATAAAGCTCGTGGTCGGGAGGGTCCGCGGATCCTCCGTGCCTCTAAATATCGAAACTTTTATTTTTGATTTTCTCAGCAACTACTGAACGGATTTACACCATTTTTAAAAAGGTCGCTTTCTGAACAAAGCACTGCCTTTTTGCCAAATTTGGGGTAAATCTGTCCAGTAGTTTCGGCTGTAGCCTTGCATAAAGTTTCATATGGGAAATTGATTTTTTGACTCTTATTTTTTGAATTTCTCTGGAATTACTGAACCGATTTACACCATTTAACAAAAGGGCGCTTTCTGAACCAAGCACCACCTTTTTGCCAAATTTGGTGTAATTCCGTTCAGCAGTTCGAGCTGTAGCCGTGGCTAAAGTTTCCTATGGAAAATAACATGGAGAAAACACGTTTTGGGACCCCCCTTTTTTCTCGGCCCCCGCTTGCCGAATCACCCCGACACTTTCAAGACAGGAGCTGACCGGAGCACCCCACTAGTTTTGAAAATTTCGCGATGATTCGTCATCCGGCGCCAAAGTTATTGGGAAAACAAAAAACGCTTTTCCTATGGAAACTAGGTCCTAACTATAACTATCTACTGGCGACCGCCAGTAGATTTTATATATATATATATATATATATTTATGTAAAAAAAAAAGCAGAGAACTTCTCAAGTTTAGGTGGAAAGCAGCTCCAGAATAGAGGACTCTCAACACAAGCGACACTCTAAATTTGCTCACCTCAAATGTCTTGCTTTTATTTATTTCAGGTTGGCTTGGATGGTATTTTACCAAAACAAAGCTGTAATACTGTGCCTAAAGTGGTAAAAGGCTTTGACCATTTTACAGCTCAGCATGGATAGCACTTAGCTAATCCTATGCTTAAAGACTTTGCTGTAGAAATGGCAAAAGACTTTGTCCCTTTCTATCTTGGCGTGGATGGCACTGTGCTAATCCTATGCTTAAAGACTTTGATAGAAAAGCAGACATTTGTGGTGAGCAAATTCAGTGTCCCTGGTGTTGAGAGGGCTCTATACTGGAGCTGCTTTCCACCTAAACTTGAGAACTACCCAGAGATCTCTGCTTCTTTTTTTGCATAATTTATGCGTCACTCTATGCCTGAAAGGGTTTTGTTTTGACTTATACTGGGAGAGAGAGAGAGAGAGAGAGATTCACCCAAAAAAAAACAAAGGTTAGAGGGACGTTATATTTAGGCTCAGATTTCACTTGTACAGAAAAAGTGAAATTCAATAAGTTATAGATACCGGAACTATAACTATAACTTACACCCCCGCAATGCACTGCTAATGACCTCACATATTACATCACTAATGACATGGTCAGTGCCATCACTGATGACATCTCAAATGACATCACCGATGACATCATCAAGTGAGTGTAAGGGTTTTTAAGAGTTTGTGGGTGTCAAACATACATACTAACCTACTACAAAAGTTAAATCAGTATACTAAGCAGATCCCCCACGATATTATGGCATAGATTTGCAAATTTTTCGGCACAAAATGGAAATTTTGTTTCTTTAGTGTGGCACCTTATTTTACTTGTAATCATTGCTTTTCAGCTTTAAACCATGGGAAACTGTTTCAACAGAGTATTCCACTTTGAAATAGGCATGTTTAAAGTGTCTGAGAGTGTTTGTTTGCTATATTCTCCTTTTTGGTAACATTCTGGATCATAAGTTAAACCAACCACAATAGCACAGGGTTGCTAGCCATCCTGTTTTCTGTGGCATTGTGCTGACTTGTGGCTAGTGGTTCTAAGCCTTTGAGCCATCTGCTATAAGACACCACGGGGCATATTAGCAAGACCGGCGATAAAATTATCGCCGTTTTAGCGGCAGGAAACTGCCGCTAAATCGGCGATAATGGGCTTGCTAATATGCGTTATAGAATTCCAATAGAAGCCCAGGTTAGATGTCCTGCACATCTAACCTGGGCTTCTATTGAATTCTATAACGCATATTAGCAAGCCCATTATCGCCGTTTTAGCGGCAGTTTCCTGCCGCTAAAACGGCGATAATTTTATCGCCGGTCTTGCTAATATGCCCCCACGTTTTGAAATGTAACCTGATTGGTTGAGGAAAATCGTAATTGCTTAGCGAAACAGTCACTGACAAAGCGAGTAGGTATTGCTCTTGTATAAAACATGCATGAAGAGGTACACAACAAACAGATACAAATGCACAGATGGATCATTAACACAGGCAACGCCATCCGTTTTAATGAAGCCCAGCTATCATAAAAGTGCACTTTCCACTAGGAGAAGGAGGGGGAGCACTGATTGTTGTACACGAGATGACCATTAGATTACTTGCATCAGAGGAGATTGTGCAGTTCAAGGTCACAAGGTGATTATAATGGTTGCACATAATAATGTACAATAGGGGGGCTATGTTGGTGTAACCTGGTCAAGTGTGACACCTTCAGCCAGTCTGACATTTTTTTGCCAGCAACATTTTGCATACTGGGATTTTTAAGCCTGCTCTTATTACTGTTAAGACAGATACACAAGTCCTCATAATGCGAATTTCTAATGGCAAAAAGTGCAGCTACACACATGGCCGAATAGATGAAAATAAAAAAGGTGTTCTTTCTCCTTATTACAATTTGAAATACATGTTTTTCTGAAAATATACATTCCCGTCTGAACAAAAAAGTGTCTTTAAAATAACTCCCACTGCTTGCTGCTCCCTTCATAGAGCTTCCCACTCCTCTTTATTATGTGTCCACCGTCGTCGGTTCTTCCTTGTCATTGCTAGTTGAACTTAGGCCCTTTTCATTTTTTGCACTCCAACTCAGGTTTTTCTGGCCTGCTCACACATGGAGGTTTCTTCATAGATTTCTTGTACTGTGCACACCAATACGCCGAAAGTGCTAGATAATATACTGATTTCCTGCCAGTGGGTGTTTTTAAGTCACAGAATATGCGGCATATTTCAATTTAAACTGACTTCTTGCAGTAGTCCATCTTCTGTTTCACTTATGGTCTTGCCCTCAGTTCTTATGGCTCTGACTACACAAGTGCGCAGTGCACTGCGATACTCTTCCTTGTTTTGTTTGTTTTGTTTGTTATGGATTCTTGGCCAAGATCACACATTGTCTGTGACTGCGGCTTCACTTTAGCCTTTTTTGCTCAAGCATTTCATTGACTGCTAATCTTCAACCACCAAAGAAATAAGATACACAACACTGTCTGACAGCCAATGGCGTAAGCTGAACCTCAACCTCAAAGCAGTTAGTCAACAGCGGTAAGTGCACTGTGGAAACCCAGGGGCATATTTACGTTCCCTGGCGCATCCCTGCATATCAGCAGGGATGCGCCAGGGAAAATGCGTCACGCAAGTTTACCCTTGCGCCACGTCCGATGCGCCGCATTTACAATGCGGCGCATCGTGGCGCAAGGATAAGCAGATGCGTGACGCATCTAGCCGGCGGAAGGTTGGCGCAGTGCTGAAGTTGTGTCGCAAGCGCGACGCAACTCCAGCACTGTTCCAACCTTCCCTATCCCTAACATGGTGCGTCAATCCTTATGCCTGCTTGAAGCAGGCGTAAGGATTTGACGCACCAGCTGCCGGAAAAGTGACTGCGTGAAATCTTGTAGATTTCACTGCGTCACTTTTCCAGGCGTTCCTGCGCCGGAACGCCCCCTGCGCCAGTACGCCCACATGAAACCTGACGCAGGTTTCATGTGGCGCAGGGGTTTACTACGTGACGCATCTCCCTAGATGCGTCACGTTGTAAATATAGCGCAACGCGGCGCATGGTTTGCGTCGCCGCTGCGTCACATGCGTGACGCAACGGCGGCGCAAAAGTGGCGCAAGGGGCTTGTAAATATGCCCCCCAGTCTCCAGGGAGAAATCAACCTTCACAGTTTCATGAGTGAATGTATTCCAATTCATTACTGAATTTAAATTTTAGGTGACGGATCGGTATTCGGTTTTACAGCTTCCTTCCCATTAAGCCCCTGACTGTGTACCTTCTTTGGCTGCTGCAGTCTCTGCTTGCGATGACTCAGTTCTGTGGGTCTCTTACAAGTGGTCCAGCTTTGTGAATCCTTCCAGCTGCTTCAGATGGACTGAAATAGGCCCCTCGCCCCGTGTTATATTCCAAAAAGCCTATCTAACAGAGCTTGAGGGGCGTTGACAAAATTGTACTCACATTTTGCCTTTGGCGCTGAGGCTGCTGGCAGCTCTCTCTCTCTCGCCCCTCGCTCTCTCTCTCTCCCCCCCTCCCCTCATTCTGTCTCTATCTCGCTCCTCCCCACCTGCTGAAAACTGTGACCTCAAGAAGCGGCACTTACCCTCTTTTTCTTCTCCTTTCCTTCATTCTTTCCCCTGAGAAATGGATGCAAAAAAGAAAAAAAACACATTGCTGAAAATATCCTCTTTTTCAGACATTTTTCCCTTCCAAAGTGCAGCCTTGGAACAGAGAAACAAAAGTAAGAAAAAAATGTTCAAAGAAAACAAAGTGGCCGCAAAGTGACAAGACTGGTTTTAGTCACACCCAAACACATTAGCGCCACTTTACAGAGTTTGCCAGTGAAGTGCTACTTTAGTTTTCTCTTCTTGGTACTAAGGAATTCAGCTCTCCCTAATCAATGCTCCTCAAACCTGACAGGCAGCAGCCTCTACAGTTCTAGTTTTAGGATGCACGCATATTCACCGAGGGACCTCAGACCTGACAGAGTGGAGCATTTTGCTATACCTGTATGGAGAACGTGTCTGCTCATTCTGAAAAAGAGGCCAGATGCAGAGGCTTGCTCCTAGCAGGGCCTGTGTAAGATGAAATGTGTACCGGAGCAAACATTAAAAATGCGCCTCGCTAATTTTTGCCTGTTCTCTCCCCTCTTTTGGTCTCTCCTCTCTCTCCCTCTCATCTGTCCCTCTCTCTCTCTTTCCCCTTCATTCTGTCTCTATCGCACTCCTCCTCACCTGCTGAAAAACGGGACTTCAAGAAACAGCGCTTACCCTCTTTTTCCTCCCCATTCCTTCATTCTTTCTCCTGTGAAATGGATCCAAAAAAGAAAAAAAAACACACATTGCAGAAAATGTAGTCTTTTTCCAGACATTTTTCCCTTCCAAAGTGCAGCCTCGGAACAGAGAAACAAAAGAAAGAAAAAAGAATGCTCAAACAAGACAAAGTAGCCGCAAAGTGGCCAGATTAGTTGTATTCACACCTAAACACATTAGCGTCACTTTACTGAATTTGCCAATGAAGCACTATTTTCGTTTTCTTGTCCTACTTTCACAGCATTGTTTTCCCCTTTCTCCTGTGAGGCGAGTGCAGCTGAGAATGCAAGCTCTTAACGAGTACAATCGTGTCAATGGGCAGGGCCCACTGACACGACTGTACTTTCGCTTCTGTAATCCCTAATGCGGCAGTTATTATGGCTCTACGGCATCACACAGTGACACATGTGTACGTACAGCTAATAAGATGGCACCGTTTGTTTTCCTGTCTGACTGAGAACTTTTTTGCTGCCAACAAGATAAATATTGCTCTTATCGTGCTATTCAGCTGATTTCATGATTATTTTGTGAATCATGAAATCGCAAAATGCTGGAGGGCCTGACTAGGTGCACTACTACTGATTGATCTACTTCTAACATATATTAAGTGAGTAGCTGTGTGACTGTATGTATCCTTGTATGTATGGGTATATAAGCGGCTGTATGGGTTTATAAGTAGATGTGTGAGTACTTGTGTGGGTGAGTGCGATGATATGTGAGTGGCATTATTGGTGCGTGAGTGGGTTTGTCAGTGGCTGTAAGGGTGAGTGTATGGGTGAGTGAGTGGCAGTGTGAGTGGTTCTACGGGTGGGTACGTGGGTGTGTAGTGACTGTATGGGTGAGTGAGCAGGTGTCTGAATGGCTGTATGAGGGAGTGACTCCATGTGTAAGTGTCTGTATGGGTGAGAGAATGGCTGTTTTAGTGGCTGTTTGGTTAAGTGAGTTGGTGCGAGTGGCTGTATTGAAGAGTAAGTGTGCGTTAATGGGTGTACTGGTGAGTGAGCGAATGTGTGAGTGCTTGTATGGATGTGTGAATGGGTATGTTAATGGTTGTGTGTGAGTGCTTGTAAGGGTGAGTGCTGTGTTGAGAGGCAGTATGGGTGAGTGAGTGGTGTGTTAGTGACTGTGCAGGTAAATAAGTGGGTATGTGAGTAGCTATATGAGTGAATGTGTGGCTATGTGAGTGGCTGCATGGGTGAGTTACTGATTGTATGAGTGGTTGTATAAGTGAGTGAATGGTTGTGTGAGTGGCTGTATGAGTGAGTGACTAGTTGTATGAGTAGCTGTATGGGTAAGTGAGTGGTTATGTGAGTGGTGGTATGAGTGAGTGGTGTGTGAGTGTCTCTATGGAGGAGTGAGTGGGTGTGTGAGTACTGGTTTGGGTCTGTGAATGGTATGTGAGTGGTTATGTGGGAGTGGGCGTGTGAGAGGTTGTATGGGGGTATGAGTGGTTCTGTGGATGATATCATCAGTGATGTCATTTGAGATGTCATCAGTGATGTCACTGATCAGGTCATGAGTGGTGAAATATATGAGGTCATAAGAAGTGCTTTGCAGGGACGTAAGGTATAGATATAGCTCAGGTAACTATAACTGCTGAATTTCAATGGTTTTGTATGAGTGAAATCTGAGCCTAATTATAATGTCCCTATAACCTTTGTTTTTTTAAGTGAATTTCTAAGGTTTTTCAAATTCTAATTCTGAACTATAACATCCCAGTAACCTTTGCTTTTTAAAGATAATTTCTATGGTTTTTTTAACTTGAGGTTGCATTTGCAGAGTGGTGGAGAAAGGGGGCGGACTTCATCCCCAACCAACAGTGCACCAGGAGGTACGTTTGCATAGTGGTGGAGAAAGGGGGAGTGGCGTCCGACAACCTCTCAGCAATCCCACTGTGTGGGACTTACTGGAGGCAACAGGAGGGCTTTTTGGCCCCCCAGGAACCCTCTGGAGCCAAGGGACTTCATCGCCCAACCAGTATTGCACCAGGAGGCGCATTTGCAGAGTGGTGGATAAAGGGGGTGTGGTCTCTGAAGTCCTCTCAGCAATCAGGCTGTGTGAGGCTTACTGGAGGTAACAGGAGGGCTTATTGGACCCCAAGGACACTCAGCATCCAAGGAGACTCCATCCCCCAACCAGCAGTGCACCAGGGAGCACGTTTGCAGAGAGATGGCGAAAGGGATTTGGCCTCCGAAGACCTCTCAGCAACTCCACTGTGTGGGACTTACTGTAAGTAACAGGAGCGCTTGTTGACCCCCAAGGACCCTCTGGACCTAAGGGGACTTCATCCCTCAACCAGCAGTACTTCAGGAGGCACGTTTGCACAGTGGTGGAGAAAGGAGGTGGGGCCTCCGGTGACTTGCCGGCCGGGCCCAGGGAACCCATCCCCCGGGGTCAGGCATTGCTTGAATGGGGGAGGGGCCGATTTCAGCCTCAGGGACCCCATTAAGCCTGGGCAGAAAAAACTCTGCCGCGCTACGCGGAGTTCCGCGAGCAGTGGAGTTGCTTGTTCCGCCCATTTGCGTAAAGTTTCTGCCATACGGCAACGCGGATTGCGTGTTCGGGGGAAATATCACACGAACTGCACCACGCGGTCGCACATGGGTGCGGCCATCTTGTTTTCTTCTCTCTGTTATGGTGCTGGGGCCTGCTTCAATCCTGCCTTAATCTTTTTAATCCTTCTTTCTCAAAACTTTTTTTCTGATCTTTTTTATTTATCTTTCCTTGTGTTTTGTTAAGTGTATATTTTGTGTTGTTTTCTACTTTTTGTGTGTTTTTCATGTGTTTTGCACTGTTTTTCTATATTACTAGCTTTCAAATTTTTTTTTACCTCCTTTCTTCTTCTCCTCCATAATATTTTACTTTCTACCTTTTCGTTTCCAACCCTCCACATCCCCCAGCATCATGGCAGAGAGTGCGACCCGGGCAAAGAGGAGCTGCGGGCCTTGTTTTTGGAGGTGGAGGTGGCAGCGCTTGTTTTTTTTGTGCAGCTCCACCTCCCCTCCACCCTGGCAGCAGACGGTACAGGATCCGGGAGCACCAGCAGCGGTGGGCGAGGGTGTGCCGGGCAGTGTATCACTGCTCTGGGGTCTGGCACACCCATAACCAACTGACGCACCGGTGGTCCGATATCCTGGACCGAGAGCAGGACCTGCTGGACTTGCTAGGTGTTGAGGGTGCAGGGCTTGGTGAGTAGCGAATTATAATTATTATTGTGTGTTCTATGTTATTGCGAATATTATTTTTTTCCCAAATTGCAAAAATGCTGCTGCTCACATGCAGGTGAGTTACATTTAAAAATCTTATATTATGTGATCGTTATTCTAGACTGGTGCTTGGCGCTACCTAATCGTACTTGTTTGCAACTTTGTGCTCGCTTGGGCTGATTATGTAAGAGAATTTAAGTTAGGTAATGCAGACTAGAGAGACTCCTTTCCTTTGTCCTGCCACTAAGATAGTGGTAGTTAGTTACTTAGTATTAGTTAGTAATTTAGCGGCACACGCCCTCTCACTTCAGTCCTTGACTCCTTACTTAGTAGAACCTTTTTGTAGTTCGTATAGTGAGTGAATAGCAACCAACCAATATGGTGTATGCAATATGCATGCGTCCATCTATGCATGTAAGACTAAATGCAGACTTAGTGAATTGGCCCGTCAAAGGCGGGTGAGATGATTGTGAATGAGATTGGAATTTAGAAGCAAATATAATTTTTTTGCAATTCATTCCAAAGTCTTTGGAATAGGCGGGCTAGGTATGTTTAGGAATCAGGAATCGGAATGGAACTGTGGAAAAATAAAGATAGGATGGTCCGCGATCAGAATACTAGTCTACTACTTGTCGATCTGATTTAGGAAAGGTCAATGATATTGCAATTGCTGTTTCCTGTCAAAAACTCTTTTGGAGCAAATATTTAATATTTATTTAACACCAATAATGTTTTGTCTCTTTAATTATGTCTTACATGATCATCAGCATCCAGGGGCAGGAAGACGAGTTCTTCCGAGGCAGGTGCAGGAGCTGGAGGTGCCTCCCAGGGCCAGGAACGCTCCTCATCAGATGGCTCTGCTGGCCCCAGTAAGTCCTCCTGATGTTAATATTAATATATATTTCCCTTACTTTTACCGCACCTTATTTTGAACTATTATTTCCATTTCCTAATTTAATTTTTTCCCAAATCCTCTTAGATCTATCTGTTTCTAAATTCTTGTTATCCCTGCATTACCTACTAACTTAGTTATTTATATTTCTAGTGTCTGCTTTTTTTTTTTTACCTCAAACTGCCTCCGACTCTGTATTAGTCTGTCTGTAGCATGCTTTCCTCTGGTTTTTCAGTCAGCTTTACCTCTCCCCTTCTATATTTTGTGGACTGCCTAGTGGTGGTACTGTAAGACTCAGAGAACTCATTGGTCCTTACTACTAAAAGTACTAGTACTACTACTCTGCTGTGCGGATTGCATGCCCAAGTAAAGCATTCTACCCATGTTTGTTGAGATGAGAATGCTTTCTTTTACTTTCTCATGCTTAATCAGTAAATGATTGTCACGTTGGACACCCCAAAGTTGTGCCTTCTTCTCGTCTAGGCCTAGTATTATTAGCAGCAGTTGTTGAGGAAATGATTACTGTGCACCATGGCCGGAAGGGAGGAGGAGGAGGACGGCACCATTACATTTTCCAACCAAGAAGACCTTATGTCCGCTTGCCCACCCAGTTGGCCACTCTATTTCTTTTTAAAAACTCAGATTCACCAATAGCTCTAGCTACTGAGTCCCGTCCTTTGGGTTGTCCTCTTCTTGAGAGGCTTTTCAAAAATTGCCACCAACAAAATGCCCAACCGGATATTTGATTGTTTTTGATAGGACATACTGTCTACTCTAGTCCGTGTACCTGATTTGTAGTGATGTGTGTGGTGTATGTATTGTATTTTCAATCTTGTAATGAAGAAAATAAATAGGGGGAGGCGTATATGGCATCAAAAAAATGTGTAATGTTTTTTCTAGGCGTACCAACCACCAGTGCCAGCAGCAGTGGCGGGCGGTGGTAATTCATATTCCTTGCTTATTGACAATCGAATTTATACACTCGCTGCAAGGGTGTACACTGTACACTGTACTGTTGAGACTAAGTTGTGAACAGTTAAAGAAGACACCCTTTACTTAGCATTAGCATTAGCAGTAGTTGAGTAACTAATGGCCTCTTCTCTTCAACTCAACAGAGAAAGTTTTATGAAGAAGACTAAGAGTTTTTTTTCCCAAGGTTTTTGATTCAAAGCTTTGAGGTTGTATTTCGGACTACTCCCTTGACTCACAGTAGTTTGCAAGCACAACCTATATATTATGTATGGACCCACCCATCATCAATTGCCTCCCTCTGACTCCGAGGCCCACTCCCTCACTACCCATGTCATTCTGACAGAGTCAAATGCAAAAACAACAGTTGATGGACAGAATGCAGAACTATGACATACATTCACCCCAGTACAGAGATCTGGGCCTAAATCCATCGTTTTTGCTCACCATGCCATTCCAGTTTGAACCCAGCCATATGCAAATCAGTCTTGACCCTGTGCCTCATGGGAACAGTCCAGCCCGAACTGCCAAGCCAGGTCCTCCCTGGACTGGAAACAAGCATCCTAGGACCGGTTTCGGGGTTTCACCCTCTTCAGCCAGGATAGCTTGATTCCAGTGGCATGGAGAGCACGGGACCCACGTCTGGGCATACCCGTCCCACTCGGGGTGACAAATGCAAAAACAACAGTTGATGGACAGAATGCAGAACTATGTCATACATTCACCCCAGTACAGAGATCTGGGCCTAAATCCATCGTTTTTTTGCTCACCATGCCATTCCAGTTTGAACCCAGCCATATGCAAATCAGTCTTGACCCTGTGCCTCATGGGAACAGTCCAGCCCGAACTGCCAAGCCAGGTCCTCCCTGGACTGGAAACAAGCATCCTAGGACCAGAGTCAGCCATGAGTGGCCTATCGGCTGCATGGCTACAATAGTAGTACCTCAGCTCACGTCACGTTGTGCGGTATACCATCATTCATATTAGTAATCATATCATCTGCCTTGTTGTAGTAGTCAGGGTGAAAGTGAAATTGAGCATTTGCCATTGATTAAACAGAGTATGGCCATAATAGAAAAAGAGAAAATTGTGTAGTACAGCTGCCCCACCAGTAGTAAAGTAACGCGAGTCTTTGACACGAGTATGTCTGTCTAGGGCACAAGCTGAGCTGGCATGCCTACAATATTAATTTAGCTAAACAAGAGAGAGAAGAAGAATACTTGTCTACTCCATAGTGCCTAATGTCTGAAACTCTAATCACATCCAGTCTTAGGGGCAGAGGAGTCGAGGATACCACAATTGTAATGTACTGTTAGTGCTACTGTGCCACTATAATTTTATGTTAATAATTTTATGTGTTACTCTTTAGCTAAAAGTATTGGTTACAATTGTCTTTTTTCTTTCTTGATATAGCTACTCCATCCCAACCCACTAGGCAGGAGATAGCAGCCAAGACCTGGCAATGGAAGCTGGAGGCCATCAGGGCAGAATATCGGCAGCTGGTGGCTCTGGCAGAGGAGGAGGAGGCAGCAGCTGCAGGATCCAATGCCCCGTGCCCAAGCCAGGCCCCCCCAGTGCCTCCGGTGGTACGGTGCCGTGGTCCGTCAGCCGCCCGCCTCAAGTCAGCCACTGCTGCTCTCACCATTCTCGTAAAACCTTTCAGCACCGCATGCTCCTCCAGATGGCGCACCGGGAGGCCAGGATGGAAGAGCGTTTTGACTAGCTTGAGAGAAAGAGCCCACCCCTAGATGATAGACCACTCTTGCCCGTTTTTTCATCTTTTTTTTGGTGGATCGGACTTGGTGGGGAGAAGGTGGTAATGTGGGAGTTGGGGAAAACTTGGGTGTTCTTTTTTTATGGACATTTGCATTTTTATGGACAATTGAACTTACTTTAATGGACATTGGTTGGGGTTAGGGAGACGGGTGGGTCAGGTGTTCTAGTTTATTTGTTAGGGGAATAAAGTTATAGTTTTACATATGATTTAAATCTTTTTTGCGGGGTTACTCTTTTACTTCGCACTGTTTCCTTTGCTGCAGGGCCACAGCCATTTTTTGAAATCTGCCAATATTGTAATACACCAACAGATAGATGTGGTACCCTCACTTGTCCTACTACTGTCAGTCTCTCCTCCTAGTCTATGCAGTCTGCAACTAACCCCTATGGACTCGGAAGGGGTGTGGGTGTGTGAATTATTAATTTCCATAGTATATAGATTATTGCATCTTGAATGAATCCCATACACTTCTCTCTTTCCTGCGATGATTAAGCGAAGCGATGGCTGCATGCTGATGGTTTCCCAAGGTGCCATGGTGGTGGTAGTAGTAGACAGTCGGAGCATGCTAGTGGACTTGTCAAATACTAGAAGCACCAGATTCTGCAGCGAGGTTCCACTCCATCCTAGCCAAACTCAAACTGTAGGATGAGGAATATTCATCGCAGAGAACTAAATAATTAAATTTACAAACTGAGTTAATGTCGTTTGATATGCAAGCTTGCAAAAAAAATGAGACAGTCACCTGAGGGAGACAAGACTGAGTACCACTAGCAGTACACAAGAAGAAGACTGCCAAACGAGAAAACATGATAAGCAATGCTAAAGTAAAATAAAAAATGATCAAAATGGTGGGCTAGTACAAGTTACAAACTGAAGTCGACTTGAGCTATGAAGTTGAGTGGACAAGCGTAACCCTTAGTGCTGGAAGGATAATAATGCTGGCAATTATGATGGATTATGTTTCTCTGACAAAAATTTGAATATCGAATACTGTCTGTGCATGGGTGGGCAATCTAATATATACATTGCCAGTGTGGGCTATAGTTATACTTAGAGCAGTACTTAAGAAGATGCTCGACCTGCCTGCCCTTGAGTTGGTGTTGCTTTCATCACATCCGCCCCACCAAGTGTGTGATCAATTAATGGTATAAATTTAATTTAGTCACATCAATAAATCACACAGCTCAGGGGAAGAGGGTTAGGGGTTCGATGAATGGATGTGAAGGGGGATTTGAGGGAAAGGTTTGACAAAGACAAACACTACTACACAAGGAAAACACATTCATCTTGGTGGCCGAATCTCATAAATATGTTATGGTTGAAAAGGAAATACATGCATGATGATGAGTACTAGACTAGTACAGGTAAATTAATTTTCCATCTGCCCCCAGAGAGACCCAATTTACATTATGTTCTTGTAGCAGGCTTTGAAAGATAGCAAATAAATTTACAATATCTGTAGGAGTCAAGTAAACAAACATAAACAATAAACACAGTTGTAATGATTGAAGAGAAAAAAGGATACGGTATTGCCAAATTGGGAGTTGCATCTCTGCATTCCTCGTGGACTGTCCGTTAATCGTGGGTGCCTGGCGGATGCGGTTCGGTAGGGTAAGTGTGAGTTGTTTTTCCAGTATGGTGTAGGGTAAGGGCCTGTAGATGGAAAAAAAATGATATTGAAGCATCAAGGGAAAAAGTTAAACTGCATAAAGGAGTGCAACAAGAAGACTTTGTTTCAGAGGCAGCATGGCTAAAGGCCTGTTTCCGGCAGTTACCTTCAATAACAGGACGCCCACCCAACCTCCACTTAGCTTCGAATCTGATCCAGACAGCACTGAGCACAAACACACACAGCAACATGGCATTTTCCAAATTAAGTAAAAAATCAATGCACCGCTATTAGTCAGTCATGCCACACTCACCACCACCACCACTACACAGACATGTATAGGTCTGGTGTTGTTGTTGTTTACCTTTAGGCCACTTCAAAGACATCATCATCCAAATCGGTTGGTTTCAGTGAATTTGAAAACTTCCATCTTCTTCTGGTGTCAGATTTGGAAGTAGTCATGCTCATTCCCACACCCTGAGTCATTCCATCATCTCTGATCCTCCTGAGTCTGACTCCGACTCCGAGTATGGCGTCCAACTCCGTACCAACAGTGTCCCGAGTGAGTAGCGACTCAATGCAATGGATCGGCCTGTAGTAGTACAATTATGTTATTGAACAACAAGAAGGGAAAAATTGACTTGACTGAGTCACTTTTTGTGTGTAGAGTACACTGTCTAGAGTAGAATAGATTTGTGTTTGCCAGCTTTGCATTAACTAAGTGACTGGTCAGGTCTGAGTCTTTGAGGAGTATAAGTAAGCAGAAAACAATTTAAAAAAAAAGCAGTGTGGACAGTGTGGAGTGGACCCGGTGAAGGAATCTCGCTATCCGATCTTTCAAAGGGGAAGGAAAAAAAATAACCGTCAGGGGAAAATTATTGATCAGCAGTCGGTGAGCCACCACAACATTGTGAATCTCAATCATCATCACTAAAAACATTAAGCGTAACAAACAATCACCCAGTCTCACACTGCCTGCTGCCATCACATGAGTCTTCTTCTCAAGTCTCAACTCAAGTTGACAGACACATGATTGATGATGATGACATAGATATCATCATTCTCAAGTTGACATCACAACAAACAACAATCACTCAGCTTACAATGCATGCCATCATTTACCTGTTCTTCTGGTGTGCTCACCGAGATCGATTGGTGGCACATTGCAGAATGCAGATCATCCATTTCTTTGCTTTAAATCGATTAATAATCTCACATGTGGGGCAGTCCCTTTAGACTAGGAGGAAAGGATAAATAGACAGATAGTCAGGGCCCAGGGTTGGAGGCAGAGGCAGGCACACATTTGTTTGCATTCTCCATCAAATGTCTGGCTTGAGGGAAATGGCTTTAGGGCAAGTCGGGACTTCTTCACTGCACACAGTTGCAACTCCAATCCGGCAATAAAATGTGTCTAAGAGTAAGACGGTGGGGATGGATTGGTCAACCAGACACACACAAATAATAAAGTAAATAATGTTCCTTAGCTATATCTTTTTTTGGGGGGGTTTTTTGGGCGTCAAAGAAAGAAAGAAAGTAACTAGAAAGCCTAGTTGTCAGGGAAGTAGAGCTCGTCCTCAAACTCTGGTGGTTCACCCAGAAGTAGGTCACCTAACACACTACTTCCAAGACCTGAGTCTCCGTCATCATCTTCCTGCTGTGGTACTTCAGGTATGGTGTAATCCGTTGGTATAAAGTGCTGATTCATGTTGATCATGGTTAACTTCTCCACGGTTTGGGGCAAGAGACTGGTTCTTCTCACTGTCAGAACGGCACCAGCAGCACTGAAAACTTGCTCAGCAGAGACACTTGCTACGGGGCAAGCCAGATGGTTTATCGCCAGCCTGCTGAGCACTAGCCATTGGCACCTTTTCCCATACCAATACAGCAATGGGTTTTGATCAAAGTAGACCTCTGTTGGGTCATCCAGATAGGCCTGGGCCATCCCCTCAATGGTAATGGGTGCTCCGCTTTGCTCAGCCTCTTTTGCCTTTGACTCAGCACTGGACTTAAGCCCTGCCAGTAGAAACCATTCCTTTGCCAATTTTGGGGCTGATGCTCCTGTTCTTGTTGTTGTTGATGTTGTTCTTGCTGTTGTTGGTGGTTTTGGCTGCTGTGAGCCAAGCACACTGCCCACAGGCTCTGAAGTTGAACTTGAAGGCTGCCCTGCAGTACTTGTTGTGCCCTCGAGGAGCGGGCCTCTAATTCCCGGCCTTTCTTTTTCTAGCTGACTGACTTGCACAGCTTTCCAAGTTTTGTAGCTGGCAAAATCCCCGTCTGAAACAGGAATGAAAGTGTCCAGTAATGGTTTGTACCGTGGTTCAAGAATTGTGGCACAAATGTAATGGTTGGATGACACAAAGCCTCTTTGCACCCTTGTATTTTTAGATAAGCTTAGGATTAAGCTCGCCACCAACTCATATGCTTCTTTTTTTCCTCCACACCTGCGTATATTGCAGACTCCTCCTTTATCTGTTCCTGTAGCATGTGCAACAATGGAATAGCTTGGCCCATGGTACAATCCTCGAAAGAAAGCAGCATCTCTGTCAGGCATTTAACTAGGCCCCATTGGTCCATCTAAATGATCATGCCTTTCACAGTTGCATCCCCTCTTTGCTTGACATATTTATTGATTGGTCTGTACTGCTCAAACAGATGTTCAAGCATGTAATAAGTTGAGTTCCAATGTGTTGGCACCTCCTGGATGAGTGCTTTAACTGGCATTCTATTATCACGTTGAATGATCCTCAGTTGCTTTCAGGCTTTAAAAGAATGGCTGAAATGTGTGCAGATTCTTCTGACCCGGTCTTCTTTTTTCAGAAAGTCTTGAACAATGATGTTAATGCAGTGTGCCAAACACAGGACCCTGAAATAGCCACCATCGGCCATGGCCTTAAATATATATCACTGCCATTCCCTGTGGCAACAAAACCAATGTTAAGCCCTCTTGGTCGCAGCCATTCAAAGACCTTAGTGTTAAAGTCTTACAAAATGTTTGCAGCAGTATGGGATCTCTCAATGGCAAACATGGCTACTGTAGCATGCTTCTGAGCATCATTAAAAATATCAGCAGTCGATAGAGCTGGCAAAATGCTGGCATGGTTGGAGAAAAGGGAGCAGGAAGAGAGATGGGTGCCTAGACTGACACTCGGCAATAAGCAGCATATCTCAGATCCGCAAGCTGTTGCAGATGCATTTGCGGATCATTTGGAAGCGGTCTATACCTCCTCGACTACCGCCATGGCGGACGACTACCGACAATTGCTAGCCGACATTCAATTGCCTACCCTGTCCACGGAAGACAGAGAGACATTGGAAGAGGATCTCTCGGATGATGAGATCCGCTTGCCAATAAATAGTATCCAGTCAGGAAAGGCGATGGGACCCGATGCGGTCCCCATTGAATTCCTAAAAACAACGGCTTCACATGTCGCACCTCACCTGCGAGAAATGTATAATGAGAGTTACAAAATAGGAGTTCTACCGGAGGACCAAAGGCTGGCCTCCATTGTGGTTATTCGTAAGCCAGGGAAGCCCGCGGAAAGCTGCGGATCTTACAAGCCGATATCGCTCATAAACGTTGAAGCGAAAATCCTTGCGAATCTCCTGGCGTCTCGCCTGATCTCGAGGATCCCGTCATTGGCCCATGCAGATCAGTCGGGCTTCATGCCTGGCTGAAATACCGCATTAAACATCCATCGCCTTCTTATGTCCTTGGCCGCAAACAACTTATAGAAGAAGACGGAGTGGTATTATCACTGGACGCCAAAATGGCGTTTGACTCCATAGAATGGCCGTATCTCTTTGAGGTCCTCCGGCGCCTTGGGTTTGGCCCGAATTTTATGAACTGGGTTAAGTTGCTCTATACCGACTTAAAGGGCCAGGTCAGGGTCAACCACCGTCTGTCTAGAACATTCTCCCTGAAGAGAGGCACCAGACAGGGATGCCCCCTGTCTCCCCTGATTTTCTCACTAATTTTAGAACCACTGGCCTCATGGGTGAGGAGGGATCCACTGATTAGAGGGTTGAAGTGGGCAGAAGGACAGGAAGACAGAATATCTCTTTACACAGATGCTATTCTGCTGTATCTAGCGTCCCCTTATAAATCGGTGCACAGAATCATAAATATTTTTACAAACTTTGGGAAATATTCTGGCTAGTCGATAAATTGGACTAAATCGGTGATTTTTGCAATTCAGGGTCAGATACCAAAACTCCCCACAGGGTGTGAGGTGGAAATAGCGACCATAGGATTCCGATACCTGGGAGTGTATATAACTCCAGACCTTTTACGACAAAAACCTGGCCGTCCCGCTGGAGAGACTTCGTAACGATGTCAAACATTGGAGGCCACTTCCCCTCTCCTTACTGGGTCGAGCTGCCCTTTTCAAGATGCTGGCGCTTCCCCGGTTCTTATATCTCCTTCAAAACTGTCCACATAAGGTCCCCGACTCCTACTTTAGGAACATAGAAAGTGAGGTTAGAACTCTGCTCTGGGATGGGAGAGCGCCCCGTATAGCATTGCATAAATTGACCAAGGGTTGGTATGATAGAGGTATTGCACTCCCCGATATGCGACTATACTATTGGGCCTCACAATTAATAGTGGTGAATCATTGGATATACCGCTCACCGTTGGACCCAGCATATCTGTTGGATAAATATCAAATGGGCAGGGAGGGTTACCTAGGAGCCCTCTACTCGAAAGTCCGGAAAGATCGATACCTGGGCCCAACAGCCCACACCGTAGAGATATGGCGCCAAGCTAATAGACATCTCGGATGGTGGGACCGACTGACTCAAGCCACTCCACTATAGTCCACCCAACAACTGGGGTCACTATGTCACCAACCGGGCTTTGATAAGTGGGATACCATTGGCATCTCTACAATAGGCCACCTAGTGAAAAAAGGGAAAATAGTAACATTCAGGGAACTAGGGGAACAGTATGAATTAGCTCAGGGGAGATTTTTCGTTTTTACAGATCCGCCATGCCCTTAAAGCAGCTATATTAGACCTAGCAAATATACCAGAGTCCTGCCCTTTAGAGGATCGATTGCTCTCGGAACCTATGTCAGAGAAAGCTGTATCGTTGACATATAGGAAATTATGCAATAACTTGCCGGATCCGTTTCACACTCTTCGAGAGAGGTGGCAAGCCGATATCGGGCAAATCGAAGATGATGATTGGCAAACAGCACTAATGTCCCCGAGAGAAGCAGCCATTCCTCTAAGGCTCCGCTTGATTCAATTAAAAATCCTCCACAGAACATACCTAACTGGGGTCACGCTAGCAAAAATAGGGAACAGACCAGACACGATGTGTCTCCGCCGCTGCTGTCAAGAGGCAACCTTTTACCATATTACATGGGAATGTCCCCGCATACAAATTCTATGGGAGAAAGCTACACGATACATGCAGAGGGCACTAAGTAAAGAGATTAGCCTTACGCCACATTTAGGGTTCCTTAATATATGGGAGGCTACGGACCTAATGGAGGTGGAACAACAAATGACCACACTAGGATACACATTAGTAAAACGGGCAATTGCAATGAAGTGGGGAGTGGGAGAGGAGCCATCGCCGAAAAGCTGGGCGCAGGAATTAGACAAATGTATGATAGCGGAAAAAGAAGTGTTCAAATCCAGGGGTTGTCCTAAGAAGTGGGATAAAAAATGGGGCAAATGGAACATGTATCGAGGGGAGCTGTGTACATCGCCCACTAAGGATATAGAAATGAGACAGAATAACAGAGATGAGACAGGAGCAAGGGCTGATATAGTGTTGATTCCTTCGAATATATGAATGTTGTAAGTGTGGTGAATTCATGCAATTAACCGATGTGTAATGTACATGTTTTGTTATTTTTTTCCCACACCAATAAAAACATTTTTTTTTAAATGTCAGCAGTGTCAACACCTGCAGATGTCTTTTCTCTACACCTCCACAAAAGAGATCCAGTGTGCAGTGATGCACATGTAATCAATGGATTGGTGTTGGACTTGCCCCTTTTTGCAGGGTCATCCCTGAACTTTTTGCCTTCCTCCTGGTATTTTTTCTGACCTGGTGTTGGTGGTTTTAGGACTCTGGGCACTTTATCACTGCTGTCCAGTGTTAAAGTGTATGTGCTCTATATGGTAAACTTGGTAAAATTGGTCTACACCTGTTTGGCGTATTTACTTTACCTATCAGTCCCCTGTAAAGTGATATCTCATATACCCGGGGCCAGTAAATTAAATGCTACTGGTGAGCTTGCAGGGCTGCTTGCGCCACCCACCAAAGCAGCCTTTCAAACCTGTCTCAGGCCTCTACCATTGCAGGGCCTGCACGTGCAGTTTACTGCCGCTGTGACGTGGCACATAAAGTGGTTGCCACGTCTGTGACTCCCCTTTTACTACATATCAGTCACCCCTAAGGTAGGCCCTAGCTAGCCCTATGGGCAGTGTGAGCTGTAGGTAAAAGGTCAGACATGTGCCTTAACTGTGTGGCATGTTCTGGTAGTGACAAACAGCCATTCTGGATTCTCACTACTGTGAGGCTGCCCTCTCATAGGAATGCATTGGGGATTCCCTGATATGTGTTTCAGTGGTAATTCCTGACATGAGAGGAGTAGCGTGATCAAGTTTGGTATTTATTATAGTGGTAATAAATGCTGCGTAATGGTGTTCGCAGATTTATTATCACTATTTTAGAAATGCCACTTTTAGAAGTGGGCATTTCTGTGTGCTATCATGTGTCTGTGTGCCTGCCTGTTGTGTATTGCATGTCTGGCTCTGGAGTGACAGAGATTGGGGAGGTGCAGTGGCTCCAGAGGGGCTGGGTGAGTCAGCGCTAGGCGGAATAGGCCAATCTGCATTTGGAGTGGTGGGAGGAGTAGCACCTGGGACTGAATGGGACCTGCCTGCCTGCCTTCCACAATGCTGGCTCCGCCCCCCTGTGGTGTGTCTGGGGCCAGAGCCTGCACTGACAATGGGTACTGTTGTGCACTTGTTAAGTGCCCCCCAGGACTGGTTTGGACTAGGTCCAGTGCCCTGTGCCAGGGCAGAACAAAGACCTTAGGGGATATAAATATTGAGGCTGTGACCCCATGGAAAGTGTGCTGTTGGTGCTTACTTGGACCAGAAGATACTGCCAGGAGGTACCGCCATGGGGCCCAGCTGCTGCCCTCTGCTGGGAGGCCCTGCGTGCTGGCCTACCAGCTGGCGCCTTGCTGGTGTCCCTGGCCTTGAGGAGGCTCAAGTGCAGGAGACGCACTTTCTGCCAGGGAGGGCTAAGAGCGCTGCCTGCTCCCTGTCCGGTCTTCAAGTGGGAGACAGGCAGGGCGCTTCAGATTTGCCTATTTGCCCTTGACCTGGGCTGGGAGCCCTACAGGATTCCTGCCCCGGTGTGCTGGAGCCCCCAGAGTGGGCTCGTGTTGCAGTGGTGGGGGAGGTCTGCCCCGCTGTTTGAGGGAGACATGAGGCGCTGAAACGCAGGAGCCACAGCTCACTGCAACTCCGCAGGAAGCCCCCACCACAAAAGGAAGTCAGGCGAGTAGAGCCTGACCTGGGAGGAAGACGCGCCTGAACCGGAAGACAGGCAAAGATTGCCTGGCTGTAGGTGGGGCTCTCGGGAGAACGAGGAGAGCCCCCTGGAAGTCAGGCAGAGGTGCAGCCTGTTTGTGGGCGGGGCTCCCATGACGACGAGGAGAGCCCCGCGTGTCTGCCAAAGCTGAAAGAGGCGAGAGGAGAGCCTCACGAGCCCAAGGAGATGAGAGAGGCTGCACGGAGCGGACTCGACAGAGACTTCGCTCCGGGTCCTACTGCGGCGGCCCTTTCTTGTCAGTGGAGGAGCGGCCAGGTATTTCTTTAAACCCGGGCCGCAGTGGTGAAAGGCTCCACAGTTCTGACCTTGTGCAGCTGCACCGCAGGGACGCGGGCAGCTGCAGCCATACCAAATAGCGTGGGCATTGTTGTTCAGGACCGCTCAGTGTGAGACCTCGACGGAGGCCCCTGGGACTATGCATTCCTGTTTGAAGGCGGGCAGAAGGCCCAGAAGCCTACCAGGGTAGCGAGCAGTAGCTCTGGGGATTGTACAGTGAAGGGATCACCTATCAGTAATTGCCCTGGTGCCCTGCAGAGAGATGTACCATAAGGGTGATATTATATTATGTGCAACCTAATAATGTTTACGATGGGTGCACTCCACCAGTGTTGTGGGCAGTAATGGTGTTAGCTGATGATGAGGGGCCTGATGTGCAGAATGTGATAGGCTCTCCTAGGTAATGCTATGATGGTTACGCCTAATGATTCTTACTAGGGTACACTGATGATTAGGATGCATGTATGCCTAATGTATTTATGCTCACTGTACCTTGCCAGTAGCTACTGGTGGTTTTACTAAAGGTGGTGTGCTAATTGTACCCTTACTAGTAGTTACTGGTTGCTTTTGCTAACAGTGAATTGTGAGTTATGATGGTGATGACAGAGGCCCGATTGGCCCTGTAAGTGTATATAATCCCTGTAAAGTCATACCTAGTGCCAGGTGGCACAGTGAATATATGTGATTGCGTTCTAATGTGTTTTATGAGTAATACAAATGCTATTTTTTATATAACCTTGTGTGGAGTTTCTTTTGTTTTATGAGTAATACAAAGGCTATTTTTTATATAACTTTGTGTGGAGTTTCATTTGTAGTGTGCTTAGTGTGTCGCTGCTGTGTGAGTGTGTTGCCCAAATGCTTTACACATTGCCTCTGGGATCAGCCTGACTGCTCTTCCAAGCTACCAAGGGGGTGAGCAGGGGTTATCTTCAGCGTGTAACTCCCTTGCCCTGACTAGAGTGGTGGTTTCTGCCTGGCTTAGGTGCTAGCCCTAGCCACCCAGAAATCCCATTTCTAACAATTGGCAGCTGGTTCACATGTCTGTTGTCAGATAGATAGTGTGAACAGCACTCTACTGCAAAGCTTGTCCAAACAATTCCAGCACGTCGTTATGTAGCTCCGGAACAGCAACTCTGGCGAAATAGGACCGGCTGGGAACCTTCCATTTCGAGCAGATGGCTGCCACAAATTCAAGAAAACCCACCCTTTCCACAAAAGAAAAAGGGAGGAGGTCCAGCGCTAACATTTTAGCCAGCTTCGCGTTGTACAAACATGCCGTTGGGTGGTTGAGTTCGTACTGCCCCCCTCCGGCCTAAACATGCCGAGAATGGTAGCCTGGATTTTTTTCTTTTCTGGTACCACCACTTATGTAGGTCACTTCTTGAGAACAGACATTGGTATGCTCAATGCGCATTTCGGTCCGGCAGTCACTGTACTCTCTTGCCTTGAACCCCTTGGTGTCTTGACCTGACTCTTGTGCCATTGCGATGTTGCTGATGATGGTGTGGGTGATACCACTGCACTGCGGGGGACAGGGCTGCTTTGTGTACTGGCGAATATATCTCTCTTCTTCACCTTCCACCGTGATAGGATCTTCACCCCCACCACCAACAACACTTGTAGTTTTTTTGCCGCTAAGGTGCGCCTCACACTTGATCAAGTGGTGTTTTCTCAAATGGGTTGTTTGGCCTACGGTACCATAGTTTTTACCCTGCTTACCCCGACTAACACTTGCTCCACAAATGGAGCATATAGGAATGTTCAGCTCCTTTTGGCTAACCGAAAAGAAGTCCCAAACTGGGGAGGTCAACTTTCTGACGCTGCTGGTGCTACTTGCAATGTCGGATGAACTGGTAGGTGGGCGTGATGTTTGACTCTCTGCAGTACCTACTTCTACTGAGGTGGTTGTGGGGGAAGTAGGTCACTGCCGGGACTTTGTAAATATGGCAGCTGGAGGTGGTGTTGGTGGTATCTGTGTTGGTGGTATCAGTGCCACATCCCTCACAGCAATTTGGTATGGGGTAATGTCGGTCTCTACTGGAGCAGGGCTAACGTCCATGATGACTGGATCGTCATCATCCTCCCCTTCTACATCTACCTCCATAACTCTAAGGCTTTCTGGAACCTTCATTTTCCCTAGCCTTGTCTCGTGGGCATGGCGTGTCTCACTGTCAGACTGAGGCGGGATCCAAGTGGTGTCTAATCATCAGGAAGGGGGGCTTGGAGAGAAGTTGATGGACTAACCCTCCTTTTCCTTGCTGGGGATCTGGCAGACAATGGATCTTCTGAAGGAGTGGCTTGCTCTTCTTCCTCAGCAGGAAGGTCGATCTCCTGAACTGCCCCTACTTCGGGGGGAACTACTACTATTGGTGGTGGTTGCGGCTGTTGTTGCCCACTTATCTGAGTTTCCTGCATAGATTGGCTACTACTTTGCGATAACGATAAGTCAATTTCAACGTCACTGCTCGTCGGCGTTGTCGTGAATAGACTGGCTGCCTCTGCGACAGACATGGGCTTGGGCCTAGGTTGTTGGGGTGTGTCCGCTGATGCGGGGTTGCTGCTCCCAGCTTGCTCCACAGAGACCACTGCTGCAGGCGCAATTTTTGGTTTCCCAAAAAATATCTTGGGCCACATACCGGTGGTGGTAAGTGGCAGTGCCTTCTTCTTCTCACTGGCAACTGTGACTTTCTTGGTACTGGTACCTTTCTTTGGGGCCATCTTGCGGCTATCAGTTAGCACGCAGCAGCACTTGTCTTAGATTCACAAGTTGAAGAGATGCCTGTGGTCACACGTCACGTGACGTTGTGCACAGGGCGCAGGCCTTCTGTCTGGTAGCACAATGGGTGATGTTGTCTCCTCCTCTTGTGCACCTAAAAGCAAAGAAGCAAGAAGAACATCAGTGAAACGTGGCATTGTTGTAGTTCAATTACTAGTACATACATATATAATATATATATTTAGTGTGTGGTCACACTTGTTAGTGTTACCTCAGTTATTAAAAAAATTAACAATACAGTGTAACCATTTGTGAGACTTTGACAACAACAAGGGCTTTCATGGTGTATTGTACAGTACAGTACACTTAGGAAGGATAGGAAAGAAGAAGAACAACAAAAATACAAATTTAACAGTTTGGCATTGAGCATCATGTGGGATGCGGCAGTGGCACTCAGGGAGCTGCAGCTGACAAATGACAATGGAATGGAGCAATCCCTAGACAATGAATACTGTTGTGCACGTCATCATATAGCAGACATGGGGTTAATGGTTCATTGATGCCAAATTATGTTACTTTGAAACTGAAAAAAAAAAAATTTTTGAAAAAGAAATTTAAAAAGTTTTATTTTAAACTTTGAAAAATAGGGAAAAAAATTAAAATATAAAAAAATTAAACAAATTAAACAAATTGGAAAAAATTAAAATTAAAAAAAGAAATTTAAATAAACAAAAAAATAAAATAAGAAATAAAATACATAAATAATTATAAATAAGCAAAAAATAAAAATTACCCTCAAGCGTCTAATTATTAATTTATTAAAGCTGCTATTATCTCATTGATCGACCATACATGCAAGCATATGGCAAAGGGGCACACTGGCTAAACGCACAAAATGGCTGCCAGCCAGTGCCACATGGTCATCATCAACAACAACAAGAAGGCATTTAAGAACAAAAAGAAGACATGCAGGCCAATGGCAGAAGCACACTGGCTGCCTACACACAAAATGACCGCCAGCCACATGACCAGGCCACAACAAGAAGCAATAAGCCAAGGGGAACAAAGGGAAGACATGCAGGCCTATGGCAAAAGCGCACTGACTGCCTTCACAAAATGGCCGCCAGCCACATGGTCACAACAACAACAAGCAGAAGGCCCGGAAGACAATGAACACAAGCAGGTCTAAGGAGAACACAGACTTTACAAAATGGCCACTGCCACGTGGGAAACCAAGGCAAATGCATTGCTGGCCTACTTTCAAACATACTCACACACTGGCCAGACAAAGGAGGCATGCTTGCTAAACAACACATCTTTAATGCAACAATGCCAAAAATGAAAATCCACCGGACTAAGTTTGCAAGTTACAACCACACACATCTAACAAAGGCATTTCATAAATTTGATACACATGAAAAAAAAGTGAAATACCACAAAAAACACATGTATTTTAATCAAATGTCATTCAATAGACACCACAGAATCAGTTGTTTCATGCACCCATGATGAGTAGCTCTGGGCCTATTGGCTGGTAAACCCATTGGCAGACTAGGCCGCATAATGAATCAATTCAAATCAATACTGCAAATTTATTAAAAACATGGAGAAAATGTAGTGAACTGTGCTACATTTTTGCTGAATAAAAAAATGCATGCAAAACAACAACCAGCAAGAAGACATGGCCACAACAAAGAAGACATGCAGGCCTAAGGCAGAAGCACACTTGCTGTCTTCACAAAATGGTCCCCAGCCACATGGCCAGGCCACAAGAAGAAGCAATAAGCCTACAAGGGGAAGACAATGCAGGCCTATGGCAAAAACACACTGGCTGCCTTCACAAAATGGCAGCCAGACACATGGCCAGGCCACCACAAGAAGCAATAAACCTACAAAGGGAAGACAATGCAGGCCTATGGCACAAGCACACTGGCTGCTTTCATAAAATGGCTGCCAGCCACATGGCCAGGCCACAACAGCAAGAAGCAATAAACCAAGAGGAACAAAGGGAAGACATGCAGGCCTATGGCAAAAGCACACTGACTGCATCCACAAAATGGCACCAGCCACATGGTTACAATAACAAGCAGGAGGCCTGGAAAACAATGAACACAAGCAGGCCTATGGACACAGACTTTACAAAATGACCCGTGGCCACACTGGGAGCCAAGGCAAATGCTAGGGCCTACTCTTACAAACACACTCACATACTGGCCAGACAAAGGAGACATGCTACACAACACATATTTAATGCAACAATGCCAAAAACTAAAATCCACAGGCTAAAAAGGTTTGTAAGTTACACCACGCACATCCAACAAAGGCATTAACACACATGAAAAAAAAGTGAAATACCACAAAAAACACATGTATTTTAATCAAATGTCATTCAATAGACACCACAGAATCAGTTGTTTCATGCACCCATGATGAGTAGCTCTGGGCCTATTGGCTGGTAAACCCATTGGCAGACTAGGCCGCATAATGAATCAATTCAAATCAATACTGCAAATTTATTAAAAACATGGAGAAAATGTAGTGAACTGTGCTACATTTTTGCTGAATAAAAAAATGCATGCAAAACAACAACCAGCAAGAAGACATGGCCACAACAAAGAAGACATGCAGGCCTAAGGCAGAAGCACACTTGCTGTCTTCACAAAATGGTCCCCAGCCACATGGCCAGGCCACAAGAAGAAGCAATAAGCCTACAAGGGGAAGACAATGCAGGCCTATGGCAAAAACACACTGGCTGCCTTCACAAAATGGCAGCCAGACACATGGCCAGGCCACCACAAGAAGCAATAAACCTACAAAGGGAAGACAATGCAGGCCTATGGCACAAGCACACTGGCTGCTTTCATAAAATGGCTGCCAGCCACATGGCCAGGCCACAACAGCAAGAAGCAATAAACCAAGAGGAACAAAGGGAAGACATGCAGGCCTATGGCAAAAGCACACTGACTGCATCCACAAAATGGCACCAGCCACATGGTTACAATAACAAGCAGGAGGCCTGGAAAACAATGAACACAAGCAGGCCTATGGACACAGACTTTACAAAATGACCCGTGGCCACACTGGGAGCCAAGGCAAATGCTAGGGCCTACTCTTACAAACACACTCACATACTGGCCAGACAAAGGAGACATGCTACACAACACATATTTAATGCAACAATGCCAAAAACTAAAATCCACAGGCTAAAAAGGTTTGTAAGTTACACCACGCACATCCAACAAAGGCATTAACACACATGAAAAAAAGTGAAATACCACAAAAAAACACATTTTGTATTTCAATCCAATGCCATCCATGCCCTAAAGGATGTTTAAATTCAACAGACAACACAGAAACAGTTGTTTCATGCACCCATGAGTAGCTCTGGGCCTACTGGCTGAAAGGCCAATTGGCAGACTACTGGGCTACATAGTAAATTAAATAAATATTGTAAATTGATTTCAAAACATGGAGAAAATGTAGTGAACTGTGCAATATATTTCCTTTATAAAAGAAGAAAAATTACTTGCAAAGAAACAATCAGGCCCCTACTGAAACTACAGGCCACCCACCACAATACATTTAAAAAATCGATGAAAAGTACAAATAAATCTAGGTGCATGGCCCCAATCAAAAAAACAAAACCAGTTTTCCAACTTAGGGGCCGATTCCGATTCGGGCCGGAAATCTCTCCGACCAATCCGGACCCGGAGAGATTTCCGACCGAATCGGACCCGTGCAGCCCGACCGAACGAGTACGATGCACACGTATGCCATCGGACTCGAGTCGGTCGGACTCCCATTGAAGTCAATGGGAGCCTGTCGTACAACGCGTACGTGGGCTCCCATTGACTCAATGGGTGTGAGGCGGACAAGGGTGCCCCCTACAGCGTGTACGCAGCGAAGCGACTCGCGCCATACACGCACAGGTAGGGGGGACCCATGGGTCCCCCCTGTGTGCGACTCGCGCGGCTACGCGTACAGGGGGGTCCGACACAGACCCCCAAAGTACGGCTCCGACTGCTCTTTCGAGCCGGAGTGCTCGGCTCAGTCGGACTGCTCGCGGCGCGCATCGTACTTACCCGGCCGGGGAACGTCTCCATTGTGCGGTGCGAGTCGAGTCCGAGCGAGTCGGTCGGTGCGGTTAGACCCGGGAACGAGTCGGTCGGAGCGGTCGGGACGCCCGGACGAGTCGGTCGGCGATTTCGCATCGTACTCGCTCGCCCGGACGCGCGTACGAATCGGTCAGGCAATAGGGCTCCGAATCGGATCCGGTTAAGCCGAATCCGATTTGGAGCCCTACCGGCCAAGATCGGAATCGGCCCCTTAGTTGTGAAATCTCAAATTCAAGGTCCTCAAATCCAATGATATATTATGCAGCAGACACAAAGAGTGATCCTTCCAGCTCCAAATCCAAATGAAATGTGACCAGAAGATGTACAAAGCACTGGGAGGAGCTTGCTGGACAGGAACAGGAAGTTGGAGACTCTGGGGCACTTCATTCCTCTTGAAAAAAAAAGTTAAAAAAGAAAAAGGACTCCTTGCACAAAAAAGTATAGCCAAATGTCAATTTGAGGAGTTATCAGGGGCGGCTCCTCCATCGGGCGGAGGAGCGTCGCCCCACTGCTTTCTCGCAGTGCGAGAAGCAGAAACATAAAATGGTAAAACTACCATTTTATATTTCTGCTTCTTGCACTGCGAGAAAGCAGAGAGTTTGGTTGGGGGTCGGGCAGGTGGGTTGGTCTGCTCTAGGGCAGGGTAGGAGTGGCTTGCCCACTGCTGAGGGTGCAGACTGTTTGGTCGGCCCTCTGGAGCCAACCAAACCAGTCATTGCGCACTCTGCCTTTTCTCCATGTAGGCTGCATGCAGCCTACATGGAGAAAATGGCCTCCCCATAGGCGCCTGGGTGGTCGGTGTCCCGACCAATCACAACGCTGGCATTGCAGCGTCGTGAATGGCTTAGGGGAGGTTGGCTGCCTGCTTCCTGTTCCTGCCAGAGGCAGGAGAGAAGGAAAGCAGGAAAACGCACGACCCGTGGACAGGTACGTTTTTTAAAATGTATTAACACCCACTGCACGACCCTCCTGCGCGACCCTCCCGTGTGACCCCTCCTGCCCCCCACACGGGAATAATGCCGGCCGCAACTGGGAGTTATTTTACTCCAAATCGTCATTTAGAGAAGGTTTTGATGGTGCTCAAGGAGAGAACCTTCTTCAGATTGCAGTCGCGGTAGATTCTGCGCATTCGGGATCGCGTTCTTCACAAACTCCTCCCTGGAAGTCCGCTGGCATGCTCGAATGACGTGTTGGCAACTGCAAACTCTCGCAGGATCATGCGGCCGCATAGCAAATCTCATGGCGCTCACGAACGGCTCGGAAATCTCGTCGGCAATTGTGGTCACCTGGTAAGCCACTCCGCGCACATGAAAATGCATTTCGGGCACGCCAACACCGTTAGGGTGTGCGGTGTATATCGGCAACTCTGCATTCTACACCGAACGCGGAGTTGCCAAAACTCTGAAACTCTGCGAGCGCAGTGGAGTTTTACGCCCAGGGTTAGACCCAATCCCCCGAGCCTAGTCTAGCAGTAATAAGGAAGAGGGGCTGCCCAGCCCCTCTGCCTCGGCCAATTTTGGCTCCGAGAACCCCATTCTCCTTGGCCCAGCCTTTATTTATTTTTTTAATTTCTTTTAGGGTAGGGGGCCCGGCCATGTACAGATGGGGCAGGGGGGCAGTGCGGCCCCCCTCCCCGGGCTGAATTTGGCCCTGGGGACCCCATCCCCCGGGGCCTGCCCATTGAAAGTTGGTGCCTCCAGGGCACCCACTCTCCACTGTGACCGCGGGGGAAGCCTGAAGTGCCCCAATGTCCCTGCGAGAGCCATTGGTTTGACACAGAGGGAGCTGCTAACATGCAGCTCATCTATGTTAAAGCAATAGTGCTCCGCTTTGAGCAAGCAAGAGCAAAATGCTCTTGCTTGCTCAAAGCGGAGCATAGTTTGGTATGGCTTGGCGGGAGCGGTAAAGCCCCCGGGACATAGCATGAGCCGGCCCTGTGGGGTGGTGATCCCCAGGGCCATCTAGGGCTCCAGGAAAGGGCAGCACAGCCCCCCTCCCTTCTTCAATTTCTCCCCGGGGAGTTGGTGTTCCGCATTGTATTTCTGAAAAGCCCCGCAGAGGTGGTTGTCCCTGGGGCTGCGGGGGAGTCCGCGCAGCCCCCCAGCATTCTTTAAACTTCCAGCCCCTGGAAGGTGCTAGTCCCCGGGGCTGGGGGGCTCCAACAGGCCCCCCATTGTTAAATAAATAAGCCCCAGGGAGGTGGTGGTCCCCAGGGCAGCGGGGGAGGCCATACAGGCCTCCCCCACATTTTTGTTCATGAAGCCCCAGGGAGGTGTTGGTCCCCAGGGCATCAATGAGCCCCAGGAGGGGGAGGGGCTGTGCACCCCCCTCCTTTATTACAATGCCCCCGGGACCTGGTCCAGCCGGGGGCCGATTAAAAACAAAGCGCGGGAGCCCATGTATCGGTTTTTAAAATGTTTCAATGGGATCCTACTGAAATCTTTTTTTAAAATGCTTTTTGGGCCCTGCAGAGTTCCTGCGGGACCCCTCAAGAGCCCTAGGGGTTCAAGGTATTTCTACCCTGCCCACTTTTCTTATTTTTAAACTTTTTTTTGGGACTCAGCTTCAAGCCGTGTCCCAAGATGGCTGCCAACACTCCCTGGTTGAAGTGTTGGCAGCTAATCAAATTTCAGTAGGATTTTGGGCTCCCAGATATCTATAGTTTTTAAACTTAAATATCTCTGAAACTACTGAACGGATTTACACCAAATTACAAAAAGTACACTTTCTGGACCAACATCTAGCTTTCTACCAAATTTGGGGTAATTCTGTTCAGCGGTTCGGGCTGTAGTCATGTTCATGTTCAAAAAATGAAAAATCCCCATAGACATCACATGGGTAAAACGCATTTTGGGACCCCCTTTTTCTTGGCCCCCACTTGATGGATCACCCTAAAACTTTCAACACAACAGCAGCTGAACCAAAAAGGGGATTTTTTTTAACATTTGTGGAAGATTTGTCAAGCGGCGCCAAAGTTATTGGCAAAACAAAAACGCTTTTCCTATGGAAACTTTGGTCTTAACTATAACTACCTACTGGCTATCACAATAGGATATATATATATAATTTTAGTACTAATCTTTATTTAAAAATAGTTTTAATCACTTCAGAAAGTAACAGTTGGAAGTGCAATTTGCTCAGACGGGTAAGTGTCACAAATAGCCATCTTCACTCAGTTCACTTCCCAGGCCTCATATCACCACCTCACACAGGCTGAGGTCAACATATAGTTACTTCAGCTCAAACTGTCTAGAGTATCAAGTCCAGCTGAGAGCACATGAGATTTTATAGCGTGTTCTTGTTAAAGTATTGTGCACTAAGCTTCTTTAGCAGAATAACAATTTGAAATCAAACTATACACGTTGTGATTAGTTCTGGCATAACTCTGGCCACAACCCAAATTTTTTGCACTTTTCTGATACTAGACTTCAGTCTTTACACGGAGCAAAGTCTCAATATTTCTGTGTTATTGTCCTGATAGACTTTATTATTGTAGTAGAGGTGAATACCATGAATGTTAGTTTCAGGATACTGAACTTTGGTAGCTGATTTATTTTTTGTACTACATATTGGGAGCCTCACCTACAAGAAAATTATGCAGCACGGTGCCGCAAGCTATTTAGCTGTGCCGTGCTTCGTCATTTTCAAAGCACAGGGATGCATCGTATTAACAACAATACGGTGCATCCCTGTGCTTTCCCCTGCACTGGCGCACAATTGGCTGTCATGCGTCAGTGAAGGCACCTTTGCGTCATTTTGCAAGGGTGCCTGCGCTGCGGGATTATTGTTTTTGTGCAGGAACAATCATTAATGGCTTTTTCCTCTTTATAAATATAATATAAACAATCCTAGGCAACTTAAAACTTGTCGAAAATCAAGTCTAAATAATGTCAATAAATAAGTGCAAGATCAGTGTACAGCCATATTGTTTAAAATGAATACATTTTATTATAAGACATGGAAACAAAAATGTTTTTAAACACAAACATAAAAAAATACAATAAACAATGTGTCATAAAAATATCACTGCATACAATCACAAAACATATACATAACACAGAATAAAGATGATATCAGGATTTGATCAAGCATTGATAATAGTGTGGTCCCAACAAGCCACACATTGTGGGTACATCTGATAATCATAAAAAATCGTATTTATATTTAAAAAGCAATAGCTGGGCTGTTGAAAAAGTGGGTAATGTACTCTACGCGCGTTTCGGCGTAACCTACGCCTTCTTCAGGAGAAACCACTTTGGCCTCTGTATAAAAACATAAAAAAACAGTACATATATTTGACAGGCTGTACATTGAAATTGCCTAGATAGGGTTCAAAAAATAGCAAGTGAGCCACGATCTCCAGAGAAGAAAAGGGACAAGAGGGGGTGACGGAAAGTCCCACGACCCAGGTGAATGTGAATAGAAGATACAGAGTGTATATGGTGTTAGAAAGAAGACGAGCGAAAAATAGTCTGTAGATAGAACACGTGAAAAAAGGAAAGAGGGATGTAATAATATATCAGAGCTGGGTAGATTTTATAGAAAGTGAAAAACCTAAAGCCCAAGAAATAAATAAAGAAATACAAAAAGTAACAGAAATTACCTGACCGGCGCCCACAAGCGCTTAAACAGAATCGCACATTTAGCAGAACTATAAGACGGTTGTCTGGAAGCAAGAAAATAGAATTCTGTTAAAAAAAAAAAGACTAAATAGAGGAAAGACATCTACCAGAAAATAGTGGATGCCATGTGAAAACTAATTACCATGATAACGGAGTATCCATAGAGATTAAGCCAAATTACAATCTTCAATGTAGGTGGTTTAGAGGTTTTGAAAAGAGATGGGAAATGACAATCTCAAAATGGAAATATCTGCAACATAGAAATGTAATAAATGTGTTAAAATGCGTACGGTGGATCAGAGAGGAAAAATACAAGTGAGCCTGAGTAAATGATGCTGTACCTTAAGGTATGATAACGAAGATTGCGTCCTTAATGGAAAGATGTACTTGTCCAGCAAGATACAAAATGAACCAGAAAATATACCCAATGAATGGAAAGGTATAGTAAATATCCGTCCTAAATGAGCAAGAAAAAGGGTACAACAAGGTGAGGCCTGGAGCGCACCAATAAGGGTAAAAAACTTGAATATATAGCGCTAATATGTATACAGATTATTGTAATTAGAATAAACAACGGCATGGGAAGGTAATGAAGTGCGAAAATGTACGATGCACACGAGGCATGGGGCTCAGACTAATAAATGTGACCCAATAGCAAAGTACCTATGGGTTATGGAAAACTTTGAACAAAGTTAGACCAGGCATCACGGATACTGAATGAAATTATAAGCAAACGTGTGAGCATGTGAATGTGTGCTCACACGGTTTAACTGCTAAAGATGGCAATACGTGTAGAGTAAAGATGACGGGCCCCACCTGGTATATGTACATAGCTGCATATATAGAAAAAGATAGAACAAGGAGTCTCCTATGGCAAGTCCTGGCGTGCCGAGAAGTCGATAAACCGGCGTCTCGCATATGGCAAACCTCGATGGAACTCAAATGCGGTGAAAAGCGTTTAAATAAGTAAGCGGCGCCCGCCCGACTGCAATGAGATGACGTGGAAACGTAAGTTGACGTAAACACCGAGTGCTATGCGTGAGAACCAAGGAAAACTCTATGGTGACCAAGTGTTGAGGAAATCTACAGAACACTGGACTGTAAACTTCCTAGAGCAGTAACTAGGGGTGAGAATAGGAAGTGAAACACTACTGAAAAAAATAAATACAGAAATAAAAAAAGGGAGAAGAAATAAATACCCCAATGCATGAAAAATACTAAAACGACTGAACTTGGAATCACGTTAAAGATAAATGCTGAGAAAATAAAAAAGGAATACGAAAAGGAGAATCAAATGAAACACGATGTAAAAAGGGGGGAAATAAAATGGGTGACCTCTAGACAGTTTCGCACTCGATTCACCGAACACCGCTCGGCTATTCACACTTCCAAAATGAATGCCCCCTTGGTAAAGCATTACCACGAGATGCAACACAAGCCTAGCGACATTCGTTGGTTTATCATTGAAAACCTTGGCCCTGGCAGTAACACCCACACAGAAGCAACACGTTTGAAACGGGAGGTGTTCTGGATCTTCACTTTAGCCACCCATAAACAGGGCCTCAATCTTGATATTCCGTGGGAAAATGCCATTAAGTATAACTCTGCTTAATTAAAAGACCTTGGTTTAGGCTGTAGTACTTATGGTCCGCTCTACATATTGAGTGGACCTAGGCCATTTGTTGTCTGTTTTTTATTATTTATTTTTGCTTTGGGTCACCCATTTTATTTCCCCCCTTTTTGCATCGTGTTTCATTTGATTCTTCTTTTCGTATTCCTTTTTTATTTTCTCAGCATTTATCTTTAACGTGATTCCAAGTTCAGTCGTTTTAGTATTTTTCATGCATTGGGGTATTTATTTCTTCTCCCTTTTTTTATTTCCGTATTTATTTTTTTCAGTAGTGTTTCACTTCCTATTCTCACCCCTAGTTACCGCTCTAGGAAGTTTACAGTCCAGTGTTCTGTAGATTTCCTCAACACTTGGTCACCATAGAGTTTTCCTTGGTTCTCACGCATAGCACTCGGTGGTTACGTCAACTTACGTTTCCACGCATCTCATTGCAGTCGGGCGGGCGCCGCTTACTTATTTAAATGCTTTTCACCGCATTTGAGTTCCATCGAGGTTTGCCATATGCGAGACGCCGGTGTATCGACTTCTCGGCACGTAAGTACTTGCCATAGGAGACTCCTTGTTCTATCTTTTTCTATATATGCAGCTATGTACATATACCAGGTGGGGCCCGTCATCTTTACTCTACACGTACTGCCATCTTTAGCAGTTAAACCGTGTGAGCACACATTCACATGCTCACACGTTTGCTTATAATTTCATTCAGTATCCGTGATGCCTGGTCTAACTTTGTTCAAAGTTTTCCATAACCCATAGGTACTTTGCTATTGGGTCACATTTATTAGTCTGAGCCCCATGCCTCGTGTGCATCGTACATTTTCGCACTTCATTACCTTCCCATGCCGTTGTTTATTCTAATTACAATAATCTGTATACATATTAGCGCTATATATTCAAGTTTTTTACCCTTATTGGTGCGCTCCAGGCCTCACCTTGTTGTACCCTTTTTCTTGCTCATTTAGGACGGATATTTACTATACCTTTCCATTCATTGGGTATATTTTCTGGTTCATTTTGTATCTTGCTGGACAAGTACATCTTTCCATTAAGGACGCAATCTTCGTTATCATACCTTAAGGTACAGCATCATTTACTCAGGCTCACTTGTATTTTTCCTCTCTGATCCACCGTACGCATTTTAACACATTTATTACATTTCTATGTTGCAGATATTTCCATTTTGAGATTGTCATTTCCCATCTCTTTTTCAAAACCTCTAAACCACCTACATTGAAGATTGTAATTTGGCTTAATCTCTATGGATACTCCGTTATCATGGTAATTAGTTTTCACATGGGATCCACTATTTTCTGGTAGATGTCTTTCCTCTATTTAGTCTTTTTTTTTTACAGAATTCTATTTTCTTGCTTCCAGACAACCGTCTTATAGTTCTGCTAAATGTGCGATTCTGTTTAAGCGCTTGTGGGCGCCGGTCAGGTAATTTCTGTTACTTTTTGTATTTCTTTATTTATTTCTTGGGCATTAGGTTTTTCACTTTCTATAAAATCTACCCAGCTCTGATATATTATTACATCCCTCTTTCCTTTTTTCACGTGTTCTATCTACAGACTATTTTTCACTCGTCTTCTTTCTAACACCATATACACTCTGTATCTTCTATTCACATTCACCTGGGTCGTGGGACTTTCCTTCACCCCCTCTTGTCCCTTTTCTTCTCTGGAGATCGTGGCTCACTTGCTATTTTTGAACCCTATCTAGGCAATTTCAATGTACAGCCTGTCAAATATATGTACTGTTTTTTTATGTTTTTATACAGAGGCCAAAGTGGTTTCTCCTGAAGAAGGCGTAGGTTACGCCGAAACGCGCGTAGAGTACATTACCCACTTTTTCAACAGCCCAGCTATTGCTTTTTAAATATAAATACGATTTTTTATGATTATCAGATGTACCCACAATGTGTGGCTTGTTGGGACCACACTATTATCATTGCTTGATCAAATCCTGATATCATCTTTATTCTGTGTTATGTATATGTATTGTGATTGTATGCAGTGATATTTTTATGACACATTGTTTATTGTATTTTTTTATGTTTGTGTTTAAAAACATTTTTGTTTCCATGTCTTATAATAAAATGTATTCATTTTAAACAATATGGCTGTACACTGATCTTGCACTTATTTATTGACATTATTTAGACTTGATTTTCGACAAGTTTTAAGTTGCCTAGGATTGCTTATATTATATTTGCTGTTTCCCTGTCCTAGAAACTATTATTAGTTTCAGGGGGTCCTTGTTGTTTTTATTTCTTTTTCCTCTTTATATGCATGCTGCAGAATACAGCAATCATAGAAAGAGGAAAAAGCGACGAGAAATAAAGGTAGATTTCTGGCGCCCGAGATATTCATCAGTTCGTAGATGGACTCGGAGCTATGTGGAGGCGTTCTCGCAAAGAGCGGGTATATTTATGGTAGATTTATTCTACGTAATTCTCCAGGATATATACTATAGGAGTATCTTCCTTGACACGACTTAGAGCAAGAAGCATCCAGCTCTTGGAAGAGCAAGATCATCTTATATATCACACGCATACTTTGATAACCCTCACTACTGGCGAAGGGGACCAAAATATACTGACCGATTTATTTAGAAGCCTGCATCTACCTGAGTCAGAAGGAGATGGCTAGCTATCGCTGGTCATAGACTTCGCTGTCCAATACTTCAATAGCTACTTTCCTTGGAGGAAGGGCATTATCTACAATTGAATTTAGTACCCCCGTTTTGATTTGTCTCTGTGACACAGTATTCTATTTGGGCGAGGTCCTGATGAAGGTGGTTCATGGTGTGTGTTATTCCACCGAAACGCGCGTCGACCACGTGCGCCCAGACCTTTTGGCTTTGGTTATCAATTTTGCCCATTGGAAACGTTTTATATCTATGTGTTCCTTATACCCAAATGTGTATATGTGTCTTGTATGACTGTGAGCGAGTGTAAGGAATGAATGTGGATTATTGTTAGATTGATTATTCTGTTGGGGGCTAAGAGTATGGAATAATTATTTTTGTATTATATTATTACATGAAATGTGTTCTTTTAATAAATGAATCTATTAGATAATTGATGTGTACTGTTTATAACAAATAAGAAAATTATAAAAATGAAAAATAAAAGGAATCTTTATAAAAAAGATGTACAAGTTCATTTGAGTATCATACTTTTGTAGTTTTGTACCTGAACCTTAACCCAGACAAGATTGAATCTTTTGTAAAGAAATATAGGTCTAAGGGGAGAGTTTTTGTCTTAGTTGATTTCTTCTTATTGCACCATTCCTACATGTAGGATTCTGACGCACTCCCAGTTTTACAAAATGTCGTAAATCTGGGAATGCCTCAAGTTCCATGGATGTTGCGTGGGAACACAAACAGCAACACCCATGGAACGCCCCTTTCACATAGAGTAATGCATGAAAGAGTCCCATATTTAAAAGGCCATGAAAAGTCACGCAGGGTGACTTAACTTGGCTGTGTAAATATGGGCAAGCCCATTGCGCTGTGGTCGCGTCAAGAAAAGTGACACACAGGCTTGCAAATAAACCTCATGGTGTCAACCTTTGATTTCCTTTTTTTGGTATAAATTGAAAACTGTAACTTGACATATATTGTAAACTCATGCCAATTTGTAGTTTTTGTATATCACCTGTCTGTGTCATACTCAATAAAGGAAGGAACTCTCTGATTCCTTGTGAAAAGAGAATGCGCTCTTTGTGAGACAGCGGAAAGAGCATTGGATACTTGCTAATTCATTGGGGTAGGCTCTAACCTCCTAACCTACCTCCATTATTGGTAGTTTTAAGTCCAGTAGGTTCACCGAACTTCAAGTGGTAGAATAAGAGAGTAGTGACTCCCATCCTTCATTACATCTTCTATATTCGAGAAGATGTAATGATCATCAGTATCAATATTAACCCTTTCTGCAGTGTATTCTAATATGTGAACCAAGCAGCTCCAAGCTCCGACCAGGATATTGATACGGGATGCCAACTGTCACTCAGTAACTCCTCCAGTGTGGGATTTTGTTACTTTAACAGTCATCTTCTGGTGGAGGTTGTTCCAATATTTCAGAATCTTCTAAATTCCATGCATTGATTAACAAGGTTGTGGCATCAGCCTTTTGTCACACATAGTAAAATCTGTAGGGAAAAAAGAATAATAAATAAATAAATAAATGAAAAGATATTAAAAACATTAAAAAAGACAGTACAGTTATGAAATTATCCAGATGTGGTGTATCACTGTCAAAATAGTGTCTGACATAAATATCACAGCATGAATGTTGTTTACAAAAATATAATCGCATTGAAGTTAATAGAAAATCTGCACCAAATTGACTGATATGTTGGTAAATGATATTTACCACACAATATTTATGTCAGATGACATTTCGGTGTCTGGTATTCTGACATACAGCCTTTATTCAAGCACAAATGCAGTATTTGGCAAGTGTGCTCAAAGGCACCCTCTCACCATGACCCAGCACAGTCTCATCAGGACATGATTTTATGACTTCTTAAGTGGAGCTCAATACACCTCAATATAGTTGATTTTCTTGAAGAAGATTAAGACTAGTATGTTGGTTATGCAGAGGTGATCTAAGGTTCTCATCCTAGAATGTTAGACACTGCTCATTAGTAGTGCAAATAGATATTCTGAATACAAACACTTGGGCTTCGATGAACACCCTGCCTCCTTGGGTAGTAATGCTTAAAGGTGTGAGGGGTTCTGTGGATTTTAGTGGCAACACAGATAACCGTTGCTGTCAATGATGGATGGATGCTCGCTATTATTGCGGTGGCTCATTGTGCATTCACCATACTCTGAGCGTAAGGTCTATATGTGCCCTTTTCTTTCTGATAAATCCTGAACCTTAGCATTTTCTGATTGGTAACGTTCGAGCATTTGAGAATATGGGGCTTAATTAGGAAAGACGTATTAAGGCTTTGCCTTTCTGCCTCTGTTCCTCTATTTGTTCATGGCACCACTTCTAACATGGCACTTGAACATGACCAGTGTCCTCCTAACATAATATATGAAAAAAACCAAAAAGAGGACACCAGTGTGTTCAGCAGTTGGAAAAACTGTGCGCCATTTGCATGATCACATTCCAGTTTCCTTCTGGCCAGTTATTTTTATATAATGTAGATTATTTGGAGACTCAATGAGCAGAGTAAACATCAGCCTTCAGGTACCACATATATTAAGACAGAAAAAAGTACCACATCAAATTGTTGTTGGGAAAGTTGGATAAGTTACCTAAAAATTCTAACAGGTCCTGCAGATCAAACCTGTCTTATGAACTGTTACTATATGGAGATCGTCAACTTCCATACATGCTGTGAGAAGTTGTGTTTCACAGTTGAAAGCTCTGGGAGGCGGAGCAGGCACTGCAAAACGTAACAGGTCTTAGCTTGCGAGCTACCAGCAGCATTTTATGTATAGACTTGAAAACACTGAGGTACTGATTGTGAGCTCCTACTGAAATTCGTTCAAGCACCTGACCTCCTGACACCGGCCACTGGACTTAGAGGTTGAGCAAATAAAAACTATAAATCTGGTTTTAAATGAGATGGGCTTTCTAGCCACCCTTGGACATGCAGATAGAGGTGGGTGTCTAGGTTATGGCTGGTATGGTAAATACACACGCCCCAATGCAAAGAAAATATATGAGTCCATCCTGGCTGTCACAGCACGTCTGGGTAGCAGGAAGAAATTCCCTGGGGTTCCTTGAGAGAAGGAAAGAGGTGAGCTCTGTCAGCCCTGAGCTGTCTGACTCTGAGCTCACTGATGACACTGCGAGGACCTTCTGCCCCCTACTGGGTCAGGAGCAAAATAAGCCATCTAGTTAAGAGGAGGAGGGCAGAGGTTAAGTGAAGCCCCAGTCCTGGCTTGCCCCCACCACACTTCTGATCCGTGTAGGACCCGAGGCAGACGAGGGAGAAGACTTCTCCCTCCTTCCACCAAAGTCTAACTACAAGTCCTTGTGTCTAGGCTACCATGAGATACAGTAATGGGGGGGGGGATAAAGTATTGCATTAATGGTGGACTTGTGGCAACAAACCTAGGGGCATATTAGCAAGGGCACTATCGCCGATTTAGCTGCACTTTTTGCCGCTAAAGCGGCGATATTCATATCGCCCTATCAGCAAACTGTCTCTAACAGCAGTTAGCGACAGTTTGCGGGCATTAGCGCCCGTTTTTTTACCGCTTTGCATGTCAGCGATATTTATCGCTATTGACATGCAAAGTGGGCGTTCCCGACGAACAAACCTGGGAAACACCCGCTAACAGGCCTATCGCCTATTAGCAAGGTGGCCATGGCCCCAGTTAGAGACGTGAAAAGTCGCACTAACCGGGGTCATCGCCATTTATTTAACACCTGCAATTAGCAGGTGTTAGCCATACCTAACATGGGGGGGTGGATTATGCTGATACGACCACAGGGTCGTATCAGCAAGGTGTTCTCCCTTCTCCATGCAACATCGCTGGTTTTTCAGCGATGTTGGCCCATTTCCCCCGCTATCGCTGGAATATTCATCGCTATAGCGCTAATCGTTGCTAATACAGCGTTAGCGTGGCGATATATTCCAGCGATAGCAGGCGTTAAAAAAAATCACGCTAAGCAGGGTTAGCGATGATTATCGCCTCTTCTTGCTAATATGCCCCCTAGTTCTACAAGTGAAGTACTAGGGCTATAACATGCTTTAACTTCACCCACACATCACTTCCCTCGTGGGACATTGTCACCATTTTACATAGAAAAAGTGTTGTCCCGAGCATGACGCATTTTTCACGCTGGTCTAGGCCTTTTGTAGCAGAAAATACCGGGGGCTAGTGGACTCTATTTGTCACGTTGTGAGGAATTTGGCTTTTTCAAGAGTATCTTGCTTTATTCTAGTTTTGTATGATTTTGTAGAATTCTTTGAATCAAAATTGGCCAGTTGACTTTATTCTTAATGTTTGCAACTTTGAATGTTCATTAGAATTGCAATGTATCTAAAGTCCATATTCACAGGCATTTTCGGTCATAAAGATACCTTTACAGTCACTGCATGCAAGGCATTCACAGAAGGCGACCTTGCAGGGGTAGTTGCATTTACTCCCACACAGTATTAGCCACTGGTCATATAATGTTACAAGTGGGTAAATCGCACCTAGTCGATGGGAAGTGGGCAAATCAAGCCATGGCTTGCTTTACAAGTTTGCGACTGGCAAAGACGTCGGTTTTTGAGCATTCCCAAACTCCTCACTGATACTTTGCAACCCTGGAAGTGTATGACGTTTTACGGGCTGGAGTAAATAGGTGTAGCAGAGAAGTGTCTCCTGGTGGGGAGGAGGGCAGGCGGGGTACGCTTTCACAAACGAGAAATAAAAGAAAAAATAACAAAAGTGTGTAATTGCACGGTCGGTGGCGCTGCCGTTCTCCAATGCACAATTTTCCCATGTGTCCAATTCCACATTTGAAATACATACACACACTAAGGCTCTTGCATTTCCAGGGTTGGGGGTGATTTGCAGGGGGCATTTTTACTCTGTCTGATAATTCCCCCTCGTACCGGTCAAAAATCATTTAATAAATGGCAGTCTACAATCAGCTGGATGTTAACTCTCACACGAAGTCCGCATCTCCTATTAGACTTCCATGGATAATATATACTGAGATTTAGGGGTGTTTAATACAGTGTCACTGGAGTGAGAATCTTGTTTCTGAAATGTGGCTGTGAATTCCTTGGAATAAATTACATTAAGCAATTACTGAAACCCATGAAAGAGATTTGCTCAGCAAACATTCATCACATTTCTGTTCTATTCATTATGAAGTTGGCACCGTAGTTCGAAATGGACTCCTTGGTATTGCCTTTTCATCTGGTTTGTGTTCATAGTGCAAACAAGTAAGGAAGAAACTAAACAATGATTTTCATTGGCAGCTATTTTCATTGATTTAGCATCTCTTTAGGAAGGTCTTGCATCCATGTATAAGAGAGCAATTCTGAATTGTCTAAACGTGTCCTGACACAAACGAATAGAATCCATTGCATCTAGGCCCTTGTAAGATTTCATGAAAGAAGATAGTTCCTGCTTATTGGCCTTCTAATGGGTTGCTGAATTTTCTGTTTTTTCTGTGCTTATGCACTCGCATAGTTTTCTCTTTTTTAGTTGGCACCAGTAATTCATGAGTATTGGGTACATCAGTGCATTCCTTGCTTAACTTTTTCTTACAAGTGTTTTGTAGACTAGTTGTGCTGCTAACTGACACATCTTTTTGTGAGTGCATGCCTTGCCTAAATTTCTCTACCAAGTATATTGAAAATGTCTTATGGTGGTCTGCCACACGCATTTGTAAAGAAATTCATATCTTGCTTACCTTTTTGTAGCAAGCGTCTGACCCTTCATAGAAATGCTTGAAAATGTTTTTATTTTTCCGAGGAAGCCCCCCTCGCTCTGGAACATCCTGGATGGTAAGGACATGAAGGGTGTGATCTTAGTTGATCTATCCACCAGGAACTTTTTAAGGATTTTGGGGACCCTAGGCCAAACAGATTTGTGGGGCACCTGTTTGGAACAGCTTTACAATTATTAACCAATTACAGCCCTTTCAGGCCCTCTTTGGCCAGATCATTGACAGTGCACAGGCAGACTGGTCCTAATTCAAAATGTGTTCCCTAATATTTAGGGACTGTAATGTGTGTTTACAATAGTGTAATACAGCAGCAACTCACGAATGTTATTGCAAATAATCTGTGCGACCTCCTCTCATTTCTCATATGTGAGGTCCAGTTTCGATCTAAAAGAAACTTTTTTAAGGATGTTGCAAGGTGGTGATAAACATAAACACAAGATATCATAGCAAAATATCTGAAATAAACTCCCACACATTACCCATATTAAAAATACATTAAAGGAAAATGTTTTGTAAAACAAGGACTTTCTGTAGAATAGAGCTGGATCTATCAGCGGGCCCCGGAATGGCTTGGGCCCTGGGCTTGGGCCCACTTTGCCCATTCCTTAAAACATTTCTGCTGTCCGCCTCCTTCAAGACAATAGACAATGCTATTCTCACAGTGAGACTCAGAGAGGTAGGCATCACTGGCATGGTTGAAGCCAGGTTTACGTCCTTCTTCAAAGACTGTGTCTGAACCTCCCCGCTTTCGGTCAAACATTGTGTGTTTCTACAAGGATCAGACTTCTCGTCCTTGTGGTTTACCACCTTTGTAGGACCTCTATCACAACTTACAAAATTTGTTGATGGCCAGGAAGTTGAGGCTCAATTGATTGTGCATCTGGACCATCTCAACCCAAGCTTCCCTTCAAGCAAGAGTGAGTGTATCTTAAGCATCCATCACTGGATGAGCATAACATTTGTAAGAAAAAATATAAACAAAACTGAGAGTGTGCTGGTCTCTAGTCTGAAATATCGCTGTCATGAGTCTCTATGGCCCTTGATTCTTGGGGCCTCTCATATCCACCAGCAAAGGCAAAGTCTTTACACATCTTTTTGGTGAGGAACCTTGCTTTAAATCCCAGATAAAGGCTGTCTCCTCATCCTGTTTCTATACCGTCTGGATAGCTTCCTTCGTTTTTGACTGCTGGATCTTTATCAGATGATAAATGCTTCGTGCTGTTTTAATGGATCAACTTTAACCCCTTCGATGCTCATGACGGAATGGTTCCGTCATGAGCATCGGTGCTCCTGTGCTCATGACGGAACTAGGCCTGGGTGGAAAACTACGCTACGCTCGCGTAGTTTGCGCAACTACGCGCTACGCGAATTGCACGTAGCACAGTGCAAAAACGCATAGCGGGCATTTTTGCTTGCTCGCGGTCCTCAACGTCAAGTTGGCGACCGAGAGCGAGCAAAATGACATCCCGGCGAGACTTTTTCCTCGTTCGCGATCAGCAACATCAAGTTGCCGATCGCGAGCGTGGAAAATAAACCTCCCGGCGAGATTCTCAACGCGGGAGGTCAGGTTTCTCATTGCGAGTGGTCGCGTATGCTCGCGACCGCTCGCGATGAGAAACTACCAGTCCGCGTTGAGAAAACTGCTGCTCGAGTACAAATCTACTCGAGCGGCAGAAAACGACCGCTTGCACTGTGCAAGATGCTGTTTGCAATGATTGCACAGTGCGGACAAGCATCCGGCACTGTGCAATCATTGCAAACAGCATTTCCTACTGCACTACGCAGTTCGCGTAGTGCTACGCGTAGCTCGCGTAGTGCGAAGTGCACTTCGCGTAGCTACGCGTAGTGCTACTACGCGGACTACGCCCAGGGTTAGACGGAACCATTCCGTCATGAGGACAGGGGCACGAAATCCCTCTGCTGCAGACAGCAGAGGGATTTCTTTATCTCCCCCAAAGCCTCGGGAGCTGGGGAAGAGCTTCCCCAGCTCCCGAGGCCCCCCCCATATTCAGTGAAATGAAGATCAGCGCGCACGTCGCGCTGACTTCATTTCACTGAAACTGAAACTAAAATGAGCCTTTAGGCTCATTTCAGTTTCACTTTCTACGTGCTCAGGGGGCTATCTCAGCCCCCTGAGCACGTAGAAAGACGGGAGAGGTATCATTGGAAAGGGGATAATCTCCCCTTTCCAATGGTACCCCTCCCCAGTGGATCCCTGCTTGGGGATCGCCCCAGGAGGGCGATCCCCAAGCAGGGATCCACCCACTAGACATCAGGGAGGGGGGAGCGGCCCCTTGGGCAAGGGCCTTTGCTCCCCCCAAATATATTTAGCATAATTTAGTCTTTCCCCCCCCCCCCGGGAGGCAGATGGGGGCAGTAGCCCCCAATCTGCCCCCCCAGGGGGGCAAAAAGCACACTAGACGCCAGGGATTTAAAAAAAAATTATAATTAGTGGTGGGGGCTGCCCAATATGGGCATGCCCAAGCCCCCACCCCCCCGCAAAAATGACAGCCTTTCTGCCCCCCGGGGGGCAAAAAGCCCACTAGAAGCCAGGGATTGTTTGGGGCAAATCTAAATTAGGGTGGCGGCATTGGCATGCCCGTTTTGGGCAGCCCCCACCCTAATTAAAATTTGCCCAAAAAAATCCCTGGCGTCTAGTAGACTTTCTGCCCCCCCTGGGGGGCAGATGGGGGCATTAGTCCCCAATCTGCCCCGCCAGGGGGGGGCAAAAACCCCACTGGGTAACATAACCTGGTGAGAGGCAGTCAAGTCACCCCATCCTGGATTGTCCTGGGTGTCTAGTTTTCAAAAATGTATAGGTTTGCTAGGTTTCCCTAAGTGCCGGCAGAGCTAGGGTTCAAAAACTACAGCTAGGCACTTTGCCAAAAAAGGGTCATTTTTCACTGTGAAATTGTGGTGTGTCCACGTTGCGTTTTGTGCCGTTTCCTGTCGCGGGCACTAGGCGTACCCACACAAGTGAGGTACCGTTTTTCTCGGAAGACTTTGGGGAACGCGGGGTGGGTGGAAATTTGTGGATCCACGCAGATTCCAGAACTTTCCACCACAGAAATGAGAGGAAAATGTGTTTTTTTGACAATTGTTTAGGTTTGCAAGGGATTCTGGGTAACAGAACCTGGTGAGAGGCAGTCAAGTCACCCCATCCTGTATTCCCCTGGGTGTCTAGTTTCCAAAAATGTATAGGTTTGCTAGGTTTCCCTAGGTGCCGGCAGAGCTAGGGTTCAAAAACTACAGCTAGGCACTTTGCCAAAAAAGGGTCATTTTGCACTGTGAAATTGTGGTGTGTCCACGTTGAGTTTTGCGCCTATTTCTGTCGCGGGCACTAGGCCTACCCACACAAGTGAGGTACCGTTTTTCTCGGAAGACTTTGGGGAACGCGGGGTGGGTGGAAATTTGTGGATCCATGCAGATTCCAGAACTTTCCAACACAGAAATGTGAGGAAAATGTGTTTTTTTTTACAATTTGTTAGGTTTGCAAGGGATTTTGGGTAACAGAACCTGGTGAGAGGCAGTCAAGTCACCCCATCCTGGATTTCCCAGGGTGTCTAGTTTTCAAAAATGTATAGGTTTGCTAGATTTCCCTAGGTGCCGGCAGAGCTAGAGTTAAAAAACTACAGCTAGGCACTTTGCCAAAACAGGGTCATTTTTCACTGTGAAATTGTGGTGTGTCCACGTTGCGTTTTGCGCCGTTTCCTGTCGCGGGCACTAGGCCTACACACACAAGTGAGGTACCGTTTTTCTCGGAAGACTTTGGGGAACGCGGGGTGGGTGGAAATTTGTGGATCCACGCAGATTCCAGAACTTTCCACCACAGAAATGTGAGGAAAATGTGTTTTTTTTTAACAATGTTTTAGGTTTGCAAGGGATTCTGGGCAACAGAACCTGGTGAGAGGCAGTCAAGTCACCCCATCCTGGATTCCCCTGGGTGTATAGTTTTCAAAAATGTATAGGTTTGCTAGGTTGCCCTAGGTGCCGGCAGAGCTAGGGTTCAGAAACTACAGCTAGGCACTTTGCCAAAAAAGGGGTCATTTTTCACTGTGAAATTGTGGTGTGTCCATGTTGCATTTTGCGCCGTTTCCTGTTGCGGGCACTAGGCCTACCCTCACAAGTGAGGTACAGTTTTTCTCAGAAGACTTTGGGGAATGTGGGGTGGGTGGAAATTTGGGGATCCACGCAGATTCCAGAACTTTCCAACACAGAAATGTGAGGAAAATGTGGGTTTTTGATAATTTTTTAGGTTTGCAAGGGATTCTGGGTAACAGAACCTGGTGAGAGGCAGTCAAGTCACCCCATCCTGGATTCCCCTGGGTGTCTAGTTTTCAAAAATGTATAATTTTGCTAGGTCTCCCTAGGTGCCGGCAGAGCTAGGGTTCAAAAACTACAGCTAGGTACTTTGCCAAAAAAGGGTAATTTTTCACTGTGAAATTGTGGTGTGTCCACGTTGCGTTTTGCGCCGTTTCCTGTCGTGGCCACTAGGTCTACCCACACAAGTGAGGTACCACTTTTCTCGGAAGACTTTGGGGAACGCGGGGTGGGTGGAAATTTGTGGATCCACGCAGATTCCAGAACTTTCCACCACAGAAATGTGAGGAAAATGTGTTTTTAAAAAAAACTTTTTAGGTTTGCAAGGGATTCTGGGTAACAGAACCTGGTGTGAACCAGTCAAGTCACCACATCCTGGATTCCCCTGGGTGTCTAGTTTTCAAAAATGTATAGGTTTGCTAGGTTTCCCTTGGTGCCGGCAGGGCTAGGGTTAAAAAACTACAGCTAGGTACTCTGCCAAAAAAGGGTCATTTTTTCATTGTGAAAATGTGGTGTGTTCACGTTGCGTTTTGAGCTGTTTCGTGTGGTGGGCACTATGCCTACCCACACAAGTGAGGTACCATTTTTATCGGGATACTTAGGGTAATTCAGATTTGTAAAGCAACTGTTATTACCTATTGACTTTCAATGCATTTCTGCCTTCCAAATGAAAGACAATATGTAAAAAGAAGTCATTTTGAAAAATGACCGATAATTCTCATGCTAGTATGAGTATTCCCAATTTCGGAAATGTGCAAATATCTACTGTTTCTAAACTCTATATTTTGTTCCCATTTCAGAAATACATAGGTGTCTTTCATACCGATTTTTCCATGTATACATTTTCCCAGAATAATTGCCATATACCCGGTACATAATAAAAAACCATTGCAAGTCGCTGCTCAGTTTTTGGCTCTGGGTTCGTCGTGTTCTTGGTGAACCTACAAGTCCTATATATCCCCACAACCAGTAAGGTCTCGCGGATGTAACGGTATATTGCTTTCAAAGAGCTGTCATAATTAGAAGAAGTTACAGGTGAAAACGTTAACACAAAAGGCAGTTTTTTCAACTAATTTTCAATTTTTCCTATATTTAACTGTTAGTTTCTATAAAGAAACCTTGAAGGATCTACACAAATGACCCCTTGCTGAATTCAGAATTTTGTCTACTTTACTAAAATGTATAGCTTTCCAGGATCCATTATTGCTTTCATACCCATTTCTACCATTAACTGGAAGGAGGTTGAAAGCACAAAAAATAGCAAAAATAGGCTATGTCCCAGAAAAATGCCAAAACAGTGTAAAACAATTTGGTTTTCTGACAAACGTCTGTCATTCCCTAAAAGCTGGGGAAATGGTGATTTCAGCCCCACAAACCCTTTTTTGATACCATTTGCAGGGAAAAACCCAGATGCTTTCATTTGCAGCACTTTTTTCCCATTTTTCCCAAAAAAAAGAAAACTTTAGCTGTATTTTGGATAATTTCTGGGTCCCCTCCAAGGGAATCCACAAACCCTGGGTACCTTTAGAATCCCCATGATGTTGGAAGAAAAGGACGCAAATTTGGCGTGGATACCTTATGTGGTCAAAAAGTTACAGGGGCCTAAGCGCAAACTACCCCAAATAGCCAAAAAAAGGCTTAGCACAGGGGGGGAAAAGGCCTAGCAGCGAAGGGGTTAAGAATAGTCTTTATTTGTGCCACCCAGATTCAGCACCAAAGAGGTTGGAGGAGAGCCAAAATTTTGCAGTTCGCAAAATCACTGTTTTGATGGACTTTGGCACTGTCACAGCAGCAAGCAGAGCATTGCACTGGTTACCATAGAACACAAGATTCAGCTTTTAGGTTCTCTGTCTGATGCCTAAATCTTACCATACAAAAAGAACCTTTGATGGACAGAATGTTGAACAATGTCAAACATTCACCCCGAGTACAGAGATCTGGGCCTAAACCAATCGTTTTTTTGCTCCCCATGCCATTCCAGTTTAAACCCAGCCATATGCAAATCATTCTTGACCCTGCTCTCCACGGGAACAGTCCAGCCCGAACTGTCAGGCCAGGTCCTCCGTGGACCAGAAACAAGCATCCTGGGACCAATTTCAGGGTTTCACCCCTCATGAGCCAGGCGAGCTTCACTCCAGTGGTATGGAGAACACAGGACCCACGTCTGGGCATACCCGTCCCACTCGGGGAGACAAATGTAAAAAAAACTAATGTTTCCGCAGCACTAAATCTTAACGTGGGCTGGATCGAGCTTGCTGATTGCACTTTTTTATTTTATCCTTCCAGACCTGCTTAACCTCTTTAGTCTGAATTGCTTCTGTTGTTTCGTTTCTCATAGATAAATGCCTTTGCACGGATGGCCACTCACTATCATCCCTAAGATGTGGAACGATCTTCTTATTTATTTCTGCTCTCTCCGAAGGCTATTGATTTTAAAAAGCAATCATGACTTTTGTTTTGTTGATTTTAGCATCTTTTTTAATTGGATTCGATTCTTCTGTTTAAACCAGTTCCTGGTAGTCTGTTTCTCTATTAGTGCAAAGAAACCCCCAGGGATTGTTATATTCTACAAATAATAAACCAAATTAAATTAAATGGTAGTGAAGAGTCACTCCGTCTATATATCATTGTCTCCCATCCATATTCATAACAGTTGTAAGATAGGCCTCTCTAAGTATCAGCCTTTCAGGATGGTTGAAATGTAGAGACAAATTCCGTCTAAAAGCAACCAATCAGTTTTTCTGAAACAACTGCTGTATCAGCAAGCCTGACTGGCTGCCATTCAACTACTCAGAAACGGTCTCTGTAATCAGACCATTCAGATTGGCGTGTGCCAATAATAGCTGAAGTATCCTGCACTTTTGCAATTTTGCAGCACACTCAGCTCAGTCCAGGAGCCCATTTCCTCAGAGAGCAGAAAGAACAATAGCTCCTTAATAAGACAGATTCCGCTGTTAATGCTTTAGTATAAAAATTTGGCAACCGGGGTTTATGACAAAGATAAGAGACATCTGAGGGAAAGACGCATTATTCATGCAATTTCAGACCATATTAAAAGCTGATTATATGTCAGACAGGGCATTCCTTTACTACTCCCAAAATCGATGGTGTTCCTGAAACCGAGCCCCTTGTTTGATTGTTAATATCCTACAACTGAATGGGCTCGCATCAAGCCCTTGCAATGGGTAATGTACCTTACAGCTTTAATAACAATGTTACTTGATACTATTGTGATATGTTTCTGTACACAGTAAAGGGATCCAAGGAGTACAGTGGATAGAAGCAAGTTGCACTGTCATAGTACAGTAACGGATTCTTTTTGAGGATGTGAACGTTTACGTGTGGTTGGTATTCTAAAATACAAGTAAGGTAGAGTCTATTGAGCCGACATCTCTAGCCCCAAATCTCCAAGATAGGGTCTCTGAGACTGATAGAGCGCAGTGATATTCTGAAAATTGTAGGGGTACATTATATTCATGAACAGTCCGTACCCGCATATATTCTTATGTGTGTGTTAATCTTAGTTAGAACTTGTGTTGTAATAATCAGTGGTAAATGAAATGTTAGGATGAGATGTGCCATTCAAGAAACGTAAAATGGCAGTTAGAGGGAATTATGTAACTTTCGATGTTCATTGCAAATGCTTAATGAAATAGTTTATATGTAATGTAATGCATTAGATTTAAACGTGCATCATGTTGAAGTTGCACACGCATAGGTGACTAATTGTGTTTAAATGTGATGTGCTTACAGATGTAACATTTTAAATGCGTGTTTAAGTTGATGTCAAAGGCCTAGATGGAGTATTTGCTCTTTCGTGTTAAGAAAGGCCTATTCGTTTTCTTATGTTAGCTGGTTTATGTAGGCCCGAAATGCATTTTCCCCTGGTAAGGCTCTCATTTGGAGACAGTCAGCGAAATTCATGTGCGTGCAAGGTTGTTCTGTTCTCATGCTTCTGTTGCAGGTGCAAGGACACCATCCTCGTTAGTTAGAATATCGCTTTTTGTTTTAGGAGTTAGGTGTGGATGAAACCTGTTACAAAGTATTCTGGAATGTCGATAATTGGGAGTTGATATTTTCTTTTGCTGAAGAGGCCTGAGACCCAAGGACACACCAATCGTCGCTGGACCGAGTACAAGTTTTGGTGGAAAATTACCTACGAGAGGTGCCTGGCCAGAGGAGGTGTTTCATGGGGCGTGTCTATCAATTGTGCATTTTGTATTAGGGACAGTGCCCCGAGGGATGAGGGAGCAGAGAGGCGTTAGAGGGTAGAAGGAAGGGATCGATTCTTAGAATGAAGACTTAGAACAAATTTGAAATCTGGGCTTCTGACCTTTACACGTGAGTGTACTTCTTAGGAAGTCTTCACAAACTGACATCTTTTCTTGATCTTGCTTGGGAAATTGTTAAGTAGGGATGCCACTTTAGGATAGTGTAGGGATAGATTAATGGATTTTCTTTACAGCCACTAATGAAGACTAATATAGATGTTGGTGCAGTTATTGCCTGTTTAGTATTTTTGGAATTGCTTATTCTCTTTATGTTGTATCGGATTAGATTGGTTCGTAGGATGGACTTTGTATTAGTGCCTTTGTATTTTTACAACCTCGTCCTGAGGTGCTTGTATGTTCAGTTATTTTTGGTTTTGTAATAAACCCCTAAATTTGGAATTCGGAGTCAGTGATCTTTTCCGAGCTTTACTTAAATTGATTCATGCCAGTCTGGAACGAATGTATTGTTTCTCCCATGTACACTTCTCAGCAGGTAATAAAGGTCCAGTCGACCGAGGGTTCCTAGTAACTTTTACAGTGGAATTCGGCGTTATCAGTTGGTAGCGAGAGGATAGTTACCTCTGTAGTAAGGGGAGACATAGAGAAGGGTAGTCATTGAGTCCCCATAGAGCCCGAGTGATGGTTATCCAGTGGATTGTGAGCGGAGGACGACGGCGTTTGATGGAAACCGACGGCGAGTGACGGTGCGGCGGAAACAGCAGTTCGTGGTGGAGTGAGTATGAACAGGGATGTATGTCTGTTAGATTGCGGTGTTGTTTTGATTGTGTGATGTCTTGCGGAGTTGGAATGAGAGTTGAGTGATTGTGGTTTCGGGCCGAACATGTGCGGTCCATGAGATTTGATTATTGATATCCCGGGATAAGAGATTGTGGTGTAGAAGACACCCAGAGTTGAAATTGTCTGACCAGAGATTGTGGGAGTCATGAGACGTCGTTTACTAACCCACCGGTGATAGGGAAACGTGTGTGTGAGTGCGTGAGTAACCGACGCAGGTCGTGGGTTACTGCATGTGGAACATCGAGTGAATGGATCCTATCGATTAAGTACATGACTGTCCGGCCGTTCGTGGGCAGATAGTCTGAGGCAGTTGTCCGGTCGTTTCGTGGACAGACGGTTGCCAGAGTTGAAGTCGACAACTACGTGAGACTGTCCGGTCGTTTTGTGGACAGACAGTCAGAGAAGTGACTGTTCGGTTGTTTGGTGGACAAACAGTTATTTCAGCGTATGAGTGAGACACGTGAGTGTGCGAGAGACGAATTGTAAAGGAGGGGAACTGCTGCATGAGGAGGAAGAGTGACGTCAGAGAGTGTCGCGCTGCGATAGGTCAGTTGGTGTGAAGCCGCGCTGGTATTGGTGGATTGTCATCAGGAAGTCGAGGGAAAACAAGTGAAGAAAACGTTGATTTCATCATGAAATGTTTTAAAGTCTTACGAGACATGTGTAGAGGAGACAGAAGAGTGGTTACTCGAGGGGGAGAAGAAGCTCCACCCGAGGATACCCCAGCCCATTATATGGCTACGAACGTGGGGTTGCATACTATAATTTGGCTCGAAAATTGGCATAAAATGACTGAAAATGAGGGAGAATTGACTTTTACACGCTATGGCACTTTCAGGTTACCCAGACCAACACAGTTTGAGGCGCGACATGCATGGATAAGAACAGCACATGATAGGAAAAGAGACAGAGGTCAGGAAAGGGTGAAAAAGTCAATCAGGGCGTTTCAGGATGCGCGATGGGACGCATTGGAGAAGAGATGGAGGGTGGAAACTATTTAAGGGGATAGGCTATTCCCGTTGATGATAAAAGTAGGAGAGGCCCAGAAGAAGTGGGGTGAGGAAGACGATAGTGACATAGATGACAGTTTGCTAGATAGACTGCTATCAGAAAGACCACCTCCATACAATCCAGATTCCGTAGAGGGAAAGGCAGTATCAACAGATGGAACTGGAGAATCGCAGACTCAACCTAGTGCGAGAGTAGTCGGAAGAATAGCAACAGGAACAGAAGGGATGGGAACACAGATACCAGCAAGCATCGAAGCTAATGGAGTTACAGTTGTTACAAGGCTACAGGATGCTCTTACAGTGCTGGTTACCATCGGCCCCATAGTATCAGTATATGACCCAGATCAGGCAGGAAATGGAAGTCTAGCATGATCAGTAGCAGGAGAAGGGACTGGCTCTAGAGGGAATGGCATAGTGAGTGGAATAGGTCACCTTCCGAGACCCATGGAATCAAGTACGCCTTTGCCAGCCACTGCAGACTCCTCTAGAGGACAGGGAGACGTAAGAACGACGAGACCGAGGTCTTTGGCCGATTCAAGATCTGACATGAGGATGTGGGAACCCCCAGTGAGAAGCCCTAAGGATAGGATGACAGGAGACTGGGATCGCGGGAATACAGGAAGCCGACCAGTCCTAGGGAATACAGTGGAAGGGAACCGATGTGAGGATCAGAGCAGTGAGAATGGAGAGTTGAGTGGTGCATCAAGTCGAGGAACCCTTAAAACTGCTATAAGAGCAAAGATGTTGGATGTGATGAGATTAAAATCTGAGGTAGATGAGATAGTTAGTGGGAACCTGCCATTGGAAAGAGTAGAGCTTTATGAACCAGACGAGTTGCTGTTTGTAGCAAAAGATGTAACTCGCAAGGCGAGATCAGCGCATGAGAAACTGACAGACTTGGCAAGGAGACACGAGGTGGATCTGTCCAAAACAAAGATGTTGCAGGGAAGTCACAGGTTGCAGTACAGTGACCAGGAACTGAAAGAGAAGAGAGTGATAGGGCTGAAAACTCACATTCAAGAATTGATTGTAGGGATACGTGCATGGAGCATGCTTGACAAATGGGAGGAAAGATGGTCCAAAAGGAAGCGCACTAAAAAGAGCATAGGAGAGACACCGCCTCCAGGAGGGGGGATGATAGGAGTGGGGAATTTCCCTTTGCGAGAGGTACAAAACGGAGGGTATGTGCATGTGCCTTGGAGTACAGGGGATTTGGCAGCGTTTACAAACGAATTTCCTCGGCTGAGGGAGAAGCCTGTCGAGTGGTACAAGCAGGCCGACCGATTTGTTAAAATTTCGAAGGTGTTGTGGGTTGACCTGAACACATTGTTTGATATTGTAGTACCAAGTGATTTGTGGGCAGCTTGTAAAGTTGCAGTTGATTGGTCAACTTCTGAACCAGACAGGGATTCTGTTACCAATGGTCCTTCACCAATTGTTATGAAAAAGTTTGAGCAAGTAATTACATGGCTGAAATCCAAAATCTCACCACAAGACATTGATTGGGTTAACCCCTTCGCCGCAGCGCGAATTCCGCCATGGTGCGGGGGCTAGGGGGTGGGCGTGGTGCTGCGGTGCTCATGACGGCTCCCGGCCATCATAAATCACGGTGGGCGTGTGCTCATGACGGCCGGGAGCCGTCCAAACTCCGCCCACTAATTAATTCTCCCGCACAGGCGGGGAATTAACACCGCGTGGGAGGAGCGGCAACGTTCAGACGGCTCCCGGCCGTCATGAGCACACGCCTACTGTGACTCATGACGGCCGGGAGCCGTCATGAGCACCGAAGAGGTTAAGATAGATCAAACTGTTCAGGAACCAAAAGAGTCCGTACACGAATATTACGAGAGGCTCTTACAAGCCTTTAAGCAGTACAGTGGGCTAGACACGTTAGACCCCAAAGACATGGGACAATTCGTTTCCAAGTTCGTCTTGGGTCTGAGACCAGAAATCAGCTTCATGATTCAGCAGCATTTGATCTGCTGGCAGAACAAGTCGGTGGACGAAATACTGCGGTACGCCAGGTACTGCAGCGATGAAGTGGACTCGAAACACAGGAAGCTTAAGGATAAGCTAATGCTGGTCCAAATGCAAATCGCTGACAGGGAAGTTCAGACACAGCCAAGTGGAGGGACGCTAGGGAGAAGACAGGGAAACAATCAAGGAGGGACCCAGAATGGGCAGGGTCCAGGAAGGGGGAAACCCATAGACCCTAAGACAGGGATGGATGTGGCAACACTGAAAAAGACAACTGCGTGTCACCTTTCTCACAAGATCGGGCATTGGAAGAGCGAGTGTAGATTGAATCCAGCGAACCAAGTGCAACAAGAGGAAGAGACGGTGCAGGTATCTGAGGTCATCAATACAGTGACGAGACCCAGATCCATGCAAGGGGGGACATTGTGCCCGCAGGTGCAAGTTCCGCAACCTCCGAGAATTCCACAGGGAAATCGAACGTACCAGCAGATGCCCCTTTTCGAGGATTGCGATGAGTACAGCTCAGACCCATTGAAATGACGGTGCCTGAGGGGGGAGGAAGACTGCACTCTTGGGGCAGTCTTAGAGGTAGACCAGAGGGGACCGTTTGTAGAGGCGGATGTTGACGGTCATCCCACCACCTTTTTGGTTGATACTGGTGCTACCCGTTCTACTGTGAGATCTGCAGTAGTTCCCAACCTACCCCTCTCGGTACAATCAATCCAAGCAGTAGGAGTGGCGAATAAGAAGATGACTAACCCATTGACCGAGCCGATTCCTGTGAGAATAGGAACCTTCTGAGATCGACACCAGTTTGTGGTATGCGACTCAAGTCCAGTCTGTTTGCTAGGACGTGACCTTTTGTGCAAGCTGAATTGTACCATCTATTGCACCCCCAAGGGAGTGGAATTACAGACAAATGATGATGATGCCACCTTCAAGGTTTCAAATCAGCATTTCTGCATAGAGATGTACCCTATGTTAACGGTGGAAGAGCTTCCACTTGACCTAAGAGACTCTGTTTAATTGGATGTGTGGGATTTTACAGGAGAAGAGATTGGACTGATCAGAGGTGTTGAGCCAGTTAAGATCCAGGTTAAGCAAAATGTTGAGTTTCCGAGAACACCCCAGTATAATCTATCGCCTGAGATGATCACAGGGATTAAACCTGTAATCGATTCCATGATTCAGCAGGGAATTCTGAAGGAGATAATGGGCAGTCCATGCAACTCACCCATTATGGGATTACAGAAACCAAGTGGGAAATTCAGAATCGTGCAAGACCTGCGAAAGGTCAATGCAATTGTGGTTCCGTGTTGTCCAGTGGTACCGAATCCATCAGTGATACTTTTCCAGATTCCGTGTGAAGCCGAGTGGTTCACGGGGATTTACTTGTGCCAAGCATTCTTTTCGATACCCTTGAACGAGGAGAGACAATTTTTGTTTGCTTTCCGTCTGGAAGATCGTGTGTTAACGTGGTGTCGTATCCCTCAAGGGTATACAGAGAGTCCATCGATCTTTAATCAGATCTTGAAAAAGAATCTTGAGAGTCTTGTACTGTCACAGAATTCTGTTCTCGTGCAGTAAATTGACGATTTCCTCATTGCGCCCGAAATGAAGGATGCTTGCAAGATTGATACGATTGCCTTACTGAATCATTTAGGGGAGAATGGACACAAGGTGTCCCCAAACAAGTTACAGTACTGTCTGAGTGAGGTTCAGTACTTCGGTCATCGAATTGAGAAAGGCAAGAGAAAGGTGTCACCAGATCGAATTGAGGCGATCATGAATATGACTGTGCCTACCACTCAGAAGGAAGTCAGAATGTTCCTGGGACTGGTTGGTTACTGTCGCCAATGGATTCCCAATTTCTCACTGAAGGCGAAGCCTCTGCAGAGGCTGACGCATAAGGATGTGAGTGATCCGGTACCATGGGACCATGACTGTTTGATTGCGTTCTTGGAGTTGAGAGAGGGCCTATGTCATGCTCCGGCTCTGGGAATGCCTGACTACAACAAGTCCTTTTCATTGTTCTGTTATGATCGAGAAGGTTGCGCATTGTCAGTCCTGACTCAGAGTCATGGAAGTGTCCGTAGACCAGTTGCCTACTTTTCAGCTACTTTAGATCCAGTAGCATCAGCGTTGCCCGGATGTCTCAAATCCGTTGCTGCAACAGGTGTCAGCATTGAGAGGTGTGAAAGCACTGTTATGGGTCACCCATTAACTGTGTATGTTCCGCATTCTGTTGAGCTTTTGATGACAAGGACTAAAACACAGCACCTGACAAACAATAGACTCACACGCTACGAGCAAGTCATACTTGCCGCGGAGAATGTGACTCTGAAAAGGTGTTCTGTTTTAAATCCTGCTACATTGATGCCATTGCCAAATGTAGATGATGAATATTGTGAAGACCATGACTGTCTTGATGTGACTGAACTTTGCACCAAACCGAGACCTGACATTGTTGATGAACCTCTGTCTGACCCTGATGAAATTTTCTTTGTCGATGGTTCATGTCTAAGAGACAATGTGGGTCATTTGAGAGCAGCGTTTGCTGTATGTACCATTACTGGAGTGGTTGAAGCTGCTTGCTTAGAAGGAGTATACTCCGCACAAGTGGCCGAAATCATTGCTTTGACTCGTGCCTGTTTGGCAGCTGATCATATCCGAATCACCATCTACACCGACAGCCAGTATGGGTTCGGTGTGGTTCATGACTTCGGACAGCTATGGTCGCAGAGGGGTTTCCTGACATCATCTGGATCTCCCATCAGGAATGGAGAATATGTGAGACAATTGTTGGAAGCGTTACAACGTCCCAGGGAAATAGCAGTGGTAAAGTGCGCTGCACATGGGAAGGGGACGGATTTTGTTTCTATTGGAAATAAGTATGCAGATGAAATTGCACGTTTTTGCGCTGGAGAAGGGTGTATATTTACTGGAGATTACACTGGAGAGAGCCAAGAAAGAACCGAGCTCAGCATGATGTTAGCCATGGCAGACACTTGGGAGGAACTCAAGAGCCTGCAGGAAGGAGCTTCAGATCAGGAAAGAGATGTATGGATCAGATCAGGATGTGAGAAGGGGGATGTTGGCATTTGGGTTTCAAGTGATGGTCGAGCAGTGTTACCAGATGACCTATTGAGCCCGATGGCAAGGCAGATTCATGGTGCTGTGCATCTAGGAAGAGATGCGATGGTGCGAGTGTTCAGACAAATGCGGTACAATCCACGGTTTTGTGCGTTTGCTGAAGCAGTGTGTCATAGGTGTGTTACCTGTCAACAAATGAATGCTGGGAAGAAAACTGTGGTTGCACTGAGTCACATTGGGAGGTCGGGAGGACCTTTCAATAGGATACAGCTTGATTTTATCGAAATGCCTAGGTGCAATGGACTGAGGTACATTCTAGTGGTGGTATGTGTTTTTTCACGGTGGGTGGAAGCTTACCCAACACGAAGGTGTGACACCCTTACAGTAGCGAAGCTGTTATTGAGGGAGTTGATCCCTAGGTTCGGTTTTCCAACTTCGTTGGAATCGGATAGAGGAACACACTTCCACAGCAAGATCATGAAACTGCTTTGCGCTGCTTTAAATGTTGATCAGAGACTCCATTGTATTTATCGACCAGAGGCTTCTGGGATAGTAGAGCAGATTAATGGAACTTGGAAAGCACGGATGGCAAAAGTGTGTTCGTCTACATCTCTGAAGTGGCCTGATGCGTTGCCTCTGGTGTTGATGAGTGTTCGCAGTGTCCCAGATAGGAGGACCGGTCTTTCCCCGCATGAGATCCATATGGGGAGGGCGATGAGATTGCCAGCAATACCATTCGCAGCCTTGATAAACATCACTGATGACTTAATCCTTGATTAGGCAAAGGACTAGCTGATGTGGTCCATCTATGTCTCAGCAGGTGGAAGCTGCTGCTGTTCCGGCTTCAAGAGATCTCTGCCACAACCTGTGCCCAGGTGACTGGGTGCTTGTCCGCAAGCACGTGAGGAAGAGCTGTTTGGATGCTCGGTGGCGAGGCCCCTACCAGGTGATACTGGTAATGAACACAGCGGTGAAGTGCGGAGGGTTGCCGAACTGGATACATGCCTCGCACACCCGCCGAGTTTCAGAACCCTTGGAAGAAACAGCTCCTCTCGAGAATGAAAATCCAGCTGTGGCGGCAGGGCCACGAGAGAGGACAAGCCAAGCTGTGAGGGTTGCTGACGAAGCTGGTTGCTCACCAGACCAGGCTGAGGAGGGTTACGCTACACACAACCCAGGTATTGACTCTGAGGAAGAAGGTAGCGTTGCAAGTGATATAGAGTCAGACTCAGGCGAAGGAAGTGGTGCGCAGAGTGTTCGAGAGGAAAGCAAAAGGGCTGACCGAGCAAAAGAATCGTGGCCTGAAAGACAGAGAAGGCTGAATCTACGATTGGCCCCTGTAAGAGATCTTGCCCCTGTGTCTGAGACATCTGAATCGGAAGTGAGTGAAGAAGAGCAAGCCCAAGGAGGCCTGAGAAGGTCGAGAAGGACAAGAGTGCCTTGCCAGAAATACGCTGGCCCGGAGTGGACTTATGTAGTAACTGATGCCGGGAGTAGTGAGTTCCGGGAGGCTGATGTCCGTGCGAGTGATCAGCAGGAATCCTCTACTGAAAATTGATGTGGGACTGATAGTTCCAGGACTTGAAGTTGAAGGAGTGTTGACAATCACGGTCCCAAAACCTCCAGTTTTGAGCAAGGTGCGAATTCTGATACTGCACAAATGAGTTTTCCCAACGTTTGGATTTGAATCACCACCTCATGAAATGGTAGATGTTCGTCTTGAAACTTTGCAACATATTTTAGCTGCAATTGGATCTGAACTTATCATAGATTGCGAATGAATTGTGAGTTGTGAATAGGTGTTTCAAAGAAGATAACCTAGGCCCGAGTGGAAGAAGAATAAAATTAGGGTTTTTTCAGTAGAAGAAGAAAGAGGGCTAGGGACGTCTTTTTGGACTGTGTAAATAAATCCAGAAGAACTGAACTTTGAACGAATTTCCAGGATTTCAATGAACTTTGTTTGAACTTTTGAGCAGCAAGTTGAGGTGGAAAGAAGAGACTTTTGTGTATCCTCTATTTTGAACTGCTGTGACAAGAGAAGATGGAGCCTGGAAATCCGAACCGTAGGTCCAAATGTGTGATAGGTGCTTCCATAGTGGGAGTGATAGTCTTAATATTCATAGTTATTGTAGTGTCAGTTATTGTTCCACATGAGGTAGAAGTCGTAGAGGTGAAAGGGACACCTACACCCAGTACTTCTAGCAAAAAGGAGGATACCATAGGAGTTGAAAAGGCTATGCTAGATCAAAATAGTCGTAGATTGCATGTAGATTTGTCTAGAGGTGATTTTAAGCTTAATGCGTATGCCAAGCTGCTATATGAATATGTTGAGACGATGGATGTGAGTGACTGTTATGTGTGTATGCAATTGCCTGCATCAGTGGATGAGGGCATTAGATATCATCATCTTCCGTTGACTTATGGGATTTCATGTAGTTTGTTGCTTAGCATGTTTTATGGGAGAGGTCATTATGAATACTTCTTTTCCAATTATGATGCAGTGCTTTCAGAGGTTCCAGCATATAAGCACCTGAACAAGTACAATTATTATAAGCAGGCGGATAGGATTGGGAAATATTTCATACCGACTACAATGTTAGATACCGCTTATGCACATAGACATAATTTGACATGTTCACTAACAGAGATAGAAAAGAAGTTTGTAGATCAAGTAGAGGATAGATATAGACAACTAACACAAACACGTAACACTGGAGAAAGTTCATTAGATTGGACAAAGGAGGAGATGGCTCACAGAGCGAAAGCGAGCTATGGCCTTATAGCATTAGATCTAGAGCAAAAGGGGAAGTTGTGTGTGAAACGTGTCCAGACCTATTATGATAAGGTTTATGTGGGACAGAGTGCGTGTGATCACGTTTTCACCATGGAAGAGACGGCAAATAACTTTTTGCAGGGTCCGGTATAAGTGGTGCCAACAGTATATTTTGTATGTGGGAAAAATGCTTATGTGAGATTGCCTGCCAATTGGTACGGTACTTGTTACCTGGCAGCTGTTTTCCCCAAGATTTATCATATAGAGGAGTTAGAACTCCTGGAAGGAGGAATACATTCTAGAGCAAGGAGAGATGCAAGTGCAGGAGGAGTGATTGGAGATATTTTTGGAGCTATAATACCAAGTTTGGGAGTGATTTTGAATGATGTGAAGATTAGAAAGCTGGCGACTGTTGTGGACAAGTTGTCGACGAATGCAGCTAAATCACTATTGCTTGTTGATGGAGAGATGTTGTCGATAAGGGCGATGGTGATGCAGAACCGTATTGCTTTGGATGTCTTATTGGCAAAAGAGGGCGGAGTCTGTAAAATGCTGAAAGTGCAAGAGTGCTGTACTTATATACCAGATAATAGTAAAGATCTAACTAAAGAAGTATATAAGTAACATCACTGAGATTCATCATGAGATCCAGGATCTGGCTGAAGAGGGTGTTTGGGAGAAAGTTGGTAAAGGGTTTGGTAGAGTGGGGAGTTGGTTTGCGAGCTTGGGAAAGGGTATTCTTGGTTACAGTCTGAGACCTATCATTATAATCGTGGTCTGTGTGATTTGCCTGTGGGGTTTTGTGGGGGCTTATCAGTGGTACAGGGCGAATCAAGTCGAAAGATCCTTTAGGGAGAGAGAGGTAAGGATGTCTAGACTGCAGGACAATTTCATTCACAAAGTTGTGACACGAGACTGCGTGTCACAGAGGAGTTGCACAGCTCCATGCACATTTGAATCCAATTTAGACTCGTACTCAGTAGTAAACTCGGGTTCATCCAATTTTTATTCAATGTTCTATTCATGTTAATCCGTCACGTCACAGAAATAAAGTTCCAAATTTTCACACATACTAATTGCTCTCGAATTGCCCATCCGGGCCTATTCATAGGCATGTGTAGAAACTTCATTCATCCGTTATTTTATATCACCCAATGCATTTCGGTCTTGTTGACCTTCCTCAGGGGTATCTACAATTATTAAAAAAATTATTAAAAAATACATTTATCAACCCCATATCATTTACATATAACAATAATTGTTATGGAGGGCGGAGTGAGGGAGTCACGTGGTGGGAGTGAACACAGGTGGAAGATAAGCATTCGGCTTAAAGACCGGATGCCTCGCAGAGCGGGGGTTTGAACATGGCGTTTTTAGAAGGCGGTTTCACCGTTTGAAATAACAGCAGATGATTACAGGTACAAACTGGGGAGCAGGGGAGAGTGAGATAGGTGGTGTTACCGATGGGTTTGACGTCAGCGTTATTGGTGATTCGATCTTTAGAGGGAAAGGTGATATGTTTTGGGCAAAGGATGAGGAGGGCACAGAAGTGGAAGGTACAGGATTTGCGTGGGGAAAGACGAATGGGGAGGTACAGGAGCAGTGATTCGCGTAATAAGGATGAATTAAGAGTTTGGGGTTTGGGCACAATATATGTTAGTGTTGAATTATTGTTATATGTAAATGATATGGGGTTGATGAATGTATTTTTTAATAATTTTTTTAATAATTGTAGATACCCCTGAGGAAGGTCAACAAGACCGAAATGCATTGGGTGATATAAAATAACGGATGAATGAAGTTTCTACACGTGCCTATGAATAGGTCCGGATGGGCAATTCGAGAGAAATTAGTATGCGTGAAAATGTGGAACTTTATTTCTGTGACGTGACGGATTAACATGAATAGAACATTGAATAAAAATTGGATGGACCCGAGTTTACTACTGGGTACGAGTCTAAATTGGATTTAAATGTGCATGGAGCTGTGCAACTCCTCTGTGACACGCAAGTCTCGTGTCACAACTTTGTGAATGAAATTGTCAGAATTGTGCACTAAAAGGAACGGAGTGCACTTGGAGTGTATGCACGCTAAATTTGAGTAAAACGATAAGTTTAACATTAAGGAGTAAACACAGGGTGTGCTGCAGACTTTTTGCAATGAATCATAGTACCGCCGTTCCACTTCTGTTAGCACCCCAGACGAGAAGGAAAGTTGAAAAAGGAAAGTAACAAGGTCACGTCATGGACTCTCCGAAAAAGTTATCAACAAAAGAAGTTATTGAAAGAATACGTTTAATCATATCATGATGGACATTTGTTTAAAGAATGTGTTGCTTTGGGGAGTTTATTTTTATATGTATTCAGCATATTTATTTTTACGATAAGTGCACTGATTCAGGGGCAACTAGGGGATATTGTGAAAGGATTGATGGGGAGTTTAACACTGTTGGTTTGGGAACTTATGGAGGGCGGAGTGAGGGAGTCACGTGGTGGGAGTGAACACAGGTGGGAGATAAGCATTCGGCTTAAAGACCGGATGCCTCGCAGAGCGGGGGTTTGAACATGGCGTTTTTAGAAGGCGGTTTCACCGTTTGAAATAACAGCAGATGATTACAGGTACAAACTGGGGAGCAGGGGAGAGTGAGATAGGTGGTGTTACCGATGGGTTGAACGTCAGCGTTATTGGTGATTTGATCTGTAGAGGGACGGGTGATATGTTTTGGGCAAAGGATGAGGAGGGTACAGAAGTGGAAGGTACAGGATTTGCGTGGGGAAAGACGAATGGGGAGGTACAGGAGCAGTGATTCGCGTAATAAGGATGAATTAAGAGTTTGGGGTTTAGGCACAATATATGTTAGTGTTGAATTATTGTTATATGTAAATGATATGGGGTTGATGAATGTATTTTTTAATAATTTTTTTAATAATTGTAGATACCCCTGAGGAAGGTCAACAAGACCGAAATGCATTGGGTGATATAAAATAACGGATGAATGAAGTTTCTACACGTGCCTATGAATAGGCCCGGATGGGCAATTCGAGAGCAATTAGTATGCGTGAAAATTTGGAACTTTATTTCTGTGATGTGACGGATTAACATGAATAGAACATTGAATAAAAATTGGATGAACCCGAGTTTACTACTGAGTACGAGTCTAAATTGGATTCAAATGTGCATGGAGCTGTGCAACTCCTCTGTGACACGCAAGTCTCGTGTCACAACTTTGTGAATGAAATTGTCAGAATCGTGCACTAAAAGGAACGGAGTGCACTTGGAGTGTATGCACGCTAAATTTGAGTAAAACGATAAGTTTAACATTAAGGAGTAAACACAGGGTGTGCTGCAGACTTTTGCAATGAATCATAGTACCGCCGTTCCACTTCTGTTAGCACCCCAGACGAGAAGGAAAGTTGAAAAAGGAAAGTAACAAGGTCACGTCATGGACTCTCCGAAAAAGTTATCAACAAAAGAAGTTATTGAAAGAATACGTTTAATCATATCATGATGGACATTTGTTTAAAGAATGTGTTGCTTTGGGGAGTTTATTTTCATATGTATTCAGCATATTTATTTTTACGATAAGTGCACTGATTCAGGGGCCACTAGGGGATATTGTGAAAGGATTGATGGGGAGTTTAACACTGTTGGTTTGGGAACTTATGGAGGGCGGAGTGAGGGAGTCACGTGGTGGGAGTGAACACAGGTGGGAGATAAGCATTCGGCTTAAAGACCGGATGCCTCGCAGAGCGGGGGTTTGAACATGGCGTTTTTAGAAGGCGGTTTCACCGTTTGAAATAACAGCAGATGATTACAGGTACAAACTGGGGAGCAGGGGAGAGTGAGATAGGTGGTGTTACCGATGGGTTGAATGTCAGCGTTATTGGTGATTCGATCTGTAGAGGGACGGGTGATATGTTTTGGGCAAAGGATGAGGAGGGCACAGAAGTGGAAGGTACAGGATTTGCATGGGGAAAGACGAATGGGGAGGTACAGGAGCAGTGATTCGCATAATAAGGATGAATTAAGAGTTTGGGGTTTAGGCACAATATATGTTAGTCTTGAATTATTGTTATATGTAAATAATATGGGGTTGATGAATGTATTTTTTAATAATTTTTTTAATAATTGTATATACCCCTGAGGAAGGTCAACAAGACCGAAATGCATTGGGTGATATAAAATAACGGATGAATGAAGTTTCTACACGTGCCTATGAATAGGTCCGGATGGGCAATTCGAGAGCAATTAGTATGCGTGAAAATTTGGAACTTTATTTCTGTGACGTGACGGATTAACATGAATAGAACATTGAATAAAAATTGGATGGACCCGAGTTTACTACTGAGTACGAGTCTAAATTGGATTCAAATGTGCATGGAGCTGTGCAACTCCTCTGTGACACGCAAGTCTCGTGTCACAACTTTGTTAAAGGAATTGTCAGAATTGTGCACTAAAAGGAACGGAGTGCACTTGGAGTGTATGCACGCTAAATTTGAGTAAAACGATAAGTTTAACATTAAGGAGTAAACACAGGGTGTGCTGCAGACTTTTTGCAATGAATCATAGTACCGCCGTTCCACTTCTGTTAGCACCCCAGACGAGAAGGAAAGTTGAAAAGGAAAGTAACAAGGTCACGTCATGGACTCTCCGAAAAAGTTATCAACAAAAGAAGTTATTGAAAGAATACGTTTAATCATATCATGATGGACATTTGTTTAAAGAATGTGTTGCTTTGGGGAGTTTATTTTCATATGTATTCAGCATATTTATTTTTACGATAAGTGCACTGATTCAGGGGCAACTAGGGGATATTGTGAAAGGATTGATGGGGAGTTTAACACTGTTGGTTTGGGAACTTATGGAGGGCGGAGTGAGGGAGTCACGTGGTGGGAGTGAACACAGGTGGGAGATAAGCATTCGGCTTAAAGACCGGATGCCTCGCAGAGCGGGGGTTTGAACATGGCGTTTTTAGAAGGCGGTTTCACCGTTTGAAATAACAGCAGATGATTACAGGTACAAACTGGGGAGCAGGGGAGAGTGAGATAGGTGGTGTTACCGATGGGTTGAATGTCAGCGTTATTGGTGATTCGATCTGTAGAGGGACGGGTGATATGTTTTGGGCAAAGGATGAGGAGGGCACAGAAGTGGAAGGTACAGGATTTGCATGGGGAAAGACGAATGGGGAGGTACAGGAGCAGTGATTCGCGTAATAAGGATGAATTAAGAGTTTGGGGTTTAGGCACAATACATGTTAGTGTTGAATTATTGTTATATGTAAATGATATGGGGTTGATGAATGTACCTTTTAATAATTTTTTTAATAATTGTAGATACCCCTGAGGAAGGTCAACAAGACCGAAATGCATTGGGTGATATAAAATAACGGATGAATGAAGTTTCTACACGTGCCTATGAATAGGCCCGGATGGGCAATTCGAGAGCAATTAGTATGCGTGAAAATTTGGAACTTTATTTCTGTGACGTGACGGATTAACATGAATAGAACATTGAATAAAAATTGGATGAACCCGAGTTTACTACTGAGTACGAGTCTAAATTGGATTCAAATGTGCATGGAGCTGTGCAACTCCTCTGTGACACGCAAGTCTCGTGTCACAACTTTGTGAATGAAATTGTCAGAATCGTGCACTAAAAGGAACGGAGTGCACTTGGAGTGTATGCACGCTAAATTTGAGTAAAACGATAAGTTTAACATTAAGGAGTAAACACAGGGTGTGCTGCAGACTTTTTGCAATGAATCATAGACTGCAGGACAGTCATTATGAGAATATCAAGAATTTGGAAAGGTTCTGACAGGGAAGAGTGGCTACAAGCTCTGTTTAGGTTGTTTCTTTCTCCAGGGAGTTGTGATTTTGTTGATGACACTAGTCAGCAGAGGGGGGAACTGATAGAGTGCAGTGATATTCTGAAAATTGTAGGGGTACATTATATTCATGAACAGTCCGTACCCACATATATTCTTATGTGTGTGTTAATCTTAGTTAGAACTTGTGTTGTAATAATCAGTGGTAAATGAAATGTTAGGATGAGATGTGCCATTCAAAAAACGTAAAATGGCAGTTAGAGGGAATTATGTAACTTTTGATGTTCATTGCAAATGCTTAATGAAATAGTTTATATGTAATGTAATGCATTAGATTTAAACGTGCATCATGTTGAAGTTGCACACGCATAGGTGACTAATTGTGTTTAAATGTGATGAAATGTGATGTGCTTACAGATGTAACATTTTAAATGCGTGTTTAAGTTGATGTCAAAGGCCTAGATGGAGTATTTGCTCTTTCATGTTAAGAAAGGCCTATTCGTTTTCTTATGTTAGCTGGTTTATGTAGGCCCGAAATGCATTTTCCCCTGGTAAGGCTCTCATTTGGAGACAGTCAGCGAAATTCATGTGTGTGCAAGGTTGTTCTGTTTTCATGCTTCTGTTGCAGGTGCAAGGACACCGTCCTCGTTAGTTAGAATAACGCTTTTTGTTTTCGGAGTTAGGTATGGAGGAAACCTGTTACAAAGTATTCTGGAATGCCGATAATTGGGAGTTGATATTTTCTTTTGCTGAAGAGGCCTGAGACCCAAGGACACACCAACCGTCGCTGGACAGAGTACAAGTTTTGGTGGAAAATTACCTACGAGAGGTGCCTGGCCAGAGGAGGTGTTTAAGGGGGCGTGTCTATCAATTGTGCATTTTGTATTAGGGACAGTGCCCCGAGGGATGAGGGAGCAGAGAGCCGTTAGAGGGTAGAAGGAAGGGATCGATTCTTACAATGAAGACTTAGAACAAATTTGAAATCTGGGCTTCTGACCTTTACAACGTGAGTGTACTTCTTAGGAAGTCTTCACGAGCTGACTTCTTTTCTTGATCTTGCTTAGGAAATTGTTAAGTGGGGATTCCACTTTAGGATAGTGTAGGGATAGATTAATGGATTTTCTTTACAGCCACTAATGAAGACTAATATAGATGTTGGTGCAGTTATTGCCTGTTTAGTATTTTTGGAATTGCTTATTCTCTTTATGTTGTATCGGATTCGATTGGTTCGTAGGATGGACTTTGTATTAGTGCCTTTGTATTTTTACAACCTCGTCCTGAGGTGCTTGTATGTTCAGTTATTTTTGGTTTTGTAATAAACCCTAAATTTGGAATTCGGAGTCAGTGATCTTTTCCGAGCTTTACTTAAATTAATTCATGCCAGTCTGGAACGAATGTATTGTTTCTCCCCTTTACACTTCTCAGCAGGTAATAAAGGTCCAGTCGACCGAGGGTTCCTAGTAACTTTTACAGTGGAATCCGGCGTTATCAAGACAGGGATGGGTGCAGCAAGTCAGCCTCAAATAGGGAAGACCTTCATGCTTAGCTGCTTGTTTTAGTTGGGTATTGCAAGTGGTAAGTCCAAAATTTGGTTAGGAACTGGGGAAGGGAGAGTTCTGTATGGTATGGAGACGGGATAGACATTCCTGATGTATGTGGTCTATATATATATATACTAGGGCTCGTCATGAGCAGTGAACCAGCTGCATAGGCACTGGTTATCAGGGACAGAAGACACATAAAGATCTCTAATAGCCATGAAGAGAAATAGACATAGGATTTCAAATGTCAGGGAAGTCAATAATCCCATCAAGCACTGCAGGTAGTGCGACACCTTATGTAAGAGAATTGCCATTATGTTTTCTTGAAGGGAATACCTTACAAGAGCCGAGCATGACAAGCAGGGAATTCATAGTGTGGGCGATTATCTTTACTCTTTCCCCGTCACTGGCCATAAGGGTTTACATCTTAGTGCCTCAGAACACACCCTTATGCGTGAATTGATGTAGATGACCAGAGCCACTGGAAATCTTTCAAGGGGAACTGTATTCAATGTATAAATACATTTAGTGAACTTTTATGGACTCACTCACAGTTCACCTACCTTTTACAGTAGGCAGGAAAATGCAACCAATGGCAAGGGGGTCTGCTGATGTTGTGGCTTCAATTGTCAATTGTGTTTTGAGTACAAACTGAAGGTTTCTACAAGTGTGCTTATTCGAGAGTGCTAGCTGGACACCTAAGGGGTCGTTTAGACCCTGACAGACGGTCTGCCCATCTGCTGAGGGGGTGACCGTGACCTCAGCTACTCTCATGGACGACCATTCACCCTTTCTCGAGATCCCCCTGCCTGTCGGGCCTCTCTCTGCTGTGAAGGAAAGTTTGGCGAGCAGACGCCATGTTTAAAGCCTCTACTTGGTAAACTTTTTGTCTAGAGAAAGCAAGCTTCCAAGCAGAAAAAAAACATGCGTCGACTCACAGTACTGGGTTAAGGACACTCAGGGATGGCTGCCCCTCCGTCAGTAGACTGCAGTGATTATCACTGTGACCTGGCAGCCCTTGGCAGACAGATCACTAGGTCGGAGGTTCCCACTGGTGCAACCTTCGCCGGTGCAAACACAGCATATCCTTAAACTCTGAATAAAGTGGGGATCGGCTACTTTGATGGGGTGGTGACAGGGCTGATTTGTGGTGGTTTTTCTTTTCAGCCAACCTCTATACTCAGCTTTTAGAGTTATCATGACATCGATCTTAGTAAATACCAATGCTTCTTTCCAGTACACAGTTCTCTACAAAAATAAATAATCGGGTCACGAGGGAGATGAATTTAGAAATACTTTCTGTATGTTGTATATCGATCTTATATTCTGTGGTTTAGAAAGACAAGCACGGGCCTGTTGCTGGGTAATGGAACAATTTACATTTTTCCTGAGAAGGCATCATTTATTAGTGCGTGGTTTCCTTCTGGAACACTGACCAAACTTCTCTCAGAGTTGCAGATGGAGGTTGAGATGGGGTTTGAAGAATTTCCGTCTAGAATCTGAAAGCAGGAATGCAGATTGTTTATTAATGTTACCTGTGTGCAAGAAGGATGGAGATATTGGTAGGGAAGACCCCATTGATGATTGTGTAAGAGGTCAATGAAATGGGAAGAATCAAGTCAGAAGTATGAAATTTTGAGGTGTGAGGAGGCAAAAAATGTTCATGGAAGGCTATCAAAAGAAGTGTTATCTGAAGAAGAAGGAGAGGAGATTTGGAATGTAAGTCTTTGATCGGAAAGGAAAACTGGTACCAACTGAGGAAATTTAAAGTAAGGTCATTGGTTTAGCTCTTGAGGAGCATCATCCCACAGCAGGAGTATTTTCCAGAAAAAAGTACCCCCACACCTAAGAATTTGTCCCCCAGGGTGCAGGGGTCATTATTTCGTTTTCTGTTCCTCATCTTCAGGTTTTCCTGGTACTGATGGACAGGAAAAAAATACATTACACCGTCCACTTTAAAAAGGGCAGTGCTTGCTTCGATAGTCTCTACTGCGTCGAGACAGTGGCGAATGCAGTCCATCAATGGAGCCAACAGGGTTTTTTTTTATGCAATACGTAAGGTTTGCTAAACTCTAACTGTGGCAGAGGACCAAGGGTTTGTCATGTAGGATACCTTGTTGCCTTTGCAACAGAGAACCCTGTCACCAAACTCCAAATCGGGCCCAAAGTCTTTTAAAGTAATAGTCTGAATGCCTCCCACATTGAGGGCAACTCGGCTACTGAGTTAATATTCACCTGTAAACAAACATTTAGCTTTGTCTCGCAACACTCATCGAAAGCCCTGATTTTGAGTAAGTCTGGGTGAAACTTTGGTTACGCTGCCCCTAGGCTTACCTATAGCTAGCTCACACTCATATATTTGGTGGGTGATTGCCCACCACTCGGTCACCTTCCTTCGAAGACGAACATATCCACGACCTTGCTATGAATAGCCAGACAGAGATAATTTTTATCGAAATCAGTAGCCTTGAACTAAAATTGGGCTCACTTTTATAACCAAGCATAATTATCCTAATTGCATTGGCGTAGCTAGATATTTTGCTGCCCACGGCGGTCCCTGGGGAGGCCTGGGCATGCCACAAGGGGCGGACCGCCCTCCCCACCCCCTTTGCTACGTCAGTGCCTAATTGACAGCTGGAAATCACCATATGAACAAGATATTACTAATTGAACCAAGCCTGTCCAATATTCCTGCAGGTCAGGACAGCTGGCAAACATATGTATGATGATTGCTGCCGGAAAACTAAACTTCGGATATTGGGTCTCGTTCAAGCCATGATTCGTGGTCCACTTCGAAATCCGCTCAAGTGTATAATACAGCACACAGATAGTCTTAAACTGCTACAGCTTTAGGGCCTAATGACAAGTTTGGCTGTCCATCGAACTGCTGAACCCGTGGTGGCGGTCCTGGACCGCTAGACTGGTGGTCCACCTGCTGTATTTTGAATACGACGGTGGGACCGCCACAGGTCCGTTTCTATCGCCGGGATAATTGATCCCATGGCAGTGGCACAGCAGTCAGAGGGCTCAATATGCTGGCGGTGCAGCTGCTGCACAGTCAAGCCTATTATGAGTTTCCTCACTGCCCTCCTTTTCATGGTGGTGAGACTGCCATGAAAAGGGTGGCTGTGAGGAAACTAAGGGGGCCCTACTACCGGGTGCACGAGGGTGCATGCAGGGGGGCACATGGGGTGCCCCCTGTCTTTCTGCACCCCCGTTCCCGCACAGCATGGACTTCACTGTCCATGCCGTGCAGGAACGCGCTGTGGCGGTCCCATGGCGCTGCCTTTCTAAGGCTTACATACGATCCTTTGAAAGGCACTGCCGTGGGCCAGCCGCTGGAGGACCACCCAACCTGCATTTTTGAAAATGCACTATTTGGCTCAATTTTTTCAACATTTTCATGGGTGAGGAGAACCCCCCATAGAACCCTTCTTGGAAGAAGTTGGATTCACTCACTTCACTTCCTATCACTCAGGGCAAGTGCCATCATGATTAGTGTCATAAACATCACTTCGTGGGTCAAAGGTTATATGATTCAGGGTCAAAAGTCATATGGTTGTACTTTTTGTGATGTAATTAAGGCTAAAGGGTGTGTGATGTCACTTTTGCTACCCCTGGCATTCTGGTGAATTAACATTCATGATTAGAACTAAGAAAATCACTCAATATGTATTGAAAAAGTTCAGAAATGGATCCCAGCTCAAACGGCAGGAAGCAAAACCTAATGCCTTGTAAGACATCAAACAAAGGAGTTAGAGGATGGGATACTTAATACAGTTTTACTTGATGCATTTGGTTAACAATCTCAATCCCTCTGAAATATTAGACATGAGATGTCTGTCAACACAAATGTTTTGGCTGAGAAGACTAGGACCCACATACATGTGGAGTCAGCTTTGTTTGCTGCCAGGAAAACAGAGACCAACCATTCCGAAGATGCAATCTTTTCATAAATTCTTTCCATAATTACCATAATTTCTTAAAGAACCTGAAGAACTTCCCTTTTTAGAAAGCAAGCTGAAAACCCATATTTTTTACCATACTACTATTTTAACTACTCCCGCATATTCTGGCAATACTTACATAACAAACATAACAAGGCCTCCCTTGTCAAATGCTGTACAATGGTTCATCCTATAAACCACAGGCTCTCTACATTCCTTCCATACTATACAATTTTAAACCCTTCTGGGTGACCTAACCTGCCCACAGACATCTTACGAAAATGTTCGACTACTAATGATTTTGTTACTAGCATTATAGGTCCATCGGCCGTGAAATCCAGCATAATGCCTAAATCACCTCTTTTTTCACATTTGTGATAAAGTGATTTATCAGTTGAGGTGTCCACCACAAGTAATAAAGTCACTATCTTGTTAGGTACAACCAAAGGTTTTGGTGATTTAAACCTGAACTCAAACCTTGGTAGCTGTGGCATAGAGCAGAAAGGCTTAACAGAGAGAAAAATGTGTACAGCATTTAGAAGTACAGAAACCTAAAAAAATCAAAACACAACACAATAAAAATCTCACTCCAATTAAAAAAAATGGGGTAACATTTAATAAGCAAAATTACACCAAAATAATAAAACAAAAAAGAATAAGGGGAACTAGAGATATTTAGGTGATGTTAGACCTGACATCCATGGCGTGGTATTGTTAATGGTATCACCGCAGTCTTTTACGTTACGAGTTGCAGCAGGCCTTGCAGAGACAATATGGAATCACATCCCTCTTCCCGACCGTACCTACCAGTTAATTATCTGCAACGAGGAGGATAGATCAGAAAAGCGGAAGTGGACCTTGATGATTGATGCTGTCAGTACGATTTCAAGTTGTTGGCCTGTAGTCAATATGGGAACGAAAGGGGGGAGAATTTAGGATTTACGTTCGCCGGAAATCTCTCTCTATTGCCTCACCAACCCTTCCAACCCAGCCCCAAGGATCTCTAAATGCCTGTGAGTTAACTTGTATTACTTATGCACCGGGAGGTGAAGAAAGGAAATAAAGATGAGAATGGGTTTCTTTGTGCAGAACTGCCAATACAATGTAATCAAGCCCCACCTTTACAGAGTTCTTCACTAATCACCATTCTTACAATGCTCCTAATACTGTTTTTTCAAAGGACACATAGTATACCTGAAAGGGCTCTTGAGTCCTCCTTATGAGTTTTGAAATGTTGCTTCACAATAAACTCTTTGTATGTTTTCCTGTAATAAGTTCAGATTATTGTTCTCACACAAAATGTTGAATGCCTTAGGTAAGTGTACCTTAATGTCTTTTGTTGATGCATTGCTCTGTGTGCACAGCATGTGGCTGACTGGTAACATGAGACTCTGGGGCTGAGAGTTTTGGAAATACTGAAATAAAACTAAATAAAAAACATAAAACTATAAACAGTATAGAATACCTTTGATACGTGTGGCACAAATATGAGACACACTATAACCACTATAACTATAAATATGAGAACCGCTAACCAATTATAACAGCGGCCTCATTTTTTGCCGGATCGACGTTCCTGAGATGTGCCTCTTTCCCTTAACCATCTTGCAGCATATTTTTTAATATATTGCACTATAACAGGCTGAACCGCTAACCAATTATAACAGTGGCCTCATTTTCTGCCAGATCAACGAACTCCTCCTACAATTCCCGTGGTGTTGCCGCTGGAGCACCGGGACCTGACCTGCGCCCTGCCGCCGAACAGCCCCCGACACCGAAGGTCCGCGGGCTTCCTTATCTGTTTTTGATCTACAATTCCACCAGAAGCCTGCTCTCTAAGATGGCGACCATCCGCCAGTTTTCTCCCCACAAGATGGCGAACGACGTGGTCCCCCAGCAAGGCCAGGGTGAGTGGTCTCTTCGCCCGATCCTCCCTCGAAGTACCACACGTAGCTGGGGGTTGAATTGAATCGGACCCCCCCTGGGTGGCCACTTGCTTCACTTGTTTTTGATCTATTAGGGCCCTCAGAGTTCCCATAATGATGATGATAACCTGAGTCTCAGTTCGACCACTGTCGAGCTCTGTTTGAACGTATCGGAGGCCTCTCTTGACTTTCCCCTGCATCCAATTACCTGGTGTTTTTCCTCCCGAGCGGCCGCAGAAGATCCAGGGCCAGAACTATGCCCTGCCACCACTCAGCCCTCGAACTCGCTGGCCACGGTGAGTAGTGACTTGCCGCCATGCCCGACTCCCACTGAGGCCACAGTTGAGCGCTGTCCTGGCCGTAATGGAGGCCTTTCCTGTTCTTGTTCGTTTTTCTTTGTCCTCCCAAACAGTCACAGGAATCCTAGGGCCTAAAACGTCCACCCTGCCGCTGTGCAGCCACACTTAGACCACAGTGGAACGCTGCCTCTAGCCGTTTCTGAGGCCTTTCCTGATTTTCCACCCGCAATAAGGTTCCTGGTGATCTCCCTCCCGAGCGGCCGAAGTAGATCTAGGGCCAAAATCCATGCCCGCCATGTCGGCCACGGCGATTGGTTTCTTGGTTTCTTACCCTCACGCCCGTTTCCCAGTGAAGCCTAAATCGAGCTCTGCCTTGGCTGTGTTTGGAGGCCTTTCCTGTTCTTGTTCTTTGCCTCCCGCCTAGCCTCAGGAGATCTAGGCCCCATTTCCCAGTGAAGCCTAAATCGAGCTCTGCTTTGGCTGTGTTTGGAGGCCTTTCCTGTTCTCGTTCTTTGCCTCCCGCCTAACCTCAGGAGATCTAGGGCCTAAATTTCACCCTGCCGCAGTTCAGCCCTTGACTGCACTGGCCTCTCTACGAACTTTGGACCACGTTCCTTGTGCCGTCACCGAAGTACGCCGAATTTACTCCTGTTTTGCTATTTTGCTGTTCCCTTATTGTTTTAATCTCTACTACCTATTCTTAAGACTCTCTACTCCTTCTCTCCACCTCTCATTTCTCTCCTCTAGCCCTAATATATTCTCTCTACAATATTCACCCCCCCCTTATTATTTTCTTCTATCCTCTCTCCTCTCTATTGTTCTCCTCTCTGTTGTTCCCTTACTGTTATACTCTCTACTACCTAATCTTTAGACTCTCTACCCCTCCTCTCCACCTCTCATTTCTCTCCTCTAACCCCAAAATATTCTCTCTACAATATTCAACACCCCCCTTATTATTTTCTTCTACCCTTTCTCCTCTCTACTGTACCCCCTGTTCCATCTAGCGTCCTAATGTGTCCAGGTTTCTTAATGCTGATGTTCTCTCACTGTAATTTTCTTAATCTCTGCTTGCTTTGACAAACCCTCCCCTCCTCCCCCCCTAATACTGACTCCCCTCTCTCTCTTGCTTTTCTCCCCCCTGGTTTCCTCACTCACCTTCTCCTTATTACTCATTTCTTTATTATTCTCCCCCCTCTTTTGCTCTTCCTCCTAGGCCTCCTCTTATGACCTAATCATGCCCCCCCCAATCCCATCCTCACACCTCCGGACCCTGCCCTCTCCAGACAATGGAACATCTTATACCCCTCCAATCTTTCCAAAAACGCCAAGAAAAATTGTAAACATAATCTACTGATTCGTCACCCCGAAACTCTAATAGTTGATACCTACCATAGCCTCTCCTCTCCTATAAAAACAAACCTTATTTTCTACTCCAACGGCCCCTCTAAATGGAAAAGCATTCTCCTTCACCATCTCACAGTCACTAAATCAAGCAAAATCCCATATGGATTCAAATTATCTACTTCCCCTTCCCCAGCTTTTCTAGGTGAAATTGACATTTCCATATTTAAAACTGGTAATATCCTCATTCAAGCTTCTGAATACCACCTCAACATCTTTGACCACCATTTCAGTACCCTGGCAGACCTTCTATCCAAACCAGTCCCCAACCCTTCCTCTTCCCAACTGTCTAACACCCTTATGATGTCTCCCCCCCCGGTTCTGACCCCCCCTAGACATCCCAACTGCACACACCATCATCCAAACCCACTCGTTATCTAATGACCGATGCCCTCAAACCCCGCTCTCTAACCTCTCTCCTACTTCCGGACCTCCTCACCCAGAACTGCCCTCTTTACCCCCCCGCACCAATATCTTCCCCTCTGAACTGCACTCCCTCCCCTCATTCTGATGTAATTCCTTCCTGGCCCCTTCACCTAGAACTTCTGACTCTACCCCCCCCACTACACCAATACCCCCCTCTCTAAATTTCACCCGCCCCCCTCAAATTGATGTAACCTCCACCTCCATCCCTCACTCCATAACATCAGCATCTCCTACCACATGGCCTGTCTATATGATTGACCCCGCCGTCACCTCGTCCAACAACCCAAACACACCTCGGAATCACATTATTGCCCCTTACTGGACAACTATCATCAACACATCCCTTTCCACAGGATGTGTCCCTGACTCCCTTCAACTCAGTCAAATCACTCCTATTCCTAAAAAAAACCTCACTGCTGACCCTAATGACCCGAACAATCTCCGCCCTATCTCTAACCTCCCACTCCTTTCCAAAGCCCTTGAAAAATGTGCTTTGCTCCAATTGGATAAACACATTAACAATTTCAATTTACTTCACCCCTTGCAATCCGGCTTCAGAAAAGGCTGCAGCACTGAAACCGCCATGCTAAATATAGTTGATGACATCCATTGTTACCTTGACAATGGTGAGTCCTGCCTACTCATTCTCCTCGACCTCTCTGCTGCCTTCGATACTGTCAACCACAATTCCCTACTTAATTCGCTCAAGACTCGCTTTGGCCTTAACGGTCTTGTCTTCAAATGGTTCGCCTTGTATCTCCAACACAGAACACAACAAATTAAAATTAATGATTGTCTCTCTAACCCCTCACCTGTCTCCCTAGGTGTCCCTCAAGGCTCTATTCTCTCCTCTTCTCTCTTTAACCTCTTTATGGAACCCCTTACCCTCATTTTGAAACAAGCTGGAATCAATTATCACCTCTATGCCGATGACACCCAACTTTACTATAACATTAGGTCCCACTCTGACGTACTTCATCTTAACAATACACTGAGCAAGATCCAATCCTGGTTCTACTCCAATCATCTCAAACTTCACACAAAAAAACCGGAAGTCATCCTCTTCTCTCCAAAAAACAGCAGACTCCCTATCCAATCCTGGATTTCTGACCTAAATGCCCTTAACTGTTCGCTCTCCTTATCCAACTCTGTGAAATCACTTGGTATCATCATTGACAAAAACCTAACTCTTAACGACCACATAAAAAACTCAGCTAAAGGAGCTCTCTTCACTCTCAGTCATCTTAAGAAAATCAAACCATTCATTCCACCTGAAGACTTCAAATTGATTGTCCAATCATTAGTACTCTCCAAAATTGACTATGGTAACGCTATCCTCACAGGAACCCCTAAAGTGCATCTAGCCCCCCTCAGATATGTGCTCCACTTAGCGGCCAGGCTACTCACTGACTATAAACATTCTGACCACATCTCCCCAGCCCTTAAGGCCCTTAGCTGGCTACCCGTTGAAGGTAGGTCCTCCTACAAGACAGCATGCATTACGCATAAAGCTCTCCCCCAAAATACCCCGTTGTACCTCACAAACAAACTCAAAATAGAGAAGACCAATGAGAAGCACCAACGCTCTCCTCCTCGTCCCCCCCTTGTCAAAAAAGAAAACCACTCAATCACGCTCCTTCTCCGGAAATGCACCGAACATCTGGAATGCTCTCCCCAAGGATCTGGGTTGTAACCCCTCCTACCTCAGCTTTAAAAAAGACCTCAAACTCCACCTTCTCAGCAAGTATTGGGGTCCATAAACCTTGCCTCTGACCTTTCACCCTGCTTCCCCCGTCTTGATTTTCCTTTACCTCATTAACATCTCTCACCTCTCCCCCCTCTTTTTATCGTTCACCCTGTTCACTCTCTCCCTACCCCCCTTCTCTCCCCTCTCCTCCATCTACTACCCTTTCCCCTCTCCTCCTAAAATCTCTCTCTGTCTACTTTTCCTCCTCTTCCCCATTTTGGTTCTTCCCACCTATTCTTATCTAATTTTACCTCACACGCAGCCCAGCCAGAATCTTTTTTCTCACACCTTCACTCTTTACGTAACTTGTCCTGTGCTTCCTGTTACTGTTTAAAATAGCCCTCCGTGAGCGCCTTTTCATGTATATGGCTCTTTGCCCATTTTGTTTAATTAATTTGTTTTATATTACCTGTCTGAATGCCCTGCTATTTAATAACTGCTCTTTGTCCTGTAATTTTGTGTGCACATGTAAAGTGCTCTGATATCGCCGGGTTGAGCCAGCGCTATATAAAACCTTTCGAATAAAATAACCTCGGGGGCTGAGATATGTAAACACAAACAAAGTTGTGCACAAACTCAGTGACTGAGTCAGGACTGTGTGCATATTTTTATCAATGGCAACATGCAGCAACGGGGAACTGCATTTCCCTGAGGTTAATGCCAGGAAATTTGTTACAGGGGAACCAGGGTGGGGGCGAACCGGGTGCGATCCTTGCAGGTATTCCCCCAAACTTTTTGCCCTCAAATCCTTTGTTTGCTAAATTCATTTTGGTGGGTTTAGGACTCTGTGCACTTTTCCACTGCTAACCTGTGCTAAAGTCCTTGTGCTATGTCCCTCAAACATGGTAAAATTGGCCTACACTTAATTGGCACATTTAATTTACTTGTACGTCTCTAGTAGATGGTACTATGTTGCACAGGGCCTGTAAATTAAATGCGACTAGAGGGCCTGCAGCACTCACTGTGTCACCCACTAAAGTAGCTTTTTAAAACATGTCTTAGGCCTTCTACTGCAGTGTAGTCTTAGACTACCATTTCAATCTGGCAGAATAAACCTTCAGCCAGGCTTAAACCTTCCTTTTTAATACTTACAAGTCACCCCTAAGGAAGGCACAAAAACCTCCCATGGGGGCGGCATGCATTATATTTTAAAAAGTAGGACATGTGTATTTAAGTTTGACATGTTCTGACAGTGAAAAACTCTTAAAGTTGTTTTTTACTGTGGTAAGGCCTATCTCTCTTAAAGACTAACACTGGGTTACCTTATTACATTTAATAAACGCTAGCTTCAGATTGGGAGCAGTTAGAGATATGATGTTTACGCTCACATGAATTGTAATTTAAAATCCTCTTCAATGTTGAAGTCAGATTTTCAATGACACGTTCGAAAATGCCACTTTAAGAAAGTTGCAAAAACAACAGTTGATGGACAGAATGCAGAACAATGTCATACATTCACCCCAGTACAGAGATCTGGGCCTAAATCCATCGTTTCTTTGCTCACCATGCCATTCCAGTTTGAACCCAGCCATATGCAAATCAGTCCATCAATTGTGTGTCTTTTACTTTAAGAAAGTTGGCATTTTCTTGTCCAAATCAACTGTGCCTTTTTGCCAGTGTCCTGGGTCACATGATTGGGAATGGCTCTGCTGTTGAGGTTGTGTATTGCTTCCAGACAATGAGACAAAAGGAATCTAGTATTCTTTGCCCTCAGTGGCCATTTAGAAAGGCCAGATGATAAAAAGGTTTATGCAAGGGGAATGTGCCATCCGCAAAGCGGAAGGTACCATCCGTAGAGCGCATAGCAATGGGTGTTGTTTCATTAAAAACTGCTGTCAAAACTACTTTTTGACACGCAGAATCTCTACTTTCAAATATTAGTCACCCCAGCACCCACATTGTAGTTTGCATGCTATTTAAAAGTAGAACATGTGTGAAATTTAAGTTTGTGTGTTCCTTCGGTGCCTAGACCCCTAATGTTATTTTCACTAGCAGGACTGTAGCTAGAGCTTAGAAAATGATGTAGTGCAAATTATAAACCTTGACTTGTAAAGTTTAATAGGAAACAGCTAAAATAGCAATTCAAAGATAATTTTTCATAGTTAATAAAAGTCCAATTCATAGATTAAGTTAGATTTGTAATAAATATTTAGGAAAAGTGACTTATAGAACATTTCCTACTTGAAGCTCCAGGAGGCAAATTTGAAGTAGAATGCCAGCAGCTGCCCAGTAAGTGTTTGATCTTAATGAACTGTGAAAACTGCAGAACAAGGGCTTAGACCTGGTGATGGGATGGACTAGGTGCGGGTCATTTGTTCACTGTTAGCCCAGGAATGACAGCTGGGGTGGACTCAGGAATTTCATTAAATTGGAAGGTGTGGCATGCCCCGTCATTGTTCAGTTTAAGGAGAGACCTTAAGAAGGTAAAATCCTTTGCCCGCAAGGCACAAGCTAGCCAGGTTGGTTCTGAACCCAGTGGGTGGGAAGCAACCCACAGTACTGGTTTGAAGGGAACACAAGGGAGGGGACTGCTAAATTACCTGATTACACCTCCGGATGGGCATAAGAACTCTGTGTAAGGGAAGAGGGTTTACCCATCTTTAATTTTGTGATTGAGGGACACTGTGGGATTGTTTGCAGTAGGACAAACAGGAACTACTTCAAAAGAATGGAGGATTGCCCCAGGGAACCTTTTCCCCATTGGTTAGAGAGTCTGCAAGAGTCATCTCCACCCACTGGCTAATGCAAACCATAAATGTGGCACCCCATAGAATCCTCCTCAGGGTCAGTTGGCTGACCTATTGTGTGGGTACAGGGAGGCAACAAGCTGCAAGGGGCTTTTTTCTTAAAGTAACTGGCTGACCAGTACCAACTGATTCTGGCCTGGACCTTGCATGTGGCCTCTGCTGGAGTGAGTCCTGAACCGTAAGTGCTGTCCTTGAGGTCCTGGGACCCTCAGAAGTGATTTCTAAGACCTCCAGAGCTGTCAGGTGACTTCTCTGCGAAGGTGCTCAATTTACACCTTCTTTGAATACAGCTTCAGGCTCACCCCGCTGGAGGGCTTTGAGCTCTACAAAAAAGACTAAGGGCCCAATTATGACTTTGGCAGTCTGACTGCCGGACCACCATTGCAGTGGTCGGGAGTACACCGCCAAGTCGATGGCAACCCATCTGCTGAATTACAAGTTAACCGCCGGGCTGGCAGCGTTTTGCTGTGGCAGTGCCACAGCGGCAGAATGTTTTTGCTCATAGAGAGCCTGCAGCCCATGCAACCACCGTGGCACCGCACTGTGTACCATGCACCATGTCATGCATGGCACACAGCGCATGCACGACAGTGCAAGTAGAAGGGTGCATAACATGTGCCCCCATGCACACCCCCCATGGGCTACAATGCCCTGGTGGCCTGTTTGGGGCCCTTCCCTGCCTTTCGCCAACCTTTTCATGGCAGGGTGCCTGCCATAAAAAGGTTGGCGGTAAGGCAGTTCGTAATCGACACAGCGGTGCCGGCATCGGCCCTACCACCAGAAACCCCCGCTTTCCCTACTGCCAGGAACCTGGTGGTTGCAGCGGTGTTATGTCGTGTTTTTGGCCACTCACGTTGAAGAAGCTGCTGCTCGTGTAGAACATCTACTCGAGTGGCAGAAAGAAGCAGTGCCCTTTTGCGCTACATGTGGTGCCATTTGCAGATTTTACAGTGCGGGACAAACGCCTGGTGCTACAAATCAGCACGAGCAGCACAACTTACTGCACTCCGCCACTTGTGGAACTCTGTGCAGTGCGTCAGAGTTTTTTAGGTACTTCGCGGAGTTCCGCGTAGCAGAACTCCACAAACTCTGCCCTAGCCTAGTCAGGCCACTTCAGCCATTACTTCACCCAGATGAGACTATCATTCACGGTGATAATATTGCCTATTTGGTGTATTATTCTGCGTTTAAGGAAGTACTTCCATTACAGTGCATAAAATGCACTGGTTTCAGGAGCAACAGCAACTATTTGATGTTTGAAGAAGCAATCTTGTAAAGAAGGCTTGCCCGACTGATTGCAAAAAATTGCACATTATAATGAGAGGCTTTAATGAAATAGAACCTAAATAAGTATGGAAATCTACAAAATAGATGATTTTATTCAACACTTAGGGCCAGATGTACGACCGTTTTTTGCGGTCGCAAAGGGGAATTCTGCCCGTTTGCGACCGCAAAAAAGGTCTGCCCAATGTACTAACCCTATTTTGCGAGTCGCTAACCTATTAGCAACTCACAAAATATGGTTAGCGACTTGCTATTTGGATGGGGCGTGCCAAAGGCATCCCTTCCTAATAGCGAGTGCAAATGGCATGTACCATTGTTTTGCGACCGCATTTGCGGTCGCAAAACACATGCAGTTTACTACCCTTTTCAAAAGGGTGGTAAACCATTCGCAAACAGGAAGAGGTCCCCAGGGAATCCCCTTCCCCTTTGTGAATGGGTGCGAAAATATTTTTTATGAGCAAGCAGTAGTGCCAGGGATCACTGCCTGCCCTTAAATAATGAAACTGAAAAGCTTAATTTTTTTGTTTTTTTTAAATGCATCCCGTTTTCCTTTAAGGAAAGTGGGCTGCATTAAAAAAAAACTGCTTTATTGAAAAAGCAGTCACAGACATGGTGGTCTGCTGACCCCAGCAGGCCACCATCCCTGTGAGTGCCAGCCATTCCCAATGGGGTCACAAATTGCGACAGCCTCATGAATATTAATGCGGCATGCAATTTAAGACCCCTTTGCAAATTGCAAACAGTGTCTGAGACACTGTTGTACATTCATTTTTGCGAGTCGGAAATTGCGAGTTGCAATTTGACGCAATTTGCGACTCGCAAAAATGAATGGTCTACATCTGGCCCTAAGACCTCACAAGTATTATGCTACATTTACATACTGATCTAGGCCCGTCCTGTGCCTGTCAGCACCAGGAAGAGGCAGGTCAGGGCCACCCCCCTTGGCTCTGTGCCAAGACATTGCTGTATTATTCCCCCTTTTGGAAGGAGTTTATATAAAGTATAGAGGCAGTGCTCCTTTTTGAGATCTGAGACTTTGCCATCTGACTTGTCCAATCAGGTAATCGCAAAGCATCTGAGACCCTTCTGGGAAAGAGGAAGAAAAGCTCCAGGGTTTCCCCTTGCGATCTAGGGGCCCACTACCAGAAACAACGCTTGAGGGCATTGATTTTCTTACTGAGGAAGTTGAATCACTCTTGGGGGGGGGGGGGTTGGGAGTAGCTAAAGGTTTGAACCAAGGGATTGTGGCTGGTTAAATAGCACCGATGTTTGCTTGTTAAAGGAAGAGTAAATCCCCAAAACTCAGGGCCTGATTTAGATTTTGGCAGACGGGTTACTCCATCCCACACACTTCTGAATAGTGAGAACCTGGGGGTCAATGTGGACAGTCTCTCTGATACTAACCTCAATAAGCATGCAGTAGTCCCGCTGTAGCCTGAAACTGCATGCTCAAAGAGGTTTTCAGCCCTTGCAGACACTCAACTGTGTAATGATGTTGAATAGGATGGGAGTGGAGTTGAAGGGAGAGCCTGTGTAATGGGTGATAACCCGAGGGGCAGCTCTTCTGTACTCTTGGGACAGGGGTCTGATGGAATTGTGGATATGTTCAGTGTTTTTACATTGGTTAAGATACTACAGAGAGAGTTGATTGATCTACGATCACAGTTGGCAGTTGTGTCGGTGGAGGGAAACATCCTGAACAACGACTCCGGAACAACGAGTTCCGGAGTCACGAAAGCGGAACTCCGCCCTGCCCGAACAACGACTCAGCCTTAACCACGCATGTGCGTGGTTAAGGCTGATTCGGTCTAGTGTTCGGGCAGGGCGGAGTTCCGAGGAGCGTCGCAGAGGAGATCGTCGAGGAACAGGTAAGAGGGGTAAATTTTCAGGGGGTGGTGGGGGTTTAGGTTTAGTTTTTAGGGGTTTGGGGTTTAGTTTTAAGGTGGGGGAATTAGTTAAAATGGTGTTGTTTGTTTTTAGGGTGTGTGGGTGATCGTGTATATTATTAGGGAAGGGGGAATTAGTTATTAGGGTTTGTGGGTGATCGTGTTTATTTTTAGAGTAGGGTAATTAGTTTTAGGAGGGCGGGGGAGATTGGTGTTAGTATGCAGGGGTTGGGGGGGTTTGGGGTTAGTTTTTAGGGGTTTTGGGTTAGTTTTTAGGGGGTGTGCGTGATCGTGTTTGGTTTAGGATGTGTTGGTGAACGAGTATATTTTTAGGGTGGGAGGGAATTAGTTTAGTGTGTGTGGGTGATCGTGTTTACTTTTAGGCTGGGGGAATTCGTTTTTAAGGGGGGATCGGGGTACTAGTTGGAAAGCATTTTTTAACACGCATTCCTTTACCACGAAAAATCGTGCTAAAGGAATGCGTGGTAAAAAAAATCGTGGTTTAGACAAGGTCGTGGTTGCGACCTCGTTGTTAGGGAAGTCGTGGTTGGGGAACTCGTTGTTCCAACATACAACCGTCGGTGGAAGTAGGGAAACTTAAACATCTCAAAGTCGCACCTAGTGGTAAGACTTCCTCCAACACACCTACTTGCACATACACTTCGCTAGTAGCTGAGCAGAATAAGCAGAAAAATTGTAGCGTTAAATCTGGCCATTTCCTCACCCATGGTGCGCAACATGAGCGCCATTCTTACCCTGAGTCACATTCTTCTAAGCATCCACCAAGGGCACCTCCACTAGCTCCCAGAAAGTTTCATGTGCCAAGTGTCGATACCACCCCTTTACTTAATGGTAGTAAAGAACTACTTAGAATGGTCTACCTTCCCCATCATTCACAGCAAAAAGGTATCACATCAAGGGACCAAGGAGATTGTATTGAGAGGCCAAATTGTGTATTCTTGACAAAGGTTTCAAAACTGTCCAATGGGATGAGGATTAATTAATAATTAAATGTACCCATTATATAAGACCCGTAAGGAATTGTTATTCCGTAATCCGCCCAGACATCTTACATGCCAGAAGATTTCATGATCCATCTATCTATGGGGGACTCATGAATACTGATATTAGATTAAAACATGCCAATATGGTGGAAGGGCTTGTGAGACTCCAGCTACGCAAAAATACCCCGGGCAGGACTTTAATGCAGCTTAAATTTAGTCCACGTGCCCCTCTCTCCCTTCTCTTGCTCCTTGTTCCTCTTTCCATAATAAAGATCAGGGAATGTCAGTGGTGGATTGACTCAGAGACAGCTGTCATTCTAAATTAAATAGAGCTGAAGAACCCTTTGTTGATACAGACCCATCACCTCATGCAATCCATCTTAGAAGTCCTGGTGTATCACACAAATCTTCTCCATTAGAGCCACTTATGATTTCAAATGGTATTCAAGCTAAGTCGAGTGATATAAATATTTTGCCATGGAACGTTCCAATCTTGCGCTCCAAGCTTAGTGAGCCTTAATGGATTTTATTCATGGATCATTTTGACATCAGTCTGTTCAAGAAACTTGGAGCCTTGACCCCATACATAGATCAAGATATGTTAATTTTTCATCCCCCTAGCTCTAACGGAATGGGCCGCCCCTCTGGCGGCCTTCTTGTGTGGATACGTAGTTCTTTGAGCGCTAAACTGTGTTCCATTCCCATTTCATCCCCAGCTATTCTAGCTATAAACATTAAGTGGTAGAATAGTCATACTATTTATTTGTACAATGTGTACAATCGAGGGGCTAGAGGGGGTGGTGAAACACCAACACTGAAACAGCTTAGGCTCATAGGGAACCATCTGATTATTGCGGGCGATTTTAATACCACATTTGAACCTCTGGAAACAGTGGTCATCCGCTTACTGAGGTGGAGGCTGAGGAATGGGGTGTTCCAACATTAGACATTGTGCCCGTGAAGCGATGGGCAGATGTAGCATAGCAACTACTTTCATTTACGCTATTCTATGGCCTGAGGACATGTAATGGGTGCACTAAGTCTACAAGCATTACATACCTATAACCGCACCAATCACACCAGTCGGATTGATTATATACTGATTTCTCTCCCATTGTGGAGCTCTATGGTGGACAGTAAGATTATAGACAGGAGTGATAGGGATAACAACGCAGTTCAATGTTCACTGACTAGCTTAATTAACCACCTGACGCATGTTTCACTATCACTCTACTGGATTTGAATCCAACCATTGACAGGCATTGACTCAAATGGGCTAATATAGCACTAAATTGGATGTCCTGGTGGCTATGAATAAGGCACTAGTGACTTTAAATAGTCCCTCAACTCCATAGGTTACAAATTACGATGTCCCAATTACCCATGAGAAGCTTTTTAAAACACTGGTGGTTTGCTCCTTGCAGAAGCATTCAGGGACTAAACAAATTGAGAAAGTAGTTAGTACATGGTATAGTAAAGACTGCAGGAGTGCGAAAAATTAACTGTGCTTAGCCCTGGAGGCAGGGAATGTTGAGTGCATTAGACAAAAATGGACACTATGTAAAGAGGCCCAGGCAAAAGAGTGCAGTAGTTGGGATACCCGGATCAGGGAAGATCTATATGAGGCAGGTAAATCTAAAGATACCAAGTAATTTTGGCGACTAGTAGCTGACTGGGGGTAGAATGGTAGAGAGTTTTTGGCAAATTCCATCCACTCTGAGACTTGGCACAAGCACTTCTCAGATTTATTTAATATATCTTCAGGCTCGGCTGTAGAGGGTTGTGCCCCAGTAGACCTTGGGTCATAGCCAAATTCAACTTATCTAATTATTGAGCTAAGTGAAACTACATGCACAATCAAGTGTATTGCCCTCAGTAAAGCAGCAGGACCTGATGGGGTGCCAGGGGACCATTTCCATTCAGATCCCAAGAGCTGGGCCATATATCTTAACAAACTGACAAATGCAATACTTAGGGGTACAGAGATCCCGATTAGCTGGAAGGCAGACGCGATTGTCCCAGTTTACAAAAAGAGCTCCAGGGATTCACCCTTAAATTACAGACCGATAAGCCTGATTGATGTCATTCAGAAGGTTTTTTGCAGGCAAACTTTCAACAAACTGAATGACTGGATAGAAAAGCATGACTCACTTTCAAACGTTCAAGCATCCTTCCGGAGACACACAAGTACAATTGACCAGGTTTTTAGGTGTATGACCATTTACTGGAAGGCAGTGGTCCTTCAGAGATCACACTTATATTTAGTTTTTGTAGACCACAAATCCTGGTTCCCCGTCACAAACGCTGGGTGGTTTTAAAATAAGATGGGGTTCCCCTTGACTTGCTGAATATTTTGATGCATTTGCATCAAGACACGTACACACAAGTTCTTTGGAGTTCTCTGGGTGAGCTAACAAGACGTATAGAGATACACAAAGGTGTGCGCCAGGGATGTGTACTCGCCCCAACTTTATTTTCTCTCTATATCAATGATGTGGTGGATTATCTGTAAGATTGTAAGAGTGATGCCCAAGGATTGCGGGTCGAAAGATCCCCCAGCTTCTGTTTTCAGGCAACACCTTGCTGGTGTTTAAGACACCGATTGGCCTGCAGACTCTGGTAGGCCACTTCACAGCTGTTTGTGTGGAGAGAGGGTTGATAATAAATCATACTAAAACTGCAATTCATGACCATCAATCTACACAAGTCTTTTAGAGGATCCATCACTCTTGAGGGAAGCAGCCTAGACAGAGTAATAGAATTTGATTATCTTGTTATTAGGCTCACTAGTAGCATTCTATGGTCTCCGCAGGTTAAGAAAAGTAGCATGAATTTATGTCACCATGCATATGGGAAACAGAGATTGCATTGGACCTCGAAACAAGGCAGACCTCGCTGCACTTAGGGTCTGCAGCACGAAGGCAAAGGGAAGGGCCCTTTATGCAGCTGAGTTGTAGGTTTTTTTCTGGACTGGCTGGTTTGGGTGTAGCCCACTGTAAGAAAAACTATAATATAAGATATTGGTGAACATAAGATAGAAAAGATAGATGTCTACAAGATAAAGCCTACAACTGATCTAATGGTAAACAGAAAAGAGACACAGACTCCAAGTGACAACAAGACAGAAAAGAATAAAATGTATTGAGGACAATCGAAATGAAGAAAAGAGACAGGACAGAAAAGTCTTGTGATCTCTCCAAAGATTCATCTAGAGATGTTGATCTATTTAGTCATATCAACTTTAATTCCTCTCGACCGCTTCAGAAATTTTCAAAATACATATTCTTAGTTTGTCCTGTTTTCGTAGTTTCAGACGTCTAAGTCTGACTTGTTCATATAGTGCACCTGAAAAATCCATATTCATTCAGAACATAGATATCACATATCTTACGTCAAATTACTATAAAAGCCTTGGAATGTAGAAAATACACCAATGACTGAATTGCAAAAATCTTTTTTCAGATTATATTGAACTGTTAATTTCATTAAAATCAGTGCAATAAAGCTGAATAAAAAATCTCCCAGTACTTTACATCTTTGGTCACACTGTTATACATCTGAGATAAACATGCCTAAACAAGACGCATGGTAGTAATTAACTTCCAAAATTATCCCCATCTTAAACGTGTGCATTTTCCCTACTTGATATACTAATACACAAACACCTCAAGATGTACTTTTATTTATGCTCTGAAACTTGTATGCAGTGCACTACGTGTGACTGGCTTAACTTAAACTTCGTCTGTCAATAGGACCCTTTTGAAAATAATTCTGATTTAGCTCAGCAGATGAATCCAGATTTTGAAAACACAATCGTAGCACACTATAAACATTTCTTCACTAATTTAATTTTACCTTTTCGGCACCCATTAAAACATTAGGAAAACAGTTTCTTCCTAATAAATGCAGCTTGTAAACATGACGAACTGGCATTGGACAACAACCTAATTTCATATAGAGGGAAACACCAGCAAGAGCAACACACTCTTACACAAAACAATCTTTTGCTTTTCCTTCAGTATAAAAATTTCATTTTTACAGAATGCATTTTATAAACCACAGTTTCAGCAATCAGATAGTTTTTTATCTGATCTTGGCTACAGACAGACCTGTTGTTTTCAAATATATAAAGAGTTGGCTTTGGGTCAGCCCGTTGCTTATAATTGGATGACTTTGTTGTCTTTCTCAGTTGCTTCCTATTGATTTTGTTGACTTTCTTCCCAATTGTTGTGTTTGTCCCACTCTGGTTTCACAGAGTTCTAATTAGTTGACTTGTATCATTCTATGGCTGACGTTGTTTGCATTCAGGGAGCTACTTTTTCTCACCCTTTAAACTCTCCATGGAAGTCATGCATTTTCTTCCACTCTCTTTTCTTCCACTCTCTCCCATGTGCTGCCTCTCCCTTCACTTTGCCCTCATTCCTTCATTGTTCATGTTGCTTTACCCCATTTTCCCCACTGCTCATGCATTGCTTCCGTTGCACTTTTACATTCCACTCAGTTGTTGTAATATCCCCTCATCCACCTATGTTCCTCCTGCGCCCCACCTTTCCCCCTTCCTGCCCATCAACCTCATTCTTAAAAACTTTTTTTAGCCCACCACTCTATCGGGGTTGTACCCATTTCTAAAAGGGCATCCACAAAAGTGCATACACATTTATGCACCACAAGCACAAAGGTATGCATATGCACTATTTGAACAAACCCAAAGATGCTGCTGCAGATGTAGGCACATCTGCTACAGCCATCGTTGAATGTGTTTGTTCCAAAATATACAAATGCATTCAAAGATGGTAGCCATAGATGCAAGTGCTATACTGTGGACAGGGCCGGTCCTAGAACTTCTGGGGCCCCGGGCGAAAGGGAAGATTTGAGGCCCCTCTAATTTGCATGTAACATCCAGTCGCGGCCGGCATGACTCGCAGGGGGGGGGTTAAATTTAAAAATAAAATAAACTTACCTTCCCGGGCCTTGCGTCGTCTCTGCTCCTGACCTGCTCTCCTGCAGGAACAGGAAGCAGGCAGCCTCCCTCCCCTCCCCTAATCCAATCACAACGCTTCAATGGCAGCATTGTGATTGGTAGGGACGCCGACCTGCCAGGCGCCTATGGGGAGGCCATTTTCTCCATGTAGGCTGCATTGCAGCCTACATGGAGAAAGGCCAGAGTGCGCATGACTGGTTTGGTCGGCCCCGGAGGGCCGACCAAACAGTCAGTGCCCTTAGCAGTGGGCAAGGCACTCCTCCCCTGCAGCAGACCCGCCCGCCCCCAACCGAACACTTCTGCTTTCTCGCAGTGCGAGAAGCAGAAACATAAAATGGTAGTTTTAGCATTTTGTGTTTCTGCTTCTCGCACTGCGCGAGCAGTGGGCGACGCTCCTCCGCCCTAGTGGAGGAGCCGCCCTTGGTAACATCACAAGAAGTGACATCACAGAAAGCGACATCGCAGGACTATTGATCTGATTTGGCGTCACTGAAGAGACCTAATGTGGATATCAGTAACATGGACAATACTCGCCAGAATAAAGTTAAGTGCAAAAACACAACACATATAGTACAAAATTACAAGACACCATTGCAAACAAATAAAGATTGTACATAAATAAAAAAAGACTTAGAACAACCAAGACCACTGCTAAATCATACATTGACTTAAAGGTATGCTTCAGATTCAAGGGGTTTTCAAATCAACGTTTTTGATTTGGTGTTAGAACTGTAGGAAGTAGAAGTGGCCGCCTTTAGCGCTGGTGGAGCCCTGTGCGACAATGTTGGTGCCCCCCAATGATTCGCTCTGCCACGGATTCCCTCACTACCACCCTTTAACAGTGCTCCTCAAGTCTCCATAACCACATTCTCGCTCAGATTCATTTAATTTGATTTACAGCGCCACTGATACCAGTGTAGGGTGGCAGAGAACTTTATATCACACATTACACAGAGACAATCAATCATACATGTGTAAATCACAAGACGTAATGTTACATAAGACAAATGACTAGGAGTCACATGACAATCATACTAGTAGGCAGTATAGTTTAATAGTGATTGATCTGGAGAAACACAAACTCTGAATTTAGAACGTAATACCATGGTTGGGGGTTCTCTTTAATAACCAGAAGTGATTTCTGTCCAAATGAACCCTTTTTGCAACATTGGGATAATCAAAGGCTGGGGGAAAAACCATAATGCTGTAATTTATACCTTGCAGTTTGCATGCAGCTCTTAGATGACAGTTAATATCTCTCTGTTCTATGTTAGGATTTTGACTTATAAACTCCAAGTAACAATAGGATCTCTCTGACAAAAGCAGTAACCCACTGGCCTTTTTACATTATGTGGACTTAGTGATCTGCATGGTACATGTTCTTTGCAGCAGGCACATTAACCCTCTGTGCTACCTTTCCACAAGTCAAAACTTCCACTTGACAAAACTCCATCTCTCTCTAGGAAGAACATTAATCACCGGAGTTATCATGACATTTTTATTGTTGCCGATAATTGCTGGAGGCCAGGAAGGAGGCAGCAAGTGCTTTTAGAAACATAATATACTCGCAAACATGACGCCCCCACCCGAAGTCAGCGCTCAGTGCGATCTCATCGGTCGCACCGCCCTAGAGCCTTCCTGCTCAAGGGTCCTGTGACCTCAATGACAGAGTCACTGTTGCTCTAGGGTGTGCTGCTTCGTAGGCCTGCCCAAAAGACTCGAGGTGAGCTTCAATAGGGGTTGTAGCGGACAGGCCTTCAAGGTAAACCCACACTTGCCACCGCTATGGTCCACCTGCTGGTGCTCAGACACCACTCTTCTAAGGTCTTTCGGGGCCTTCCAAGGTCTAGCATAGAAATGTGCTCTCTCAGGAGAGTGGTCTGGTGGACTGGTCATGAAGGCTGAACCTGGGTCCCCAGTTCCAAATTCGGCAGCTCTGACCATAGTGCCACATCCTCTCCCCCAATGAACACCATACTGCCCCACTGAGAGAAACTCGCACTGCCTTCAACTACAACCCAATTGCACCCCGCTATAAACACCTGGAGGCGACTCAATTCAAATTATGCACTAGACAAGAGCAATATGCTGCCTAAAAAAAAAAAAGTGACAACATCCTGGAAAAAGCAAACACTCATAAGGAATGCGAGATTAAGTAAAAGCATGTGAAATGTAAGCAGGAACAACATGGTTACATTAACGCTTTTGCACTTATTATTCAGAAATCAATGAGTGCTTTTGCATGAAAAGTTAAGGCCATGACTACAGGGCCGGAAGGGACCAGTTTCAATGTCCATTGCTTATATTCTTACAAAACGTAAGCAATATGGTTTAAAAAGACACATTCGTGAATACAGAGCCGCGGTATGCATTTTGTTTTCGGATCCGCCCATCAAGCAGTGTAAGTGGCTCTGTATACACTGCACCAAAGTAAGGTTCAGTGTGCACAGAGTCCACAGTCCCCAGAGGTTTGGCAGAGGCTAAAGTTAGATATAACCTTACTCTCTAAAGTGGTAGCTTGGTCGAGCAGTAAGGCAGTATCAGAGGACAGTGTAAAGCACTTGTTGTACACACTCAGTCAGCAAATGGTCTCACACACTCAAGAACTGAACTCTAGTCCAATGGTTTGTATATAAAAATATATACTTGTTTTATTTTAGAACCAACAATAGGTATCAAAATATACTTTCTCAGAATGAGATGCTTTAGGTATATACTTTCAATAGGCAATAGACTTTTGAATGCAATAGTTGCAGTTGTTGCAATAGGCAACACAATTTCAAACACAATATAACATTGAGCTCAATGGGAATCTCTAGTTAAATGCAATAGATTACTTTTTGGATTACTTTTCTTACCACAGGACTGGATCCTAGATTCAGTCCTGGGACATCTCCTGTAAACAGTTGAGTAAAAACGTTTTGGTTACAGTTGTGATTTTTAAGGAATATTATTGTATTTTAAAAGTTGGCACTTTGAAACTTTTTCACATAGAATCACCAATGTTATCCTACGGGAGGAAATTCACTTAGCAGGTAAGTAGTGTTATCGTTACTTTTTCTTACTCAGTGTTGGATCCTGGATCCAGCACTGGTGCATCTCCTGTAAACAATTGAAAGAATGCGTTTATGTCACACAGGCGATTGTTAGCAAATATTTGTAAGTTTCAAAAATCGACACTTAGAAACTTTTTCAGCAAAAAACCAGGCAATGTTATCCTATGGAAGGAAATTCAAGTTACCGGTAAGTACAGTTATGATTACTTTTCAGGGTCAGTGCTGGGCACCAAGATCCAGCACTGGGATCTCTCCTGATAACAGGTGAGTATTTTCGTTTGTGATTCGGCTGATTTTAGGTGAATATTTGTATTTTTCAAAAGTCGACACTTAGAAACGTTTTGGGAGAAAAAGTGTCCATGTTATCCTATGAGGAAAAATGAGTTATCGGTTTCAAGGTAAGTAATCGGTCTTTTGAGTTAGGGTTCTGGGGTTAGACTCAGGGGTCTCCCAGGGTCAGTGATGCACTGTTGTTGCACCCTCAGTGGCACTAGGGAGGCCGGGTGCAGAGTGTTGAGGCCCAATGTTATCCTACGGAGGATAGGGGGACTCCGGTTGGTGGCTGCTGGCAAGCAGGCCACGGGGTTGTGGGAGCAAAGCTCCTAGGGTTAAGCTCAGGGCACGTTGGGGACCAAGTTAGCACCAAAGGGGCACCCTCAGCGGCACTAGGGCGGCCGGGTGCAGGGTGCTGTTTTGAGGTCAGGTGCCCTGTTGATTTCAATGGAGATTCTCCGGGACAAAGAAACACTGCAGGCTCGGGGACGAGGACTTTCCAGGAGCTACCACCACTTCGAGGGGTAAGTTGGGATGTAGAGGGTTGGTTAGGCACCGCTGGGTTGGGCACACAAGGCCGTGGGGCGTCGGGTGCAGGGGTGCCTTGGGACGTCGGATTTTCTTACCCGCTCTGGTCACGGTAGGGGGGGTCCTCTGGATTGAGGCTGCAGGCGTCATCAGGAGGCTTGAGGCAGGTCAGGGGTCGCCGGATTTCGGGTCAGGATCGCCGGGGGGACCTCCTCAGGGTATTTGTTCACTCGAGCTCGGGCCGGGGTCGACGGGTGAAGAGTGTGCTGGATTCGCGGTCTCTGGCTAACACAAGAAGCTGCAGTTCAAACACGGCCTGTGTTCACGGGAGAAACAGCTTGGAAAGTGAAGGCAGGCAGGTCCTCCGGGGTTTTTGAGGTTGCTGGCCGCTGGACACGCCGGGGTTTTGCAGGAGCAGGTTCGAGGGGAGACAGGCCTGTAGGGCTGGGGCCAAGTCAGTGGGCGTCGTCCTCTTGTTAGCTCTGCACGGCTTCTCGTCCTTATTCTTCTTCTTCCTTTTCTTGTTGTTGCTGGATCTAAGGAAGGAAGGTTCAGGGTGCCCCTAAATACTAGATTTAGGGGCGTTACAGGTAGGTAAAGGGCAGGGACCAATGGGTCCCTTCCCTGGGGTGGGTACACCCCCTATCCTGCCACTCTCCAGTGGGAGGGGGGCAGGAGCCTAGTTCTGATTGGGTAGGGCTCCCCATCTTCAAGATGGCGAGAGCCCGGAGATGTGCTTCACCTCGACTCCCCCCCCTGAGGGGTGGGGTTGGCAGAGGCTGGCACACCCCCTTTCCTCCCTTGGTGTTTCCCACCAGTCTTCCCGCCAGAGTGGGGGCTAGAACCAGTGGGGACCAGTTGCTGAGTACAGCAAGTGGTCTGGGGAAGCTCACAAAGGCGGAATGCCTTTGAAGCTTCCCCTGCCCATCCTGGGGGAGGAGGCCTAGCACCTCGCCCAGGACGTGCATTGTTGCAGGCCCGGGGAGCGGATGGCTCCCTACCCAGGGGTCCAGCAACATGTCTGCTGTGTGGCAGCTGGGGCAGCCCCTCAGACAAGACGTGGATTGTAGGTTAGGTTCAGGGGGCAACTCTAAGTTGCCCTTTGTCGTGCATTTCACATTACATCCCACACTGGCATCAGTGTGGGTTTAATGTGCTGAGAAGTTTGATACCAAACTCCTCAGTCTTCAGTGTAGCCATTATGGTGCTGTGGAGTTCGTAATGACAACCTCCCAGCACCATATACTCTGAATGGCATCACTGCACTTACAGTGCCCAGGAATGGCCCTGGGTACTGTAGGGGCACAGGGCTCATGCACCTGTGCCCACACCACTGGCATAGTGCACCCAGCTAGAGGGGTGACTGAGGTATGCCAGGGCAGGGTGTTTGGGCATGGCACACAGGGATGTGTGCCATGTCGACTCTCTGTTTAGTTCTGCACCAAGACACTCAGCCTGCAAAGGCAGGGTGTGTGTGTCAGGGTACAAGGCCTCTAAGGGTGGCACAATAAGTGCTGCAGCCCTTAGGGGCCTTCTCTGGTCACAGGGCCCTGGGTACCTAGGGTACCATTTACCAGGGGCTTACCTGTGGCCAGAGAGGCCAATTGGGTTTAGGCTTCAATGCAGTTTTAGGGAAGGAACACAGGTCCTGGGCACCTGATGGGCAGGAGCCCAGGGCACACTCAGGAAAAGTGCATCAGTTATCAGGCAAAAGGTGGGGGGGTTACTGCAACAGAAACCCACTTCCTTACAAGCAGGTATTGCAGTACATCCAGGAATGGTGCACTTCCCCACCCGAGGAAAACAAAAAAGTAGCGCTTCACTGGCAAACTCTGTAAAGTGGCACTAATGTGTTTTGGGTGTGAATAAAATCAATCTGGCCCCTTTTCGACCCACTCTGTCTTGCTTTAGTTATTTTTTACATTTTGAACCTTTTATTTCTCTCCATCCCAAGGCTGCACTTTGGAAGTGAAAAATGTCAGAAAAAAGACGACCTTTCCAGCAAAAGCATTTTTATATTTTGGATTAATTTCACAGGGGAACAAATAAAGAAAAGAAAAGAGGGAGTACTGGCTACAAGGCCCAGGAAGGGGCCCCCCACACCTGGACCTTGCTCTAGTGCTTAGAGGCCCAGGGAAAGGGGGCCCCCTCCCCTGGGCCTTCGAAAGTAACGAGGCATTTTGTAAAACACTGCCCTAGCACCGGCAGTACTACATACATTTTAAATACACATTCCCATAAAAAAAAATGGGTGATGTAAAAGTTAACAAAAGCCAGTTGATCTGGCTACTCCCTCCTCCCCTCCTCCACCTCGCCTTACCTGTGTCTGGCTGGTCCTGGAAACAAAGGGGCCTTCTGTCACCTAGCAACAAAATGCAGAAAGGGAATGGCCGGTACTTAACAGAGGTGCTGCCCCGCCCCTGACACTGTGAGCCATAATTGCTGGCCTGGCTGCTGTGCCTTCCCCACTCTGTTTGTACCTTCCCCCACCCCTGCACCCCCAGGAATGCCACGACGACGCCCTGACTAGCAAGGTCGACTCAAGATGTGTATTGTGATAGTGTGGGGCAGGGGGCCTCGGAGGAGAAGGTGGGCTAACTGTGAAAGTGTGGCCTTTCACACGGAAGCGGGGCCCCCTGTCTTTCAGCTGAGCGTGAGGCCCTGGGCAGCTGCCCACACTGCCCATGCCTAGCGCCGGCCCTGACTGTGGACATTGAAGGAGCCGGCTTCCTAGTTCTAGATCTACTCTGGAACCTCAGGTCGATGACTCTTCTTCTCAGCATGAGAGTGTGAAGGGGAGAGAAATCATTAGCCAATCAATCATTGCAGTTCCAATGAACTATGACTCCGAAGAATCACAGACTCCCAATTAAGTTGTTATTTCATTACAAAGCCAAGAACAAGGACATAAAGACACCTCAAGATGAGAGTGTAGAAATACATTGGAACTAATGCAAAGCCAAACCTGCGAGTGAAGTTAAGGCGGTTCAGCATGCACAGAATAATCAGTTCAAGGACCAGAATGTGGAAGATGACAGCGTAGAAGTCGAGATTCCCCTTCATTGGAAGTTTGTGGGTATAAAGCATTAGTCTGTCCCTACTCTACAACTAGCTTGACATCCCTACTTAGCATTTCCCAGGGCAAGATCCATTAAGGTGTCAGCGGGTGAAGACTTCCTAAGAAGTCTCTTCACGTTAGATGGGTCAAGTAGCATAAAGCTACAGAGCTCGTTCTAAGATGTTCTCTCTCTCAAGGCAAGGCAAAAGTCCCCGGACACTGTCCCTAACTTTGATACATGTATCCCAAGATGCATTGCAGCATCACACCATCCGGTCAAGCCACCTCCTCATAGGTGATTTTCCACCAGGCCGCGATGCTCCCAGGCCTTGGCGAGATGACCTTGATTCCCAGGCTTGCTCTGATGAGAAAGTACAACTGTTCTTCGTTATCAGTATCAACGCTCAATGTATCCTCTACTCCCGAAGCCTAACTCCTAAAAGAAAGACATTATTCTAACTAACAAAGATGAATTCTCCACCTGCAACAGAAATGTGAGAAAGAACAAATCCAACATGCACATGAAATTCACTATTAAATCTAAAGCAAGAGCTTCCAGGGTAAAAATACAATTCAGGCCTACAGAAATCGGCCAACAAGAAATGGCACAAAGGCCTCATGAAATTACACATAAAATAAACTTTATTTACTATGCATATCTAAATTAACACATTACATAAGCACATCAAATATGTGAATACTTGTCAGCGACATGTACAAATTCTGCACGTTAATGTTTTCAGCTAAACACACGTAGTTACAATGGGCCCGATTCACAGAACTAACTTAAGACAAAATCCTAAACTTACTACCATTTTGGTATTCACAGAAGGCACTTACTCATTTTGGTATTCACAGAAGGCACTTACTTACTCATTTTGAGTAAGTGCCTTCTGTGAATACCAAAATGAGTAAGTTACACAAAATGAGTAAGTTACTCAAAATGAGTAAGTAAGTGCCTTCTGTGAATACCAAAATGAGTAAGTGCCTTCTGTGAATACCAAAATGGTAGTAAGTTTAGGATTTTGTCTTAAGTTAGTTCTGTGAATCAGGCCCAATGTTATTTTCTACACGCTTACTTTAAAAATATCCCTAACACATCACCTTTTACATTATTACAATTCACGTTCTAATGTCCTAAGTTAATACAATAAAGGATAAAGGATAATATGGAGGTGCAAACTACCCATGATTATAATGCACCCCTACAAATGAAAGAGCAAATTTTTGCGCTCCAACAACATCTTTGAATGGGTTTATTCAAATATTGCATATTCATTTAAAGTTGGGTGGCATGGATGCAAGTGTATCCAGGGTGGCCATATTTGAATGCATTTGTAAGGTTTAAACAAAACTATTTAAAGATGTAATATATTTTAATGTAATGTAAAGTGATTGAACAGATTACGTAGCAGGCGGTGGATTGATAGTAAGCATTAGTTAAAAAACAGCCAGGTTTTAAGTGCTTAACGGCAAGGAAGAAGCTTGTCAGTTACACATAAATGTAAAGAAGGGAGTTCCAGATCTTCACCACAAGGAAAGAGAAGGCTTAGCCACCAGCACTAGTCCAGCAGTTCATGGAGATGGAAAAAAGTCACACTTCAGAGGAACAAAGGGTGCAGGTTCATTTCTAGTCTCAGAACTTATACTGCAAGTAAATGGGCCTCAAGGAATGGAAAGGCAATGAAAGTCAACCACATGGATTTAAAAAAAATTATATTTGCAATGGTTAGCCAATGTAACATGAAATTGCTTTAGTTGGAGAAGATTGATGAGGAGGTGGCAGAGCCAAACGTGCAGCAATGTTGAGTATTGATTAAGTAAGGAGAATAGGGAACCAAGAAATAGCGAGTTACAGTGGTCCAGATGACTGTAGGCAATGGCATGGATGACTGTCAGGCAAATATGAGATGGAAGTAAAAGGAGGATCTTCCATATCAATTTCGTTACATGGAAAAATGTTGAGGATAATTTACAAACCTAACTGGAGAGGGAAACCTTGTCACCCAGGATAAAGTCCAAATTGTGCACTGAAGTTGCAGCAGCTTGAGGAGCATTGCCCAGATCAGATGGCCCAAGACTAGAAAGAAGTAGAGTAGTAGCCCTGCAACACAGGATAGTCAAAGATTCTGTCTTATCAATATTTAATTTAAGACGAGTGAAATTTGCTTTTGTGTAATCACACAAAATCTCAGGAAAATTCTGCATAATTATGCAAAATGAAAATCTATCATTTAATGCAACATTTTAGTGGAAAATGAAGCCTTGTGTCCATTTGTGACATAATGATGCATTTCATTGTAAATAACTGAGAGAAAAACACAAGTGGCAAGCCGCTCATTTTCTGCCTGTTTCTCATTATTCCTAAGCCCTTGCGGAAATATATTACCACAAATGGCAATGCAGATTCAGCACAAAAGCCTGTAATGTTTCAAAACAGATCCCTTCAGCCGTGGAAGATAGAGAAAAATGTTACCTTACACGTACAAAGACAGACTGTGTCTGCCCCTGAATTTTGATGATTTTCTGAAAAGCAATAAAAACAAAGCTCATGCACGATATTTAATTATGCACTTTTAATAATGTGAATTAATATGTCAAGTAAACCAAACCTATGCTAAGCATTATTTTTTCTAAATAAAATTCATTTTCCATGAAGACATGAGAAGCAGTACCAAAAGTAGTGGATAATCCTAATAGGACAAGGGCAGTAGATTTACCGTAGTCTGCCAAAATTCATAGATCATCAAGTACCATGACTCACGTAGATTGCATGTGTTATGATTAATCCACACAGGATCAGAGTAGTTTTATTCCAAGAAATGCTCAAACACCACCAGCAGTTTCATGCTTCATGCCAGGCTGCAGCTCCAGTCCAAACTGCCAGAGTCTAGTACCTTAAAGCCCATTACCGAGTATGTGCTCTCAACACAAATGCAATACTATGCCTACTACAGACCATAACACCTCTCCCTCCTTACAAAATGTAAAAGAAAATAAAGTAAAGGCTAATTGATACAGGAAAAACACAGACCACACTTATAACATACATTCTACAACTGCATTAACAAATGCAAGAATGAAATAGTGAAACAGATACATACATATTACAAAATGCATTTAAAACATGACAAAGTCCTCATAACTATGGGGTCTCTTCTTAATTCGTGAACCGCGTCTTCTAATATGAGTGTCTCCTGGAGCATCCAAAACGTGCGCTTTACCCTTATCTGTTTTTTCACCCTCATCAGATGAAGTGTGACCCTTCACACTCGAGCTTACACATTTTACCAAACTAGACATGCTCCAAGTACTCCCTGGATTTACAATAACCACATTCTTCCTTACAGATACAATAGTAAAGGGACCCATATTTTGGGCCAACCCCTTCTTTTCCCAACCTCGTTTTTTTATCCAGACATGATCACCCACCAGGGGTGAGTGATCCAGATCGTGTCTGCATAAAAAAGGTCAATTTGTTAACCTTGACCAAGTGCTTTGTGTAATACCTCTCCTTATTACTTTGTTGGTGGCTTTCATTCAGTAGCCTTCTCAACTCTACACCCCCCCTGTCTTTAGGCAACATCTAAGCAGGTTCTAATTTAGAGTGCGCCACTTTACCCTTCAAAATCTCAAAAGGTGACTTTGAAGTCACACAGTTAGGAGTTGTGCTTCCCTAAGAACTTCCTTGAGAGGAAGTCTTTGTTCCACTGCCATCTACACACATGACTTCACCACATGGTTCATACGTTCAGCAAGACCGTTGGCTTGAGGCGGGTATATGGCTGTCTTTTGGTGCACAATACCCAGTTCCTTTAACAAAACATTGATGTCATTCAAAATAAACTGCACACCATTATCCGTTACCAAGTATTTTGGCACACCTTCATTGGCAAACTCATCCTTGAGAAACTCAAGGACTATCCAGGTGTTTACTGCTCTCACACATCTGGCAGATACCCTCTTAGAGCAATAGTCCACAAGTAACAACTCACATCTCTCATTACTATGTAGAAGCTCAAGAGTATCCATATTATCCAAACCCAGTTCCATCCAAATTGGTCAGGTACCACAACTGGAAATAAAGGAGTTTTTGAGGTAACCTTTGACTTATCATTGGTAACACATGTAATACAGTCCCTGACCTCTTATACTTGACAATCCATGCCTGGCCACCAGCAGTTTTCTCTAACTCTTGCCTTGGTGAGACTTCGACTCAAGTGCCCCTCATGTGTCAGGTTAATCATCTTCATCCTTGTTTCCTCTGGAACAACAGTTCTCTGCCCTCTCAACAACTCGCTCCCACTGAACATCAGTTCATCCATGACATTCTAAAAAGGTATCACCAGATAATCCAGCTTTACATGATGAGGCCTCCCATTCTCCACATGATCTCTACGTTTAATAAAAGTGACAGCATTTTCCTTGTTCTTATCCCAGAGCTCTTTTGATAGTGAACACTTAATGACCCAGCACATCCTCCAGATCATCAGTTACCTCACAACTTTCCATCTTTACAACGGGCAATCTTGAATGGCAATCAGCCACTTTATTAACCAGATGAGGTAGGTATTGTAACTTGAAATTAAATTCCTCCTGTTCTTCACTCCACCTCTTTAGGGTAGAAGTAAAAAGTTTACTGACTTTACACAATAAGATCTGAATCAAAGGTCAATGGTCTGATCAGACATAGAAAGGACGACACCAAAGGAAAACCTTGAAATGACATATAGCCCACGTCACTGCCCGTGCATCCCTTTGCATTACAGAGTAATGACTCTCAGCTTCCTTCGATGCCCTATAGGCAAACGCCACCACTTTCTCTTCTCCATTGTCAATTTGAGCCAACATGACTGCTAACCTTTTAGACTTGCATCTGTGGTCAAAATGCTCTATTTCTTTACATCAAAATGTCCCAAAGTTGGGATTTTGCTGACCTCTTCCTTCACTGATTTAAAGGCAACTTCACACTCCAGAGACCAAGAGAATGGAAACATTTTTCTTTTAACAGCAACCTAGTAGGTTCTACTACACATGCAAATCCTTTAATAAACTTCGAATAATATTTTCCCAGACCTGACATGACTTGATCCTTATTCACAGGAGTAGGAACACCCTTTACACTGGCCACCAATTGAATTTTGGGCTTAATACCCTCACCAGAAATTACATGGCCCAAATAAGTCACGGATGTCACTCTCAATTAGCATTTCTTCTTTTTCACAGTCAAACACAATCTTTTCAACACCAACTTTAGAGTCTCATCAAGTTCTTTTTCATCACATCCAAAGATCAGAATAGGTCCTGGAATATAAAGGAATAAGGAACACCTTCAAGCCCTATCTTCTTAACTCTCTGGAAGCAAGCAGCCACAGACGTCAAACAAAAAGGCATCCTTACAAACTTGTAAGCCCCCAGAGATGTCACAAATGAAGTAAGGCGTTTAGAATCTTCATGCGGTGCTACTTGATGGTAGGATGCTGACAAATCCATTACACTGACGCCATTGGCTCCAATCAGCATACTAAGAATCTCAGAAATGTTTAGGCAGAAGTTGGTGATTTACCCAAATACACTAATTTAGATCACATATTTAGATCACACATTATGTACTTACCCCCATCTTTTGGTGCCAAAACTATGGGCACCAACCATTCCAAAGACTCTATTTCCTCAATACCATCAAGATGCTACAAGCTATTCAACTAATATTTAAGTGGTTCAAGCATTTGATTGGGGAACTTCCATACCTTATGACCAGATGGCTTCATGCTATTCTTGAGAATGATCTTGTGTTGGAAATTCTTCAAATGAGCCCAATTTGTCTGTGAACACTTCAGGAATATCCCAGTATAAAATTCCTTGCAAAACAATTTGAGCTGTTGGCAAGTGTGTGGAACCGCCACATCTATAACATTTCCCTTTGAAGTATTTAACTTCCACAGAAGATTTGCCTTTAATACTCTTAGGAACTACTCTTTGCACTGTGGCCTCACAGCAACAACATGAATGCTGCTTTGTGCATCACTCTGAATGTCAGGTTGAGCTTGTTGACCTCTCGTTCCTTTTACCCAACCCAATGTGCACTAATTGATCTCTAATCAAGGAATCTGTCAGTTCCCCAAATTCACATGCGCGTGCAAGAGTTTTAAGAGAGGCAGCATTTTTGCCCACCTTCTCAGTTGGCTCTTGAACTCTCATAAAGAATTTGTGGTGTTCCAATACATCATTAATACGTGGGCCAAAGTATTGCTCCCGCAGTTTTATTGACATGTCATATATATTCGCAGGTTCACCATCGCCATTACTAACCGGTAATTCATAAGGCTGTCATATATGTTGTAGCCTTTAATGCCTAAATTCTGGAAAATAATTGCCTGATTCCCAGCTGCAGAACATTTTTCACTCCCCTACTGTCAGGGTTCACGAGAGGTTTCCTCCTCGTGACCCTACCGTAGCCATTGTTTCTGCCCCCCAACCCCACCGACAAGGCTTGGGGTCCCGCTATGGCCTCAGTTGGCGAGCATGCTGGTGGTGCTGGATTTCCAAAATGGCCGCCAGCATGCCCGCTGTTCAGCAGTCTAGTCTTGCCTAGAACTCCCTGGTTTGGTGAAGCACGCACCAACATTCCACGGCGCACTTCACCAGAGATTTGGCCCGAGTGACAGCTCACCTTCCCCTCTCCGTCACGTACGTCAGCTAGGGTAGCTACGTCTGTCTTCGCGTTTAGCTCCGGCGGACTTCATTCCTCAGCACAAGTCAAGGTTAGTGTTTTCTGTTGCGCATGCCCTGAAACTCGTTTTTATCGAGCTAGCGCATGACACAATCCGAGTAGTGTTTCAGAGAGAGAGTTTAGGTCAGCCCTGCTGGGCGGACGAGTATCGTCATTCAGTCACACATGCCCAAAAACTCGTATAGAGTTGGACTCATGATTATTTAGAGTAGTGTTTCCAGTTATAGAATCCTTGTCAGTTTAGTTTAATGCGGGCGTGTATCGCTCCTCACACCGCATGTATCCGCTGGCTCCTTTCAGTCCTTGAGATAAAGAAGGAGGTTCAAATATAATTCCCTTATGGAACCTTAGTTTAATTACCCCAAAATAGTCAATAGCCATTCTCTGGTCCTCATGGTAAATGTCATAAGTTAGGCATAGTTCAGAATATAAGAATTCCTACGGCTAGATACGGAATTTGAGGAGAACCGAACTCAAGTGAGTTGGCAGCAAACTGAGGTAGTTCACTATCACTAGCCTTCCTCATAACTCTACAGAAATAACAATCTATCACTTACCTTGTGTTTCCCTGTGTGAAGAGCTGAACTTCGGAGGCGCCCTGTCTCATCCTGCAAGAAAGAGAATCAAGTTAATAGCTTCTCCTGTAGTCAGCAGTTTCAACAATTACTAGAGAAGGTATAGAAGAGGGGCATTGGTCCATGGTATTTCTGGTAAGACAAGTTACTTACGTATATTGAATGTATAAGTTTGGTTTACTAAGTGATGAATTGCAATTGTTTACAGCATTGCAGGAAGAAAGAAGAAGATGAAACAGAGTAGGCAGAGTACCAGTCGGCTGTCTCTTCTCTTCTCTATTCCCAATCCCCTTTCCCCCCTTAGTACTTACCTGTGAAGGATTACTAAACCTAGCAGGAATGTTCTGAGAGGGACATTGGGAATTAGGCGTCATTCTGCTCCTGTGTTATCAAGAGTACAAGGGATTAGAGTCTGACACCTATAGCCACCAAGTAGGAGTCAAACAGTTTTTTTCCAGTGTTTCCATGGAAGCACTAGCTTACCTCTTTACGACAGTAAAGTCGGCGGTTGGTACATGTTGCTCCTGACATTTTGCAAAACAGAAGAGTGATAAAATAGAGATCCCAAAAATGAACTAGAAACAAGGTGTAATCCTTAGTAAAGGTAGTACAATTCTATCCCCTCAACCTAGAGCCTGGAACAGTTTACCACAATGCAATCAAACCTGTCTCCTCAGAACATCCATGTTCAACTCCTTGGAATATCCATGTTGAATTTCTTTCTTTTTTTCTTTTTCCTAAGTGTCAATCGAAGTAACACTATATAGCGGTGCATCCTGTCAATTTATTATAATTCCCAAAGAAAGATGGCCGCCATGTTCAGATCTCGGCATTACACAGTCTACTTCTTACAAGCAGCCCAAAGAAAGATGGCTGCTATGTTAACAATGGGATGTCACGCTGATGACGTTCGATATTATCCTTCAATTCGAGGGGAAGAGAAATGCTGCATGCGTTTTACTCGTGGCTTCTCCTTGTAGACAGAATGCTATGGAGCAAGTGGATTGTTGGCAGAGGTATGTCACGCTCTTGTATTGATCCATAAAAATAATTGATGCATTACATGGGGAGCAGGGCCAAAGTTAAAGTTCAAAATCATGGAAAGCAGGCTCAAAGTCTCAGTCCAACAATAAAAAAATACTTGCAGTTGCACACTCATGGGTCCATGGGAACGCAGTCGCACACTCGTGGGTCCCTAGAAATAAACAGCAGGGGAGTTGGTGGTGAGGCTGCCAGTCCCCAATCAGGCTCTAGCTCGTCACCACTGTTATGATTAATCCACACAGGTTCAGAGTAGTTTGATAGATTTATTCCAAAAAATGCTCGAACACCACCAGCAGTTTCGTGCTTCATGCCAGGCTCCAACTCCAGTCCAAACTAACAGATTCCAGAACCTTAAAGCCCATTACATACAGAGTATTCTATGTGTTACCAACACAAACAGAATACTATGCCTACTACAGACCATAGCACCATTCTTTGAGAGGCGAAGAAGCCAGAATGGGAGGGAACTGGATTCAAGAAAGTGGGATACTGTTGAATGATAACTTTTACCATTAGCTTGATTGAAAGTACAAGGATAAGCAGAAGAGTCTGCAGAAGGTTTTATTTTTAATAAAGGAAATTCCTGGCTTGTTTTAGAATCACTGGTACCATAGTAGAAGTTAAGGAGGAGTAGCAAATCGAAAGATGGTGGCTGCTGTGGAGAAACACAGATCCTCAGTAGCCATCTAACAAAAATAAGTATTGGCAAAGCCAATATGTTTCACTGCCAAGACCTATTGGCTTTGCTAAAGGTTGCTTTTAATGAGCATAGCATTAGTGGCCTTCAGAAACAAATATATTTTCCTTCAGTAGGAATAAAGTATTTTAACCATATTTTGAAGAGACCCTTTCATTTCTCCAAACAATATTTTTCGAAATGTTTTCTGACTTGTCATGAACTTATTTCTGAACTCGTCAAATTTATCAAGCCTTTCTTTGCATAACCTGCATCACATAAGTGTTTGTATGCATATCACTTATCTCACCCTTCCAAGGTAACTTTTATTGTGGAATACATTCAACAAAATAAAAAGTCTCGTTTTCCCTGGACAGAATATATATTTCTAAGACTACTAGAGCAGCCATTTATCAGATGGAAGATGCGGTACCCCTGGAATCACGTTTCATTCTTTTTTAAAGATCTGGTAAATGAGAGCCAAGCTATATGAGGACATTCTTTTAGAAGTAGGGCTAGACAGGCTTTTTATTCCACCAGACAGTTCCCCAGGCCATATTTGAAAGCTAAGGGTCGCTCCTGGTACATCTGTCACTTTCCACAGCTCTCCGGGGTGGGAAGGCTTCAAGAGAGAGAAAGGGATGGAAGAAGGGGGAGGTAGAGAGAAAGCCATAAGAGAGGGAGATGAGGGAAAGGAAAGAAGGAGAGAGATTGCATGAATGCGAAGAGAGAGCTTGTGCGAGGAGACAAAGGGGAGCAGGGCTGACTTGAACTGTTTTGCCAGGGCTGCGTTTAGTTCCCCCAGTGCTTAATTTGTGCCGGTGCTTTCCGGTGCTCAGCACCGGCACTTATTTGATAGGGCCGGAGCTATAACATTTTTCTCCCTTTGCAGTGGACCTGATAATTATTTTAAAAATAAATGTACCTGTCCTTCGGGTGGCTCCTGATCTGTTTTCACAAACTGGCCCACCGAGGTACAGGCACGATCATCACGATGCATCATCATGTTAGTGATGTCAGCACGGCATCCTGTCATGAAGACCTGAACTACGGCGTGGCATGCTGGGACAACGCAGGCGCAAAGATGAAGTTTTCAGTAAGGCCTGCGCGGCAAATGAAGAGCAAGCTGAAAGTACGTATGCAACTTTTGCTCGCCTTGCTGGCTAGATCTGAAAATGTCTGGCTGTAATTCCCCTTTGTTGGTGTGCTCGTTGCCCACTACCAACTCCCGTGGTACCACTTTGTATTGGAGTGCTGTACAGGCTGTACAGTACTGCACTTAACTGCCAGCACCTGAATTGCTAGTGCTACGTTACCGCTGCGCGAGTTTGGAAAGCACAACGTTACGGGGGTCAGCTGAGCAAAATGCACAAGGCACCGGCACCGCATGTAATAATGAGAACTTAAGTGGACACCGGTCTGGTCTGTACGAATTAATGAATCGACCCCTCCGGGAACAGGTAAGCGGAGGAAACCATTGGCGGCGCTGGGCCCTTTCTGCTTTTTGCCATGTGCATGCATGAGACTAGGAGCAAAACTGTCTTTATAGATTTCCTTTTGTATCTGCGTGCTCAGAGAAATTTCTTTTAATAATGCTGTCCGATTGACTGATGACAGATTGTTCAATCGGTGTGTCCGATATTTTAGTTAGCGTTACTTATTTATGTATGTCATTTGGTGTAGACACATCGTTTTATTAAAAGTACTTTAGTATTTGATGGTAAGGGCTGTGTCAGGCTAGAATCATATATGCCTGTGTCGTCTGAAAGTGAGTCTAAGTCTTCATCTGGGTCTGTATCTGCGACCGAGATAGTAATTTAATTAAAGTCTGAACCGTAACATTTAATTAGTTGATTAAATCGAGGTTGCAAAGAGTTGCCCATGTCTATGTGGGTGTTTGCGGTGAGTTAGGTTGTCTTCAAACTTTCTTCCCTTCCGTTAACGGATTAATTACTCTAATTACTTAAACTGGTACCTATTAATTCCTGCATCGGGCCAGTTTCTGTGCTCTCTTCTTCATGCTTTATTATGTGAAGTGTGAGCGTCTAAGTCCCATATGGAGTGCTTACTTTTAAAATGGAGATAAAGTTATTTGAACTTGAAGACCTTTATAAAATGATTTCGGAAATGAGATGATTGCCCCCTGATGTTAGATAATTTTGCGCACTGGATCCGAAATTGTTATATGATATGCCATAGTCTGTATAGCATATTTAGGTCAGTATTATCGTTAAAATCACTTTTCTGCTTAGACTCCAGTGTCTCCTTATATTGCCCTTTTGTGCTGCTGCTGCTAATGTATAGAATGATCAATAGTAGCGCGCCACCAGTGTAAGAGCTGAGGTCTGCGTGAATTACTATACGCAAGAAATCTCTACTGGCACGATATATTTTTAAATAGAGGTCATCAGCTCATCAATTCAGGATTTCAAACATGGCACCCCTCAAACACTTTTAAATGTCAAATCTCATCCCCCATGAATTAAGGACATAGCACTAACCCTTGAAGTCAGAAAGGTATGCCCATCTAATCATTATGACTGAATTGCACAGTGCAAAAAAGGGGGATTATCCTGGGGATGAATCCCAGCTTTCCTGCTAAACCAAATTGTGTGATCTTAGGCAAATATGGAGACCATTGTCGGTGCTTGGCCCTTGCTGCTTATTGTTGTGTGTGTGTGTGTGTGTGTAGTTGTGATGGAGGTGAGTGAGCTGCTGAAAGTCTGAGGAGCTTGCATGGGAGGCAAAGGCAAGGGAGAGACATAGGGAAGTAGGTTCAAATTCCTGGGCTCAGCAGCACCCTTTGAATTCCGTCAAATCTGGATGTGCCTGGAAAAAAGTGTAACATAGTCTTTGTCTGCCTTGTGCTCGCTCATCTGTCTGTCCACGTCAGGGTTTGCACCATGTAAAACAGCAACAACAACAAAATGTGGATTCTGCTCCTCACCCCAGCACTAATCTTATGCCCCATGGATTAAGGACAAAGTGTTAAACTTTGATCCAGAAAGAATTTCACATCTAAATATGATTATAATTGGTGAATTGCAGAATGTGAAAGTGGAGAATCTGGGGTCAATCCTGGCTTTCATGCTTGATCAAATGGTGTGATCATTGGCAAATACTTTATTTAACTGAGCGGATAGCCTTTTTGTTCATTTTCACTTTTAGAGCGCCTTCAAAAACGAGTTCAGGATGTGCGTTGCACAAAAATCTGTCTTGCCCTATACTTATTAGCCTTTTTAGCCTAAGTTGCTCCATCAGTCATTATCTAGGCCACATCAGGGGGTACATATCATTGGAGCGAATAGTGGAAGTGGGTGGAGCCAATGGAGGATGGGGGTGGAGCCAGGAAAGTGGGTGGTGGCCTGCTACGAAAAAATGTCAGCACCTGCACTTCTTATTTTACAAATTAAGCACTGAGTTCCCCCTTGTTTATATGTTAATAATTTGTTAATAAAATGTTGGCCAGTCATAGTTAAAAAGCTCAGTTTACGAGAATATGTGCCATCTGTGTACTTGAATGAAAGTAAGAGAGGTGTTTTTGGTAATAAAAAGCTATTACCTCACATATTCACTTTTTCTGTGGGAGTGGTGTTTCAAATGCAGTATGCGTCTCTCTCGCACTCTTTCTCTCTCTCTGTCCTGGTTTGATTCGCCCTCCAGATGGGCTTCTCACATTTCATCAAATCCAGACTTTAGTCAATATCAAGGTAGGTTTAACATTATTTCTGTCGACGTGACAGGAATACAATACAAGAGAACAGTCCAAAGGTATACTCTGTTCACCACAAATGGGTGTTTTCCCTTTGGCAGTACACATTTTTTCTGGACTGTATGCAGACTGTATTGCCCTTTAGATCATGTGATGCTTCGGACATCTGCAATAAAAATAACAGCCTTGAAGGATATCTGAACAAGGCCAAGAGAACTATGGGGCAGATTTACAAGCCCCTTACGCCACTTTTGCGCCGCCGTTGCATCACTTTTGTGACGCAGCGGCGGCGCAAAACATGCGCCATGCTGCGGGGGATTTACAACGTGACGCATCTAGGGAGATGCGTCACGTTGTAAAGCCCTGCGCCACATGAAACCTGCGTCAGGTTTCATGTGGGCGTGCCGGCGCAGGGGGCGTTCCTGCGCAGGAGCCCCGCAAAAGTGACGCAGTGAAATCTACAAGATTTCACGGAGTCACTTTTACGTCCCTGTTGCATCAAATCCTTACGCCTGCTTCAAGCAGGCGTAAGGAGTGACTCAGCATGTTAGGAATAGGGCACCCCTGAGCAGTACTGGAGTAACGTCGCACTTGCGACACGACTCCAGTACTGCGCCACCCTTCCGCCGACAGATGCGTCACGCATCTGTTTATCCTTGCGCCATGATGCGCCGCATTGTAAATGCGGCGCATCTGTGGTGGCGCAAGGGTAAACTTGCGTCACGCATCTTCCCTGGCGCATCCCTGCTGATTTGCAGGGATGCGCCAGGGAACGTAAATCTGCCCCTATATTTGGGCCAACAGGCAGATGACGTCAGGGTCAGTCAAAAATGTCACATGACCCTTTTGAAAATGAGGTCTGCATCCCTCAAGTTTGCCCTTCGGCAGCTGCACTCAAAACATCTGATTGATTCATTAACTGCCATCATGAATGTCCTAAAAGTGTGACAGATACTTTTATGGGTACAAGGCATATTTGGCTAGGATGTTTTAGTGGTCCTACCTATTCCAATGCTCTAAATTTAGATTATCATTTCACCTGTCAAATTCTACCATTCAGTCTCATACACAACTAGAGTTTAATTTGGCGAGACAATCACTAGCCCAGGAAGTTAATTTTGCTGAATTTGGCTTCATATTGAGGGAGGCCACTTTCGAAACTTTAAAGTCATAGATGTGGGAAGCTCTCAAGTTGAATTCAGGTTCCTGTCCCATTTCGAAATCTAATTGCTGCCTTCTTTACCTGATACAAGCTTGTAGCATACTGAGGTTCCGGCATGTCCTTGAAGGCCTTTAAGGAACTGGTCAGTGAAAAGCCAAAGTTCAAGTTATTTGAAAAGAATTGTCTGTACTTTTCAATTAAAAACACTCTTGATAATCTTCGGTCCTCGCTTTTCAGATCAATTAGAAGAAAATGCGTTAGAATCCATTTTCACTTATTGTCACTGGCAGAATTTAGGAATGGCTGGAAAACCTTTTCTGATTCTTTTAACTAAGTTATCTTGAGAAGGAAAACATGTTACAAGTTGTGAGAAGTTGGCCTGGCATATGCTGTCCACTAATTATAGTGGGCAACTTGCACCAGTCCAAACAACCCCTTATTGGAGATAGGTTAAAGACAACCTTTATTGAAAGCTATCCTAGTGGTAGCTATGGAGAGCAGCCTTCAGGCTAAGTCTTGAAGGAATGTAAAGCAGCTTGTTTTACCAGTCTATAATCTCTTGAGTGATCAAATGAAAGAGCACCACACCAGGTATATATTCAAAATATATGTATTTATTGCTAAACACACCCCTCTAGTCTCTTTATGAGGCTAGAGTTCGAAGTACATAAGTTATAAGATATTAAATCACAGTAATAGCACAAATACACGTTTGGGCCCCAGGGGCGTACCAAACCATATACCAATAAAATGGTATGCGAACCACGACTGAACTAGACACTAGGCCTAGAGCCTCTAGAAGTGCTTGGACCACAAGGAACCACCCAAGGTAGTGACACAGGGGACCCACGGGAGACGCGTGCAGTGTAAATACACAACCGCGATACGCCGTTAACTTCTATGGAGAAAGTCGGGATCGGGAAAATAGAGGAAAGGGACACTTAAAAGAGGACTAGGACAAAACCCTTTGAGATCTAGGACTTTGAAGAGTCTCTACCAACGGGAGCACCGGAGTACTCGTGTTACCTCACCCAGGGAAGCCGGGTGCATAGGTGCCTTTCGGGGTCGGGTTTCGTCGTCGATTCGAATGGCGATCTGCTGCAAAGTGCTGCTGGCGGCCAAGAGAAAAGTGTCCGGGTGGATCCAAGAGTGGACCAGAGTTCTGGTGAACCTGAAAGCAGAGGGGACAGAGTCTGGGTCACTAGCCAGTGACCAGGAAGGCGATGGACAGATGCCCACCGATGTCGAGTGCTTCAGGTGCGTTGACGGTCGTCTTGACTCTTCAGCCACGAGGTCCGGGAGGTGTTGTCGGCAACCAGGAGCAGGATTCGTGCTGGTACACGATGTCTGTCGAGTGCTGAGGTGTCGGCGACCGGATTGGACCCAACAAGCCTTGGCAACGGCAAGTCTCGAGTAAGATGTAGATCGTCGATGGTGCAGACCAGCAAGGTCTGTGGAACTCACCCAGCGAGGGTAAGTGAGGGCAGGCCTGGAGCAACCAGGATGCCAAGTAAGAAAAGGATTGGCCTTCGTTAGGGCTACTAGCCAACGGGCTAGCGACCGCAAAGGAGCCTCGTGACGCCGCACGTGGAGCTGGCTTACAGGACACTCGTGGAGTGGGGGCCAGTGATCTTCGGAGCAGGTGGTGCTGGAGGCTAGGGCTACTCGGAGCCCAAAGCACGACTTCTTGGGAGACCCAGAAAATGATGCACTTGCAAATGTGCTTGGTGTCCAGGGGTCCCGGTCTCAAGTCACCCACGATAGCCACGGGCCTCAGCTTTGCTGGGGACTCAGGGTAGCCTCGGGAAGTCTGAGAATCCACCTCTGGTGATGCGATGACTTCGAGCGTCCGACGGAGCTTCAGAAATGCGAACCGGACAGATGCTTCTTTGGTGCCTGCCAAGCAGGGGAGTCACTCCTTGACCCCAAGGGAGATTCTTCAGTCCTCTAATCTTGTCGTAGAGCGTCGAAGGTCCAGGATTCAGTTTCAGAGTTTCGTCCAGGTATAATCTAAAGTCCTAAGGACTGGGTTCCTACCTTTATTCTAAAAATAGGGGTTGGACTACTCTGTAGCCCCACCTATGGGTGGGTCAGGGCAGAGGGGTGGCTACACCCCTTTCCCTTTGTCCAGTTCGCGCCAAAGCAGGGGCTGCAAGCCCTGATCCGGTTTGAACTGGGGTATGCACAGGGACACCAAATGTGCCCCCAGTGCAGGACTTCAAAGCACCCGAAAGTGCTCCCGCCCAGCCCCAATACACATTATCCTGTCTGGGGAGGTGGTCACACCTCCCTGGGACAGGAACCCTATTGTCCAGGCCTCCCCTGCCGGAGTTTCGTCCAGCAGCAGGAGGCCAGACTCGTGTCTGTGGCAGCAGCATCCATTTTGTGATGCCAGGGCTCTGGAAAGAAGTTACCGGACTAGTCAGAGTTAACATGTCTTTCCCTCTAGAAGGGTGGAATGCTACCCCCGCCGCCAGGATTGGTGGGGGTAGTATTCCAAGATGTTTGACACCAAACACGACATGTTTAGGTGCAGCCATTCCAAAGTTAGCATTTTACCGCGAGGATATAATGCGCTTAAGAGTATATGGTCAGGCTGCACTACAAACAGCATCAGAGAGGGTCTCCGAACGCTGCAGAGGGGCCCTGCTCATGCAGGGGCACCCTCTCACATAGGAACCACGCACTCTGCCTTTAGGATTGATAAGGCCTGCCTTAGGAGTGACTTATAGGTTTATATGTGTGTATGTATCTCGTGATATAGGTAACCTATATCACAGTAAGGAGTGCATGCACCACCTTACCCAGGCTGCAGTAGCAGACCTGTGGTGTCAGTTTGGATGGCCTTCCAGGGGTGGCATAATACATGCTGCAGCCCCTGGCAGGCCTCTGAGGTACCTATGCCCTTGGTACATAGTATACCATATACTAGGGACTTATAAGGGCACTCCAGATCCCAATCAGTGATGTGCCTAAGGCACATGGAAACCATTTTAGAGAGGAAGCAGCTAGGCTGGGGTTCTGATTAGCAGGGCCCCAGCCAGACTAATGTCGAAAAACAGTGAAGCATCAGCAAAAAGTGGGGGTACCCATGTGAAGCAGATCCTACTCTCCTACACAAGTCTCCTGAAGTTGTCCTTTCTTAGATAAGGAATACAGATAGTTGTTGAAAACATCACTTAATTAGGTATATGTACCACTTGTAGGACTGTTGTTTTCTACTTCTTGCAGTGCAATAACATGCAGTTCATCCAGAAAATAGTCAAATCCACAAGATCTTATATTTTCTGTTGTTCACTCAGTCGCGGCCGATGCAGGTAAGAGCGGTGGGGTGGGGGCGGAGCAGGGAATAGGGTGGGTGAAGTTGACAGATTACGACGAGGGAAAATAAAATAAAGACGACCACTTACCTTGCGCTCGCTGTATCGCCGACTCGGCTATGCGGCGAGTGGAAGGTAAGTGATTTTCTTTTTTTTAAATTGTGTTATCCCTCATCGTCTTCTGTTGACTTCCCCCACCCTATCCCCTGCCCCGCCCAACCGCTCTTACCTGCACCGGCTGCGACTGGGTTCACTGTCTGTGGTGTGATGTAGATGCCCTGTTAGGAAAGCAATAATATTACTGTTTGGTACCTAAAGATACATTCCTTAGGATCTGAGGAAGAAGAAGGCACAGGGCCCGTATCACAAAGGTAAATATTCATGTGTATATTAACTCATGTGCATATACTCTACACCTTTTTTATATTCACCCTTTCTGAGTTCTGATATACACCTAGGTGCTATCCTTAGGGTTGGCTGGTAAAACATGACTTCAGGCCTACCATTTGCAGCCTGTCTGCGCAACCTAAACAAATGCTGTCAAACCTGTCAAAATAACCCTTTGGCAAGCAACCCTGCTTCAATATTAATTAGACTTTTGATAGGCAGGAAAACCTATATAATTATTAACGTTATCACTAAGTAAACCTTCCGCTCTTGATATTTGCAAGCGGAACATGTGTAAAATTAAAGTTTTCATGATCCTCTACTGATTATCCCCCAAAAGACTTTTTAACTGACAGGGCAGTACCTGGATCCTGGAAGATATAGGTGGACCCAGGAACTTCATGATCTTGAAAAGGACGGAAAATCCTGCCAATTCATATTTTAATATAAGGGGAGACCTGAGGAAGGAAAAGGCTTTGTTCATTAGGCCCTTACTTGCTAGGCATGCTCCAAGCCCATTGGGAGGGAGGCTACCTACAGAACAGTGGAGCCCTGGTCGAATACCGCCAGATGCCTTGTCCCTCTAGAAGAAAGGGACGTCCATTTTCGAGACTAAGTCCCAGCAAGAAAATCTTGCCTGGCTGAAAACACGAAAATTATCCAGGCGACAGTTGCACTTTGCAGGTGGGGTATTCGAATTTCTCCCTCTCTGAGCTTTTCCAGGCTAAGCCAACTGCTACAGCAGGACCTCATCCAGCATCTGTCTGAGTTTGCATTGACTGTTCCGTATCAGTGGCGGCTGCTTCCCGATGGCATTAGTGGGGAAGGGAAGGGGGGTAAAAAAAAAAAGAAACACTTACCTGCAGGCCGGTCCCTGCCTCTCCGTGGTCCTCTGCGCCCTCTCATCCTTCCTTCTGCTTAACAGGAGGCAGGACCAGGAAGCACCTACCCAGGCTCCCTTGACCAATCACAATGCTGCAATGCAGCGTTGTAATTGGTCTGAGTGCCGTTTTTCGGCGCTCAGCCATGGAATGGGCGCCTGGGGCATGTTCTCCAACCAGGCTGTAATGCAGCCTGGTTGGAGAACATGCAAAGTGCACATGAGTGTTTGGCCGACCCAAGAGGGCCGGCCAAACATTCATGCTCACTTGGAGTGGGCAAACCACTCCTTTCCAGCCCTGCTCTATGAGCAGGGCAGCCCCGCCCTCCCCGCCCACAAAGCTGCCTGAGCACGGAAAAATAAAATTATAATAACATTGCGTTATTATCATTTTTTTTCTTCATTTTTTTGCAGTGCTGCAGGCAGTGGGGTGACCCTCCTCCGCCAGTGCTGCAGAAAAAGCCTGTATGTAAAATCCGTGACCAGGTCGTCCTGCTTGGTGTATGTCAGAACCCCTTTTAGAGGGTCACGGCACATGCATGGGCTACTGGGCTCAACCGTGGGGGTTGAGGCCTTTTCGTCCTGGTGTTCCGGGGGCCTGACCTACTATGGATTCTGGGATTCTGAGCAACTGGGCCAAATACCCCTTCTGCACTTGACTCTCAGGGTAGCGTGGTCCAAGCAGTCCAAGGCTCCCTCGGGAGGAAGGTGTTGATACAGTATAGTGAACAGAGATTCCCAACTCAACATGCACGTAACAGAAACAATAAATCATTGTCCAGCCATATACTTATTTTTATGACAAAAGAGAAGTATTTTGCGTTGTATAGAATATTAGCTCGGTTCGGAAACTCATTGCGTGGGAGTTCCGTACCGAGCGTTGGAGGTTTTGACAGTTGACTTGAAGACTTCGGACTGAGCTCTGCCTTAGGTGTTTCAGCAGCACAGAATAAACCTTGTTCTGATGGTTACCGTGTTCCTGCATCCTATTTACTACATTTTTGTGGCGACGAGTGCTGAACCACCTACACGGACCTGTGTGCGCCTTGCCGTTGTGGACACCCTGCCACGCTGACTCCAGTTCCTCCCGAGTCATCGACGACATCTGGTCCTGAGGGAAGCTGACTTTGCTGTCGGGTGGCGCGCTGAGGTTTCCGCCCTCATCGAGAAGATTTTTGTCACAGTGGGCAAAGCGTTAATTTGGGGTGAGTCGACACGCTAGTGGTGAAACGCAAGGAGGGCAGTGCCTTTCATCTCCTATTACAAGGACATCATGACGGCGTGACGCTGCACATTCCTCGTAAATCTTCTGCTTTGTTCATCTTACTGTGGAACGCAGTGTATGCTGTGCGTTCCAGTCTTCAGATTCCACATCACAGAGGTCAGAGCTGCATCTCGTTGGTCTTCACGACATAGCAGCTGTTTTGTCTCACAAAACGCCATAGAGGACATACTTGCTACAGCCCTGGAGTGGGGTCACAAGGTATTCCGCTCTGCTGGTACTGGTAAGCGCGCTGTTATTGTAGGCACTATGTAATATCTGCACAGTTACTGTGGTTTGGTCAATTTTTTGTTTTTCTCTTTTCCAACGCACATTCTATTTTTGGCCTATCAAGATTTCAACTCCAGTTTGTGTATATGCACACTTTTGTTCAGTTGTGCTGACTGTAAATTTTTTTTATTTTTTTTCTCAACTTGGCCTTGTGTGTGTTTTTATGACTCTATGCAAGCAGTGGAGGTGAGGGGGAGTCAGTTCTCTCTTACTTCTCTAACATTCAGTTTGTGTATTGGCTGCTACGTTATCCAGTCTCTATTCCTGTGCCTTCTGGACAAAAGACATCAACTTTAGCAGTTCTCCTAAGGTTTTGGAAAACAGTGTTGAAACATGCAAGCGGTTGCTCCTCCACCTCCATTTTTAGAAAAGCCGGTGAGCCCCCCCATCAAGTGGAAACAATGGTTTGATGGGTTTGAAACATACTTAGGTGCAATTGGGGCCATTCGCTTTAGGGCTGAGAGGAAGAAATATCTTTTGATTCATTCATTAGGGTTCGAAGGCAGGGCCATTTTGAAACATTTACCAGCACCGGTTGTTGAAGGAGAAAATATCCTTGATGATTATCGAGACACTGTGAAAAGACTCCAGGCCAGGTTCGACATCCAACCAAGTTTGGTTGTTCTGCGCCATAACTTTTTCTTACGAGTTCAAAATGCTAGTGAAGATGTCGACGCCTATATAACCGTTTTGAGAAGGCTAATTTCTGAGTGTCAATTTGAAAATTTTGCAGATCAATTGGTTAGAGACCAATTCATCTGTCATTGTTCTGATAAGATGATCAAACAGAAGCTGCTGTCGATGGGCAGCCCAACATTGGAAGATACTAATAAAATGGCAAAGAGCATTGAAACTTCTCAACTGTCGGCTAAGGAACTATAAACCAAGAACAGTGAACCAGTCTCCGTGATTAAAGTAAAGGATGCCAAGGAGGCTAGAGATAGCAAACCCGTGGACAGGCCACATCCTGGTTATGTTGACAGACAAAGTTCATTTTTTCTCAACAAATCATTTGTTTCAGGTGTGGGTGCAAGATACATTTGAAGGGTGGTTAGTGCCCAGCAAAGTTCGTGACCTGCAGAATTTGTAATAGACCTGGTCACTTTGCTAAAGTTTGTCAATCTGGCAGAGGCAAACAGTTGTCCTCTGTCAAATGTGTCATGGATGATAATCTGTTTGGTGAGGGTGACAAATCCATCAGCAAAGATCTCATGGACATGGTTGTGGTGGTGCCGAGTGAGGAAGTCAAAGTGGGAAATCCTGAGTTATGTGTGGATTCATATGTAGATGTCTTGGTTGGTGAGAAAATTTTGGAACTGTTTTTGATTCCGGTGCACGCATTTCCATGATCACACAAGAGCTTTACGACAATACTTGACCTTCCAGACCACTCTTACCTCCTGATCATAAGGCGGTCTCCTATGAAGGACGGGAAATCAGTTTGTCTGGGTACATAGAAGACATTATGGAGTTTAAAGGTAGGAAGATTTCCGGGAAGGTGTACGTTGCACACAGGGGTTTGAACATATTGGGTTGGTTCCACCAAGGGTTATTCAGGATGGTGCTCAGACCCGGGACTAGTGAACAAGTATTGGTGGTGAGGGACAATTTGGATCTGGAATGTATAATTAACAAATTTCCACACACATTTTCAGGTGAGTTAGAGAGAGTCAAGGATTTCCAGCACAGAATTATCGTGAAGGATGGGGCTAAGCCCATTAAGCACAAGCTTAGGAACGTCCCTTTTAGCATTAGGGACGATTTGGAAAAAGAGCTCGATTGATTCCCTGTGCAAGAAGGGTATTATTGAACCTGTTGACTTGTCCTTGTGGCTCTCTCCATTAGTTGTTACCCGCAAACAGAATGGGTAATTGAGAGTTTGTGTTGACCTCCACTCCCTGAACAAAGTGATTTGGGTAGATTCTCACCCACTCCCCAACATCAACAAACTATTAGCGGGGTTGGAGGATGCTAAGGTTTTCTCCAAGTTAGACTTACCTTCTGTGTACCACCAAGTTGAGCTGGCTCCCAAGTCTAAGCATCTCACTGCTTTTGTTTCTCCCTTTGGTACTTACCAGTATGTCTGTATGCCGTTTGGCCTTGGGTCCGCGGCATCGGTGTTCCAGCGATTAATGAACAGTATGCTCAAGGGAATCAAAGGGTTGTCTATTTTCCAGGATGACGTTTTAGTTTTTGCTCCTGATAGGGCTACACATGATGCTACTCGTCAAGAGGTCTTATCAAGATTCCAGTCTAATGGTGTGGTGCTGCTAAGAGACGAGTGTGCTTTCCTAACCAAGGAGGTTGAATATTTGTGACATTTGGTTACCAGCCAAAGTGTTCTCCCGAAGTTGAGCCTGGTGGATTCGATTACAGAGACCAAGCCTCCCTCAGACAAAGCTGGTCTTAAATCTTTTCTAAGGCTTTGTGAATTTTATTTGCATTTTGTACAGGAGTTTGCTACTAAGTTGAGACCTTTGTCCCAGATGCTTATGAGGGGGTCTGCATTTGATTGGAATGCTGAATGCCAAGAGGTGTTTTTTCACAGAAAGTGTTAAAACGCTATGATCCGGAACTTCAATGCACTTTGACTGTTGATGCAAGCAATGTAGGGGTTGGTGCGGTCTCGAGTCAAACTAAAGGTGGGGAGACGAGAACCATTGGTTTTGCCTCCAGAGTGCTGTCCGAAACAGAAAAAAAGTACTCTGTCATTGAAAGGAACTATTTGCTTGTTGGTGGGCTGTGATAAAGTTTTGCAATTACGTATGGGGCACGAAATTTCGTCTTCAAACGGATCATAAGCCGTTGATTTTCATTTTGAGTGGGAGGAATGTTAGAGGTTTCACTCCACGCATTGCTCTCTTGTCCTCTAAATTGTTACAGTTTGACTTTGTTCCAGAGTACATTCCTGGCAGCAAGAACAGCTGCGCAGACTATCTTTCACGCTCATCTGTGACTGTTGAGCATGACACTGATGTGAGCGAGGAAGACAAGGAAGAATTCATTGTAGCCGCTGTTGATCTTCCGCTGTTGTGTGCGATCTCTGAGAATAAGTGGCACCAATCTCTTAGCAATGATGTTTCCATGCTGACAGTCATGAGCTATGTGGAGATGGGTTGGCCAAGAGAGAGGAACCTTAGTTTTGAGTTCAAGACGTATGTTCAAGTGGCGGATGACTTATCCATTGAAAATGCTTTATTAATGAGAGCTGACAAGTTGGTCCCTCCTCTGAGTTTGAGAGCTGGCATCATTTCACGTGTACATGAGGGGCATTTGGGAGCGACCATGACTAAAAAAAAGGGTCAGGCTGTCTTTTTGGTGGCTCTCTATGGATGGAGAAGTGGGTGATATGGTCAAAGGGTGTGTCATTTGTTCCTGTTGTGATAAATGCGTGAAATTGCGCTCTCCACCCCTCACACCCATTGAACTGCCGTCTGCACCATGGGTGAAGTTAGGAATTGGCATAGTTGGACCTTTCTACGCGCTTGATGCGTCTTCAAGGTTTGCGCTGGTCATGATGGATTACTACACTAAATGGCCAGAAGTAAAGTTTGTGAGAGAGGTGACCTCCAAGACTGTTGTTGATTTTATGAAGGATGTCTTCATGAAGGAGGGTTTTCCTGAAACTCTCGTGACAGACAATGGGACACAATTTGTCTCTAATGAAGTTGAAATGTTTCTACAAACCAGTAGGATTGAACACGTTAAGAGCTCACTGTACTACTCCCAAACCAATGGTTTGGTAGAACGTATGAACAGGGTGTTGGGGGAATGTATACAGTCGGTGCTTAAAAACAACTGTGTAGTAACCAATGCTGTCAAGACCACGCTTTGGTTCTATCGCACTACTCCCCATGCCACTACTGGTGTGTCACCTTTTGAGTTATTACATGGTCGTAGAGCCACCACCAGTTTCTGTCCTAGTTGGATGAATGGATGGGTCAAAGGTGGATAATGGACTGATGCGAGTTTGAGGAGTCTTGTCAGCTTGACACAGGAAAAGCAAAAAAAGTACTTTGATTCAAGGAAAAATGTCAAAGAGGTTAAGGTGGTTGTGGGAGATTCTGTCCGTGTGAAAAAACCTGCTCATGTGAGGAAGGGTGGTTCTAAATTTGGACCACCCACCAAGGTTGTGAAAATAAATGGTGGTTCAGTGAAGCTTGAGAATGGCCAGTGGTGGAACAAGTGTTTGTTGGTTAAGTCTGGTAATGTTGAAGAAAGTTGTGGTGGCCACAGTGTGCATGGTGAAAATTTTCATACACAAACGGATCAGTTGGGCATGAGACGTAGTTCCAGGGTGACGAATGTTCCTTTCCATTTCAGGGACTGATGTGTTATGGGTCCGATTCACAGAACTAACTTAAGACAAAATCCTAAACTTACTACCATTTTGGTATTCACAGAAGGCACTTACTCATTTTGGTATTCACAGACGGCACTTACTTACTCATTTTGAGTAACTTACACATTTTGTGTAACTTACTCATTTTGTGTAACTTACTCATTTTGGTATTCACAGAAGGCACTTACTCATAAATGAGTAAGTGCCTTCTGTGAATACAAAATGAAGGCACTACTCATAAATGAGTAAGTGCCTTCTGTGAATACCAAAATGAGTAAGTTACACAAAATGAGTAAGTTACACAAAATGTGTAAGTTACTCAAAATGAGTAATTAAGTGCCTTCTGTGAATACCAAAATAAGTAAGTGCCTTCTGTGAATACCAAAATGTTAGTAAGTTTAGGATTTTGTCTTAAGTTAGTTCTGTGAATCGGGCCCTATGAAATTATCGCCTTATTTCATGAAATGTTACTGTACTGTTTATTACCTGTTTTTTCTGTGTTTTTCTCCTTCTTTTATTTTTTTCTCTACTGCTTTCCTTTCCTTTGATCCTGGGTTTTCTGCATGTTTTGTTTTTATTTAAGGGAAAACCCGTGTAGCAGCTATACTGTACGTTGTTTAGAATATTAGCTCGGTTCGGAATATCACTGCGTGGGAGTTCCATACCAAGCGTTGGAGGTTTTGACAGTTGATTTCGGAGTGAGCTCTGCCTGAGGTGTTTCAGCAGCATTGAATAAACCTTGTTCTGATGCTTACCATGTTCCTGCGTCCTATTTACTACAGTGTTGGTACAGGATAGTGAACTGAGACTCACAACTCAACATGCACACAACAGAAACAATAAATCATTGTCCAGCCATATACTTGTTTTTATGACAAAAGAGAAGTATTTTATTCCTACCGCTATCTACGCAAAGAAAAAATATGATATCCACAAACAAATGCACAACCCTTCTTGAGGTCAGGACTCACGTGTTTCTTTGGGGGTTCCCTGACCCACTCACTCCTTGCATTAGCAATTGTGGATATTCTCTATTCACTATTGGTAACATCCAAGGTGTGCCCCACTATTAGTCTGAGGGTTATGAGTCAACTACCACTCTAACTTTCAGTCAATAGCGTTCCAGTGCTATTGTGCTAAATTAGCAGGTAGTTCCACTTGGGCCGAAAGGGCTGCAACCAGTGTTACCCGCACATGCAGTGTGTAACGTTCGGAGCTCCTGAGTGCGACCGCGGGCACTCACAGCGGCTGCACCCAAGTTCAGGTAAGCCGGCCACAAGCGGCACAGTCGTCTGCACTCAGCAGGACCAGAGTCTCTCTCTTGGGGTTGTGGTCCAGAAGCGACTGAAGGCTTTCTTCAGTTCCCCCTCCAGGCTATGTGTTCATTCGGCTTCCTGTCTTGCATCCCTCACCTGGTTAAAGGTGCACAGGGGCCCCCACAGCATTCTCACTTCCCCGGCGGGGGGAAGAAGAATAAGTCGCAGTCCACGGTGCTCCGACATAAGGTGTCACCACAACTCACTGTGCATGGGCTCCGACCAGCACAGTGAAGTTCTCCACAGCGGCTCTTCCTGATATACGGAGTTGCCACAATGCTACCACACAATGCTTCGGTCCTTACTGCATGGAAGTCATTCCCTGGCTGCCCCTCCTGGCATACATTGTTCCCACCACACTTCTACACATGGACTCCGGCCCAATCTGCACAGCATGACACACGGCAAATTTCACGATTGCCCTCTCCTTGCATAAGGGAGTCGCTGACTCTGCACACGCTTAACAATCCTATCAGTGCAGTAGCTGTTTCCTCACACCTCGCACAGGGAGTCCACTCGACAGGGCTCCCCACTGAACCTTGCTCCTTCCAGCGCTCTCTTATTCCTCACAGTGTGCACTGGCGATGGCAAGCAGGCAGGCGCCTTTGTTCCAGGCTCCAGGATAGGTGGCTTTGAATTCCCTAGGTGATGTCCCATCCCCCAGCAAGGAGACTAGAAGGCCTTGGCCCCCAGTCCTAGTCACAGGTAGAAGTCTTGCAGAGCTTCTCCTCCTCACACATCCCATCTGGCTGATTGGCAGATGACAATTTTCAGGTTCCCAACCTCCTCTTCTTATAGTCCATTTCCAGACACCAAATGTGATTTAGGGTTTGAGTCTTTGAATTTTTATGTTGAGGTGCTGCTTCTTTTGACGTGTCCACTATTCTGCTCCCTCTTGAAAAGTAGTCTGCCCTACCAGGAGTGTCTCAAAAACTGATAGTCTCACAACACAAACCATGGGAATGACTAGAATTCACACCTATAGATCAGCCACAGTGATATGTACATCAAAAGGTTAACCCAGAGCCCCCTTAACTACTCTTTATGATTCTCTTATCAGCCTCATTTCCTTCCTGAGATGTGCCCATGCCTCTTCCTTGTGATCTCTCAAGGAATCACAGAGCACCATTTGAAGTGTACAGGGGAGGCCTGGTCCTCCCCTCCTGTCATGCGGCTTTTACTTTCTCAGTAAAAATGGTGCATTTGTTGGACAACACAAACATCAGAACTGTGCAAGACTGATTCTACACACACCATCGGGATATGTTGGCCTTAGTCCTGCTAGCTCACAGTGCACCATCTGTACCCCAAACCTGACAGGGTAACAAATGGATTGTGCAACCTCAGAACATGACAACCTTGACTCTCTAAGGAATCGTGGTAATAGATCTAGAACCTTTTTCGTTTGGTTACTCATGCATACCTAAAGAGATTCACAAGAAATACACAATATGCAGTTTCAATATTTATTGAAGCTTTGGGATTACTGAGTAAAATATGTGCGCTGCAATAATCAATAGAAGGAAACAGAATAACGTGTTTAGCATTACAATAATGGTGAAGAAGATAAACAGTTCAACCATTTTGTTGTTACAGATTATATATGCTTGCATATGAGTACTGTAATATATTGTACTCCTACCTAGTGCTACCTATTCTAGTGTGCCTAGGGTAATTGAATCTGCCAAATCCCTGTAGGGTGATCTAAATTTCCCGTTACCTGTGGGTAAGTGTCATCAGGGTGCCCATCTTGGTGGAGAGCTGGGCAGCATCTCTCGCAAGAGGTAAACAGGAATCAGCGGGGCTGGAATTCCAGCATGGGGGGACCTCTCAGTAGGGGTGGGCGGAATTTGCGTAGTCGCACTACGCAAAGCTCCGCGAAATGGTAAAAAATCTCCGCGAGCACGCAAAAGTTCCGCGAACACGCGGAATTGCTTGTTCCGCCCGTTCGCGATGTTTTTTTCCTGTTCGCGAATGCTGTTTGCGTGCTCGGGGAGAAATATCTCGCGAACACGCATTTTGAAAGCGGGAACAAGCAAAAACTTCCGCGAAGCTGCGGATCGTGGAATTTTTGGCAATTCCGCGTTCTCTGCGGAACACAAAATTACCCAAATTCCGCAAATTCCGCGAGCGGAATGGAATTTACCGCCCAGGCCTACCTCTCAGTGCCAGCAAAATGCTCCACTACCTAAACAAGTAAGTGATGCCATTCATATCATAAATATCACCCATGCTGTCATGCCTAAGTGCCAGTCAGGCCACTATTGTTGATTCTATTGTGATAGCTCTGTCACCATGCGAACAATAATGACAACAACATTTTACACAGTGACCTTAGTCCTTGTACAGAATGTTCAAAGTATTTGATAATGTGCCTATGAAGTGTAAATGTAGGCAAAAGCCATTTCAGAGAATATTATCCTGCACAGGCATGCAATGAAATGTGTGTCAAATATTGATGTTCAATGTTCAAGAAAAGATATCAAGTTTAAACGTGAGCATGTAAAATGGTGGTGTTCTCGCTCAAACTGAATGTTACCACATGACACTCCTTAGTGTGTGTCCCACCCAGCTAACAGGAATGCAGCAATACACAAATCTGTCTGTTGGGATCCCTCTGTCTCCTTTACATGTTTCACTATGCAGGCCCGGGTCTCCAAAAAATGGAACCCACGGCCCTCCATGTATTTTATCATTCACAGGTACACATACTCCCAGTGCATGTATACAGTGTACACACACTGCACAGTACTGTATCCTCCATCCATGTACTGTACCACTCAGAGACACACATACATCCAGCACTTTCATTTAACATGCACGCATTGCCCAGCACTTTATCCTTCATGTACTGTACCACTCACAGGCACACATACACCTAGCAAATGCATTTGTGCTGCAAACACTGCAACACGCTATATCTTTTAGGCATTGCACCACTTAAAGACACATAGATACCCAGCACATGGTTTCACCTTGCACACAGTGCCTTGTACTGCATTATCCCTGTATTGCACCCTTTGCATGCACACATGCACCCAGTTCAGATACACCAGCTCTGTGCTGTAGAGCACTTCACACCTATCTGATGTAGGCCAAGAGTGAGTTAAGCACACAGCAGCAGAGCTTTAAAAGGGAGTGAGCCTGTAGGCGTTACTCCGATGACACAGGTTAAAAAACGACTAGCTCACTCCTACTGATCACTATACTGTATGATGCCAGAATCCCGCTTGCGCTGCTTAACTCCTAGTGAACAAAAGACACACAAATGATGGATGGAATGCGGAACAAATCAAACATTCATCTCCAGTCAAGAGATCTTGGTTAAATCCATTGTTCTTTTGCTCACCTAGCCTGGCAGTTCGGGCTGGACTGTTCTCCTGGGGAGCAGAGTCAAAACTGATTTGCATATGGCTGGGTTTAAACTGGAATGGCATGGGGAGCAAAAAACGATGGATTTAAGCCCAGATCGCTGTACTGGGGTGAATGTCTGACATTGTTCAACATTCTGTCCATCAATTGTTCTTTTTGCATTTGTCACTCCGAGTAGGATGGATATGCCCAGACGTGGGTGCTGTGCTCTCCATGCCACTGGAGTCAAGTTAGCCTGGCTGATGAGGGGTGAAACTCCGAAGCTGGTCCCAGGATGCTTGTTTCCGGTCTAGGGAGGACCTGGCCTGGTAGTTCAGGCTGGACTGTTCCCATGGGGAGCAGGCTCAAGACTGATTTGCATATGGCTAGGTTTAAACTGGAATGGCACGGGGAGCAAAAAAATGATGGATTTAAGCCCAAATCTCTATATTGGGGTGAATGTCTGACATTGTTCAACATTCTGTCCATCAATTGTTCTTTTTGCATTTCCCACCCTGAGTGGGACAGATATGCCCAGACGTGGGTCCCATGCTCTCCATGCCACTGGAGTCAAGCGAGACTGGCTGATGAAGGACGAAACCCCGAAACCGGTCCCAGGATGCTTCTTTCCGGTCCAGGGAGGACCTGGCCTGGCAGTTCAGGCTGGACTGTTTCCATAAGGAGAAGGGTCAAGACTGATTTGCTTATGGCTGGGTTTAAACTGGAATTGCATAGGGAGCAAAAGAACGATGGATTGAGGCCTAGATCTTTGTACTTGGGTGGATGTTTGACATTGTTTGACATTCTGTTCATCAATTGCTCTTTTTGCATTTGTCACCCGAGGGGGACGGGTATGCCCCGTCCTTGCCATGCCACTGGAGTCAAGCTAGCCTGGCTGATGAGGGGTCAAACCCCAAAACCGGTCCCAGGATGCTTGTTTCCAGTCCAGGGAGGACCAAGCCTGGCAGTGCAGGCTGCACTGTTCCCATGGGGAGCAGGGTCAAGACTGATTTGCATATGGCTGGGTTTAAACTGGAATGGCATGGGTAGCAAAAATCAATGGATTTAGGCCCAGATCTCTGTACTTGGGTGAATGTTTGACATTATTGAACATTCTCTCCACCAACTGTTCTTTTTGCATTTAACTCCTGGTGAAGGCAGTAGCCGTCTATCAGTATCAGACTAGTGTTTTTGGCGCCACTCCTGGTCCAACAGGTAGCAATCAATGAGACAGGCCTATATCATGGCACACACGTATAATCTGTGTTTGCCTATGACAACAAAAATCAGCATTAGAGATCCAGACATCAGTACAGTTGGGCACTAAGGGCAGGGGCAAACGTCTTTTACCATATAGAAAACATTTCTGTCCCAACAGTATATCTGGCCTCAGTATCCATCACGGTTGACCTCAAAGTATGCTAAGGTCATGGTCTAGTGCAACCGTGGAGCCTCATTGGCGCTTAGTACTTTTTGGCCCTATTTTCTCTTAAAACTTTAAAAATCTCTAGCTCCCCTCATTGGATTTTTGTTGTGTTGGTGATATTCTTTGTATTAAAATGTACTCTATTTATCTAATTCTGATTGAGATTTTTATTCTTTAGTGTTTTTACTTTATTACTTTTTGGGCACTGCATAAATACTTTATACATTGCCCTAAGTTAAGCCTCTCTGCTCTGTACCATAGCTAAGAGTGGGTTGAGCTCAGATTAATTTAGTGACTTTTGGAGTTTACTCTGATAAATTAGTCTCAGCCTTCCTTAAGGCAGATGACCACCCGTCCCCAAATTATAATCCATTTTTGTACTTATGACCGTAAAGTTACTACAAGCAATTTTACCATGCTATTTTATGGCCTGCCTAGTTAGTGGACATGTCCACCACCTGGTAAGGAACCTCCACCATGAAGAGTGAGCTCTCCCAATGAGGAAGTACAGGCAATTTAATAAGGTTTATTATTTAAAAAAGAATAAACTCATTTACATTTATTTCTTTAATGTATAAATATTAATTTTGAACAATGAGTAAAAACAGTTTCTCACCATCACTAACATTCCCATTTTTATTTCATATTTAGTAAACTTGGTCAAATGTTTTATATTTAATTAATATAAAAAACTGTGACCTAGACCCTGGTCCAAATGTGTTGCGTGTGCTTGTGTGCTGTACTTTTGGATGACACAGTAGACAATTAATGAACCAAATGACCATGAGTACTGCTAATCGTTGGTTAAAATACATCACAGGAGGGGCATCCCTAAGAGGCTGGCACTGCTCTAACTAGCTGTGCATCCTGGCAAACATAGCACTGTGTTGGATGGTAAATTTAAATGTTGTGTTATTTTAAACATTGAACTAAATTAAGTTATTTAACATTGGTTCTCTTGGGGTTAAAGGGTGTTATTTATTTTAATTCCCTCTCTTTATTTTTTTTCATGGATTTGTTTTGCAGTACCAGTGGCTAGGTATGTGTCTTGGATGACTTATTCCAAAGATGGGCTGGAGTACATTTGAGTCTGTTTAACACCTTTAGGGCTGTAGTAACTTCAGAAGTGTATTTTGTGAATACCAAATTGTTTACTCTTTTTGGATGGGTTGTTCTATTAGCATTCCCCTCACTACACCCATCATTCTAGTTACCGAAACCACTCACTTTTAGTACTACGTATTATCCATTTCCCAGCCACACCCTTTGTTCCTCACGCACTTACTACAAAAATGTATATCTGCATGGGTGGACATCCCTGCACATGCAGCGGAGACCTCAGCAGACTAAAGAAAGGAGAGGCAGCGGTGTAGGCATCTGACCATAGGTTTGTGAACAGCATTTTGTAATAAATGAGTAGTAGTACTGTAGTACTGCTTATTTATTAAAGGGCAGCCTGTGAATCATGCCAACCATCACTTTTGGAATAAGCATTGGTTAAACTGGAATTTTATTAGTAAAAGTGCTTGGTATTTGATGGACATGTGTGTGGCATATCACTGTGTGTGCCTGTGTGTATGTGCTGGTGTGAACATTTGTTTTGTGTGTATTCATATAGGCATATAGGTGCCTCGCTGAGTGTTTATTGTTAAAGCATTCTTTTTTTTGCTTCGTAATTTTTATTGTAAGTTAAAGGCATACATATACATATAAGTACTGCATACAATAATGAACTCATAAAAGTCAGTTGACAGTATAGATAATTAGTGTGCTTTTAAAGAGAAAAGCTACACAGAATAGGGGGAGGGGAAGGAAAGGAAAGGGTAAAATAGGAAACAGGGATTAGATGGCGAAAGAAAAGGATATTGTGTATGGTATGAAGAGTGACCCACAATCTCCATCGCTCAAAGTCACAGAATGAGTTAAACAGATTGGATCATGGATAGTGGAAACAGGATTGGACCTATAAAATATAGGATATGTAAGAGGAGATAGATATTGATAATGTTGGATGATCATGAATGAGAGAGGTTACTATCTCCTTACCCGGGTAAAGGAAGAACGAGAGAATGAGAAAAAAGGGGAATGGAGGAGGGGGGGAGAGAAGGAGGGAACAAAGGGGGGAAAGTAAAGAGGAGGGGAGGGAAAGAAGGAGAGGGGGAAAGGGAAAAGAAAAGGAAAGGGAAGTAAAGAAAAGAAAAGAAAAGGAGAGGAAAGGAAAGGAAAGAAAAGGAAAAGAAAAGAAAGGAAGAAAAAGGAAAAGAAAGAAAGAAAGGAAAGGACAAGAAAGTAAAGGAGAGGAAAGGAAAGGAGAGGAAAGGAAAGGAAAGGAAAGGGGAGGAGAGGAAAGGAAAGGAAAGGCACCTGCTCAATGAGGCATAAGAAAAGGGGAAAAGGGAATTCAAGGGTCATTAAGGAAAGGACTGAAGAAGACGTGGAGCGGTGCACTCCCAGAAAGTCCTTTCCAATAATAAAGACTGACCAATTCCTTTATGTAAGGCAATCCTTTATTTCAAACGTCATCAACAACATGAGCTCCAGCCAACGCGTTTCGTTCAATAAGGATTTAACTTCATCAGGGCATATAGTCGTAGAGAACTAGCGGGGATCCACTGTCGTTGGTATCCCAAAGTGCGGTGAAATGCGCGGTGCGTCTGTATTGGTGGTGTCCTCAGCGGAGCAACGTGATTGCTAAACTAATAGCACTGCGTCCCGCCAGTGCCTCCTTAATAAGGGCCTGGTCTTTAAAACTGAAGAGCTGTCCGTCGGGAGCACTTCTTCCCGGATCCAAGGTAAGATCTTACCGCTGAGGACACCACCAATACAGACGCATCGTGCATTTCACCGCACTTTGGGATACCAACGACAGTGGATCACCGCTAGTTCTCTACGACTATACGCCCTGATGAAGTTCAATGCTTATTGAACGAAACGCGTTGGCTGGAGCTCATGTTGTTTGATGACGTTTGAAATAAAGGATTGCCTTACATAAAGGAATTGGTCAGTCTTTATTTTTGGAAAGGACTTTCTGGGAGTGCACCGCTCCACGTCTTGTTCAGTTCTTAATCTGCTTTGCAGTTTGCACCTAACAACGGCAGGTGCAGGAGTTGTATGTGCACACCTTCTTTAATAACTTTAAAACCACAATACCAGGAACTAAGCAGAGAGGTGCAGCTATCGTGGTCCGCAGTTGGTCCTTGCTCAGTGTTCATTAACCCCTTCGATGCTCATGACGGAGCGGTTCCGTCATGAGCATCGGTTGGGCTGTGTTCATGACGGAACCACTCCTTCATGGCACCCACCCATGGGGAAGCACTGGCGCTCCCCCCAGGGGTAGCCCAAATTCACACCCAGGCAGGGATGGCAGCGGAAGAGTTTCCGCTGCCACCCCCGACCCCCCCCTCGGCGATCCTGTGACGTCAGCGCGCACAGCGCACGCCGACGTCATCAGGAAGCGCTGGGACGCCTGGAAGCCATTTGGTTCCAGGCGTCCCAAGGAGGAGGAGATAAGTTTTGGTCTCCGGTGGGGCCGGGGGGGCAGATCCACACGCCTTGAGCCATCGGGGGAGAGGAAACAGTGTTTCCTCTCCCCTGATGGCTCAATGCAGGGCATTCCTGCTGCACGATCGTGCACAGCGTCGCGATCGTGCAGCAGGAATGACCCCACTAGACACCAGGGAAGTCTTTTTTTGCGAAAAGGAAGCGACCCCTTGGGCAAGGGTCGCTTCCTATGGGGGCATAATAATTTTAAGACTTTTCTGCCCCCCTGGGGACAGATCGGCCGATTTTTTGGGCGTTTCTGGCCCCAGGGGGGCAGAAAAGCCCACTAGATCCAGGGAATTTTTTTTTCTTAAATTGGAAGCGACCCCTTGAGCAAGGGTCACTTCCAATAGCTATATTTATTTAAAAAGTATATTCTGCCCCCCATGGGGGCAGATCGTTTTTTTTATTTGGCCTTTCTGCCCCCGGGGGGGCAGAAAAACGCACTAGACACCAGGGAGTTTTTTAATTTTTAAATGGAAGCGACCCCTTGGGCAAGGGTCGCTTCTTATGGGGGATAATTATTTTTAAGACTTTTCTGCCCCCTCCTGGGGACAGGTCGCCTGATTTCTTTTGGCGTTTCTGGCCACAGGGGGGTAGAAAAGCCCACTAGAGCCAGGGAATTTGTTTTTATTAAATTGGAAGCGACCCCTTGGGCAAGGGTCGCTTCCAGGGGCCATATTTTAAAAAAAAGTATATTCTGCCCCCTCTGGGGGCAGATCGGTTTGTTTATTTGGCCTTTGGGGCAGAAAACCCCACTAGACACCAGGGAGTGTTTTAAATTTTAAATAGAAGCGACCCCTTGGGCAAGGGTCGCTTCCTTATGGGCCTAAATAATTTTTAAGACTTTTTGCCCCCCCTGGGGACAGATTGCCTGCATTTTTTGGCGTTTCTGGCCCCAGGGGAGGGGTGGGGGGCAGAAAAGCCCACTAGAGCCAGGGATTTAAAAATAAATAAATTGGAAGCGACCCCTTGGGCAAGGGTCGCTTCCAGGGGACATATATTTTTTTATGTGTATTCTGCCCCTCGGGGCAGATCTGTCCATTTATTTGGCCATTCTGCCCCCATTTGGGTAGTGACATAGCGTGTTATAATGTTAATTGTTTTTTTCTTGAGAATTGCAATTTTAATGCTTTATTCTCCCTTTTTGTTCTAGTTCAAGGTTTTTGATCTTTAGACTGTTCCAGGTTGCGGTTTCGTTACTGGTGGTTCTGCTGTTTGTGTAGTTGCATGTGTTTGGTAAGAGACTTTTTTTGTACAATGTAAATGTTTTTCATTTCTCTGCATGAATGTGTTTTTGCAAATGGTGTAATAATAGCAGTATGTTTGGCTTCTGTTTTTTGAGTGTCAAAAACTTTTTGCATTTGTGCTCGATGTGTATTTTGTTGTCTTGTGAGTAATTGGTTTTGTTTTTTTCTTTCTAGTGGGATATCGTTTTTGCTGTCTCTCTGCAGAGTAGGTGCTGGTGAGTGTAACTGTCTCTTGCAAGTGAATCGTATAGTTTTTGATTATATAGATCTTTGTGATAAAGGCACACATTTTTTATACTTACTTATTTTGCACAGTGTTGGTTGTTGTTGACTTGTTTGTGCAGTGTCCTTTCTTCGTAAGGATAATGGCTAGCCGCAGGATTACGGCTCAGCAGGTTGTTGGTATGCTTTTTGAGTCTTCCTCTGACCATGGTTCAGATACTGACTCTGCATCTGAGGCAGAGGAGGGAGGGGAAGATTCAGGCAGTGAGTTTTCTCTCCACATGGAATCATCGGATGATGAAGCTACTCTCAGTGCGGATGAAGCTACTCTTAGTGCGGATGAAGTGCCTGTGTTAGAGGAGGACATTGATGTGCTGATAGTGCGCCAAGAGGCATCTGGGCTGCAGCCTGGGGCTGCAAGGCTTCCCGTTGGTATAGTGCGGCAAGAGGCATATGGGTTGCAGCCTGGGGCTGCAAGGCTTCCAGTTGGAAGTGATGACCTCTGGGTTGCCCCAGGCATGGTGCAGCCGGCATTGCCAGACTTTACTGGTGTTCCAGGGTGTAGAGTGAATACAGAAAACTTTTTGCCGATAATTTTTTTTCAGTTGTTTATGGACGATGTGTTTTTGGCAGAGATTGTTGAGCAGACTAATTTGTATGCCGAACAGTTTTTGAGGGACAACAGTACCAGCCTTAAGCCCCATTCTAGAGCTACCCGGTGGACTCCCACTAATCTGGAAGAGATGAAGAAGTTCTTGGGGTTAACTTTTTTGATGGGCTTGCTAAGGAAGCCATCAATGTCTTCATATTGGTCTACTAGTCCCTTGATGGCAACGGCTATATTTCCGGCAGTCATGAGTCTTGATAGGTATTTGCTTCTGCTTCGGATGCTGCATTTTGTCGATAATAGTTTAGCGTTGCCATGAGATCACCCTGAGTGTGACCATCTTTTTAAGATTCGGCCTGTCATTGATCACTTTGTAGATCGATTTTCTGAGATCTATGCTCCAGGGAAAGAAATAGCAGTGTATGAGTCTTTGGTCTTGTTCAAGGGCCGCTTGGTTTTTAGGCAATACATTCCTAGTAAGAGGGCACACTATGGAATTAAGCTGTATATGCTGTGTGACAGTAGGACTGGATATGTCTCTAATTTCAGTGTGTAAACTGGTAAGGAATCCAGGATTAACCCCCCTGGTTGTCCGTCCACTTTTGGAATGACTGAGAAAATTGTGTGGGAACTTGGTAGAGGACTTTTTAACAAAGGTCACCTTTTATATGTAGATAACTTCTACACTGGTGTGCGGTTGTTCAGGGAATTGGCCAAAGTGGACACTGTTGCTTGTGGCACAATCCGCTCTAACCGTAAAGGTTTCCCTAAAGAACTAGTTTGTCAAAAGCTTGTGCGGGGACAGTGCAGTGCGTTGCGTTGCGAGGAACTTCTAGCTGTTAAGTTTTCAGACAGGAGAGATGTCTACATGCTGACTACCATCCATGATGAAAGCACTTCACCTGTGACTGTTTGGGGTCAGGTTGCTGAAGCGCGCAAACCTGTGTGCATTTTAGACTATAATAGGCACATGGGTGGTGTTGACAGAGTAGATCAGAGGTTGGAGCCTTATGCTGCTCTTCGTAAGGCTTACAATTGGTATAAGAAGTTGGCTATCCATCTTTTCCACTTGGCAACCTTTAATGGTTTTGTTGTATTCAAGGATTCTTGTCCTGAGTCAAAGATGACTTTTGCCAAGTTTCAGGAGTCTGTAATAGGCAGCCTTGTTTTAGTGGAACAGGCAAGTGTTCCTAGAGTTGGAGTGGTGGAGGATGTGGCTAGATTGAAAGATCGCCGCTTTCCTGATCACATTCCTCCCACACCCTCAAAAGACTTTCCCAGTAGGAGATGTAGAGTCTGTTGGTGAAGAGGTACGCAGAAGGAGACTCGTATGTACTGCCCCGAGTGTCCTTCTAACCCTGGGCTGTGTGTGCCTGCTTGTTTTAGAATGTACCAGACGCAAAATAATTTTTGGGAGCATCCATGAGTGCTAAAGAGAACTGCCTGGTCTCTATTGTTTTATATTTTTTGTTCAGTTTCAAGGTTGGCATTTGTGCAATGTATTTAGTTTCAGATTTTGTGTTAGTAGATTTGTTTCTATTTGCAATTTGTTTGTGTTTTCTTTTTTGTATAAAAAAATCCTAAATGTGATGGAGGTGTGTGTAGGCTGGCACTTGGCTGGTGGTGTGCGTGGACTGGCGCTTGGCTGGCAGTGTGTTTGGACTGGTGCTTGGCTGGCGGTGTGCGTGGACTGGCACTTGGCTGGCGGTGTGCGTGGACTGGAGCTTGGCTGGTGGTGTGCGTGGACTGGCGTTTGGCTGGGGGTGTGCGTGGACTGGCGCTTGGCTGGCGGTGTGTGTGGACTGGCACTTGGCTGGCGGTGTGTGTGGACTGGCGCTTGGCTGGCGGTGTGCGTGGACTGGCGCTTGGCTGGTGGTGTGCGTGAACTGGCGCTTGGCTGGCAGTGTGCGTGGACTGGCACTTGGCTGGCGGTGTGCGTGGACTGGTGCTTGGGTGGCGGTGTGCGTGGACTGGCGCTTGGCTGGCGGTGTGGGTGGACTTGCGCTTGGCTGGCGGTGTGAGTGGTCTGGCGATTGGCTGGCGGTGTGGGTGGACTTGCGCTTGGCTGGCAGTGTGGGTGGACTTGTGCTTGGCTGGCAGTGTGAGTGGACTGGCGGTGTGGGTGGACTGGCGATTGGCTGGTGGTGTGGGTGGACTTGCGCTTGGCTGGCGGTGTGAGTGGACTGGCGCTTGGCTGGTGGTGTGCTGGGACTTGCGCTTGGCTGGCGGTGTGGGTGGAGTGGCACTTGGCTGGCGGTGTGTGAGTAGTGACTTGCTGCTGGTCACTACACACACTGCTAGCCAAACGCCACTCCACGCAATCCGTGAGCTGGTGTGGTTGCTGTGTCAGGAATGTGGGCGTGTGAAAGTGATGGGCCCTTGAATGGCGCTGTCTGCTGGTGTGAGTGTTGTAATGTGCTGGGCCCGCGGCTGGCGGTGTGAATGGTTTTGTATGTGTCACACGTATGAAAGGTGTATGAATGGCCTGTAAAGAGGTTGGTGCCTTGTCGTGGCTTTACAGCTCACGAGCTGTGAGTCAATGGTTCAGTTTCTCGTCCTTTCAATTATTAACAGTGCATTTCATTTTTGTGAAATCTCTGGTTAATACAACTGTATATACTGAACCATCACTCACCCTCGTGCCAAATCCAACCAGTATGTATGTGTGCTTGAGGAATAGGTGGTTGTGCAGAAATATTTGTATTTTCTGTTTTTGTCAAGCAGGGTGTACCTCGTCCCTTTTTGTGAATGTTGTAATGTGTTGGTTTTGTGCCTGGTGGTGTGAATGGTCTTGTGTGTATCATGTATGAAAGGTGTGTGAATGGCCTGTAAACCAGTTGGTGCCTTGTCCTGGCTTTACAGCTCACGAGCTGCGAGTCAATGGTTCCGTTTTTTGTCCTTTCAATTATTGACAGTGCATTTCATTTTTGTGAAATCTCTTGTTAATAAAATTTTATATACTGAACCATCACTCGCCCTCATGCCAAATCCAAACAGTATGTGTGTGTGCTTGAGGAATAGATGGCTGTGCAGTAATCTTTGTTTTTGTCTCTCTGCCAAGGTGTATATTTCATCTAAGAATAACCTACCAACTGTAGATTTTGTCGTAAACTAAACACCCATGGGAGTACATGGTGATGTCTCTCTTGTGGATCCCAACAAGTTATCTTACCCACAATGTCCTGCAAACCTCAAAATGTGACTGTCACATTTTCCTTGCATTATTGTGCTCAAATTTTCACTCTGCAGAAAGTAACAACAAATTTCCAACCCCCCCAGCATTTCTCCAAGTATCCCAATAGAAATGGTACCGCACTTGTATGGGTGGGCCAAGTACCTGCAGCAGGGAAGGGCCCAAAACCTATTGAGGTGACATCAAAATTACCTATCACAAACCAACCTGGTTTTGCAAGGGGGGTCCCATGAGTTTTTGGCCCGGGGCTCGGCGGCCATCTAGGGAAACCTACCAAACCCACACATTTCTGGAAACTAGACACCCGGGGGAGTCCAGCGAGGTATGGCTTGCGTGGGTCCCCCAACATTCTCCTACCCAGAATCCCCTGAAAACCGCAAATTTCGCTGAAAAAATCACTTTTTTCTCAAATTTCTGTGTGGGAAAGTTCTGGAATCTGCGTGGATCCACAAATTTCCTCCCACCCAGCGTTCCCCCAGGTCCAGGTTTTGGGCCCTTGCTTGTCGCGGGTCCTTGACCCACCCACGCAAGTGAGGTACCATTTTTCTCGGAAGACTTTGGGGAACGTGGGGTGGGTGGAAATTTGTGGATCCACGCAGATTCCAGAACTTTCCACCACAGAAATGTGAGGAAAATGTGTTTTTTTTGACAAATGTTTAGGTTTGCAAGGGATTCTGGGTAACAGAACCTGGTGAGAGCCAGTCAAGTTACTCCATCCTGGATTCCCCTGGGTGTCTAGTTTTCAAAAATATATAGGATTGCTAGGTTTCCCTAGGTGCCGGCAGAGCTAGGGTTCAAAAACTACAGCTAGGCACTTTGCCAAAAAAGGGTCATTTTTCACTGTGAAATTGTGGTGTGTCCACGTTGCGTTTTGCGCCGTTTCCTGTCGCGGGCACTAGGCCTACCTACACAAGTGAGGTACCATTTTTCTCGTAAGACTTTGGGGAACGCGGGGTGGGTGGAAATTTGTGGATCCACACAGATTCCAGAACTTTCCACCACAGAAATGTGAGGAAAATGTGTTTTTTTGACAATTTTTTAGGTTAGCAAGGGATTCTGGGTAACAGAACCTGGTGAGAGCCAGTCAAGTCACCCCATCCTGGATTTCCCAGGGTGTCTAGTCTTCAAAAATGTATAGGTTTGCTAGGTTTCCCTAGGTGCCGGCAGAGCTAATGTTAACAAACTACAGCTAGGCACTTTGCCAAAAAAGGGTCATTTTTCACTGTGAAATTGTGGTGTGGCCACGTTGCGTTTTGTGCCGTTTCCTGTCACGGGCACTAGGCCTACCCACACAAGTGAGGTACCATTTTTCTCGGAAGACTTTGGGGAACGCGGGGTGGGTGGAAATTTGTGGATCCACGCAGATTCCAGAACTTTCCATCACAGAAACGTGAGGAAAATGTGGTTTTTTTGACAATTATTTAGATTTGCAAGGGATTCTGGGTAACAGAACCTGGTGAGAGCCAGTCAAGTCACCCCATCCTGGATTCCCCAGGGTGTCTAGTTTTCAAAAATGTATAGGGTTGCGAGGTTTCCCTAGGTGCCGGCAGAGCTAGGGTTCAAAAACTATAGCCAGGCACTTAGCCAAAAAAGGGTCATTTTTACTGTGAAATTGTGGTGTGTCCACGTTGCGTTTTGCGCCGTTTCCTGTCGCGGGCACTAGGCCTACCTACACAAGTGAGGTACCATTTTTCTCGTAAGACTTTGGGGAACGCGGGGTGGGTGGAAATTTGTGGATCCACACAGATTCCAGAACTTTCCACCACAGAAATGTGAGGAAAATGTGGTTTTTTTGACAATTGTTTAGGTTAGCAAGGGATTCTGGGTAACAGAACCTGGTGAGAGCCAGTCAAGTCACCCCATCCTGGATTTCCCAGGGTGTCTAGTCTTCAAAAATGTATAGGTTTGCTAGGTTTCCCTAGGTGCCGGCAGAGCTAGGGTTAAAAAACTACAGCTAGGCACTTTGCCAAAAAAGGGTCATTTTTCACTGTGAAATTGTGGTGTGGCCACGTTGCGTTTTGCGCCGTTTCCTGTCGCGGGCACTAGTCATACCCACACAAGTGAGGTACCATTTTTCTCTGAAGACTTTGGGGAACGCGGGGTGGGTGGAAATTTGTGGATCCACGCAGATTCCAGAACTTTCCATCACAGAAACGTGAGGAAAATGTGGTTTTTTTGACAATTATTTAGATTTGCAAGGGATTTTGGGTAACAGAACCTGGTGAGAGCCAGTCAAGTCACCCCATCCTGGATTCCCCAGGGTGTCTAGTTTGCAAAAATGTATAGGGTTGCGAGGTTTCCCTAGGTGCCGGCAGAGCTAGGGTTCAAAAACTATAGCCAGGCACTTAGCCAAAAAAGGGTCATTTTTACTGTGAAATTGTGGTGTGTCCACGTTGCGTTTTGCGCCGTTTCCTGTCGCGGGCACTAGGCCTACCCACACAAGTGAGGTACCATTTTTCTCGGAAGACTTTGGGGAACGCGGGGTGGGTGGAAATTTGTGGATCCACGCAGATTCCAGAACTTTCCATCACAGAAACGTGAGGAAAATGTGGTTTTTTTGACAATTTTTTAGGTTTGCAAGGGATTCTGGGTCAGAGAACCTGGTGAGAGCCAGTCAAGTCACCCCATCCTGGATTCCCCAGGGTGTCTAGTTTTCAAAAATGTATAGGGTTGCTAGGTTTCCCTAGGTGCCGGCAGAGCTAGGGTTCAAAAACTATAGCCAGGCACTTTGCCAAAAAAGGGTCATTTTTCACTGTGAAAATGTGGTGTGTCCACGTTGCGTTTTGCGCCGTTTCCTGTCGCGGGCACTAGGCCTACCCACGCAAGTGAGGTGCCATTTTTCTCGGAAGACTTTGGGGAACGCGGGGTGGGTGGAAATTTGTGACTCCAGGCAGATTCCAGAACTTTCCACCACAGAAATGTGAGAAAAATGTGGTTTCTTTGACAATTTTTTAAGTTTGCAAGAGATTCTGGGTAACAGAACCTGGTGAGAGCCAGTCAAGTCACCCCATCCTGGATTCCCCAGGGTGTCTAGTTTTCCAAAATGTATAGGTTTGCTAGGTTTCCCTAGGTGCCGGCAGAGCTAGGGTTAAAAAACTACAGCTAGGCACTTTGCCAAAAAAGGGTCATTTTTCACTGTGAAATTGTGGTGTGTCCACGTTGCATTTGCGCCATTTCCTGTCGCGGGCACTAGGCCTACCCACACAAGTGAGGTACCATTTTTCTCGGAAGAGTTTGGGGAACGCGAGGTGGGTGGAAATTTGTGGATCCACGCAGATTACAGAACTTTCCACCACAGAAATGTGAGGAAAATGTGTTTTTTTGGACAATTTTTTAGGTTTGCAAGGGATTCTGGGTAACAGAACCTGGTGAGAGGTAGTCAAGTCACGCCATCCTGGACTCCCCTGCGTGTCTAGTTTTCAGAAATGTTTAGGTTTGCTAGGTTTCCTGTAGTAACTTGGTCCAGACAGATTGTAGTGTTTCAAGGAGTATTTATTTTACAAGTTACATGTCCAGATGTTCAGTCCAGGACTAGCCCCACCAGGAGCAGCCAGCATGCTGCTCAATCCCTTCTCCAACTGTAGTCTCTGACCCCCAACATTCCATATTACATCATTCTAGGAAGAACTGACTGGCAGAGCATGAACACATTGAAACCAGGATACAACATATCCTCCTTTCTTCCAAAAGGAAAACAGAAAAGAACACCATAGTGGAAATAGGGAGAAAGCAGGAGCTAAATGAGCGGAAGAGAGTAAAGAGAGCCAGGGAGAGACAAGAAGAGCAGTGGGAAAATGGAAGGAAACAATGAAAGGAAACAACAATAGAAATAAGAGCAACAGATAAACAAAAACCATTAACCATCCTCCTTTCTATAAAAAATAAAAGAAAGGAAAGAGTGAAAGGAGAAACCATCAATGACTACCACCTGCACACCTACTGGCCAGACAGGTATGCGAGGAAGCAAGTCAGAGCAGGAGGAAACAAGAAGACAGAGAAGAAGAGAAATACAAATGATTACACATACTTCTCCATCACATATTGAAGACCGAATCAAAATAAAGAATAGCACTGGGCTATAGTGTAGACAATGAAACATGAACCATAAAAAACAAAGGCCCAGTGTAACGTAAACCATGCACTATGGAAATGGGACTGGAACCCAATCCATACACCCAATAAGGGTAACAACTCGTTTGTGCAGGGGTAACCTCGTGAGGAGGTAAGACGTTGTGCACTGTTGCAATAAAGAAACACCCACAATGTAAAACGTGCACTATGTAATGAAGGTAAGAGACAGTGTGAGACACACCTGGAAAGGTCAAATGTTGTGCACTGCTTAGTGGGACCAAGACCCACGTGAGACACCTCGTGAAGGGGCAAAAAGCATTTTATACTGCAGCAATGGGACTGAAACCCACGCTATACACCTCATGTGGAGGTGAAAACAATGTGCACCGAACCATGGGGAAACCACCCAAAGAACGCACCTCGTGTAGAGGTAAAGACAATGTGCACTGAGCAATGGGAGTAGGACCCTTGCGAGACACCTCGAGTGGAGGTAAAGCGTTGCGCACCAGTAGTGCACAGTAGCAACGGGACTGGAACCCGTGCGACACACCTCGTGTGGAGGTAAAAACGTTGTGCACTGTGAGAGGTAAATAAACACTTAGAGCAAAACATCCTCGCGTGGAGGAAAAAACGTTGTGTACTGGAATGATGGGACTATAACCCAGACTGTACACCCTACGTGGGGTAAATGCACACTAGAATACGGACGAGATGGGACTGAACCCAAAATGTACACACTGTGTGAGGGAATGTGTGCAAGAAAGATACTATGGGCGTGGACCCATGACCAATACCATGATTATGAAATTAGGTAGACAAACACCTGGACAAGTGTGTAAAAAAAAATGCGCTATGATGGTAAATAATGTGCACTAAAGCGTGCGCAGGTATAATATACCTAACTGGTTCAAAAGACACAATATTGTAGCAAGCATAAAGGAAGAAAAACAACCAAAGTACCATTCCCCTTTATAAGAGACATGTTAAATAGACAATGGTGTGCCTGTCACCGATATATAGAGAGACAGGCGAGGTTATAAGAAAACAACACTTCGAAATACAGGGGTGTCCCTTGTTACTTGAGAAAGTACAATGAACTGGTAAACAGAAGATCCGACTGAAGAACGAAGTGCGTCATGGCTTGAAGAGAAAATAGGACTCGCTCGCCACTCACCACAAAAGCAAAAAAAACAGTGTCCTCCAACCTTCGTGTGTTGAACCTCCGGTCATCAGAGATCGTAGTACAATGCTCAGGTGTAGCAGGAGAACAGAGGAGCATCAAGTCCAAGTCCAATTCCAGCAGAGGCTTCAAATCTCGTGGAAACCATCACCGCACTCATGAAGAAAACGTGGTTGGCATAACGGAGAAAGGTATAAGAGAAAAGGCCAATCACAAGATGGCGGTACGTCCTTTTACGTCTTCCCGGGTGGCTCACGGCATCAGCGTGCCCGAAAGCACGAAGGAATTCTTGAAGATGAAATGGACGTCACAGAGAAGACGGGCCTCCTGACGTAGGTCACACAAATGGAAAGACCGCACGGGAGCAAGAGACTGCACTGAGGTAAGCGCTTGCAGCATTGGGCACGAGCTTGGTTAGTTTTCGAAATATAGATGACAGTTGGGTAACGCTACAGACAAGAGGTCTGAGCATTGTTCAACAATAACAGACACGACGCGTCTCACCTGAATATGACCAGAGAGACTCGTGACATAGAGGCAGGCCGTCCCCAAACACGTCTTCACACTATCAGCTCGCAAACGTGCACTCCTTACATGGGGAACTCACAGGTCCGCTCTTGTGCAGGTCTAGATGTGTAGAACGATTTGTGTAGACATTAAGGAGCTATTAAAACACCATGTAGACACCTCCCTTCTTGCGCATAGAGAACTTGATCATAGACAGCATGTAGTCTTGAGCATAGACAGCATGTAGATGCAAGTCAAACAGTGCGCAAACGAAAACTTGTCCCAAGCCAACTTGATTTTGTGAGGCACATGCAGAAAACGGGTTTGCGCAGAAACAGAATTACCTCACTGGAAACACAAACAGGCAGCAGCTGATTGCCTTCCGTGTCAAGGCTCTGTAGACACAGCAGGAACTGGCTTGGGCTGCAGCTGAAACAGACGCTGTAGGGACAGCAGAATCAGACTTGAGCTTCAGTTGAAAAAGACGCTGTAGGGACAGCATGCAGAGACTTGAGCTGCAGTTGAGACAGGAACTGTAGGGACAGCATGCAGAGACTTGAGCTGCACTTGAGACAGGAGCTGGCACAGATGCGTAGAGGGCGACCGATGTGGGGTCACTGGTGGGGCTGAGGTGTGCCAGTAAGTTGATGATATGCAGCTGTAGATGCAGACGTTGCTTCCTTGATAGTAAGTTACCAGCTAATCCCATCCTCGTCGCCATAAAATTGTAGTGACTTGGTCCAGACAGATTGTAGTGTTTCAAGGAGTATTTATTTTACAAGTTAAATGTCCAGATGTTCAGTCCAGGACTAGCCCCACCAGGAGCAGCCAGCATGCTGCTCAGCCCTTCTCCAACTGTAGTCCCTGACCCCCAACATTCCATATTACATCATTCTAGGAAGAACTCACTGGCAGAGCATGAACACATTGAAACTAGGATACAACATTTCCCTAGGTGCCGGCAGAGCTAGGGTTCAAAAACTACAGTTAGGCACTTTGCCAAAAAAGGGTCATTTTTCACTGTGAAATTGTGGAGTGTCCACGTTGCGTTTTGTGCCGTTTCCTGTCGCAGGCACTAGGCCTACCCACACAAGTGAGGTACCATTTTTCTCGGAAGACTTTGGGAAACACGGGGTGGGTGGAAATTTGTGGATCCACGCAGATTCCAGAACTTTCCACCACAGAAATGTGAGGGAAATGTGTTTTTTTGGACAATTTTTTAGGTTTGCAAGGGATTCTGGGTAACAGAACCTGGTGAGAGCCAGCCAAGTCACCCCATCCTGGATTCCCCTGAGTGTCTAGTTTTCAAAAATGTATAGGTTTGCTAGATTTCCCTAGGTGCCGGCAGAGCTAGGGTTCAAAAACTACAGCTAGGCACTTTGCAAAAAAAGGGTAATTTTTCATTGTGAAAATGTGGTGTGTTCACGTTGCATTTTGAGCCGTTTCCTGTCGTGGGCACTATGCCTACCCACACAAGTGAGGTACCATTTTTCTCGGGAGACTTAGGGTAATTCAGATTTGTAAAGCAACTGTTATTACCTATTGACTTTCGATTCATTTCTGCCTTCCAAATGAAAGACAATGTGTAAAAAAGAAGTCATTTTGAAAAATGACCGATAATTCTCATGCTAGTATGAGTATTCCCAATTTCGGAAATGTGCAAATATCTACTGTTTCTAAACTCTATATTTTGTTCCCATTTCAGAAATACATAGGTGTCTTTCATACCGATTTTTCCATGTATACATTTTCCCAGAATAATTGCTATATACCCGGTACATAATAAAAACCATTGCAAGTCGCTGCTCAGTTTTAGGCTCTGGGTTCGTCGGGTTCTTGGTGAACCTACAAGTCCTATATATCCCCACAACCAGTAAGGTCCAGCGGATGTAACGGTATATTGCTTTCAAAGAGCTGTCATAATTAGAAGAAGTTACAGGTGAAAACGTTGACACAAAAGGCTGTTTGTTTCAACTACTTTTCAATTTTTCCTATATTTAACTGTTAGTTTCTATAAAGAAACCTTGAAGGATCTACACAAATGACCCCTTGCTGAATTCAGAATTGTATCTACTTTTCTAAAATGTATAGCTTTCCAGGATCCATTATTGCTTTCATACCCATTTCTACCATTAACTGGAAGGAAGTTGAAAGCACAAAAAATAGCAAAAATAGGCTATGTCCCAGAAAAATGCCAAAACTGTGTAAAACATTTTGGTTTTCAAACAAAAGACTGTCATTACCTAAAAGCTGGGAAAATGGTGATTTCAGCCCCACAAACCCTTTTTTGATACCATTTGCAGGGAAAAACCCAGACGCTTTCATTTGCAGCACTTTTTTGCCATTTTTCCCAAAAACCCAAAATTTAGCTGTATTTTGGCTAATTTCTGGGTCCCCTCCAGGGGAATCCACAAACCCTGGGTACCTTTAGAATCCCCAGGATGTTGGAAGAAAAGGACGCAAATTTGGCATGGATACCTTATGTGGTCAAAAAGTTACAGGGGCCTAAGCGCGAACTACCCCAAATAGCCAAAAAAAGGCTTAGCACGGGGGGAAAAGGCCTAGCAGTGAAGGGGTTAAGGAAAGGAGTCCATGCTTGCTGAAACACTTCCTCCTGATTTTGCAGTTGGTATATTACACGTTCATGGGATGCCGTCTGAATCATTGCTACCATCCAATCCTCCTGAGAAGGGGGGTTGGGTGATTGCCACTGTCTTATGATACAACTTTTGGCTGTAGAAAGCACAGTGTGTAAAAGGCGAGGTTGTTGGCCTGTAATGTCAGGTGAATTCCCAAGATCATGCAATAAGATAATGATAGGGGTAAGGGGAAGTCGGAGGGGAATTGTGTTTTTCAAAGTTTCCCCCACATGAGCCCAAAAACACTGTATAGAAGGACATTCACAAATTATATGAAGGAGTTCACATTTAACGCCCGACCAACCCCAACACTTAGGGGTCGATTCCGATCTGGGTCGGAAAGCCCTCCGACCGAGCCGGATCCGGAGTGTTTTCCGACCGAGCCGTACCCCTGGAGTCCGACCGAGCGAGTACGATGCTGCCGCATGCTGACGGACTCGGCTCGGTTGGATTCCCATTGAAGTCAATGGGAGCCGGTCGTACGACGCGTGCATGGCCTCGCATCAGCTGAATCGGTACGTCTCGCAAAAGGGCGCCCCCTGCAGTGGGTACGCGTTGGTGCCATCCGCACCGTACATGCATGTGAAGGTGTTCGACTCGTTAGGCTACGGGTGAAGGGGGTCCGGCACGGACCCCCGAAGTCTGCTTCCTGGAGCTTTTTCGTCCGGGAGACTCCGACTCGATCCGGCTGTCCGAATCGTGCATTGTACTGGCTCGGTCGGAAATCGACTCCATTGCCCGGTACGGTTCGTCTGCGACCGAGTCGTACGGAGCGGTTCGGACCCGTAAATGAGTCGGTCTGCGATTTCGCGTTCGTTCGCATTGTACTTGGGCGTCCGGACCTCTGTACGACTCGGTCGGAAACAAAGCCTCCGACTCGGATCCGGTAAAGCCGAATCCGATTCGGAGGCCTTCCGACCGAGATCGGAATCGACCCCTTAGAGTGTGGCAATAATCCTGCTCATTGTAATTTCAAAGGTGTCCAGTACCAATCATGCAAAGTTTTGAAAAGACAGAATTTCAAACACTCTTCACGAGTACCCTTAGGGATGTGGAATTCGTATAGCCCGACGCCCCGGACATATTGTTTGGGGTCAAGGGCAACAAGTTTTCATGTGTATTTTGTCCTTGGGACAAGTAGGCCCAACCCCCTGCAGCTCAAACCCTTTGGCTGCCAGTTTGCAGTATCACATTATGGATCAGGAAAGGGCACTGTCTGCCCTTGTCCATATGTTAATGCTGTTCAAACTTGTATTTATGGTTCATTCATTGAAAGCCTTTATTATTAGAGTGAGTTCTTTAAGTAAATGTTGTAAGCTCTGACTGCACTACTGACAGTGGTTCCTTTATAAAAATGTGTACACACATTTTCAAAGTTTAGCAATATGAGGCTATGTATAATGCTCTCAGAATGCTCTCTGATTTGATGCAAATATTTGCACAAGCTTCAAAGCAAGACTGATGATTCTTTCCTTTCAAAATAAAATGTTCAAAAAAATGAAAGCAGGAAAAAAAACATTTTGCTAAACTGCTGTAAGATTTCAGGTACCATTTCTTTGCAGCATTATTAAGTAACCATGTTAAAATATATTCGTAATGGAAAATCAGTATAACCAGTTTTAATTAGGCCTGGGCGGTAAATTCCGTTCCGCTCGCGGAATTTGCGTAATTTGGGTAATTTCGCGTTCCGCGGAGAACGCGGAATTACCAAAAATTCCGCGATCCGCGGCTTCGCGGAATTTTTTGCTTGTTCGCGCTTTCAAAATGCGTGTTCGCAAGATATTTCTCCCCGAGCATGCAAACAGCGTTCGCGAACAGGAAAAAGCATTGCGAACGGGCGGAACAAGCAATTCCCGTGTTCGCGGAACTTTGCGTGCTCGCAGAGATTTTTTACCGTTTCGCGGAGCTTTGCGTAGCGCGACTACGCAAATTCCGCCCACCCCTAGTTTTAATAAGATTATGGGAAACAAAAATAAACAAGCTTTGGCAAAGCCAGTCGGTCTGAAATTGGTGGTCAGCTTTTTAGTTTTGTCAATGTGTGACTTGTTTTGGCATGGTTTATGTAAAACGTTATTGGTGTGGGAGCTGCCGGATCCTCACCATTATAACAAACATTGGCAAAAGCAAAAATTGTTTTTGGTTTCAAAAAGCAGACACTGCCACAGTAGTTACTGGCACTGAACAAAACTACTTTGTGTGCCGATATGCTTCTTGTGAAAGAGCAGAATCCTGTCACTCACAGTGAAGCCAGCCGATACAGAAAGAGAGAAAGAATTTTAATAAATGCAAAAGGTCATGGTCAACGCCAGACCAAATTAGGGGCCCAATTATTAAAGAAAGTCTCAAAAGTGCACCCATGGTATATGTCCTTGCATTAAGTGCAGCTATACGGCTTTCGTGAATTCCCAAGAATTTACAGAAGTAGGACAAGATATAGTACTCCTAGAAAATATTTGTGAACTGCATTTTAGCATGAGCAAATATGGATGTGTGGATTTGCTCATGCGCAAATCTGAGTGTTTGCAAGTTCACTTTCCCTCCAACCACTTTTTTCCCAACTCTGGAAGAAGGTTTAAGTCGGCCATTGTCAGGAGTAAATTTCCAACATTTCTCAGTATGAGAAAAGATTAGAGAAGAGTTGTTGAAAACCCTTAAAACATGCAAGTTTGTAGGTTTGCACAGACTCAAAAGGACATTCTGACACTGGAACTATTGCTTACCACTACCTTCAGCCCCAGTATGTAGATCTGTGGAAACGGGGCAACATAAGGGGATTGCAAGTATTCAAACACTACTATGGTTTTAGCCCTGGCATAATCAGGGAGGCTATATCAGAGCTCTTATATAATGAGATTGCTGCCATAATTTGGAACTGCACTACATGGCACCAAAGGGACAAGTGGATTTTGTTGCATGACAAGTAGATCTATGAAGCAACCTGCCCCATGGACAAGTATATATTTTATGAAATTCCACACCCCTGAATGGAAGATCAAATTCTTCACGGAGTAGAAAGGAGTTCAACTCTCAATTTAGTATGACCTGGTCTAATGTCAGTATTCCTCTCGATCCCCAACTAGGCCAGTGAAGTGCATGGTCATCTATTCTGATGCTCTCATTACCCCAAAGTGGAGCCTTAGAGTGCAAACGATGGGGAATCCCAAGAAGACGGTGTGCTCTATACCATGCTTGGTATGAAGCTTGCATCACAGGATGTGGAGGGGATATTCATGGATTATGGGTTTCGTATAAAAAATCAAGGCAGTCATCACGGTTAAGTAATGAGTGTTCCGTTGTGACCCATTGTAAATGATCAGTCGCGCCTGGGAGTAAATAGGCTAGTTGTGAGAAGTGCAGGGCTAAAGAATAGTGTTCTAGAGATGATAATCCCAAACTACTGTGGGGGCGGCGAGCCATTAGTTTGGCAGCAGCTAGGCGAGGGCGCATAGATCCCCAGATGAAAGCCTGTATGCGAGAATTTATGCGACATAGGGACTACAATCGGAGGCATTCCAAGAACATAAGTGAAGCGAGGTAAAGTGACCATCCTTACGGACTGTACTCTTCCCCACATAGAGAAACTTAAAAGAGACCATTTGGCAAAATCAGTTTCCATTTGTGCGATAAGGGGTGAAAGATTGTCTGAGACCATTCCTTCCAGGCCACGATTAACCAGAATTCCCAGAAATTGATATTTTAGTTGTGATGATTTCCAGCAAAAGGGGTATCCTTCAATTGCTGCTTTTGTGGTACCCGAAGACAGCGGTAAAGCCTCACTTTTATACCAGTTTACCTTATAACCGGAAAGGACTGCAAACCCGTCAATAATCTCAAGCAAGGCTGGTAAAGAATGGGAAAGATCTTTTAGAGTAAGGAGGATGTCATCGGCATATAAATATATCTTAGACATACCTCCTGCAATAGGTATACCATGAATCCGTGATGAACGGCGGATAAGTGAAGCAAGTGGTTCAATCGCTAGTAAGAATAAAAGGAGGGAAAGGGGGCAACCTTGACGGGTACCTCTACAGATTGGAAAAGGATCCGAAATAAATCCACCACAATTGACCTGGGCTACAGGGTTTTCATATAGTAGGCCGGCTTTGGAAATAAACTGATCTCCTAAACCAAAGCGCTTCATGGTGGCAAAGAGGTAACCCCAGTCAATGCGGTCAAATGCCTTTTCCGCGTCCTCCCTATCTCTTTTGCAGTCCATAAAGTGTGGGTTAGTGTTTGAAGGTGATTCCTGGAAGAGAGGCCTGGGACAAAGCCAACCTGTGTATGGTGTATGAGAGATGGGATAACATTACGAAGTCGTGCCACCAAAATACTTGCCAAAATTGTAACGTCTCCATTTATAAGAGAGATAGGGTGATAGCTACTACAGGCAAGTGGGTCTCTGCCCATTTTAGGGATAACCGCAATTAATGCTCTATTAGAAATGGGGCCTAATGAGGCTGTCTGACAGCTTCTTGGAAAGCAGCATGCAGAGTATCAATTGCCTCTTCTCCAGACCATTTATAATATTCTGCAGGAAATCCAGCTTCCAGAATATGGGATTCACTAGTAATTGGAACTAATGGATGGGATATAAGAAAATAATCTATCCTCGACTGTGTGCCATGAACAGAGAAAAGGAAGGTATACTCCTGGTCTGTGGAATAACAAAGGCACCAGTGGTCCACTAGCCTGTGGTCCGATGTCATATCTCTGCGTAAGGCTCTATCTCCTACATTACACCTGTCCAACAGACACGTCCTATCTAAGACTGCAACACGAGCAAGATTCCAATCTCCGCCAATGACATAACTGGATGCCCCAATTTCTACTAATAAGCGATTCAGGTTAAGGAGATAGGTGAGGAAGAGGAGGAGGGCAGCCCGGGGACGCCGCAGTGCAGAGGTAAGTGGTTTTAAATGTATTTTTAATTAATGTTTACTTACTTGTTAATAGGGGGGGTGGAGGCGGGTGGCGTAGCAGAGCTCCACGGAGTTCCACAAAGTTTGTTTGCAACTCCGTGGACCTCCGCGTAGCCCTGCTACGCCCACTACGCCCAGGGTTAGATATCAGGCATAAATGTGGTGGGGATAAGGGGGATAAATCTAAGCAAGAAGAGAAATGTGAGCGAAAGAAGAGTGGAAAAGGGAGGTAGAAAGGGAGGAAGAAGGTACCGGGCAAGGAGAAAGATAAAGGATGAGAGCATCTGATAGTTCCTAGGAAACTAAAGGGTTGTGAAGGAAGAGTACGATAGTCATTTATGTACACGTAAAAGGAGAGGTGAGAAGGAGAAAAAGTAAGGTTCTAGAGAAGCTAGAGGGGGGAAATGAGGAGGAGAGGAGGAGGGAATGTACCACGCAGGAAGAGCATAGCACTAGGGGTATAGAACTGCTCTCTGCGGGTCTAAACTTTCGGGCTATGCGCGTCGGAGGAGCCTCATCTGGCGGCAGAGTGGAAAAAGGAGACGCACCCATGCAATGATATTGCAGATAATGAGGTAGAGAGTATTCAATCCATAAAGAAAAGGTCAGTATTAAAAGTTGGGGGGGGAAGAGGAGGGGACAAGCATTATAGAAGTGCGATGATAATAGAGAAGAGAAAAGAAAATCAACTGAAAGGAAAAGGGAAGAGGAAAATGAGGAAGAACTATGGCATATATCATTACCTTATGTAGAGTAAAATCAAACATACTTTGCATAGTTAAGTAATAACAGTTGAATCTTATCTGAGGTATATGTTAAAAGGGGAAGAGAAGATGTGTGTGAAGGGATAAAAGAAGAAAAATTTCAGCGCAAATAATGTACAATTAAGCAAGGGTTCAGGTATAAAAAAACAATAATCTTAATCAGTGTCATATAAAGTTTACAATATGGAAAGTATGATCAAACAAGCTTTGCAAAACACTGAAAGAATAATTAAGTATTATTATTGGTGCATCTTAAGGAAGGGGAGTAAGGGTGAGAAAAGCAGGTGAAAGAGGAACATTAAATAAAAAGTAATGCATGACAAGTAAGCGAATGTTCGAGTACTCATCTAATCGTCTTCTTCAGTGGACGTCAAGGGAATGAACTTCCATCTTCTCGTTAGTGTAGGGACGTCAATCAATCAGCCACAGTTCAAGACACACCCATCTCGGATGAAGGGGGTTTTAGTGGAGAGCGTGATTTGTCCCTGTCTCTTTCCTGTGTAAGGGAAGCTACTACCTGAAGGACCTGTGCTCGATCTCCCAGGGAACGTGTAGGTCGATCTAGGTTTCGTCCTCTACTCTGGGAGTGGCCTGGGTAATGTCGGGTTTCACCAGAGGACATCGTAGATTTCAATGATAGAAGTTGGGATCCAAACTCTGGTAGAGATTCTGCACACTCCATATTTTGAGGAGAAAAAATGTCCGGGAAATGACAATGGTCTTCTGGATCAAAGAACTCCTTGGACATCCCATCTTTGGTGATCCGTAAGCGGGCAGGCTCGAAAAGGCCATATTTGATATAAAGTTGACGAAGACGGGGTCTAAGAGAGAGGAAAGCTTTGCGATGGTCATTAGTTTCTTTAGAAAAATCCGCAGCCATTCTGATCTCATGACCTTCGAATATATATGGTCCATGAGTATGAGCCGCTGTGATCAATTGGCAGGGCTGTTCATGCCGTTGGAAGCAGACGATGAGCGGGCGTGGTCGCATATTTTTCCCCGTGTTGGGCGGTCCAATACGATGGGCTCTCTGCATCTCTAATGGTGGTTCGAAAGTGAGACCTGTGAGCCTTGGAAGATTTTCTCTGAGAAAGGATTTGGCATCCAACCCTTCTATTATTTCCGGAAAGCCAAAAAAGCGGACGTTGTCTCGACGGCTTCTGTCTTCCAGATCTACTACTTTGCTCCTGAGAAAGAGAAGCTCTTGGTCTCGGTCTGGTATAGCATTGAGGCGGTTCTCCACCACTACCACTCGCGCAGTTAGACCATCCATCCGACTCTGGAATCCAGCAATATCTGTGCGAATAGATTTGGTTTCGGTCATAAGAGCTGATATGGACGTTTCCATACCCTCCAGCCGTCGGCCTACAGCAGAGATTCCCTGGAGTATACACTGCATAGTGGAGTCCGATGATGATGACATCATAGGGTTAGGATGGTTTGATGTCGAGGTAGTAGCATCCCTTACATCTGAAGTAGAACGACCCTGGCTTAGAGCTACTGAAAAGAGGAGTTATTTTGCGGGTTTTCCATTAATCTTGCCAGAAGGCATCTTCGACTTCTCATTGTCAATCCTCTGGTATAGAACTGTAAGTGTTGTCTACAGAGAAATCAATGGGCGTAAGTGATCAATGGGCGTAAGTGTATGTGGAGCGAACCAGATGTAGTAGTATCTATAATCCTTTTTTACAACAGTACTAGAAAGTGGATCAGCTAGGTGAAGGGGTCCATTAACTACTTTGAAGATAACTGGAGTACACACCTTGAATGTAGGAGATTTTGAGGAGAAATCTCCATCTGGAAGTTCCTGATATACCGTATTTTTGCTCCAAGAATGCGTATGGTAAAGCTCAAGCGTGCCTCAGGTTAAAGAATTAGGTCATATGACAAAGCGGACCATTGAAGCGCAGCAGATAACAATTTTATTTCATGCTTTTGGGGGGAAGCTCAAGTCCATACTTCTACTTCTATACCGGTGTTATGTTTTAGGGAACCCTAATAGGACCCTCTTCCTCATCTAATATGCTTATCGCAGAAGGTTGATCCGATCACAGTTAGGCAGCAGGTGTGGAAGATAATGGCATAATAATGGCATGCAAAATGCTATGTAGTGGTCAAGCCTTCTTAGGTACCATCTAGTGTGTATTTCCGCAAAAGGGTAGCCACTAAGTCAACGATGCAGCAGATCACATCTGTCAAAGACTCTAGTTGGCGACAGACTCTTCACTGGAAGGATCATCAGCAGCCATCAATCTCAGCAACTACCTTGGGTCAGAGTCAGTGTTGTGTAAACCCGATAGGGTTATCTACAATCTGCAATGGGACAGGGTTGACCTCTATGGGTCAGGCTCCTCCAATATTTTTGTTTAGCGAAGCCGGTCACCACTGTGCGTGCTTCTATAGTATTACACAGTAGTTGAACTAATGAAAAGCATAAATGGCATGTTGTAGGACACCACTAACATTATAAGTCCTGTTATTAAGGAGGAAGAGGTAGAACAAGGTCCGCCTATAACAATGAGAGTATAATGCAAGGGGGAAAGCATCCACATCAAATAGTGCACAGTTTTCCAGACTGGGTGGACCACCGCCCGTTCACCAGAGTGGCAAACAAATAGCTGTAATTTTTTGGTTATTGTTCAATAGTTCAATATGGCAGCGCGGATCCAGCAGCCCTTGTCAAGGCGAAATTCAAAACTCCACACACTATTGTGCTAACAAAGTAGCAATAGGTCAGGCAAAGGCTCCGCTCTGGATCAGTTTTAGCCATTGGCTACAGTGTAGCAGGCAGCTCATAAATTCCACACATGCTCCTCAGAACTGGCGGGTGCGTGTATCGAAACCAACCTGTCTGAGGTAAAAAATGTGAGCCAGAACAGCATGCGTCGCCTCGCTGTCAGAAGAAGCAGGAGTCCGCCTCAGGACTGTCAGCAACGGCAGAACAGGGGTCCGGATTCACTTCAAATGACTCTCGTGAGTCACCTCACCGGCTCTGCTCCCGCGTCTTATAAAGTGGTCTTCCGCCCGTCTCCCAAGCTTGCCCAGCACTTGGCAGGAACTCTCGACTGGAGTCGTCATGCAGCATAGGATACATCGTCACCTCACCCCCGGTCTCTCCGCTAATCAAAAAATCAGGTTTCAAGCTGATGTCGGTCCTCGAAGAGCTCACTCCGCCGCCCCGGGCTCCTGACGACGCGGAGCTCAGGAATCAAACGGCCATCTTCAAGTGTGGCCAGACCACACCCCCCTATGGTAAAGCATTCTAAACAAATCATGCATGTTCTGTCACTGTTTTGAACACTAAATATATTAAGCAATCACTTACACAACCATGAATGAAATAGAATACAGACATATGTTTACAAAATTAATAATGCCAATTCCCCATTTTCCGCATCATTTTTTCAGTTCTTTTATTACTTTAAGGGTCAAATGTATGACCATTTCATTTTGTGAATCTCTAATTGATTTTTTCTGACTCGCAGTTAGGGACTTGCAAAATGTGATGTACTAATGTGTCTCAGACACATTTAGCAATTCTCAATGGGGTCGCAAATGACCTACCTCATCAATATTCATGAGGTAGGTCGCAATTTACGACCCATTGGGAATGGCCTGTAATCACAGGGATGGTGGCCTGCTGGGGTCAGCAGACCACCATGTCTGTGATTGCTTTTTAAATAAAGCATTTTTTTTATTGAAATGCAACCCGTTTTCCCTGAAGAAAAATGGGATGCACTTAAAAAAGAAAATTTAAAAGCTACCTTTTCATTTTTTAAGAGTCAGCCGTGTTCCATGGGACCACTGCCTGCTCTTTAAAAATGTTGGGGCCTACATTCACAAAGGAGAAGGGGTCCCTAAGGGAAATCAAAATGGCCTCCGGACGGTGAGGAGCCTGAGGAGGGAGCTCCTTGCTTGAGGATTGCTCAATGAGCAGAAATCCTCGTTTGGCCTCTGGTCCCACACATCGGACCCCCAGACCGTCACTCTCAACATCCGACCCTTGCTGGAGTGCCTAACGCGTGCTAGGAACACATCTATGAGAGGACTCACCGCCTGTGGTTGGGACGCCATCATAAATGGACGAAGAGGTGCTCCAACAGTGCGCAGGCCCCTCTCGCCTCATCCTGGGATCTTCGGTGATGGCGACGTACTAAGGTGAGACGGGACCTGTGATGAGAGTGCGACCCAATTGACTTTGCCGGTAGGTGCTGGCTCAGCTCTCTGCGGTGCCCATCAAGACCCCTTCGTACACAGATCAATCACTCTCCCATACTGGGATTTTTAAGCCACTGTACCCTCACCCCCTATCCTCTGAAATAGCCTGCTGCTGCAGTGTGACCGATGCGGTTCCCGGCACTCCCGAGGGGACGGACCCGGCGTTCCCGTAATTCCTCCAAAGCAGCTGCACAGGCGGAAGGTCTTCGCACCCTCACCCCTTTCCCCCCATACAAAGTCAGAGCTTCGGTGCGGCCGCAGCATATCGGCAGCGATTTGCCCCAAAGGAAGCTGACTGCAAGTTTGCCGGGATCGGTCTGACGCATAGGGCTGCAGAGTGGGAGCGCCGCTCTATATATCATGCATCGGAACTATCGCCTCCTGCCTGCAAAGCTGTGAAGCGTCGTCATGAGAGTCTAAAGACCCTCTTTGCTAACAACTAAGCAGAGCAGATTCTTCGTCATAAGGAGGCATCTAGGTCCATGAAATGCTTTGTTCAAGCTCTTTTTTGCCACAGCCGTTTTCCCCCTGCCTTTGTTCCTGTTTCTGCTGTGAATGGGAGGATCGCCTCCTGCCTGCAGAAGCTGCGGTGGAACGTCCAGGCAGTTTCATAGACCCTCTCTGCTAATAGCTAAAGCAGAGTTGGATTATTCATTACAAGGGGGCATTGCAAATCTATGAAGTTCTCTGTTCGAGCTTTCTATTACCCCAGCTATTTTACCCCTGCCTTTGTTCCTGTTTCTGCTTTAATCAAAATAGCTGAACCGAGCTAGCCTGATCTGTTGGAATAGAAGGAGGCCAAAACACCCCTGGAACAGAAACAAAAAAAGGACTTCCTGATTAGCTGCTCACTAGAGGCAGCCATGTTGGTTTAACTCAAAACTGAGTCCGATGTATCTGTAGAAACTGAAAGAGGATAAAAAAGGACTTCCGTGATTAGCTACCTGCAAGAGGCAGCCATGTTGGAATGACTCAAATCTGAATATGATGTATGTGTAGAAATAGAAAGAGGGTAAAAGAACTTCAGTGATTAACTTCCTGCAAGAGGCAGCCACGTGAATTAACTCCTAACTGATCTGACGTAACTGGCCTTGCCCTGCTTCCTAATCTCCTGATCCTAAGGCAGCTAAGGATAATCAGATTAATTACAGACTCCAATGCTCCTCAACAAACATGACAGGATTAAATATGAAACCGACAGGAAGTAATTCCTTCACTATTCTTTACCCCTCTAACCTCTCTAAAAGTGCAACCAGAGATTTCAAACACATCCTGCTGAGAAAAAACCCAGACATACTGTTCCTAGACCCTTCCTTCAACATAAAAAAGGCACCATTATCAATGATCTAATATTTTTCACCAGACAAATAGCAAAATGGCGTACTACCCTCAACAATGGGCTAAACATCCAGGAAAAAAAAACCATTCCATATGGCTCCAAGATTCCAACAGCACCCTCACAAAATCTTAAAGCAAATCTGAATATAACTTCCTATAAAAATGGCACGGTTCTTATGCAAGCAGCAAATAAGGATCTCGAACTATTCAACGACTATTTTGCCACGCTAAAAGACCTTGTATATAACAACTCATATCCTACACACCATCAAGTGGATACCTCGCAATCTGACTCTCAACCCAAAGGTCACTCTGACATAATAGAATGTATAATCTCTCAAGAGCTGCAGCAACCTACGCCTACGACCCGAATCCCTGAAACAAGGGACAGCAACTCCCTTCTCTTAGCTCCCAAATCCATTACCATCACCACTGCCCACAGACCCATCTCAAGGACCCGCTCTACCGCCCTTAATCCACCTTGGATACCACCGGGATCACACAGTGACAACCTCCTGAAAGCAAAAAAGAAAAATCCTATACACCCAGCACTACCTCACATACCACTGAACACTAATACTTCAATCACTCAAAACGCCTTCCGTTCGGTTCCCTCTAACACTGCCCAAGACAACCAAAGACAAAAGCCTAACTTCTATATTAATCCCAAGGGTGCACAGACAGAATATCGAGTTGTTTTTGTCGAAGTACCATAATATCGAGTTTAAAATATCAAGGTACAAGAATATCGACTGCAAGAATATCGTGGTACAGAATATCGACAGTAAGGTAAGAAACATAGGGGCCTATTAGGATGGCGGGTGGACTTTCGTCCGCCCGCCACCCTAGCGGTGCTGGGATCGGCCGCCAGTGGTGCGGCGGTCCCGCACCAGTGATTAGGATGCCACCGCCACCGTGGCATCCCCCATTCCCAGCATTGTGGCGGGCGGTGCACACAGCACCGCCCGCCACAATGCTGGGAATGCACTGTGTGCATTGTCATGCACAAGGTGACAGGCACCGCGCGGTGCCTTCCACCTTGTCCATGACATTGTGAGAGGGTACCATAGGTACCCCCATGTGCACCCCCACCCCCAATACCCTGGGGGCCCGCAACGGGCCCCTAACAGCAAACTCCGCATGCCTTTTCGTGGCGGCATCGCCGCCACGGAAAGGCTGCTTCCCACACCCATGCTAATATGGATGGCGGTGTCTAGCAGACACCGCCACTAATAGCCCCTTTCCGCCCGGTCGACTGGTCGACCGGCGGGAAACCGGCGGACGGTCTCTCCATCCGCCGTGGTCCCCCCCCGCCATACTAATATGGCGGGGGAAAATGGGTGGCGGGCGGAGGGAAATGTAGGGCGGATCGCCACCGCCATGCGGGCGGTGGCGAGCCGCCCTACATCGTAATGACCCCCATAGTTTTTTTAAATATCGAAGACAGTAATATCGTTTGTAAATATATCGTTGTTAATAATATCGATATTTATATTAGTGTTCTGTATTTTAGTATGTGTGTTAAAAGTATGTGATGTAATTTTTTTGTATATGTATAGCTTCTTTTTTAATGTATGTGTTACATTTTTAGCAGTAATTAATTTTATGTTAATTAATTTTTGTGTATTTTCGTTCTGTAGCGGGTTGTGGGTTTATAGGGAAATAGGGTGGGAAGTAATTTAATTATAATAAAGTAATTATACATTTTTATTTATTAGTATTTATAATTAATTTATTATTAATTAATTATTAATTGGTTATTAATTTTAATTAATTAATTAATTGATAATTATATTATTTGTGTTATTTTTTAGGAGTGGGTTGTGGGTTTATAGGGGAATAGGGTGGGAAGTAATTTAATTATAATTACGTAATTATTAATATTTATTTATTAGTATTTATAATTAATTTATTATTAAATAATTATTAATTGGTTATTAATTTTTATTAATTGATTAATTGAGAATTATATTAATTGTGTTATTTTTTAGGAGCGGGTTGTGGGTTTAGAGGGAATAGGGTGGGAAGTAATTTAATTATGATAAAGTAATTAGTAATTTTTATTTATTAGTATTTATAATTAATTTATTATTAAATAATTATTAATTGGTTATTAATTGTTAATAATTTTTTAACTGATAATTATGTTACTAGTGTTATTGTTTAAAGAAGTGGGTTGTAGGTTTATAGGGGAATAGGGTGGGAAGTAATTTAATTAAAATAAAGTAATTAATATTTTTTATTTATTAGTATTTATTTTATATTTCAATTTTATAGTGTTGTTTGTGGTAATTTATTTATTAATATTTAATTATTAATTGTTTGAAAATTATAAATAATTAATTGGTAAATATGTTAATTGTGTCAAATCTGTAGAAGTTGTTTGTGCGTTTATAAGGGAATATGGTGTGAAGTAATTTATTTAAAAATCATTAATAAATATTTTTTTGATTATAATTAATTTATTTTAAAGATAGTTATTTGTTTGTAAAATGTTGTATTTAAACTTTTATAAATTAATGTTTGTAGTTAATTTTTAGTATTTTTTAACATTAAATTATTTTTCTATTTTTGGGAATTTTTTTATATTTTTATATGGTGTTTATTTTTGTGTTATTAACAATTTTTGTATTGTAGTTGCTATTTTGTTTCTTTTTTCTTTTCTTTTAATTGTTTGGAAATATTAATTTTAACCCTCTGCTATCCGACACTTAACCCTACTGTTGCACTCACTGGAGTGGGAATAGTAATTTTTACCCCTACACTATCCAACACTTTCCCTACTGTTACACTCTCTGGAGTGGGAATAGTAATTTTTACACCTCCGCTATCCAATACTTTCCCTATTGCTGCACTCTCTGGAGTGGGAATAGTAATTTTTACCCCTACGCTATCCAACACTTTCCCTACTGTTGCACTCTCTGGAGTGGGAATAGTAATTTTTACACCTAAGCTATCCAATTCTTTCCCTACTGTTGCACTCACTGGAGTGGGAATAGCAATTTTTACCCCTACGCTATTCAACACTTTCCCTACTGTTGCCCTCACTGGAGTGGGAATAGTAATTTTCACACCTTTGCTATCCAACACTTTCCCTACTGTTGCACTCTCTGGAGTGGGAATAGTAATTTGTACCTTTACGTTATCCAACACTTTTCCTACTGTTGCACTCACTGGAGTGGGAAGAGTAATTTTGTACCCTTCGCTTTCCAACACTTTCCCTACTGTTGCACTTACTGGAGTGGGAATAGTAATTTTTATCCCTACGCTATCCAACACTTTCCCTACTGTTGCACTCTCTGGAGTGGGAATAGTAATTTTATCCCCTCCGCTATCCTATATTTTCTCTACTGTTTCAGTTAATGTAGTGTAAAATGTATTTTAAAAAGATTAAACATATTTTAATATTTGAATTTATTATATATATATTTTATTTTTATTTTTATGTTATTGGTGTATGTGTATATATATATGTATTTATAATTTTTAATATGTTTCAAACAATTTATAATTTATTAAAATAATTATTTATCAATATTATTAAGTAAATATATATATTTTATATATATGTATGTTTAATTCAATTTACATTATATGTATTACTTATAATTTTAAACATTTTCTAATAGTTCTAACTATGGGGCCTATTACGATGGTGGGTGGACTTTGTCCGCCCGTCACCGTAACGGTAAACGGGACCGACCACCAGAGGTGCGGCGGTCCTACCATGCCCATTAGGATGCGACCGCCACCCTGGCGGTCGCATCCCGCATCTATCACATTGCGGCGGGCGGTGCTGTGAGCAGCACCCGCCGCAATGTAATATCTGCATGTTTTGCTTTGGCATGCACAACGTGACAGGCACCACGCGGTGCCTGCCACCTTGTGTATGTCAATGAAGTGCAGCCCCCCACCCCCCGTGGGCCCACAATGGGCCCCCAAAGTGAACACCGCTTGCCTTGCCATGGCGGAGTCTCCGCCATGGAAAGGCATCCCACCGCAGGCACCGCCACCATATTGAATGCCTTTTCCGCCCGGCCGGCAATCCGACCGGCGGAAATGCGGCAGACGGTCTTTCCGAACGCCGCGGTGCCCCTCGCCATACTAATATGGCGGGGGGTGCAACAGGGACATTTGGCCGGCGGTGACCACCGCCGGCCCGGCAGTGGCGATCCGCAGGTTATCCTAATGGGCCCCTATGTTTTTTTTAATTATATGTATTATTTACTTTATTTTACATTATTTTTTAAACATTTTTAAAAAACGATATTTTTAACGATATCTTTAACAACGATATTTTTTTTCTCGATATTTTTGTACTTACCATTATGTAGATAGGACTTCGATATTCTGGACAATGATAGTTTTGCTTCGATATTTTTGTACCTCGATATTTTCAATGTCGATATTCTGTCAGTGATCCAATCCCAAGACATCCCCTCTAAAGAATCTAAAAAGGTCAGATGGAACCTCTAGCAAACCCGCTAACACGGATGTTGAACAGTGTAGCACGCCTAGACCGTTGAACGGTCTAGCCTGGAGGTCTAGTTCCTCTAGTCCTCCCGGCACTCTATTCCAAACATCCCCTTCGTCCCTAGTAGATCTAGAAATACTCAAAATCATACGGATAGGATTTATCTGAACTTGCAAAACTCCATTTCACAAATTAAAAATATGTTACACCTCGCAGAAAATTATCTCTCAAAAATCAACCATTTTCAAAAATCAATTCTCTCAGCCCTCAGCAAGCTAAATACTGCTTTTGTCCAATCGCCAACTCCGAACCTGCAAACACCATCAATACCTGACAGACCTGGAAACGCAGTCCCTGTTGCTATCTTACGAATCGTCTCCCAATCCCCCCCATGGCCATGGTGGATGAACATATAATTCGATCAGTCCCAATCAATGCAAACAGAACAACACAGCCAAATAACAGAATGGTTAACCCTAACAACCTAAAAAATGTAACATTAACCCCCGAAAAACATGTAGCGAACCGGGATAACTCTCCGAAACCAATCTCATGCCTTCTACTCAACTGCCGCTCAGCAATGAAACACGACTCAGACTTCGCTGACCTCATTTTGAGCCGAGAAGTCGATATAACTATCCTGACGGAATTGTGGCTTACTGAATCTTCTTCCCCATGCTTAGACCTTCTGGTGCCTCTCGACTACAACATTGTTAGACTTGACAGACCACACAAAATGGGCAGCGGTATTGCCTGTATCCATCGAGCTGACATCTCTATCTCTATACTTCACTCCGACCCCCTCGAATCTTGTGAATACCTTGGGATCTCCTTAAAATCTACCTATAACCAACTCTGCAAATTACACATATTTTACCACCCCCCAGGCAAAAATGCCCTGTTCATTGACCAACTATTAGAAATCATCACTACAAACTCTGTCACTTACTCCAATGATATATTCCTAGGGGACTTCAATCTTCATTGGGAAGACCCCTCTGATCCTCAGGTCAATGCTGTCAAAGATTTCCTATCAGATCAATCCCTAATCCAAGCCTGTACCCTTCCAACCCACAATTAAGGTGCAACACTAGACTGGATCATTTCCATAGAAAGAATGATTAAATCAATCCAAATCAACCCCTGCGATTGGTCAGACCATCATATTATCACCTTCCAAATACCCCCAACAAGAAAGAAATCAACCTCACAATCAATCAAACCCAGACAATGGGTTCGTGACACAAAAAACCTAAAGTTGGAAATTCTAGCAACTCAATACAAGGAAGATTTTCTTCCTCCTAATAATATGGAGGACATCAACGAGCTTACGGAGCATTACAACTCCACGATGACAAAAATTATTGACTCCCTAGCCCAACCTAAACTCAAAAGGATACCGGACAAAGACAAAAACACATGGTTCAATGGTTCTCTCAATGAAGAAAGACGCAAACTAAGACTTTCTGAACGGCAATGGAGACAACATCCCTCATCCCCTCACTTAAGACTGCTAAGAAAGTCCAGAAACTCCTACAACAAAAGTATCCTAAAATCTAAAAAGACTTCTTTAGATCGGAACTTGATAACGCCAAAAACAGACCGAGGAAAATATTTGAAATATTAAAACAGCAGTCAAACAAAATGGCCAAATCCACACTCTTGACATCAAAATCACATCTAAGCAGCAAAGAATTCTCTTCTTCTTTACTGCGAAAGCCACTTCCCTAGGGAAGGAACTCAAGACTGCCGCTGACAACACCACTACCCCTAAAAATTCTCCAACCAATCCTCCAACCCAACCTACTCTATCAGGATCCAAAAATAAAGCCAGTGGTCCTCCTTTAAACTTTACAGAGACATTACCAAAATCTTATCGACTATAAAACCGAACAACCACTACAACGACCCCCTTCTGTCAAATTGCTTGTCATCTTTCAACCATACTTTCATCCCCATCTGGACCAAGATAATCAATGCATCGCTTTCGCAAGGATCCATCCCGGATTGCCTAAAAACCGGCCAAGTCATCCCCATCCTAAAAAAACCTACAGAGAACCCTTCGGACCCAAACAATTTCCGACCAATAACCAACATTCCTATGCTAGCGAAAGTAATAGAAAAATGTGTTCAACAACAGCTTAACCAACACATAATGGAATTCAAACTATTTGACATCTGTCAATCAGGTTTCAGACCCGGGCACAGCACTGAAACAGCTATTCTACATATAGTAGATGACGCCCTACTAGCATTAGACCGTAATGAAACATGTCTGCTTGTGCTGCTTGAAATCTCATCTGCGTTCGACACTGTTAACCATGGCAAGATACTCGAGAGACTTGAGAACAGGATGGGCATATCGGGAACGGTCCTAAAATGGTTTACATCTTTCTTAGATAACAGAACGCAAAGATTCCTGGTGAATCAAAATCTATCCACACCATCCCCTAACCTATTAGGAGTACCACAAGGCTCAACACTATCTCCATCACTATTTAATCTTTATATCGAACCATTAACCGAAATACTACAGCAGGCTAACATCTTCTTCCACATGTATGCGGACGACACCCAGCTATATATTAAGATCACTTCCCTAGAAGAGATTAAGACGATGAACCAAGCATTAAAAAAGACCGTCCAATGGCTAACAAACAATCACCTTAAGCTAAACTCTCAAAAAAACGAAATCCTTCTGATCTCCCCACAAAAAACCTCCACGGTGTGGAAGGATTGGACCAAGCTGATCACTGCACTAAACTGCACTCCGATCCTGGTGGACTCTGCCAAGTCGCTAGGAATCACTCTAGACAAGAACCTTAATATGCAATCTCACATCAACTTGATGGCTAAAAATGCCCGTTTTCACCTCAGCTATCTTAGAAAAATGAAACCTTACATCGAACCTCTAGACCTCAAAACTGCAGTTCAGTCATTAGTCATCTCGAGACTTGAATATGGATGTACTACCTTATCAGGACTACCGAAAGTCTCAACAGCCCCGCTTAAAGCCTGTTTTAATGCAGCCACAAGAGTCTTAACAGGATCAAAAACTTTTGACCACATCTCCCTACATCTGAAAGCTCTCAACTGGCTGCCTTATGAAGCAAGAATCCAACTAACGTTGGCCTGGATCACTCATAAAGCGATCTATCACAAAACTCCACTGTACCTAGCACAGAAAATGTTGATTTCTGGAGGAAGCAGACTCTCACGGAGCGCCGGTTCTCTTCTTCTAAAACCTTCACTACTCCGTAATAAAAAAACATACCACAGAGCCTTTTCTGGAGCTGCACCAAGAATATGGAACTCGCTCCCACCAAGCATCAGAAAAATCTCATCTACTTCTATATTCAAAAAAGAAGCTAAGTCCTTCCTAATGAGCAAATTCCTCCCTTAATCCTCAGCAGCCCATTTCACGTCATGGTCTAGAAGCCCTAGCTGAGTATCTATCTCTACAAGCTCTGCCGTTACCAGACTCTTAATGGAGCTCTTCTCTCTATTACTAGGCGCATCCCGCTTATCCTTACTCGCACTTAGATTTCTGTTGGAGGACTGCTACATCTATAATACCCAGAACAAGTACATATGTATTATAAGTTGATAACCTAGACTCTTTATAATTGTATAGGTGATTGTACAAATGTTTTTCCTCGTTTCACATTTTTATTGTGAGAACTACAATTATTTATTGATTTCAATTGTACTGTTCAAAACCACATTGCTATATATATGTGAAGCGCTCTGATACCCATTTATGGGTCATGTTCGCGCTATATAAAATACTAAAAATAAATAAATAAATAAAGTAATTCCAAAAAAGAGCAGTATTGGCTCTAACTGACCGCACTGGTGTTTTGTATTGTTAATATGTATGCAATAGCACTCAATCCTCTAATGGTCCTACTGCTCTGAAACCATAAACCAAATTGAAAAACAATATACAAAAGGGAGTTCTTAGGAAGTCCAATGTTTTTATTGACAGTTCACTTAATCACATATTAATCCAGATTATTCAAACATATGAATTCTTATAGATCCAATATAACGCAGGTGCCATGATATGATATTCCCAAAAAGATATTGGGCCCGATTCACAGAACTAACTTAAGACAAAATCCTAAACTTACTACCATTTTGGTATTCACAGAAGGCACTTACTCATTTTGGTATTCACAGAAGGCACTTACTTACTCACTTTGAGTAACTTACTCATTTTGTGTAACTTACTCATTTTGTGTAACTTACTCATTTTGGTATTCACAGAAGGCACTTACTCATAAATGAGTAAGTGCCTTCTATGAATACCAAAATGAGTAACTTACTCATTTTGTGTAACTTACTCATTTTGGTATTCACAGAAGGCACTTACTCATGAGTGCCTTCTGTGAATACCAAAATGAAGGCTTTGCGTGGATGGGATGATGTGTCTTTCTGCTTAACCTGGCTGGTCCCACTGGGAATACAGATTTTCAGTCTTCTTCCTTCTCTGCTTTACACTTATCTGGTGAGAATCAATAAGGATTTTTTAATGATTCTTGGGTGATATCGCAATTCAGCCCCTCTTCTTCTGTATGGCTTACACTTGCCCACAAGGAAACACTAAAAAATCTGTAAACCCTGATGAAATCCCTTGTTGGAATGAAACGTGTTGGCTGGGCTGCAGTTTGATGTTGTGAAGAATAAAGAAAATCTTTTTGGACTATCATATCATGGCTCCTGCATTTTATTGAATCCATAGTACGAATTTATGCTTGAATAATCTGGATTAATATGTGTTTAAGTGAACTTTCAGTAAAAACATTTTGGACTACCTAAGCACTCCCTTTTGTATATTGTTTTTCACTAATGTATATACTGTATATGTTTCGCCTGAGTGTGCATTTGTGCTTAAGTGTCTGAATATGTATGCACTGCCTGTATGTTGCATGCATTCATGTTGTATGTGACCTCATATCTGCTTGCAGTGGCGTGTTTTTTTGTTGTTGCAGTTTTACATAGCGCAAACACAACCGGAAGCACTTTACATGAGTACCAGTTACATTTCACAAGGACACATTAATTTTTTGTGGCTACCGGGAGATTAAGTGATTTACCAAGAATCACAGGATGTTGAGCTGACGCCAAGACTCAAACCCGGTTCCGCAGTTCCAAAGTCAGCAGCTCTGGTTGTTACGCCACATCCTCCATGTTGATCAGTACATACACACTAATAGAGTCAGACCTATTGAATGTTTAATTTGCAGAACCTTCAAAAAAGATTCTGAATATCTTGTGGCCCTACTAGGAGTGCATCTCTTTGTTTGGAATCTAAAAGCAGAGGTCCCGGCTGGTAAAAGTTTCTGTGAGCTTGACAAGGAACCTTGAATTTAACCCAATAATTCACAAGAAGCCAGTGCACAGCTGTGCTATGTGAAATTACAGAGCAACGGCAATGGATTTTTAGCAAAATCCTAGCAGCCCTATTCTGGACTCGTTGTAAGAGTGACATGGAGTTGGATGTAAAAGCCACATAGAGAGCATTGGAACTAATTCTGAGTGTGTTGAGGCAAGTAAGGTAAGACTTTGTGACACATGTGCTTATAAAAGAAGCAGGACCAAGAGTTTGCGATCATTTGTTTTTTCCAAGAAAAGGCTAGTGTCTTATGAAATGAGCTCTTTGCTGAAAACATTGGAAGGGGGATTCCCTGTTCTAATGGCCACCAATGTGTGACAGACTTGGGGCCGAAAGTTAAAATTTCAGGCTTGAGCCCCACTCAATTTTAGAAAGTTTAACTGCGGCCATTGTGCTACCGAGGAAAGACTAATCTGCAGCTACTGATTTGTCTTTCACAGATACTACGTTTGCGTACGACCCGTAAAAGACAAGAAAATACCAAAATAGGTGTCAATGTAAAGCCCTGGTACACCAGGAAAGACATCATGGTTTCTAAAAGTGTAAGAAGAAAAAATACTTGAATTATCTGAACCATTTCAGAGCATCCCCTTAAATGCCATCAGAGCAAAGTCTCTGCAGAAGCGTAGAGTGAGTGTGGCACTGCAAGGCATTCAAGTGGGGTAGGCTGATTTTTAGGTCGAGCATTCGAGACCTCTTGTATATACTTTAGTATATACTTATTATTGTATACTTATGTGTATGTACTTTGTGGACTCTGGAGATCAGCCCTAGGACTTGTCTGCTTCCGCTAGGGACTTTTTTTTGCTGGTCAACTGCCTCTATTTAACTGTCTTGATAGAAAACAACCAGCAGAGGTCAATAAAATACTAGAATTGCTTTCTGCTGAGGGACTTTCTTTTTTTAATTTTTCTGGCAACTGCCTCTATTTAACTTTCTTGATAGCAAACCCAGCAGAGGTCAGTAAAATACCAGAATCACTTTAGCATACTCTAGATTCCAGTCCATAGAAATTATCTTCCACGAGCACCCGTAGACAATAATATTTTTTTCAAATCTTGTATTTTCAGTGATATGACCACCGAAGGCCCTGATTTTATATTAAAAACAGAGCTTTGTACTATACCATTTCCCGCTGAAAGGCAATATTTCTCTCCATTTGTTCCCATACCTGGCGTGTCACGCAGTTTGGTGCTTACTTTCCCTCCATGTTAAAGAACAGTAGATGTTTCAGCACCCAGGCTGATGTGCTGCATAGCTAAATACATATAGGGTCCCAAAGGCGAGACCGATTGCATTGCAAATGCTTGTTGTAAGGAACTGCCAATACGTCAATCACTCGAAGAAAATTCCTGGGCGAACCAACGATCCGGACCTTTTAATACCCAACAAACTTCAGAAATTCAGCGTTCAATCCTAGAAAAACATCTGATGATGCGAACCCTGTTTTCCAATTAATTATTGTGCGTTTGCATTTTCTTTGGCTGAATACGTCAGTGACACCTGGAATGAAGCTGTTTCAGAGTTATTTATTTCCTGACAGCATGCACGCGCTCAATATCCGCACCACGGCTGTTCTTAGGGAAGAGGAGAAAAACTATCTGACGCTCTCAGCAAGGCTCCCGAGTGCTATTTTTAAACTAATGGCCATATGGGGCTCGGAGTCAGAAGCAATTGTGTGAGATGCACTAAGATCAATGAATCACAGGAGGATGATTGTGGCGCATAGACCCCGAGATTTGCTACGTCTGTTTGCATGACATGGTGCTGATGAGAAATTCAAAAACAATTATCTTCTTTGAACCATTTGTTTCTGTGACCAGCCACGAGATAGCCAGTCAATCCACATTAGGCAGGCAGCCTAGATAGAGTTTTGCATTGATCTATACTGTTAGTTTGAAAATGAGATTCACAACTACAGTGGTACATGAATACAAAGGAACATTCATAGCCACAGTGATGTACGCATTCATATAAAGGGATAAATTAGCAAATCATGTCATTGTCATAACTTGAAAAATGAAAACAAATCTAATTTTAGCAAACAAACAAGCATAAAATCATTAAAGTTCAATATAAAGTGCTGGTAAGCATAACATGTTACTTCTAAGTGCCACTGATTGGAGGGTCAAGACAGCCGCCCAACATATCTTCATTAACACTGGCAAAGCGGAGAGTCGCCGTTTTCAGAAAACCAAATGGCCATTGTTGACGATCTTTACAGCATCATTGCCCTCACCATCACTGACATCATCAAGATCATGTGACCTCCCAGAGCCTATCAGGAAGAAGTTGGCACTTTCCACCAGTACTAGCTTTGTAAAAAGTATGTTGCGACACGGTAAGGCTCAGTCATCACCTGCAGTGATGAGGTAATGGTCATTAAACATCCCTGGGCTAATCAGGTAGGGACCAGCACATCACAACAATACTAGCTGTAAAAACAAAGGAAGTTGCAACACAAAAATGCAACATTAGCTTCACTATAAATGCGATCCATGTTTCCTGACCTCTCAGAACCAATAAAAAAGTACTTTTTTACCTACAGGGCTGGCCCTAAATCGGATTGACAGGGACAGCCCCCTGGGCGGACAGAAAATGTGTTGTTTTTGTGGGGGCAGGGTGTTGCGTTGTGATGGCAGGAGGTGTGAGGAAGATGGGAGGAGGACAGGGGGTTGATGGGGTACTAACAATTACACTGAGGTACATTAAGGGCTGATTGCAAAGGCTTTAACGGGACCCGACTGACACCAAGAGGGATGGACGAGCTGCTGTTTGCATAACATTAAGTCAGGCTACTCCCTGCTGCGCCCCTCGTAATATAAGCACCCTGGGCCTGGGCCAGGCTCGCCCATGCCCAAGGCTGGCCTTGCCTACCAATACCAGCCTTGAAAGGGTAATAATTGCAACACAGGATCTTCTCTCAGTCACTGCAAATAATGTGGTTGCAGTTACAAGAGCCCTTCTGTATTACATACATATACAGTTCAAGGAACGGTAGGACAATGTTATTTGCCAACAATCATATGACTTTCTGGGTTAAGTGCCCTTAAGAATAAACATCGGTCTCGGGGTTCCAAGGTCGGTGACATAGACACTAGACTAAATCTTCTAACTTACCAAGCAGCTATATCTGATCATGTTTCTAACAACTTCCACACACCATAGTACATGAGATAAAAGTGATGTGTACACTATCAGCCTAAGTCACTAGATCACTTCAAAGTGTCATCGTGGACTGAACTGTATCACAACAACCGTCAGCAAGACAGGATGACAACTCTATCTGGCAAAACCATGACACCTACACGTGGACCTACTGAGGGCTCCACAGCAGACTCACCAAGGGGAGCACACATGGACTTCTAGAACCTCTGTGGTCTCCCGCTCCAACAAGGGTCATTATTGGCCTACACCTCACCATCATAAAGCCTCACAAACTCCCCTTCATCTAATGCAACCACAAATGTGCATTGGTTCCATGCTTGACATTGCCATCAAAAAGTTTGGCTCTTGACAGGAATGCGTTGATATAGATACTGGAGCTTGGCAATACTGAGTTATAAAGACAGTTATACAGGCAGCCTCTTATAACACAGCAGCTTTCATAGACCACCTATGCACAACTACAAATGATAGGTAGTATCCCTTAAAGTTGATGTGAATAGGGAGTATTTGCAAAAACATGCACTATCGAGTGGCTTCCATGAGAGATTAACATTTTGCATTTCAAGCCTTTGTATGCATTTTGCAGAGGCAGCTGGAGGTGCCTGAGGGGCCACAATCCACAATAAGAAATCTGAGGGCCACCAAGTATTGTGGGGGATAAAGAGGCATCTGTTATGCCCCAGCTTCATGCTTCAGACACCTGCTACCAACTGACAACTTTCACTCATGAAGACCATAGAAAGCCCCTCAGGTGGCCTCTGGGATGGGCAGTCAGACATCCGCTGTTACGGCAGCACTCATGAACAACCACCAATCATTGGGAACTGACACTAGCCTATGAGCAATGCCACTGGCACATCCAAAGGTAAGCTCTGCACAATCTCTAATGTTACTGGAGCACAGAAAGTATTAGGCACCTTCTTAAGTCTCCTGATTGCTTCCAACAAGCGCATGACCATGACCTCACCTGCTCCAATGGACTCAACAGTCACATCACATGCTCCATTCATACTAACAGCAGTCTGCATTTGAATAGCAAGGAGACCAAGGGAAGGATGAGTGAACACTTGACCCTGCTCAAATTTGGCTTCAGCACAGCACATGGTACTGAGATTGTGTTGGCCTTGGCGCAAAATGCGATCCAGATGATATTAGACAGGGGCAGGCTGGCAGCTCTGATCCTGCTGGATCTCTCAGCCTCCTTCAATACCCTGTCTGACACTTTACCCTTCAATAGGTTGTCAGAGATCAGTATCACAGGCAAAGCTCTAGGCTTGCTTGCCTCATTTCTATCTGAACGCAGACAAGCTGTTAAACTAGAATGGCTACATACCACAGTATACTTCTTCGGGCCAAGTTGTCACCTGAGGGTCCCACAGGACTCTTCCCAGAGTCCTGTGCTTTTTACTCTAACGTGGTACTTCTGGCTAAACTAATGCAGACCTTTCGACTGCTTTCCAGAAGCTATGCTGATTATATTCTGTCAGTACTACAGATAGACATAATTTAGGAATTTCTTAATAAGTTTCATAACTATATTCTTGCTGTAGCTAGTTGGATGAACAATAACCAACTCAAGCTCAATTTTGATGAGTGAGAGATTATTACTTTTGGTCCAAATACTCTCAACTGCTCTGGAAACGAATGGAAATCAAACTGGGAAACTGTCCCCCACCAGTTCACTCTTCCCATAATCTTAGCATGTATGAAGCCCTACGCTTGTCACCATATAATGACCTGGCGTGACTTCCAGTGTTGCCTACTCTCCCTCATGGAAAGGGATTTGCACATTACCTTTAATTAAATCTCTAAGGGCTCTGAAACATTTCATGATTACAATTCAACAATGAAGTGAGCAAATTCGAGTCAAATATATTCAATGTTTTGCCCAAATCACAATATAAAACAGTTCGATTTTAGCACCCAATCTCAGCACAATACTTTTCTTTGTTTACCTATCACAACACAGCACCTGATGGCTTTCCAACCAATCCTAGTGCAACACTTCGCACCAGTTAACCTATCCCAGCATGATAGTCTCTGACGCAACTCTCACTTCTTGCAGCAGTGCACCCTCCTTTACAATTTTCTCATATGCAAAATTCCAGCACTTCAAGCAGGCACAGTAAACAAATAAACCTTGCCGGCTCCACTAAAGAATTCAAAATAATCCACTCATATACGAATTAGCCAGAAATAATACGTTCCAACTTCCACACACACAAATGAAATCTCAACCAGCGGAAATCACCCTGACTGATGTAGCTTCCCCTTTGTGTTACAGGATCTACTAGCACCAATCACTGTTAGTACAATCACAACAATCTTTTACAGCCCCTATCTCAATTGTGTGGTTTTTGGTACCTCACAAAACAACACCACAACATTTTAGCAAACAAGTAATATCACAATATCTCTTATCTACTGATGGAGCAGGGAAAATAAAAAAATAAAAATTTAACCCCTAACAAATTTTATAATTAATTAAATAAAATGTTCGTTTAAATGTATTAATCAACACTGTATGTGTGGGAATGGTAATATACCAATGTATGTGCTAAATAATCTATTAATGGATGTCTGTGTGTCTAATTATAACATAAAAATAAAAGCGTACTAAATAAAAATAAATGCATGTTTGTGCTTCATAGAAATAAAATGTGTCGTTGCAAAAACAAATAGTGATGGTAAGTAAGGAACAGCTTAAATGTTGCTTTCTGCTAGGTAACAACTAATTGGGGTACGTAGACGGGAGGGAAACGAAAGGGATATTTTTCTCTATTTTAATTATGTTTTGTTTGCCTCAAATTAGTGCTTCTAAAAGTATAACCGAGTGGCGATATAAAATGGCCGCCAGTGGGAAGATGTGCGCAGGCGCAAGGGGACACGTGATACGGGATGAAATTGGAGAAATCCGGAACCTCGTGATGTTTCTGAGAGGCTAGGATGCAAGAAATGGTCAAGGCTGGTGTGACCTAATTGAACTGATAGTGTGCCATGATGATCAGCAGAAAGCCAGTGGGAAACAAGTTTAAGAGAAAGGACAATGACTGCGGAGTTCTCGAATGTGTCGAAAGAAGTTACAAATGAACTGATCGAATCGGATGGAAATGTTTAAGCGTATGGGAAAGGAAATGATCCAAGGACCCTTGAAACCAAGAGAACTTGATTAAAAGAATGAATAAGCTGACATGCATGGACCAATGAAAGAAAAGCGTGATATTAATGTTGCAACAGTTAGTTAGCAAAGTTAGAATTAGGGTATAAGAGGGCCTACTCTTAGTGGGAGGGGGTCAATTGATGGATGTCGCGGTTGCAGTCACAGTCAGGAGAGGAGTTGAAGAATCGTGTTGGTGGTTTCCAGTGCTGGGTGGTCCTGATCGATCCCTTACCGAGCGGGAGATGCTGAAAGACTGTTAGATGAGACGGGTTACAGGTAGCTGATGCTGACGAGCTGAAGTTGCTGTCTTAATTTTCCAGTTGAGTATGAGAATCAGGCTATTTCTAATTCCTAACTTAGGTTAGAAATCATTAGGCTAAATTAGGAAGCTAGGCAGGTAATTAGGGTTTTGGCTTCATGACAAAATTTCCTTTCTGCAATAAATTGATTATGCTTAATAAATATTTGAATTTAAGAATGAATAATTGAATAAAGTATTAAATTCTTTCCATGCTTTTAAAGTTATATAAAATTTAAGATTCTTTAAATCCAAAATGACTCAGTGGTTATTTTCCTAAATGATTGTGACATAAGTAATTGGTTATTGTGATTCAGCTGGTCTTAATCACTATGAACTAATTTCTTAAATGAATGATTCATCGACAAAACAATGAGCAGGAATATCTTAAGAAATAACCAAAAGAAAGTGACAAATTAAGGTAATAAGATATCCTGGCTCTTCCAGCGGTACATAAAATGGTGTTCTCCATTTAGTTCTCATGCTTCTCCTAGGAGTACAGTATTTCATAAAGGTGTAAAGGAAATCCAGGAGTGTGTGTGTGTGTTAGGCGATGTTTATGGGCCCCATCGTCATGTGGATATGAGAAATATAGTTTGCCCCTGGATGACCTATAAGTAACCTGGGAGGAGAATAGTTTTTATTGTACGCGCTGCATCACTACCCAGAGATCTTGGACTGCTCCAAGTCCGATAACAATTTCACCTGCTTAGCATCAAATGCATATGGACATTTACACAATTAAAACATAGACATTACCAGAATGTGATACATACAACTTCAACACAATAATGTAAGCTCAACATAGACAATTGTGACGCACAACCCTATTAATACTCACACCTCCACCACTGCAAATGTCTTCCAAATCATCAAACTCCTTCAATCTTCAAGGTTGTGCCATGGTCTTTAGGGACATGGGCAATTCTAAACTGGGGAAAATGTAATCAATTTGACTTCTTTTCTTGTGACATTAACCGTCACTTTGCTACCACTTACTCTGCTGCCACTTGCCGGGGCGGCGATTCTTGTATCTCAATCGTCGAGCATAATCATCAAGTAACCCCCATCATTGGATATATGGACCTTTGTTAGTCGAGGACAGGTAGTAAGGAGCAATCGTTTACATCAATTACCATGAACAGGGAAGTCCAATAGTGACAAAAAAAGAATTGAGATTTACTGTGAGTTTTAAGGGTTTAATAACAGATTAATTCAAAGTCAATTATTAATTTAGTACGTATTAAAATGTATTCCTCATTATGACATATTCAAATAATCTGTAAGTCGACATTTCAAGAGAAGATAAAATACTAAATTGGTTAGAATTACAAATAGGATAGAGAAAATGCAGCAAGTGTACTCCATGAAGGAAAAATCATTGATCAAAGCTAATATAGTTTTGACTTTACAAGGCAAATATCTTCAGTAAGTAAGGAAAGGTGTTGGTTTCAAAAATCCAAATGAAGGGATCTGATAAGAGAATATGAAAGCTTAGGCATGAAGACTTAGTGCTCAAGCAGTGAAGATCAGCAGAGGCTAGAGGAGTATTCTCAGCTCAAAGTCAGCAGGCATCTCTAAGATCTTCCTCCAAAATTGTGCAGCAAGCTCTCGCTCTCTGAAGGTCTCCAGCTAATCTAAAGAACACACACTAATATAATTCAATCCAAACATTAATGTGAACAGTTGTCTCATTCCCACTCTCATGAACCAATCAGTCCTCAGCACACTCTGGAAGCAAGTAAACTCCTCAGTTTCTCACATCTTCACAATGCGCTATTGATAGAACTGTCAGCCTTAGGGTATCTTACCCCAAACATTTTGCCTTCCTCTCCGTATTTTGGCTGATCTATTTTTGCTAGCCTCAGGACTCTGGGCACTTTACTACTGCAAACAGTGCTTGTGCTCACTCCTTAAAACATGGTAACATTGGCTTATACCCAATTGGCATCTTTAATTAACTTGTAAGTCCCTAGGAAAGTGGTACTACTGTGCCTGAGGGTTGTAAATTAAATGCTACTACTGGGCCTGCAGCACTGATTGTGCCATCCACTTAAGTAGCTCTTTAAACATGTTGCAGATCTGCCACTGTAGCCTTTGTGTGCAGTTCTTTAAACTCTCATTTTGACCTGGCCAAATAAACCTTTTTGCCAGACACAAACCTCATTTTTTTTTTTATACATGTAAGTCACCCTTAGGGTTGGCTCTGGACAGCCTACACAGCAGGGTGCAATGTATTTAAAAAGCAGGGCATGATTAAGTTTTACATGTCCTGGCAGTGAAAAACTTTTAAATTCATTTTTTCGCTACTGATTAACCTACTGATCTAATGGGATAGCATTGGAGTTGCCTTATTACATTTAATAAGCTGTATTTTCCAAATAGGAACAGGTAACCAGTTCATGTTTAATGTCATTGGAATTGTATGGAAAACTCCTAGCTAATGGTGAAATTGGATTCTTAATTGCAATTGAAAATGTCACTTCTAGGAATGTTGGCATTTTCCTGCCTTAACCATTTAGTGCCTGCAGCCTGTCTCTGGGTCACATGACTGAGTGCAGTTGACAGCTGTGCTTTGTGTATTTCTCCTAGACATCCACACACAATAGATAGTTTAGGTGTGCCTTGATGGACCATCACTGACAGGATGGGAGGGACGAGCTGCACACAGCCCTACTTACAGTTGAGAAGGCTATGTCCTGCCTCCACACAAAGAGCTGCATACCCCCTGTAGTTAGTCTGGAGCCAGGGCATGGGGGCAGGCCACCTGTGCACTTTAAAGGAAAGTCTCCAAAAGCTTCTCCCCACTTCAAAGGCAGAACTGGGTATAAATATTGGACCCCAGACACCAGCTCTTCAGTATACTTCTGGACCTCTGGATACTTTACCAGGAAGAAGGGCTGCTGTGCTGTTGAAGTACTGCACTCTGCTGGACTGCTGCCCTGCTGGACTGCTGCCTTGCTGTGCTGACCTGCTACCTGCTGCCTTCTTGCCTGTACTGGACCTGCATTTTGTGAACCCAGAATCGCAGAGTGGCTCCAAGAGCAACATGCCTGGCGTCCTAATCTGAAACCTCAAGGAAACAACAGTCTTCCAAAAGCTGTGCTACTGCACCTGGACTCTGCCATCTGAAAGTATACCCTGCCAAGTGGTGCCACCCCAGTCCTGGACCCATGGAAGTGGGCCTAAGGTGCCCTGCCAGCCTCTGTGGATCATGGGGAACTGACACATCTCCTCTGCTGAGCCGCCTCACATCACAGCCCGTTTGGTGCATCGGAACTGCCGCTGCATGCCGCATCCTCGACACAGACCCGCTCATCCCTCATCAAAGGCAGCGTCAACAATGACAGTGGACTCTGCATCGCAGCCTCACAGTTCATCGGAATTGACACATCACCCCAACTTGCATGATGCATCCTCAATGACGGCCTTCGCATTGCAAGCCCTCATCAACTGGATCCTCGACGATGACGCAGGACATCGCACCTCAGCCAGAGCCAACGGATCGCTTCTGCTATGAGAAGCATCTTCGACACAGATCCTCGTAATGCCCCGTAAACCTGGATTTAAGGTACTCTGTTCCGTGCGCCCCTTACTGGGTTCCAGTAGCTGACCAACAGTCCATCGTACTAGGCCTAAAATTGTGACTTTGTCCCAGTCTGGCGCAACCAGATATCCACAGCTGACGCTTTACGCCTTTTGCCACTATTTATACTGATATCTTTCAAATTTAATATCTTTGGGTCTACTGATTGGATTTTTGTCATTTTGGTCTTGTTTTATTTACAAAAATTACCCAATTTTTCTGTCTAGGTGTGGGATCCTTTTGTGGTGTGTCTTCACTGTATTACTGTCTGAAGTTTTGCAAAAATACCTAGCACATTGCCCCTGACTGCTCTGTGCTAAGCTACCGGGGGATTGAGAGTTATTTTGGGGTTTGCTTGTGCCTTATCCTGACAAGAAATGCGGTTGCTGCTTGACCAGGGTTCACACCACAGTCAATCAACAACCCAGTTTCTTATAGCTATGTAACGATGTCCTTGGTTTGTTACTTTGAACAGATCTTGTGGTTCAGACAGTTTTTCCCCCCCTGAGTCGCATTTCCTGCCATCTTATCTCCTCCTTGTGAAAACCTCACTATCAGTTGTCTCATTCATAACAAATGCCTATTAACCCGCTGACAGAAGGCTTCTGGAAAATTACAGCATGTTCAGTGGAAAGAAAAAACATTTAAATTGACCTCAGCAGTTAGGCTAGCTTACAAGATCAATACACCATGTTAGTTCATGTGTTTGCTTACAGTGCCTAAATAAGATTACCTACTACAAATGTTTCCGTTTATTATGAGTATGTTATTCAGCATTGAAATTAGCTCTTTTCAGTTAAATGAATTTAATTCGCATAAATGAAGAAATTTGGTCTATCGCCTCTAAATTTGCCCTTTTTCTTAATTTCAGGCCACATGCCTGTTTGTTGTTGTGGTTCTTATCCTGCTGTTCACTGATTTTTTTTCAGGTGTTTGGATATAGGAGTCCTCAACCCAAAAGTAAAAATGCTTACATGTTCACTTCCAGGTTGCCACCTCCCCCATCTCCTCGCATAGTTGCCTAACCCCCTCCTAGATGATCTGAAGCAGACCTTTTCTTAGTTCTCTGCCATCACTTCTCCAGCAATCAGTGTGCCTGCATTGCAGTACTGCCATGAGTCATGAAAACTACACCCCATCAGTGAGAATCCAATGTTACTGATTGCCCCTTTTAATGGCACATTCATGATTTATTATGCCATGCACGAGATGAGCCTTTTGCAATCTTTGTAGTTGAAAACAAAGTGGTCAAAGAAACCCATTACACCTCATCCTCCTAAAAAACACTTCTGCAACTTGAAAAGAGAGCTCATCAGATTTTTAACGATGTTATCAGTTTTTAATGGTTCAAAGTGAGGGGGGGTATTTTGCCCTCAATTCCAGTTTGCAAAACCAACCTATCTCAAGTTGCCAATGTTGAGCAAATGACATTATAGTCTTTCTTGTTGTCTGACCAGCTATGTTAAAAGTATGAAAATCAATGAAAGCTTGGCTTTCTGTACTTTCAAGATGGCCTCCACATTGCATGACAGAGCATGCATTATGTTTTCACCATTGCTGTAAGGACAGAAAACAATGCATTGTTTTTGTTTCATTTTATATGGGTGTCACCGCTATTAGCTTTGCCATTCCTAGCAGAGTTTAAAAGCTTCAGCTCTGATAGAGCCCTTACCAGCTACTACCATGGAGAGGGGCAGCGTTGCATAATGCAAGGGGATCATATATAGCGCATCACCGAGGTCACCATTGCTTCCCTGACAGCCTAGGAAGAAGCACCAGGAGGGAAAGAGAGAGAGACAGGCTAATGAGTACATCAGAGGCAGGCACCAAGGCCTTAATCTGGCACCGGGCATGATCTAAGGAGTATTGAAAGGGATGTAGTGATGATAATGAAGGGGTGAGTTTGGGGGGGTCAAAGTAAAGAGCCTGCACAAACTCTGAAAACCAAGACATGCACTGCTATTGACTGGTATACATGATATTCGAAAAGCATAACCCTTGAAAAACACAGATTACATTTGTTCCACCACGTCAGAAGTGGCGGGATGTGCCCTAGTGAATCATACACAAGGCAGGAACAAACATAGAATGGAAAAGCCACAAATAAAAAACAGTGAAGTGAGATTGACAGGAAGCCATCAAATCATAAGCAAGGGCTGACTTTGTAGAATTGCATACAGTGCTGTCTTACAGCTATATCAGTTCCTTGATAGCTGAAATGGACATGAGGGATAGGAGACCAAATATTTTCTGTATCAAGGGGTGATGAATTAGTATTTCACTGGATACGTATGTCAAAGAAAGCAAATGTTTTAAGCACACAAAGTGATCAGCATCCTCTGTAAGCTTTTTTCTTTCTTTCTTTGTTCAATAATGTTGCACAATATTGGCACAAAGCATTGCCATATTGACTAAGTCTGCAAATGTTGCCAGTGCTTGTTGGTGTAGCGGACAAACTAGCTCTGAACGGGTGTTATCTAGAGGTCTTTCTTTGTTTAGTGTTTGTATGGCGATGCACAATGGCTGCTCCTGCAGAAGTTCCTAGTCTCTTGACATTGTTATCAGAAAGAACTTGCAATGTCTTTGATATGGAAGAGGAGCTTGACTTTAAAATGAATATATTGGACATTGGCAGTGGATTCACTCCTAGTGAATTTCAGTTGGAAGAGGTATGGCATGCAGGACTTATGCCACTTAAAATATTTAAATTATTTATTAGTGTCAAGGTGGCTGACGGAAGGGAGCCCCCCTAGGAAGCTCCGGGCTCAGGATCAACACCGCTTGAAAATCCCCAGTTTTGCCCAGCCATCTACCACTCTTTCATTAATGTATGAAACGAACAGAGATATTTGGACACAAGCCTCCTGGAATCTGAACGGGGCTGCCCACCGGTGCCACACCTTAGAAAGACCAGCTGACGAACCGGCCTGCTGAGGATTCAGCATGGACTGTATCCAACTGCTTCAAACAGCAGTCACGACACATCCCTGGACACCATCTTCCCGCAATCCATGCACCCGTGATGGTGGGGCCGGCAGCGAATTTGTAAGGCAGGTGAGGGGTGAGCGACCCCAATGCTTAGGACCTGTACTCAAAGGTAGCAAGTGCAGGCTACCGGAATGTCTGACCAGCTTCTAAACTGCTGCCGCCGGGTGAATTTGGTGTTGCCCTGTGCAGAGAGACACAAATGTTATCCCTCCTAAAGTGCAGAAGAGGAGGGCCATAGTAGAACAGGCATGAGGCAATGCTCTCAGAGCACACTAGCGCACTTGGAGAGCAGGCGCCCACTTTGCCTGACCCCATGTGCTGTGCTGACTGCTGCCGATGGAAGAACAATGGCGGCAAGGTGCCGGCTCACTCCTGTCGGCGACCCCAGCGCTACTGCTGCGCTGCAATGTAGCTAGAAGGCCAGAGAGTTGGATCCCTGCCTACAGCACTGGCACTCGTTCTCTGCACCACTTTCACACAGCCCCGGTCCTTTCCCGAAGACTCTTTATTGCCCCGGGGAGAGTAAGGGAGAGGGATCAATTACACTGAATTACACAGAAGCATTCTGCTGAAACAGGAAGGAATCCTTAGGACCATTGAACAAAGGACAGGTTTTTAGGTCCTGGGGACTTGTTGAGAACATGGAGATAGGCACCTTCCTCTCTCATACCCCAATGATAGGATAGCAAAAGAGGGTGTATTACAGAATTAAAATAAAAAGAGGACTACCCGAAGGGCACACAGCAAAGATAAGGGAAATCAAAATAGGACCAACAAAGGGCAGCCATCTTATTTTGAAGGCTCCCTCTCTACAGTACGAGGGGTGAAACCAACATTGGACTTACAAGGGGCTGTTGTTTGGTCTCCTCATATAGAATTAAATAATTTTATAACTGCCAATCCAATATAACCACTCAACAGAATATACCCTATTTGGCAAACATCTATAAGGATATTGGAAACACAGAGGAATCCCCAGCCATAATTCCCAGATATAGACCAACCACTAGTTGCTCTTACTTTCTTACCCAGGCCCTCTTTGTTCCAGGACACTGACCCTAATCCCGGTCATTTGCCTAGACTGCAAAGTTACTGCCCCATCTCTACAGGGACTCAATTGCAAGGAACAGCCACGATGACACTCCCCTACCCTAAACCCCACAGCACCGCACTTGAGAGATAGGCAGCAACTCTTGGGGCATAAAATACCCCAAAAATCACTCAAATAATGCATTGAAAATCTTAAAACACAACCTACTCAAGCAACTTCCGGAAAAACGAATAGCCGATACCTACCACAGTGTGAGCAGCGGCAACAAGAAAGCTGACCTGATCTACTCAAAACACCCTGAAAAATGGAGAAACACCTTCCTTCCCACCTACAAATTACAAAAACAATCCAAATTTCCCATGGAACTAAACTCACCACTGCCTACTCTCAAAGCTTTAGAGGGGAGATCTTCATATCTATATTCAGGACAGGGAACACACTAATTCAAGAGAAAGACCATCACCTCACCATCTTTGACCTACACTTCCTGTCACTTCTCGCCTTACTGTCACAAGATGGTCCTGTTTCCCAACTACACTCCTCCCATCTACCCCAGACCATTAACCTAGAAACGATTCACCCCCAAGATTCCACTGCCACACTATGCACCTCTGCCACCCCCCTGACACACACCTTAGGCAGGACGGTGCCAATCTGACCACCACTGAACCCACCCTAGCTAACGGCCGCACCGAAACAAGGGACCTGGACACACACATTGTACATGATACCACCAGTCCCAATCCTCAGTCGCTCACCACTAAGACCCCCGTGACCACAACCCGGACTCACAATGTAGAACCCATCCAGCCCTAACATACCCTTTCCAACCACAATGACACCGTCCTCGCCTCAATTATATAAAGAACACTCGCCTTCTATAGACACAGAACCTACCGCCTATCTACCCTCATGCATAATAGGAATCCTCTCTGACATACTTACCCTGTTTTATAGCCGAATGGAACAAAAACTTGATTCTGCAGCTAAAGATATTTCCCTTGTAAAAAATGACCTCATGATCCGGGCCAAGCTAGCACGCAATCCCACTCCGAGAATAGAGAAATGGACTCCCAACAAAGGATCTCCAAGAGACAGCCAGCACACCTCCTGGACCTCCATTCCCATAAGCCACCTGTCACACAGACCATACAGCGCTCTTAACCCCCTATCCTCAATTGAATCACTCAGCGAATCATACAACACAAAAACTCCGCAAGTGGACCCAAGCCTCCCTCTAGAATCCAGAATCCCAATAATCTTGGGCACAAATCGAATCCCTCAAACTAACATTTTACCCAGACCACCTGGTCAATACATCACTATCCAGACACTACACCCTACAACTAATAGTCATGCTCCCTTACCTGCATGCTCCTTAACTGTAGCTCAGCAGTTAAACAAGCCACAGAAATAGCTGAAACCATACCAGCTGACGGAATCAACATTACATTCCTAACAGAAACCTGGCTTAACGAACCCCTATACTGAACTTGCACACCCCACCAGGCTATTTCACCATTAGACTGGACAAGCCAGGACAAGTAGGGGGCGGTCTAGCGATCATCCACAAAAAAGAAACTGTTGTGTAGTTCCTAGGACCCCACCAGGACCTGCGCTTTTTGGATGACCTAAACTGAGGGCTTGGTGTGCAGACTAACTCTGGACACCCCCACAGGATAAGTCAGCCGTTAGACCTGCTAGCTCTTCAGTGCCACTATCCCCCTCTGTGCTATACATGTGGTAGGTAGTTTCTGGCAACCACTGAACATGACAACCCCGATTCCTCAGGTATCGTAGAAACAATACGGTATCTTTTGCTCAGTCACTCGTGCTTGCTTTTCTCAGAATACATAGAATGACGATTAGAATGCTTTCAATAACTATTTATTGGTCAAGTGTCAGTCTAGTATGAAACATGTTAGCTGTGACAATCAAAAGAGAGGAGCAGGCGAATGTAATCGATAGTACTAATATCGTAAAAAGTAGGTACATTTCTACCATAGTGCGAATAAGATGAATAAAAGCATATTACATAAAACAATAGCATTGGCGTACTCCTATGGTGCGTATCCTACCTAACCGTGTCTAGCCTAGAGGTGTAGGTGAAGCATGTATGTGTAAGTGCTAGGATATGTCCTAATGGAACCTAATGGAGCCTAATGGAGCCAAGAATTCCCAGGGGAAGTGCTAACCCCTCACCTGATGGTTCTGAATGAAGGACCCCGTCTCTGCGTCGAGGATGGCACGCCGCAAGGGATGTCAGGTCTCTGTCTATCGAAGGATCAGCCTGCAGAGTCTCGGTCCAGCCTGGAAGGAATTCTTCCTCTGCCTTGGTAAGGGGGAGTGAGAGTCTTTTATACTAAAGTGGTCACTCCGGGGTTTTTCTAGAACTGGTATGTTTTGAAAACATTCGCTAATCCTTTTCTAAACAAACATGAGCATATGCCGCTGGCTGTTGGCCATGAATGAAAAAAGTGGTGACCCTTGTACAGAATAAATCTACCATGCCTGGGGACATGTTTTGTGTACGTCAGGTACAGGGATTAAGATATGGTACCAAGAGCCCGATGTCAGAGAGACAGAAGTCAGCTACTGGGTAAAGGGTCACCTGTGTAAGACCGTTATGTCGTGTGGATGGGACATAATGTATGTAATAGGTATATACATGATGGAACTAACCTAAGGGACATGACACCCACTCCTCATAAAAAGGTCAACAAGGTCAGCTAGGTACTGATAGTAAACGCATAAAAAAACATAAAAAATCCTTCATAGTAAAAGCATATTTTTTTAAAAGCGTTTAAAAATTGTCCAAAAAAAGGTAAAGTCTATAGTGAAAGTATTCCTCCCTACAAAGCGTTCAAAAAGGTCCATTATATTTGCATATATTTGTCATTTGTTTTCTGAGCACCTTGAAAGCCACTACGTTCAGATAGAGTGGAGAAGAATAAAAACAAAGTCTGTTTGACCTTCAATTTGATACATGTTTAAAAATTGCCCAAACGGTTCCCAGCACAGGAAAGACCAGATTGTTTAAGAATCCTGCGCCGAAGACTCAACATCACTGTACATGGCATCCGCAGGAGGCAGTCCCTCCAATACCTCTACTATGATATCAAGTGAGCAGAGGTGGTTATCGCTGTTTCCCACGGCAGCCGTCGGGAAAGAAGTAGATGCCTGTGTGCCTGAGGCTGATTCTTGCACATCCGTTGTAGAGCCGTTCTCCGGTCCAACAGGAGCTGAAGCATCCAGTGGAGGCTCTAGGAACGCCATCATCAACATGGGAATATGCTGTGGACAACTGTGCACATGGGCCTGTAAAGGCGCCAGGAGCATGTCTATGTCCGGCGGAGCAAACGATGGAAGTGTTAGACAGAGGTCCAACACGGGTCCGAATCCGCAAAAGAGGCAGCGGAATACTGGTAGAATTCAATCAAGCCAGGCTGGTCTGAAAGACAGGAACCAATGCTCACTCAGCTCTTGAAGCTGAGGTAACCCCATTAAGAACACCAATCGCTCACGACAACGTCACTCCTGCAGTGCTCTCTCCATGTCTTGAGTGATGCTGACATCCATTGCGAAGCAATAGAAGTAAAATCAGGATGTCCGCTACTGAAAGCAGGACCAAAGGAAGCCCTCCAAAAACGCTTCCAAGTACGGAGTGTATAAATGATGGAATTACTCCGAAAATGGTTTGAAAGGTGGTTAACAGATCCGATCCAATGCTCTTAAATAAGTGTACGATACCATTCGTATCAGACATGTTAAAGATACGTTGGACCATTTCCCCGAAACGGAGAGGGAAGTTCGTACGGACCAACGCCTGTATCTCTGCTGAAGACCTTGCCACTTGGAGATCAAAAGTGTCTCGGGCTGAAGTTAAGGCCACGTTATGCTAAAACAGCATGGCTTTCAGTCTGCTCAGAGAATCAAACCCTATGTTGGATACATTCAGTGAATCCCAAAGTGGTGCCTCCCTAATTGTGCGAGTTGGGGGAAACAATACTTGCGTACAACAAACAACCCTGGAGTTGACTGTCACTAGATAAGCAATGCCAGGTGTCATTCCACAACAGCCTTGGTCATTCAGCATCAAGTAACTCCCATTTGAAAGTAACTCAAAGACCGGATGAATTACAGCAGCTGGGGAACCCTTAAGGTAGCAGGACAAGTTCACTATTGACGCATTACATACACCGTGCAGCGATATTTCTCCACACACTAAAGACCCACTTAAGGCCTTTTCGCAGTTTGAACCACTCAGAAAAACTTCCTTGTCTTTGTTCCTGCACCTATGTGTACGGTAACTCCCAGGTTTCTCGTATGTACCCTTCTCCCAACGCTTCATATCTGCCTACTTTGTAATATTTCAGGCAGTACTGGAATTGGAATGTCGTGACTGGCAGTGTGATATAGCCATGGATCAGCCATTCAGGAGACGGTGACTCTGCTACAGTAAAAGCTAACTTCTCTAGTTTTTCAATGAGCAGCATGGTGTACTTCGCATCTCTGCGTGCCATGGTCAATTGTCTGTCGGTCAGTGTGACAAGGTGGGCTCGTCCGAGGTGAAACGCATGGATGTCATGGAATGGTGGGCCGTTAGCCCCCCCTCTCCACCTCTTGTTTCTTCCCGGCAGGACACCTGGACTACAGGTCCCAGAAGCCCTTCCGGCCTGGACGACTCCATAGAGGACAACGGGACTGGATGGGGGATCTCGAAGGACGTAACTCCGCCCCTTGACGTCACACTCCCTGGACCCATAAGGAAGCCGGAGACCCGGAAGAAGATGTGTGCTAACACCGGCGACGGAGTCGAGTCGGAGTTGGAGGAGGATACTGCCCTGTACGGAGAGAACGGATCGCCGAGAGAGCAGGCGGAGCGAGAGGCCGTGACAGCGAGAGCCCCGACGGAGCCAGGAGGCCAACGACCCCACGAGTCGCCCAGCCACGCTCCAGGAGGAGCGTGGCTTTCACGGGTACGCAAACGCTTCGTGGGTTGGTACGGGAGGCGGGATAGCGTACCCCCATAGACCCTGAAGCCGCGTTTCCCTTCTCTTACTTGTTTGGTGGTCGGGTTGGTTTGCGGTGTCACCTATCACCTGAGCACAACACATCTGAGGAGTGGAATTCACGAGTGAGCTGGTGCCCCATCACAACCCTTCCCTCTCACTGAGAAAACAAGCAGAACCGATCCCTTACCCCGGTTTTTGTCTCCTTATGTTTCCTGCTACACGGCCACGGCATCACCGAAGACCCGCCGCCAGTCAAGGAGGGAGTCGATAAGAGGCGAACGGAGTCCTGCCTACACACCCAACCCCGGCCCCTACGCGACCAAGACTTTGGCAACAAGGAAGAAACATTTGACAATTCCAATAAAACCCTCTTTACCACGCCCTGTTGTCCTCCCTGATCCTTTGCCCACGCTACAGTCAGGTTGTAAGCCGAAAACAAATTTGTGTCTTTTATGTATTGCCATGGAACGTGGCCAGAACACAATGATTGAAGCATCCAGCTAAGAAGCATAATAGCGCGTAGCTGTGATTGTCCATGTTGTAAAATAGACAAATCTTGTTCCATTATGTCGATAACTGAGGGCACAATGTTGCCCAGTGAATAAATACGAGACGAAAGTGTGGTCATGCCATTGCATACCACAGCTAAGGCCTTATCTATGTTAATTCTATCGATTTCACGAAGTCTCTCAGCAGCTTCCTGTTGGGAGATTTTCCACATTTCATTGTAGATGGGATACACGAAGCGTTTCCTACCTGGTTTCTTGGGACCTAACAAGAAATCCCAGGGGCGTAGGAGACACTAACATTTTGGGGGGGACAGGGACAACCTTGTGGACTTTCCAGTGACCCAATGCAAATCTCCCGTTGTGTGAGACCGCAAACCTGTTAAACGAATACAATTGCATAGTTTTGAAGTGAAATATTGAGAAAGGCAGGCATGTAGTCACAGTTTGCAAGTATGTTTATTGTTATTTACATTCACATAGTAATTAGTCCAAATGTGAATAAAAATTAACATGAATCGTGCGTCTTCATGCATCAAGCAATCAAAGGTCGCTGACTTCGGGTGGGGGTGTCATGTTTGCAAGTGCATTATGGTTTGAAAAGTACCTGCTGCTCCATTCCTGCTATCCATCAATTTTTAGGCAACAATAAAAATGTCAAGATAACTCCGGTGGTTAATGTTCTTCATTGAGAGAGATCGGAGGTATGTCAAGTGGAAGTTTTGACTCATGGTAAGGTAGCCACAGTGGGTTAATATGCCTGCTGCAAAGAACGTGTACCATGCAGATCACAAAGTACATATAATGTAATAGGTCAGTGGGTTACTGCTTTTGTCTGAGAGATTCTTTTGTTACTTGCAGTTTATAAGTTAAAATCCTAACATAGAACAATGTCATCTGGTACCTGTACTAGGCTTCATTAGTGAAGTGAGAAGGCACAGGGAAAGTGCCCTATGCACTCTGTGATTTAAAATTTCAAGCCCCAGCTCCCACCTGAGCCAACTGTGATCTGCAACTGTTGTGATTAACCCCACAGTCAAGCTCCGATAATACTTCAGTTCGTGAGGCCTCGACATTCAAAACACAATAAACAGGAAGCAGTGCTCAAAGTAGGGGGAAAAAAGTAGGAAAACTGTGGGCGGAGAATCAGAGGGTGAGAATAACCTGAGATTTGGGTCTGTGGGCGGAGTCTGAGGTGTGGCCAGAAAGAGCAAAACTTCCCTATTTTTAGTATTTGTTTGGCATTTCACTGACCAGTCACAGCGAATTACGTTATTTAATTCAACCAATAGATACACATGTTTATTTAAGGTTTAATATGAGTTATTGACATTAAAATACATTCACAAAGTGGGATATGCTTCCGATCACAGAATATGACAAATAGGCTTAAAAGTGGAATCACAAGCCATCTGTCTCCGAGCCATGCAGTTTCTGTCATCAGCACTTCTCCTCCCTTTTTCCACAAGAGCAGCTCAAACATGAATGGCAAAATATCCTAGTTTGCAAATGTTTTCCACTTAATGATGGCTGTACCATATTTGCCACATAATACATCATCTGCTGCTTAATATAACGATTTCCCCCCCAAAAATTGTAGCTCAAACGGATCAAAAATGACTAAACAAAATGTGACTTATGTTGCTGCGAAGTGGAGGGCCCTTTGCAAAGGATGACTGGTCACCTTTCTCACTGCTGCATTTGTAAATTACACAGGTACTAATGAGGCAAAATCTTTGCAGAGGCTGTTAGTATGTATAAAAATGTCAAAATAATAAAGTATCATAAAATGCACCGCATTACGCTGCAGCCTTTTTTTGCTGCATATTTTAGTCAACACTGCAACATAATTTTGTCCTCCATTGCTGCATAATTCCAGTGGCCCGAAAGCAGGCAGCGCATGTTAAAAGTGCTTGTGCAGGAAGCATATAGACCATGAAGTTTGCAAACTTAGGGGGTCATTACGATGACTGGGGATCGCCATCCGCCCGCCATTCCCCTCCGCCCGCATGCCATTTCCCCCCACCACATTACAATGGTGGGGGGGGGGAGCCCGGCGGACGGAAAGACCGTCTGCCGGTTTTCCGCCGGTCACACAGGTGACCGGGCGGTAAAGGGCACCAAAATGGTGGCGGTGTCTGCAAGACACCGCCATCCATATTAGGATGGTTGCAGAGAGCAGCCTTTCCATGGCGGCAATGCCGCCATAGAAAGGCATACGGTCTTCGCTATTGGGGGCCTGTTGCGGGTCCCCAGAGTGTTGGGGGGGTGGGGGGTGCACATGGGGCGTACCTATGGTACCCCCCTACATTGGCATGGACAAGGTGTCAGGCACCGCGCGGTGCCTGTCACCTTGTGCATGCCAATGCACGGCGTGCATTCCCAGCATTGTAGCCGGCGGTGCTGTGAACACCGCCCGCCACAATGTTGGGTATAGGGGATGCCATCGCCACTGTGGCGGTGGCATCCTAATACTCGCGGCGGGACAGCCGCTCCTATGGCGGACGGTCCCATTCACCGCTACGGTGGCGGGCGGACTTTGGTATGCATGCAAATCCTGCATTGCTGATCCCTGGTGAATTGCACTACTACTGCTGAAAAAGGCCAATGGAGATACCAATGGGTGAGGTGGACTGGCCCCAAGGGTCTTGTGACCTCAGTGACAGAGTCACTATTGCTCCAGGGTGTGCTGCTTCGTATGCCTGCCCGCAAGACTGGAGGTGAACTTCGGTATGGATTGTGGTGGACAGGCCTTCAAGGTTAACCCACACTTGCCACCGCTAGGGTCCACCTACTGGTGCTAAGACACCAGGGCTTCTAAGGTCTAGCGGGGCCTTCTAAGCTGTAGCATGGGAATGTGTTCTGCCAGGAGAGTGTTCTGGTGGACTGGTCATGAAGGCTGACCCTGGTTCTCCAGTTCCAAATTCGGCAGCTCTGGCCAGAGTGCCACATCCTCTCCCCCACTGAACACCATACTGCCCCACAGCGAGAAACTCATACTGCCTTGAGCTACAACCCAATTGTGCTGTGACTCAATAAAAATTATGCACTAGACAAAAGTAATATCCTGCCTGAAAAAAAAAAGTAATAACATCCTGGAAAAACCAAACACTCATTGGGAATGCAAGGATAAGTAAAGCATGTGAAATGTAAGAGGGAACATCATGATTACCTTAACACATTTACACTCATTATTCAGAAATCAATTAGTGTTTTTGCCTGAAAAGTTCAGGACATGACTACAGGGCCCGGAAAGGACCTGTTTCAATGTCCATTGCTTATATCCTTACACAACGTAAGGAGTTTGGTTTAAAAAGACCTCTTCACTGGCAAACTATGTAAAGTGGCGCTAATGTGTGTGGGTATGAATAACACCAACCTGCGACCACTCTGTATTGCTTTATTTAGTTATTTATTTTTCGTATTTCGATCCTTTTTTTCTCTTGGTCCGGAGGTTGCACTTTGGAAAAGAAAAAGGTCAGAAATTGAGGACATTTCCAGCCAAAGTGTTTAGTTCTTTTTTGGATCCATTTCACAGTGGAACAAATAAAGGAAAGGAGAGGCAAGAGAGGGTAAGAGCTGTCTCTTGAAATCAAATCACACAAGTGAGGAGGAGCGAGACAGAGACATAAAGAGAGGGAGGAATGAAGAGAGAGAGAGAGAGGAGAGGAGTGCAGCTGCCAGCGGCAGAGCAAGAGATATGGACACTGCCCTTGCCTTCTCTGGGCAGGAAGGAAAAGAGACAGAGTCTTTTTCCTTCTCTGCCCATCCCAGAGTGGCCGAGCCTTATATATAGGCATTGGCTATTTCTGTGGAGGGGTGCAGCATAACAAAGGGCAGAGGGCGGGTGGCCTCTGTGACTGGAGGCAGGTCACAAGTCAAGTGCAGGGCCATTATAGGTAGCGCTTTCGCGCTAGTGGCCCTGCGAATCACAGAAGGGAGAGGGGAAATGGTTTTGTCCCCTCGTCTCCCCCACCCTTGTCCCCCGTGCCCCCCACTCCAAAATCTAGGGGGATATATCCCCTGCATCCCCCACCCTTCCTACGCCCATGAGAAATCCCTAAGATCCATGTTGTCTGACAAAAGGGTCAAGTGTTGTTTCACCTGGGATAGTGTCGAGGTCTTTAGCCAATCTAGGCACAACTTCCCGACACTATAGGAAGTCACTACCCCTGGGTCGTCTAAGTGTACATAGCGTGGGTCGGGCCTATGGATACTAAACCCTTCGGTTGTACCCCTGAATCTTGAGTGACACCTGTTCGTGTCTACCTGTTTCCCTTCACTTGTAAGTGTGTTATTTGCGATACCCTTGATTGGTGCATGTGAGGGGATGCTTGGTGTTTCAGGTCTTTGATTTTTGAAAACCCATAACAGGTAGTTTGTTGCACTGTTCTGTTCAGGAAAATCATTTGTAATGGTATTTGGCAAGTTCTAAATAATGCCTCAGTTCCCTGAACCTGCCCCTCTCTTGTCCCCCAGATGTATTTCGTGTCTATGGTGTCTCTCCAGTAGTCGAAACCCTGTATAGACAGTTGGGAGATAAAAGGTGCTGAGTATATCAGCTTAGTATTTGTCAGCATAATTTTCCTCGCAGTTGCATTTCTCATTGCAAGTTTGTAATAGAATGATTCTGGGTCTGATGTGTTGTAACCTGAAAAGTATGGGAACTTCTGTGTGAATGTGGCAGAACTACCCTTTGGTGGTATTGGGCAATGTTTCCATTGATGGTACACATTAGCAGTGCGTGGTACACTCGCTCTATGCAAAAATTGATGACCATAATGCTGATAACAAAACATGGTATCGTAGTCAGTTGTATCTTCATACAATTCCCTGTAAGAAAATGGAGCAGATTGTTCTAAATCTGTGAGCATAGTATTTACAGTCTCAATGTCCCAATCATTAGATAGTGTACTGGGGGTAATGAAATCATTCAAAGAGATTTTAAACAAATGTGAGATTTTCAAATGTTCAGTGGGGCCATATAGATCATATGATACTTTATCCCAAACAATACCATCCGGTATCGGAATTGCTGTAATGTTCACCAGGGTCAAGTTTCTTTGTTCACGATGTGATGACGTATGTGGTTTCAGGACCAAGTTCACGGATTGTACTGCAGAGCGTTCTGGGAGATAATGTCCGTTCAGAAGCAGAAAAAAGGCAATCACTGTGCCAATCCAAATTAGCAGAAATACTGCCCTATTGCGAACCAAATATGCAACCAAGGTGGCACTAAGTAAGTCTTTTTGAGCAAAAGATAGAATTGGCGAAATTTTTCTTTCTTTGAAGTGGGTGGCGTTTGATCAGGTTCACTTGGATCTGAAGAGAAATCATCGAAGTTGATGAAGTAGCCAGACGCAGTTCGATCTATCTTTGGTAACTCAGCAGGTTTTGTAGAACTGGCAGATGTGTCATTTGAAGGCACTTTGATGTAGACATCATTGTTGGGCTGAATTGCAACTTGCATTGTTGTTTCTTCTTGATGCTTAATAATTTCAACTGGTGTGATCTGTACCCCATTATCCGTTGCTCCATCACTATGTGTTGCCGAGTCTTAAAAGGTTATTAGTCTTTCCATCTGAACTTCCTGTATAGTAGCAAGAGGAGATCTGCGGCTACTCAGGATCCCACGTGGCCTATTGTTGAGAATCGGCCACATGATGTGGTTTGATCACATCAATGGAGACAAATCTTTTTTCTTTTTTGCCAGCAAGAGGCAGAAGAAGTACTGTTCTTGTACCCACTACCGCTAGGACAGGTACAGCTGTTCTGTAAGATGACCCAAACTCTCTTCTGTCCACGATCTTTTCCCTGACCAGGTGCCCAATCTGCGGAACCCAGGCAGGTCTTGCCGGAACTGGTTTCACTTCCCCAGTGGCAGTGCGCTTGACCTGCGCGTTGCTTTGTAGTGCTCTGAATTCATTGAGCTCCTGTAAAACAGCCAAACGGTCATGCAGTTCAAATGGCTTTGCATCCACCACCGTGCTGGCACAATCGAGATCAGGTACCCACATTCTTGTCCCAAACAGGATTTCATAAGGGGTACAGCCTCCCAAGGACTTTCTTGGCATGTTGTTAAGTTAAGTGCCCTCTGGACCCCATATAGGTGACCCATGTACTGCCCGCGCCTAATACCCTTGCTGTTAAGGATTGCTGTAGGTCCCGATTTTTCTTCTCCACCACCGAATTTCCCCTGGGATGGTAGGGGGAAGAGTACCGCAAGGCCACGCCCATACTTTCCATGGCTTCCTTGTAAGCCCTAGAGTTAAACGCAGGACCACGGTCGGAATGTAAGGTACCAATTGCATATGTCCTGATGAAAACTCGCAAATCCTCTATAACAGTTCGAGCGTCAGCTGAGCGCTGGGGCCAAACCCATAGGAATCTAGAGCATGAATCCACTGTCACCAAGATGTACTTGTAAGCCCGTCTGAATTTAAGGGGCCGCAGTGGTCCAAATAGACACATGCAAGTGGTCTGTCTGAAATCAGTAATGGTGTTTGTGGTGGCTTGTGAACGGTGGAACCCTTCATCTGCTGGCAAATGTCGAACTTCAGGACATAGACCTTCATTTGTTTTGTCAGCCCCGACTACCAGTAAAGCTGCTTCAATAATGAAATTGTTGCAGTGACTCCTGCGTGTGCTGAGCCCAGACCCTCGAGTGCAGCCAGTATTAAACTTAGTCTGCGATCTTTGTTTGGTATTACTCTATCCCCCACTCCTGGAGTTTGAGCATACGGTGCGTTATGCGCATCTAACTTGTAGGCGTACTTGAGTGAAAAGCCTTTTGGCAGGACAGGTGAAACGTTCTTTGAGGCATTGATAGCTACTATTATATCTCCGTTTATTCTCGTGTGTGAACGAGTGATTGCGGCACCGGCAGCAGTTCGCACTGTCGCCTTGGCGGCTTCATCAGCCAGTGAATTCCCTTCAACGTGTATGCCAACACGCTGATGACTCAAGGTGTGAATAACTTGAGCCCGTGGCAGGCCTGCTTTCAGCTTTGCCACTTGTTCCCATAACAATTTGTGTTTTATCGTGCCACCCTTGGGGTCTCTAAATTCATTCGGGCCCCAGTAGTGAAGATATTCATTGTAATATTGCACACAGTAGAATGAATCGCACACAATCAGTGTGGGGAATTCCCGATCTGTATGCTGTAGTGCTAGTATCAGGGCTTTTAGTTCTGCTAGCTGCGCGTTACAATCTCCTAGAGATTGCGTAGTCGTATTGCTCGGGTGGAACTTACCATCCCGCATCCGACCTTTCATTATAGCGCATGCAGCGCTATACTGCTGTTTATTTCCTATGGCAGGTTGCGCAGAACCGTCAGTATAAATGATGTATTCCTAGAGGCAAGATTTCATTGGGGAGAGGGTATTCTTGTTCGTATTGCAGGAATGCTTGTGTTCTAAATCTTGGATCGTATCTATATTCTACATCTGTTGCAGTGAGAGAATTAGCCCATTGTATCCAACCTGGATGCAATGCCTTTGCATTTGGAATGCTGGCTTTAGTTACCGCTTCTAAAGTCGGTATCGGGGTTACCTCGATAATGTGTTTCCCCTGTGCTAGTGCTCTTTCTCTCATTACAGCAGTGTGTACAGCTGTCAGAATTTTCTCTGTTGCTGCAAATCAATTTTCAGCATTTGTGTACAGATGAGATTTGTATGAGATAGGGACTTCATTGAACGTGATATAAGTATACCCTGATAACCCGGGGACGACCCGTATTACCAGGTTGCGGACGTGTACTCGTGTCTGCAAGTGTTTTGAAGCTATCATGTCAGCTAGAACTGAACGTAGAGTGTCAGTATGTGTTTGACTCCACTTGTTTGCTGTGGAGTCTGGTCTGTATAAGTCATAGAAAGGTTTGACTCTTTCTGCGTAGTCTTGAATGTATGTTCTGCTGAAATTTAGAAATCCTAATATGGATTATAAACCTTTCAGAGTTTTAGGAGGCTGTATTAGTGTGCATTTTTCTAGAAAATTTGCGGCCAGGCTTTTGCCTTCACTTGACAGCTCATATCCCAAAAATAGGACGCTGAGATGGGCAATCTTTGATTCTTTGAAGTTAAATTTGTAGCCTAAATTGGCAAAACCAACAATTATGTTGTTCACCTTGCACAAGTGATCTGGTAAGTCATCGTCCGTCAGATAAATATCATCTACATAGGACACTACCTCTTCATCGTTAGTTTGTAGTAGTTCTGATACCCTTGCCGAAAATAGCCCAGGGCTGTTCTTATAGCCCTGGGGCAGGCGATAAAACTGACGTTGTGTGCCAAGGGCAGAAAATCCTGTCAAATATCGGCTTTCAGGAGCTATATTTTGGCAGAAGAATCAATTTAAGATATCTAGTGTTGTTTTGTATTTCTTCTGCACGATGTTATTCATCAATGCAGCGCTGTGTGCGTTCTGAACTGCAAATGTTTTTGTGCATGTGTTCAAGTGTCTATAATCTAAGACCAAACGATATGTGTTGTCAGGTTTCATTACGGGAAACAAAGGGTTGTTCATTGATGAGGTGCAAGTTTTAATCACACCTTGGTTTTCAAGTTGATCTAAGATCTCTTTGAGTTGGAGTATTTTTTAATGGTATATCGTGGTATTTGGACTCCGCGTCCCACCCTACATGGTTGCGGTATAATGCCGGAACTAGCGCTTGCGCCCACTCCCGTGCGTATGAGTGTTTTAAGGAAACAGGAACGAGGTCGGAGAAAGCAGGCAAAATGACGCTTTCCCCCTTTGGGCCATCCATTACAAATTCAGGCGGCCAATCTTTTTCTGCTAACAGGATATCATATTCAAATGTCAAATTTTTGCCAAAAAAGAATTTTTCTTGAGATATCCCCCTCAATTTGGAGATTAATTTCATGTAGTCTGTGAGGGACACTCACTCTCGTATCAGGTGTTTCCACCGTGATGTATTCATTCAATACTGCTGTCAGCAGAAATTCCTCCAGGTTCTGGTGGGCTATTGTTACTTCTGACATGCTGTCTAGCATCGTCAGAGCCCATTCCCCGTTCAGAAGCTGAGTCCTCAGTAATCTGGGCATTTCTAATTTTTAAGCCAGCTACTTTCTTCTTTTTGACTGAGTCTTTGTTTTAGGTTGCTCTTCCTGTCTGATAATGAAATCTGAAGTACGATGTGTCTCCCTTTTTCCCTTTGGTTGATCTTTAATTTTTTGTTCTGACCGTCCTTGCCTCTCCGAGCTTTTTGATCAACCCTAAAAGGAACAAAAGGAACGTGTATCAGTATCCTGATACCTGTCAGGTTTCCTAATGTTATCACGATTCCTAAGGTTGTACCTCTTTTCAGAGGACTCCCGGTGGGGAGACCCACCCCTTGATCGTGAAGTGTTTCTGTTATTATTATGTTTAGGTTGACTATTATCCCATTTCTTTTTAGAAGAAGTGGGGGCTTGCTTTGAGTTCTCTTTTTCAGAACTACTCACCACTAGTGGTTTCCCGAGTTTGGCTCCCAAACTATCTCTGCCTAATGAAGCATAGACGTCGTCGATAATTTTTGGTAATGTCTGCTCCTGATTTGCAGGAGTTGTGTCCCTTAGGCGTTGGTGTATAGCCACTGCTGCTGCTTCCCCCTTGATGTTGCTCAGCATAATTGCTATGACTTGGTCAAAATTACCTAACAGTTTCATCCCCAAGTCCAGGGCAGGTCCTGCCCTGTACTCATTCTGTATCTGTTTTAATACTTCAGGAATAACTGGTATGGTTGGCGTACCGTGTATTCTAATATATACTGCAGCAAAGATTGTTCCCCATGTGGTATAATCCTCAATTGAGGTAACCATTCCCATTGGCAAGCAAATTGTTAACATTCTGTGTTTTTCCTGCGGACCCGTATGGGGGAATACTGCTTCCAGCTGTGCTATTTTTTGAGCAATCCAGAAAGGTACTTGATCCCTTCTTGATGGGAACACACCCATTTTTGCTTTTAGTGTTTGTAGACTAATTACTGGTGTGGGCTGGGTCTGGACTATCGCAGGTGGAGCAGCTCTCGCAGGTTGTAATGTGAGTGTTCGCATGATGAACTGGACAATATGTCTGTATAGCCTGACTATTTCTTTGTGTAGTGTACACACTTCCCCTACTGGGAGTGTGCCTATCTCAGGATGTGGAGTGTAAGCCACCATGTTGCTCCTCCTATGCTGAGCAGACCGAGTCTTACGACTGAAGTTGTGTGTTTTAGGGCGCCTTTGAACCAGTTTTTATGTTGCTGGTAAGTTATCGGACCTTCTATGTCCTCGTATGGGATGTATTCTTCTGTTGGATCCACTTCAATGTATTCATGGAATATATGTGTCTGTGGATCTGCAGGTGGGAATTTTACCCATGAATAGAATACCTCTGATCGGAACACCTCGTGTGCCTCAATCATGAAGGTAACATGGTCACCTGTTGCAGGTAACCCATGTTCTAATAATTTCAGAGTTACTGCCGGTCGGCAGTTTTCTGAAATGTTAAGAGCGTTAGCTAATTGTAATTTGTCTCCTTCCTCGCCTCCACCGCCATTTGCGGGTTCAGTCATTTTTAAAGGAGAAGAAAGTAAATGTTTAAGAGATAGGGTTTTACCATGATAGGGAACTGTTAGTCCTTACAAGCTTGTCTAAAATCTTCAGCCAATACATAGGGTGTGCCTGCTCAGCTGAGGCGGATAAACCTTACCACTTCCGACGTCTCTGAAAAATGTGAGCAGGGTTGTCTGAGAAAGCACGACTGAACTATTCAGATTTTACTGTTAATATAAGAACCGAACCAACGTTGGCGGCGCCATTTTGTGTAGTTCCTAGGACCCCCCCAGGACCTGTGCGTTTTGGATGACCTAAACTGAGGGCTTGGTGTGCAGACTAACTCTGGACACCCCCACAGGATAAGTCAGCCGTTAGACCTGCTAGCTCTTCAGTGCCACTATCACCCCTCTGTGCTATACAGTGTGGTAGGTAGTTTCTGGGAACCACTGAACATGACAACCCCGATTCCTCAGGTATCGTGGAAACAATACGGTATCTTTCGCTCAGTCACTCGTGCTTGCTTTTCTCAGAATACATAGAATGACGATTAGAATGCTTTCAATAAGTATTTATTGGTCAAGCGTCAGTCTAGTATGAAACATGTTAGCTGCGACAATCAAATGACAGGAGCAGACGAATGTAATCGCTAGTACCAATATCGTAAAAAGTAGATACATTTCTACCATAGTGCGAATAAGATGAATAAAAGCATATTACATAAAACAATAGCATTGGCGTACTCCTACGATGCGTATCCTACCTAACCGTGTCTAGCCTAGAGGTGTAGGTGAAGCATGTATGTATAAGTGCTAGGATATGTCCTAATGGAACCTAATGGAACCTAATGGAGCCTAATGGAGCCAAGAATTCCCCGGGGAAGTGCTAACCCCTCACCTGATGGTTCTGAATGAAGGACCCTGTCTCTGCGTCGAGGATGGCACCCCGCAAGGGATGTCAGGTCTCTATCTGTCGAAGGATCAGCCTGGAAGGAATTCTTCTTCTGCCTTGGTAAGGGGGAGTGAGAGTCTTTTATACTAAAGTGGTCACTCCGGGGTTTTTCTAGAACCGATATGTTTTGAAAACATTCGCTAATCCTTTTCTAAACAAACATGAGCATATGCCGCTGGCTGTTGGCCATGAATGAAAAAAGTGGTGACCCTTGTACAAGATACATTTACAGTGCCTGTGGACATGTTTTGTGGACGTCAGGTACAGGGATTAAGATATGGTACCAAGAGCCTGATGTCGGACAGACAGAAGTCAGCTACTGGGTAAAAGGACACCTGTGTAAGACCGTTATGTCGTGTGGATGGGACGTAATGTATGTAATCGGTATATACATGATGGAACTAACCTAAGGGACATGACAAAACCAGGCTTAGCACTTTAGAGAACACAAACTACTCACCCTTCGAATACCTCAGAGTCGAACTCACGACAAAAGGCACCACCCCGATTAAAATCCACAGCATTTATCATCCCCCGGTGATCGCATACTCTTCACTGAAGAACTAACCAACCTAATAACATGGTTCTTTCTAACTGACTCCAACGACGTGTTGTTAGGAAACTTCAACCTGCACTGGAATGAAACAGAAGACGCCACAGTCCGTAACCTAACAAACCATCCCGAAATCAACAACCTCAAGCAACTCTGCAACAAACAAACCACATGAAAGGCTCTACTCTAGATGCGATAATGACCAGAAGCGAGCTTGTCTCCCTTTGAGCCATCACACCCATCGACTGGTTGAATCACCATCGAATACTGTTCAATCTCAAGGCTCCCCCAGATCCTTCCTAGTCCCATCTAGCAAACCCAACCACTGGGCAAATCCAGGCTCAATGCCCAACTACCTTCTCAACCTCTCCTTCACACTGTTGATGTCTTCACTTCCCACAATAGCTCAGTGATGATAGATGTCCTTGACTCAAACTAAAGAGATCTAGAAAAACCTAATCTAGCTGCTGGTTCAACTTAGACCTTAACAAAGAGAGGAGATGTCTAAGACTGACCGAAAAGGTTATAGAGACAGAACCCCTCACCTTGGCAGCGGCTTTGTTAGGTTCATAGGAGAGTCTTTACAGCAGACCGCCACCGTGACCGTGCCCGCAGCACGTTCCTGCACGATGTGGCATACATGCCCCACTGTGCAGGAACAGAGGTGCAATTCCAGGGGGCCACAACATGTGCCCCTCCGCATGCACCCCCAGGCCCAGAAGCCTGTTAGTGCCCCCATACTTGCATCTCCGCCACCCTTTCCATGGCAGGCTCACTACCAGAAAATGGGTGGTGGAAAAGCTCGGAATATGCTCGGCAGTGCCGCAGTGGGACTGCCAGCATATTCCTGCCCCTTAACGATGCGCCACCACCACAGGATCCTGGATCCCGGTGGACGCGGGTAGTCTTGCAGTGGTCCGGCCACCACACTTGAAATACTGCGGGTGGACTCGCAGTTCTGGCAGTGTTCGGACCGCCACCACGAGTACAGCGGTCCTAGGACCACAGTTCTCGTAATAAGGCCCTAAGTCTTCTAACCTTTTGCTTCCTCAACGTTCAGAAAACAGGTAATAGAGCATAAGAAAATATTGATTTGAGACATTCTTTTTTGCCAATCTTGTGATTAATGATATTTTTAGATGACATAAAAGTGTGCCCAACAGTGAGAAGATGATCATCACCATCAGTATTGATTGTCAGCCTCCAATTTGAGTCATCCTCATGAGTTGAAAGGTTGACTAGATTTGGAGTCGTCATTTCAACTACTCTGTCCTTCTGACTATCATATGTGGGAGCCTCGTCTACTTTGACCTCACTTCAATGTTTAGATCACCTTCCAGATGCGTTTCCTGTGACTCATTTCCACTGTCTAGAAAACCATGATTGCCCTCATCTTGTGCACAAAAACAGTTTCAGGGGTTACAAAATGGAATCCAAAGAACTTCACCACTCTGCTTCACTTATAAGTACAATGAATATGCTACAATAGCCACAAACATGCACAACATCCACTTGAATGGGATTAGGTGACAAAACAGAGTATAAATCTGACTGTGCATCGGTGAGACAGTCTCTGTCAATGCCAAATAACTCATGTTTAGTGAGTGATGGAAAAGCCTTTAATTACAGAATATTAAGGAAAGATCTTTAAATGAGGCCTTTTCTTGTTCTGCGCCAGCTCCCCTTGCACAGCGTACAGAGCCTGTACCAAGGTGGGGAGACTAAATACTATTAATATTGACAACAAAGAATTTAAAAAGAAAATAGGAAAAAACACAAATAGGTGACAAAATATTCATCTGCAATTTTTTGCGCTGATCGCTAATTCACGAAAGTAATATACTGTCACCTCCATCAGACCTTTCTGGTCAAAGGCATACATAGTGTTTGTTGGTTTTCAAATCAATTAAAATGGTAAAACATAATGATTGAAAAATGGGTATGAAGGAATCTATTTCTGAAATGTGCACAGATTACTGAGTTTAGGAACAGAGATTATTTGTACAACTATTAATCTGGGGTTACTCATACTATCTAGCCTGGCTGATGAGGGAAGACCTGGCTTGGCAGTTCGGGCTGGACTGTTCCCATGAGGAACAGGGTCAAGACTGATTTGCATATGGCTGGGTCTGAACTGGGGTGGAGAAGTGAGCTAAAGAACAATGATGGATTCAACCCAGATCTGTGACTGGGTATGAGTGTCTGAAAAGTTTTAGCGCTCCGTCCATCAACTCCTTCTGTTTGCTTTGTTACCCATACTATCACCTGATTCTGAGGGCATTTTGCAAAATATGTTCTTTCTTGCACACTGGCTTGCATTTGGAAGCTAACAATTGAGAGAAATTCAGTTGGTCTAAGAAATATTCGACTATTCTGTGTTGAAAATGATATACTGGTATTCAATGTTTATATCGTAGGGCTTCCGGTTTTATGGTATTTTTGTTTTTAACATTTCCGTCTGTATTTATCCATATTTATTGGCCATCTTATTGGTATTTATCCATTTGTATTTTGTTGTTTTAGAATAAATGGAGTCGCAAAATGGTATATTTCCACATTTATTTAACTCTTACAAGTTGACTCATTTGTGGATGCCTGCCGCGTTTTAGCTGATAAAGAAGCCACATATAATATAAAACTAAAACTACATATTAGCATTATACTACAAATATATGTCAACATATGCCTGTATTCAAGGAAATCTCATCCTGTGGTTTAACTCTCCATGCTGTCTATCTGTTGAGCTTTTGCTTGGAACTCATAAAAGACAGCATGGATAGTCTCTCACAAGAAGCACAATTTTCAGAATTTTTCTATTTTTAAAAATAAATACAGACAGGTAACACATTGTTTTATGTAGGCATTTATCTGTAAAAATCAGTAAAAACTGGAAGCCTTATTTATATGCTATATGTCAATAGCCATTAACTCAAATATTTCCTTGTGTGCTTCCTCCTTGTATTCTACAATATCTGCGAGCCATCTCCTGTTCTGTAGTAGGTATAACTTTAACTGAAGAAATTGAAATGAAGCCCTCACTACACTGAAGACAACACAAAAGTACAACTATTGCTATAAAAATACCCAATAGTGCTAGAACCAAGTCCTTTAACCATCCCGGTAGCCAAGACCATAGCCAGGACCAATCCCTAGAATCAGCAATTTTATCTGCTCCTTTGAGTATTTGAACCACCGGCTTAAACCATGCTATTTCTCTTGCTGTATTTCCACTTTTATTAAAAAAATAACAGCAAGAAGACTTGAGTAAAACACACAGTCCTCCTTGTTGAGGGGTCAGGACTTCAAGTGCAATTCTATGTTGAATATTCATGGCAGCCGCTGAATTATTTCCACCTGAAATTCTTGAAGTGCATCTCTTGTTGCGTTGAATGCTATGGCTAACTCAGCAGACAATTTAACAAGCGCCAATTCTAAATCATATACACCATATCCAGAAATCAAAATATGCATTACCTCAAAAAATAGACCTTGTGGGGGCGTGGTTTCGGCGCCGAGGGAAATGGCGGCTTGCTGAGTGAGCTCCGTCCCTCTGGTCTCTAAAGAGCCAATATCCGTACATTCCAGCCGGCCCTAAGCTACGAAACCACCAGAATACAGCGACGGAGCGCCCCCACCATCGGTCTGCGGGCAAGACACCGGCTCCCCGGCAGCTGATGGGGCGGCTGAAGGGCGTGACGCAGCGGAGGACGGAGTCGGCGGCACGGCCTAGTGGGGTAGTGCGAGAGCCCGGGCAGGCCTAGTAGGCGGGGTGCGGATTTGCGAGAAGGACTGCGTCGCACGGTGGAGGGTGAGGTAATGACGCCGGAGACAGCGTTGGACTAAAGGGAATCGCCCGGTGTGTAATCAGTGTCCCTAGTGGGGAAAGGGGCCCTGGCCCGAGACTGGAAGGAGCGGCCTAGGGGAGGAGCTGGCGGGGACAGTGGAGGCTGGCGGCGGTGACCGGCCCTTGACAGTTCGTGCCCCTCGCAGCTCCCTGGGACACTGAGCGCTGCACATTCGGAGGGTCCCTGGGCCCCCCCCGGTGCCCGAGGCAAATAAATATTGGCTCGATCCGGACCAAGGTGAGAGGAGAGGCGGCCTGTGCTGAGAGCGCCGGTGGGCGAGCAGAGGAGTCTCCGGAGCGGCTTGGGCGTCCCGGGGCAGCGACGGGGGCAGGCAGTATAGCCCCCTAAGCGAAGCGACAACATACCCCGCACGAGGAAGTAGGGATCAGTCTGTGGGGTCAGCAGGCGCGACAGAGACCAAGACTGCTGCTGGTGGCGACTAGATGGGGAAACGGGTGTCTTGTGCCTAATGACCCGATATAGCGTCAGCAATACAGAGAGGCGGCGGTGAGCTGCTCTGGGACACCTCTCGGCAAATACAGAGGGACGCGCACAGAGACAGTCCTCGAGCGCCCAGGTGGCCTGCCAGGATACGTAGCGGCGCTAGCTGGCCGCCAAGGAGGAGGGGCGAAGGGCGCCATCGAGAGAGCAGCGGTGCCCACCGGGTGGTGAAAGCGTATGTGACAGGTGCGTGGAGCGTTATACGGAGTAAGCATCCCCCACAGGTCAATAGCACCCAGCAAGCGGGCGAGACGAGGACCGAGGTGACCGCGGCCCCTGAACCAAGAGTGGGCGGGCGCGGCGGAGAGTTGCATAAGCCGGGGTCAACGACCTGGTATAACATCTGCGCCAACGAAACAGAGCGGCAGGTGAGCCTACGGAGACGGCGGTGCGGGGCCGGAGAGGGGACCGTGAAACAGTGGGCAAAGTAGGGGACTCGACCCAGACCCGGCGAAGAGGCCGCGGAGCCCTCACTGTGGTGGCAAAGCGGGGTGGGCCTGGACAAGATAGTAGGGACGGCGAGAGGTGGGTCCCCGCACGCCCGGGAGTGGAAGAGTGTTAGCATGAAGCCCAAGGGCCCGGCCGCGACACAGACTAACAAAATGGACAAATACGCCCTGCCGATGGCGACGGCCCCAGCCCAAACGGATCAGGCTGTAGAACAAAGCGAACCATCTCTAACGGCTGTCTTGGCGGCCATAGCGGATCTGTAAGGGACAATCGATCCCAAAATTGATGCAGTCACAGTGGATGTCAACTTGCTCCGCGCCGATTTCCGTAAGATGTCAGACAAAATGGCGGCCACGGAAACTAGAGTCACGCACCTGGAAAACAGCACGCAGAGTCTGGAGGAAAGGGTGCAGGCCCTCACTAAACAGCAGGAACTTATGGCGGCCAAGCTGGAGGACCAGGAAGGGAGGGCCAGGAGGAACAATATCCGCGTAGTGGGGGTGCCGGAGGGGATGGAAGGGCCAAGTATGGACCTGTTCCTTGAGGACATCATCTTGAACCACCTGAAACCGAAACGCCTGTCAGTCCACTTTACAGTGGAACGGGCACACCGTGCCCCCATTCCTAAACCTCGACCGGGGGCACCACCGCGTACAATTATAGCACGAATCCTGAACTACCGAGATAGAGACGCTATCCTACAGGCGGCGCGGCAGTCTGGAGACCTGCTTCATGAGAATGCGGTGATCCGTTTTTCCCAGACTTCACGCTCAACGTGCAGCGCCAGAGGCGTACCTTTGATGTAGTCAAAAAGGAAATGCGGGCCAAGGCAATAAAATACTCCATGATGTACCCGGCCAAGTTGAGGGTGGAGGCGGAAGGAAGACATGGTTTTTGCAACCCCGGAATCCGCAACGGCTTGGCTGGAAGGGTGGCGCACTGCTGGCGCCAACAATAAGCAGGGACACTGGCGAGAGCGGCAGAGACGGCCAGGAGAGGAGTCGGACTAGTTCTGAGTGAGGAAGACCCACTCTCACGCAAGTACCTCGGTGCTGGGCATCGGCACGCAATGCGGGACCGCATGGGGACGATGGGCTGCGCAGGGGCGCCAAGACTATTACAGTCCTATAATTGCATTGTATTGTATTAATGGTCCTTATATGAATGAGGCTAATGGGAAGGTAACGTGTAAGGAGACCTGGGGGCGGGCAGCTCAGGCGTTGGGCGCCTACACCCCCACAGTTGTTCGAATGTTCTGGGCGACAGGCACTCTGCGAGTTGGGGGGAAGAGTGGTTATGCTCTCCAGCAGGGTAGCAGGGAGGGGGTGGGGGGGACTTAGGAGGGGCTTGTTGAAGTTGTGTATGTTTTGTTGTTGTAAGGTCAGCAGATTCACAGGTTCAGTGGGGATAGTAGAGACGTTCAGGCCGGTGGGATTCCAGCGGTATAAGCACCGGAATAATGGCACAGAGTGAACAGCCTACTGGTGCAGAAATCCCTCCAGAAATGCAGAGTGGGCCACAGGTGGGAGCACAGGGCTTTGGTGCCCTGCAAATATTATCCTGGAATGTCAATGGGTTGGGGAGCCGGATTAAATGTAGCATAGTGCTTCAGTACTTACATCGACACTCCCCCAGTGTGGTACTGATTCAGGAGACACATCTTAAGGGCCAGAAGTACCAAGCACTAGATCGCTATGGTTATAAACTGGTAGCGCATGCAGGGTACACCTCGGGTGCCCGAGGGTGGGAATCCTGGTTAAAAAGGCAACCTCGTTGGCGATCAAAAACGTGACACACGACCCGCTGGGGCGATTTGTGGCTCTGACAGGTTGCTGGGAGGGACAGGTGCTTAATATAGTCTCCTGTTACATACCGCCAGCGACACGTGTAGACGCATTTAAGGACTTGGGGGCCTTTCTGGTGGCTCTCCCCCAGGGGCGTTGGTATTAGGGGTGACATGAACTCAGTTATGGACCCGGGACTTGATAGGGACTCTAGAGTAGCCCGTGCGAGGGGAATAGAGCCGCTACTAACATTCACGGAGGCGCTGGGGTTGGTGGACCTCTGGAGATTCCACAACGTAGGGGCCAGACAGTACACATTTTACTCCGCAGCACACAACAGCTATTCCCGGCTGGATTATTTACTGACACTTAAGGGGAGTGTGGGATGGTTCTCCGACACCAAAATAGGGCCGAGGGGCATATCGGATCACTCTCCGGTGGAGATGTCACTGAAGGGTACACCACGTCAATCTGTTCTGCCACCGCGGCTGAATGCCTGGTTTTTTCAGAATAAAGATAATGTACAGAAAGTTAAGGAGCGAACAAAGTTATACTTTCAAGAAAATGAGGGTACAGTCGAAGATCGTAGCACCCTATGGGAAGCGTACAAACCGGTGATAAGGGGATATGTCCAAGACTGCATAGGGGTTGACAAAAAGGAGAAGAAAATACGCTGGGACCAACTAGAAAAGACGGTAATAGACCTGGAGGCAAGATATCTGGGAGGGGGCAGGAGAGATGAGGAATTGGCGCACTCACTAGACCTGCGGAAACGAGAACTGCAAGATATGGCGATGTCAACTGCCAGATCTGTGGCCCTGGCCACGCAGCGGAGGATCTATGATCTCGGAGACAAGGCGAACAAAATGATTGCCTGGCTTGAGAAGAGAGATAGGGAGAGAAGCTGGGTAACGGTAATCCACGATGGCGCAGGGAACGTGCACACGACAGGGGAAGCGATCGCAGGGGTGTTCGCAGATTACTATGAGTCACTTTATGATTCAAGCCCAGTGCGGACAGCGACGGATTGTTTTGAGCTCCTAGCCGAAATGCAACTCCCAACCCTAGGGGTGGAGGATAGAGACTCCATAGACGGGGACATTACAGTAGAAGAAATAGTGGGTGCCATACAGGACTTACAGGCGGGTAAAGCGCCGGGACCTAACGGCATACCGGTAGAGCTTTTAAATGCACTGCCTCCACGGTGGCTCCACACCTCCTGGCCATGTTTAACGAAGCGAGGGAACAGGGTACACTGCCACTAGATCAGCGCACGGCGACGATCGTCGTGATCCCCAAGGCAGGCAAGCCGGCGGAGAAATGCGGGTCATACCGACCGATCTCCCTGCTTAATATAGAGGTAAAAATCCTAGCGAAGGTCCTGGTGAACAGACTATTAGTGCCCATATTGACGCTGATTCACCCAGACCAATCAGGTTTTATGCCCAGTCGGAGTACTCGACTTAACCTGCGCCGTCTATATGGGGTACAATACTTAGTTAGGCGTGATCCCGAAACGGAGGCTGCGTTACTGTCGCTCGACGCCCGTATGGCGTTCGATAGTATTGAGTGGAACTATTTGTTTGAAGTCCTGCGGCGGTTCGGCTTTGGACCAATTTTTATTACATGGATCCAACTTTTGTATACGCAACCCATGGCTAGAGTCAGAGTCAACGGCTCGGTGTCTCGTCCCTTTGGTTTGCGGAAGGGTACCAGGCAGGGGTGCCCCATCTCCCCACTTTTGTTTGCCTTGGCGCTAGAACCGCTGGCGGTGTGGATTAGGGGTGATCCGGTAATCGCGGGAATCAGGGGTGGTGATCAATGGGAGGAGAGAATATCTCTTTACGCGGATGACGTGCTCCTGTATGCAACGCGGCCGCGATTCACAATTAATAGGTTGCTACAAATTTTTAAACTCTTTGAAGGATATTCGGGGTATCAGATTAATTGGGACAAGTCCCTCCTGTTTATGTTGACGGATGGGCCGCCGCCGGACTTGGGTGTGGACTCCCGACTTCAGATTCAGACCAGCTTCAAATACCTAGGGGTGCAGATAGACAAGACAGACAGCGCTTTTCTAGGGGCGAACCTTAACCCACTGCTAGATCGTCTTAAAGGTGACGTGGCGCACTGGAGAAACTTGCCGATCTCTTTAATGGGATGTGCTGTGCTATTCAAGATGATGACCCTGCCTCGTCTCCTATATGTACTCCAAAATACGCCCTGTCCCATACCGGAGAAATTTTTTAGAGAAGTCGATAGCCAACTTAGAACACTGCTCTGGGATGGCGGGAGCGCGCGAATATCGCTTGCAAAATTACAGAAAGGAGTCTATGAGGGGGGCTGGCGGTCCCCAATGTTCAAAAATATTACTGGGCATCCCACCTTATGGTGGTAAATGATTGGGCCTTTGCAGATCGTAATGATCCAGCCTATCGGGTCGATCACTGGGCAATGGGAGGTGAGGGCTATTTGAAAGTTTTGTATGGGCCGGAGAAGCAGGAGGACCTACCCATGCCTACAAAGATAGTACAGGCGGCGTGGGTAAAAGCAACCAAGTTTTTGGGCTGGGCGGGACGGTTGACAGAACAGACTCCCCTATGGTCCAGTGTAATGCTCAGGGAGGTTGGGCGCCTGCAGGGTTTCGCGAGTTGGAAACTGATAGACATTATGCGATTGGGAGACGTGAGAAAGCAGCAGGCAATGTTCTCATTCGCCGACTTACAGCAAGACTACCAACTTACATCCAGGGAACACTATAGATACCTTCAACTGCAACACGCCATAGGTAGGCATATTAAAGACGGGGAACAGCTTCCAGAATATAGTCCGTTAGAGGACAGATTAATATTGGACCCCATCCCGGAAAAAGCGCTTTCAGCCACGTACAAGAAAATAATGAATAACGCCCCAGACTTGTTGCTCAAGATCAGAGAGGCATGGGAGTCGGACGTGGGGTTGCTGGAGGATGCCGATTGGGCCGCAGCGATACAAAGTCCGAGGGAAGTAGCGATCAGGGCCAGGTTCCGACTGGTACAATTACGGATCCTGCACAGATCCTATTACACCAGGGTCTCGTTGTGTCGAATGGGCAGGATAACAACGGAAGAGTGTCAGAGAGGGTGTGGCCAGAAAGGGACCTTTTTCCATACCCTGTGGGAATGCCCTAGTATATAGCGGTACTGGGTCAGAATAGCACAAATCCTTTCTGAAGTAACTGAGCTACAGGTCCCAGTGGATGCCAGATGGCACTTGCTGTGTGTGTCAGGGGAACAAGTCTGGTCTAAATATTCCACGATATGGCTACGGGTAGCGGCAATGGTGGCTAAACGGAATGTGGCAAGGGCGTGGGGGCGGTGCAACCACCTCCAGTCTCTCAGTGGAAGAGGGACATGGACTGGTGTTGTATGGCAGAAAGGACAGTCTATGAGGGGCGGGGATGCCCCGCAAAATGGAATAAAGTCTGGCAGCAGTGGGTGGATTATAGGGGTCTAGGGGTCGAATGAATGAAGGGAAAAGGGCGGGAGGGGGGGTTCTGTATGAGTGCGATAGTGGAATAGGCACACTGAAAATGAACATCGATTGATTATATGTACTTTCTACTGACAAAAAGATACTGACCATGTACTGCTGACTTTGGTTTGTTACTGAAAATAAAAACAGATTTTCAAAAAAAAAAAAAATAGACCTTGTCTTCTCTTTCTAATAGGTGCATGTATATCTCTCTTAAACTATGAGCGAAATGCCCCAAATTTAATGGCTCATGTGCTGCAATGTGTGGTGCGACTGAAATGTTTGGTGTAAGATAAGAAAGAGCACACATACCTTCCCAGTGGTTTGAAAGCACCTTGTATGTTCCTGTGCTACAAATGAAATACATACCTCCCTGTAACTGTGTGTCCAGGGTTTGATATTTGCTTAGGGTAAGGCCTACCCCCTCAGGGAAAGAGTTTTGAAATTGATCACACCATTTGTAATAAATCCATGCTGAATTTATAAGTGTAACATTTGCCCATGGTGCCATGTAAGAGCGGCGAGCTGACCAGATAGGATATTCCAATATTTTAGAAATCACTTTTAGTGCTTTAGCATAATTATTCTTTCTCTCACTTATCAGGTCATATAGAAGACCATCAGGAGTTATCAACAATGTCTCTCCTTGTATAGTTATGGTCCCATATTATAGAGTGTAGTTAACTTGTTTCCCTTGTACCTCAGTGGTCCAGTTCCTACTCACTACCTGTCTGTCCCTTATATTCCAATTACCCGTGGTAGTATCAAATTCCAAAATGTTAGGACACTTGCTATTTGCTAAATTTCCTAGGTATCGGGAAGCTAGGTTACATCCGGCAACATAGTGCTTAATACATACAGGAAATCCGTTGTACTAAGCATTGTTTTCCTCTACAGGTGACACTTGGTATTGGGTCGGAATATTTGGCAGTAAAGTACAACGTGGGTACCATCCTATCCTTCTTTCCCCACAATCTTATGTTATATTTGATATAAGGGATTCTTCCCCTTGCGCATAATTCTGTGTAGGCACAGGTGCTTCATATAATCTAATAGGGCTCTGGCTTGTCTGGATAACTCACTACAAATCCTGCAATCTTCAAGACCTAAAGCGTTGTCTATTTTCTCATGTACTGCAATGAGGGGATTGTCAGTTGATGGTCATAATACAGGTAGCATACACATAATTAAGGGACTAAAAAATATTGTTTGCACTATGCGATGCATACCGGCAAAAGTAATAAATATTGGTCTTTCTCTCACTCAGTTCTAGGACACATTCTCTAAGTGTCAATAATGCAGTGGCATGCAGTGTGTGGTTCTCTTCTTCTCCTCTTGGTCCACACTCGTGTTGTTCAGGGGCAGTTTTCCCCGACCTGTCCTGCAGTGTCCTCTTCAATCTATTTTTCTGCAGGTGCAGACCATCACCTTTTTTCGAGACTTCGTTGTGTGCTTCACTCAACAGCCTCAGTCACTGTGACACTTGGCGATAGGCCCTCAGCGTGGCTCCTGGAAGTGGTTTGGTCTGTGTTACCCTTTTCTGATGTGTCGCGCAGCTCCTATGATGACGGATGTTCTTCAATTACTGGTACCTCCGTCTCAGGCGCTGTTGGCACAGCAATGCATCTTTTTCCATGAATCCACTCAGAACGTCTTTTCACCTTGACCGCTGTCCGCATCACCAGGAGCACGAGGTGGGGTTCAGTCTAACTTTAAAACAGTGTGTGGGCTCTGAGATGTAGCAAAGCTTCTTCCACCTGGAGATGGTGATGCCTCAAGACCGCTGACAAATGTACAGCATAGTCAGAAATGGTTCCATCAGTTGAGTGCAGTGCTGCTTGGGATGCTGTGAGAGGAAACCTCACCGCCACTGACATAGGCTGCCCCATCAGTACCTCATGGGGCCAAAAGAGTTGTTCTAGAAAGCGTCGCCCTTATGGCATGCAGCACTAAAGGCAGAGAATGAGGCCATTTAAGACCTGTTGCACCAGTTGTCTTTGCTAATGTATTTTTTATTGTGGAGTTCATCTGCTCCATCTAGACCAAACTTTGGGGGTGGTAAGGGGCATGCTGCTTCCACTCTTTTCCCAAACAGCCATACATCTTTTGCACAACTGCAGCCATGAACTTATCCCCTCTGTTACTAATATGCCCTAGGGGAACCAAAACCTGGGTATGGTGTCTTGTATCAAGCATCTCACAACAGTTGCTGCATAATTCTTCCTTGTGGGAAATGCCTCCACCCATTTTGAAAACTGATCCCTACCCACCAGCACATATTGCAATCCATTCAATGGGGGGCAGGTAAGCAAACTCAACCTGCAAACTGGTAAAAAAGGCCCTGTCGTACCGGTTAGTGATCAAGTGTAGCCGGAGACTGATCTTTAGAATGTTGGCACAGACAAGACATTGGGAGCAGAGTTGTGCAATGAAAGCTGTTATGCTGGTGCAAACCACTCCCGTCTAATGACAACATTCATTCCCCCTTGTGCCATGTGTGTGGATCCATGCACAAGCCTAGTAAGGGGAAGGAACATACTACGTGGGACCACAGGCCTCCCATCACGGTGGACCCACAATCCCTCATCATTTTGCTCTCTCCTCATCTGGTGTTGCAGTCCATTATGCTTCCTCACATCAGCTAGCAACAACTGTCTTTGAATGTACAGAATTTTTGGTATGCTTTTTGCAATTAAAGGCACCATCTGTACTGGCTGTAACATGCTCTCTTGCTGCTGTGTCAGCCATGGCGTTACCTCTGAAGATCTCAGTATTGTCTTCTTTGTGGGCATCACAATTTATTACCACTTTCTTGTGGGGTAGTAATATTGCCTTTAAGAAGTTCTTTACTGAAGGACCTTTTTGAATGGGGTGCCCTGCTGCTGTTATAAAGCCACACTACTGCCACAGTTGGACAAAATCATGGGCGACTCCGAAGGCGTTTTGTGAGTCAGTGTAAATGTTAAGTATTCTCTTCAGCTACGATATATGCTCTTGTTACAGCACACAGCTCAGCTTGCTGGGCATATGTGCCAGGTGGCAGAACTGCACTTTCAACTATAGTTTCAACTGTTATGATAGCATACCCTGCTCTGTAATCAGTGTGTGTTAGTTTGCTAGAGGAACCATCAGTGTACCACTAATAGTCTGCTTTTTCTAATGGTGGCTGCTGTAAAGCTGGTCTTGACGTGGTGCATGTTTCTACAACCTCAACACAGTCATGGTCAGGTGTCTCATCGGAATCACCTGTTACAGGCCCTAATTTTACCAAAAGGAATTGTTGGGCATCTTTTAATGGTGATATTAGTTTTAGCCAACAAGATAACCTCATAACCTGTGCGCCTGGTAGCCAAAAAATGTTGCGTCGCTGCAGAAGACAACAACTCTACCTAATGTGACACATAAACAATATAAGGGTAGTCCAACACAATGGGAGCTGTCCTTTCTATCATCATAGCCGATGCGGCCACTGCTCTCAAAAAAGCCTGATGCCCAGTCACAGCTGAAGGCAAGGTCAAAGAGTAGTATGCCACAGGTCTTTTTCTATAGCCATGATACTGTGTCAGCATACCATTTGCAATGCCATTTTGCTCTGACTCATAGAGATGGAATGGTAGTTTGTAATCAGGTAGCCTCAATGCTGGTGCAGTACACAATGTCTCTTTCAGTTTCTCAAAACAGTTTGCAGGTCCCTTAGTCTATACAATGTTGTTGGGTGCATCTTTTAGTGTGTATTGTCTCAAGATGGCATCATAGGATCTGTACTCAGAGATCTACTGGTGGCAGTAGTTCATCATCCCCAGGAAGTACAGTTGGTGGAGGGGGCTGCATTTTTGTCTGTCAGGTGATATGCTGCATGTACCTTTGGATACCACTTAATCCAGGTAAGTCACCTCTTTTTGGCAACACTGAAATTTTGACAATGCGGCTTTGTGCCCTCTCTCCTGGAGGTGGTTCAGCTGAGCTACAGTGGCTTTTTCACAGGCCTCAAGTGATAGAGATGCCACAAGGAGGTCGGTCATCAGTGTCCTGCAAGATGATGCTACTACCTTCCAGGCTTAGGCTGTCCAGGTCTCTCTTGACTGCCTGCACATAGACCATGGGACTCTTAGTGAAGCCTTAGGCTAATCATGTAAAAGTGTACTGGGTTTCTTTTATTGAGAAGGCAAAGAGGAACTCACTTTCTAGTTGGACTCTAATACTGAAAAATGCAGAGGAGAGATCTATGATAGAAAAATACTCTGCCGCCGCAGGTTTAGAAGATAATATAGTATTAGTGTCGGGCACAACAAGTGCTAAGGGAACCACAATGTTGTTTATCTGGCTTAAATCCTGTATTAACCTATACTGTCCTGTATTGCCCTTGGACAGTGGAAAAATAGGAATATTACACAGGCTAGTGGTCTTTTTAATGATACCCATTTGTAAGAGCTACTCAATTACAGGTTTTATTCCCTCCTCTGCCTGAGTTTACAGTCTGTAATGATGCACATAACGTAACTCGTTCTCCTTATGTGTCACCTTATGGGTAGGGCATGTTTTCAACAATCTTGCCTCATTTTTGTGTTTTTCCCAAACCTCTGAGTCACTTCCTCAAGAACCTTATTTGTCGTCATATGTAAAGCCTTATTCCCTTATAGCTTATCAGAAACTGCAGTCCTGTCATTTCTGAGCATGCAGAAGGCCCAACACCATCCTTCACCATCTTCCAACACAGACACAACTCCCAATGGAAATGTAAAATTCTTAGTTCATGGTTAAGTCCTGAAGGCATTATACCATGGGGCTCAAATATTTCAGAATAGAAACCTGGTGCTACAGCTATAGACACACGTGGTTCTAAAGCTGGCACTTGAAATAACCTCTCTTCCTGTGGTTCTAGCTCAAGGCTCACTGCACACCCTTCCTTGCCTACATACAAAGGGCCTCATTAGGATGTCAGTCGGAAAGCCTCCAACCAGAGGTCGGAGGCTTTTCGACCAACATTCTTGGTTCGACTTCCGACCGCCATATTATGATTACAGCAGTCGGAAGTCAAAATGGCTGGTCATTCAGGCTGGCATCCGATGGGCTCAAGGAGCCCGTTGGCCAGCCAGAAACTGCAACATAATCCCTTATAGACGCCGCTTCCACCATCGGGATTATGATGTCGATTTCCGACAGGCTTTTCATGTTGGGCTTTCCGACATGAAAAGCCTGTCAGAAAGCGACTTTGGGGGCCCCCTTGCCTCTGCGGTCTCTGGTTGGGGACCTGTAAACCCCTGCACCATCTGGCAAGCACCATGAGGTGCCTGCCAGACGGTGCAGGGATTTACAGGAACTCCCTTTTCTCTAGGGGAGCTTGTGCTGCGGACGGTTTTTGACTGCTGCACAAGCTCCCATAGGGAAATGGGAGTTTGCAACCACAACATGTGCTGTCTCATTTTAATAGTATATTCAAAACCTTCAACCTACGGTCAGTTGGTTCCCACACTGAAACAGTGTCAGGCGGACTCAAGTCCACCTGATATCGTAATTAGGTCCAATGTGTCCTCTAGTAACTCCATTGTCCAGTACAAGTGTTTATCTGCCATGTAGGTGTACCATTCAGCCATTGTCCCTTTAAAAAATGCTGCAGCACAGTGCACGGGCACTGGTACTAATGTCAATTTTAATGAATGGGTGCCCAGATCAATTTCAATGTCAGGGCTGTATTCAATCATGTCATTATAGAAATCTCCCTGTAACAAAGTCCATTGGTCTCATGTTGGAGAGAGAGAGAGACAAGACAGGGGGTGCACATAACACAGAATCCTCAAGTAATTTGCAAGCCATTCGCACTCTTTTAGCCAAACCTAACCTGTCCTCAGGTACTCGTAAGTAAATCCCATTTTTTGAAAAATATAACGTTGTGTGTAATTTGCAGAGGAGGTCTCTCCCCAGCAAATTGATGTACGCATCTGGTGATACGAGAAACTGATGGGTCATTTTATAATCATCAACAGATACGGGTAGGGGTTCTGTTACCTCATTTTCTGGCCACTGCTGGGACCTAATTTATAACAATACCCCCCCATCACCTTCAGTGAGCCTTCACCACACCTTTGTTTTTTTATGTTTAATCCCAGGTGTCTAGTGGGTTTTATGCCTCCCCTCAGGTGGCAGAAAGACTGTAATACCCTGGGTTCATGAGAGAACTTGCTCATGCCCAGCTGGGCGGCTTCACCCTTGAATGGTATCCTTGATGTCTAGTGGGTAGATCCCTGCTTGGGGACTGTGGTCCCAATGTGATCACTAAAAAGAATCCATTTGGGAGAGCTACCCTTTTCAGCGGGAACTCTCTCGCAGAGCTCAGTGTCAGGGGGAGAGTAATGCCCACTCAGCGATCAACATTAAAGCAGATGGCGCATATTGGCATAATATGCTTTATGCATGCAAATGTAGGTTTTGGTGGGGAAACATATCTTCCTCAGACTAATGGCTGACCCGAGTACTTTTGGAAAATACCTGTTTTCCGAATTTCTTAAAAACATCCTAAAAGTTAAAATTATCCTTGTAACTCCCTCATTAAGGTCCAGTTGTGTGAGAAAGATCAACCTAAATTAGTGTTCCCATGCCTAGTTTACTTATTTAATTTAAAATTCAAAATTCCCATATGTCCCATGAGTGTTGGGATGTTAGACAAGCTTATGATTTAAATGGATTTCTTGTATCATCAGGTAGTAAACTAGCTGCAGACAGGCAGACCTATTGTAAGTGCGAGGCCTCTTGCTAAATTCATTGTTTTGGGCTACATTTCTTTATTGGCAGATGTGTCACCTAAATTGTTTATCTTTGATATGGGTAGCCTCCACAATGGCCAGAGGAACTCTCAAGAAATACACCGACAAGCCTCACATGTTCTTATTTCAATCATATTTATTTATTTACATGCAAGTTTTGTAGTAGGCTGCATGCAGTCTTTAGGTTACTTCAGGTTAACTAGGTTACTTCAGAGAACGAGCACACTCTAAAATCATTGTTCAGTCTGAAGAGAAAAGTGATCTGGGAGGGGGGAACAGTTACAATTATGTAGGGGAGGAGCCTCTAGCTGATATTCTCCTGACCCAGCCCCTGGTTGAAGGTGAGATCAGCTTTCAAGAGTTTCCTGACATGGGTGTGATTAATTTCAGATCTCAAGAAGGTGTTGAAGTGGTTGAAGGTCTTTGACTTTGCTCTCCCAAGTAGCTACCTGTTTGCTTTTAAAAATCTTTATTAAGATTTTAAAGCAGTTTACAACAGATGAGACAATGTTACAAGGCAAGTACGGAATTTGTCTCCATCGCATCATAGACGTTATAGGAGCATCTTCTGGTAGCTGTCTGCCATTGCTTATTCTTATTTCTAACTTGAGAGATAAGGGACACACATATATTTACAACAATAGGCCCCTCATCATCTGGCAAAATCAGTCAACAATAATCAGTATATTCAAAGAACATCAGCGTCCATTCTCCCAAGTATCTACCTCTGTGTTTTATCTGCTTGAATGAGCATTATTGGATGAGGTTAACAAACAGTGGAGGTTTCATGTTAGAGTATAGGCCGATGTAGCATGGAACTCATTTCTCCAGGTATTTTAGGCCTTTTCTCCAGAAAGTCTTGTGTATGGCATAAAGAACCTTGAATTAGATTTTTGCTTTAAACCACCAGCCATTGGAGAGCTTTTAGAACCAGAGTGATATGGTCCCATTTTTCAACTTGAGGTACATTTAGGCTGTCTCATTTTGTAGTCTTTGCTGCCTGGCACTGAGTATTTTGGAGGGACAACTGCAAGTGTTGTTACAATAGTTCAGGAAGGGCTAGCGTAACAGGAATACGTTACAGAGTAGTGAGCGCTGGAGATTGATTCTTTTGACAACTGCAATGAGTTGTGGAATGATCTACTCTAGTCAATCAAAGAAAGTTCCCAGGCGCCTAGCTAGCTTGTTGTGCACAAAATTGAAGCCTTTACAAGTGCAAAAACTGTATTTTAAGATATTCTGAATCCCTAAGAAACAGGGGCATAGGAAATTGGCATCCCCAATTCCTTGTTGCTCAGAAGGACTTGTATTAAAGGTTGGTCAAAACTGAAGTGGCCGATGGTTTGCAACTGCTGAAGTGGTTGCAAATCATTGATAGAATACAAACTAAGTGGTGGAGACTATCGTGCGAGAGGAAGTAGGTGTGTATAATCATGGCTGAGCATGCATGTTGTATTCATGCATGTGCTTGTGTTAACATTTCCATGATCCATCACAAGAAAGATGGGATGTTGTGTCCTAAAACTTTATTATAATTGCATTAAATCAATTTAAATGCTCCAATCTACACTGGTATGCAGACTTCGTGGTGCATCCTTGGTGCCGACGGACATTCAGCTGTTTGCACTGAAACCGTAATTAAACAATACGGCAAATGTAGGTGCCATAATGCCACAGGGGGTGTAAGGAGAAGAGAGGTCCAGAGGGCACCCCTGTAAAGAAAAAAACAGAAGGATGGGGAAAGAGGTGAGGGATAGCAAAAATTACTGTGGCAAGCGCCCATGCCTAAAGTGCCTCTATGCATGCCCGCAGTGAAATGTCTGCAAATCACTACACCCATTTACTCTTGTATTTGTTTCACTTTACAGTGCAAACACTCCCAAATGAATCTTATGATTAAGGAAGCTACATCAAACCTTGTGGATTTCCATTATGAAAAGTTCTAATTGGAAGACAAACAAATCTGTGGGAAGATTACATTAGAGTTATGATTATCTTCAGAACCCAGTGGGTCTAAAAATAAATGATCATAAGTGACTAATCATTTTAAAGTAAAATACTAATGTGGAAAATCTTTTAAACACAGTCTAAAAAGCTTAACAGCCCCCACCTCCCACCTCCCCCTTGATATGTAGACTGGTGAACTCATGATGAATGACATTTTGCCAAAACACTTTAGCACAAAGGAAATTAGTGTGCTTAAGTTATTTCAGCAAATAAAAAAAAAGTTGCATTGTACCATTGTTTGACTTAGTCCAGTTGCGAAGATGTCAATGTTGTCATCCTTTACCATAATGGAGGTATTTTTCCTTTTGTAAATTGGCTGAGGAAATCTTTTGCTTGCCAAAAGCCAGTAGAAATTGAAGGTAGGGAAAGAATTAATAATACTAATTTTGTGCTAGCTCAGCTCTTTCCATCAGCCATCATACTCAGGACTTGCCAAGGCAGTATACATTTACCTATACATTTACCTATATTGTGAACAAATCTTTCTTTTAACTATGGGTGTCCTCACAAAATAATCTTATAAATTAAGACCTGTTAATGGGATGTACAAAATTATATTTTTAGACCTGATACATGAAAGGGTTTTATCCATCCTGTGTCTATCGAGAAATGTGTTGATATAGAAGGGCCTTGGCATATTATTGCTTAGAAACTATGGACATTTGTTTTTAATGGGTCTTTATTAGATTAAATCAACGGAGATAGCCAGGAAAAGAGAGTTGCATTTGAGAGGGTACAATTGTGAATTTAATGCACCCTTCAGTGCCTTAATTTACCACAGGTCTGAAACTGTTTGGCTTTAACCTGTATCGCTCTTGTGCATTCTCTTGGAAAGAATGTGTCAAAGGATGAGGCAGAGAAGTCCTGTATGGTTGTTCGCAAAGAACGCTAAAAACATTTAGGGGCCGATTCCGTTCTCGGTCGGAGGCGCACCTAACATCATTCGGTCGGGAAAAAAGCCATGCGAATGCCTGTTTCCCGACCGATCCGCACATTATTCCGAACGAGCAAGTACGATGCGCACAACAGCATAGATTCCGACCCAGTCGTACTCACCCAATCCAGGTCCTGTTCCCCGACCGAGCCGGATCCGTAAACGCAGAATCGAGTCGCACGGAAGCCAAAATGCAGCCCCGTCCGGCCGGACAAGTACGATGCGCTTCCCGTACGCGCCGAACCCGTCGCTACCCACAGCACGTCAAAGCATCCGGGAGAGGCGCACATAAGCTCCGATTCGCGCCACAACACGATCCATGGCTACGAGACGAACACGCCAGCGACGAGGACGAGGCGAAGCAACGAGAAAGACGAACGAGACGAACCAACCATGAATCCCATCGAGCCGATCCTACCAATATTCTACATCTACTACCGGAACAGGCACGGACGCGTACGGCGCAGAAGGTAAGTCAGACACCAACCACAAAAACAAACTACACGTACCCGACATATCACACACACACAGAGGGATGCAGAAATTACTTGCAACAGCAGCACCATAGGGGCGGGATGGCCATCACCAATGCCACATATACACATAGGGGCCCGGATGCCTACCACTACTACCACCTATACCCAGGGGGTGCCAGATGCCTACCACTACTACCACCTCTACCCAGGGGTGCCAGATGCCTGTCACTACTACCACCCCTACCCAGGGGTGTCAGATGCCTACCACAACTACCACCTCTACCCAGGGGTGCCATATGCCTACCACTACTACCACCCTTACCCAGGGGTGCCAGATGCCTACCACTACTACCACCTCTACCCAGGGGTGCCAGATGCCTACCACTACTACCACCCCTACCCAGGGGGTGCCAGATGCCTACCACTACTACCACCCCTACCCAGGGGGTGCCAGATGCCTACCACTACTACCACCCCTACCCAGGGGTGCCAGATGCCTACCACTACTACCACCTCTACCCATGGGGGGCTGGATGCCTGTCACTACTACCACCCTTACCCAGGGGGTGTCAGATGCCTACCACTACTACCACCTCTACCCAGGGGTGCCAGATGCCTACCACTACTACCACCCTTACCCAGGGGTGCCAGATGCCTACCACTACTACCACCCCTACCCAGGGGGTGCCAGATGCCTACCACTACTACCACCTCTACCCATGGGGGCTGGATGCCTACCACTACTACCACCCTTACCCAGGGGGTGCCAGATGCCTGTCACTACTACCACCCCTACCCAGGGGGTGTCAGATGCCTACCACAACTACCACCTCTACCCAGGGGGTGCCAGATGCCTACAACTACTACCACCCTTACCCAGGGGGTGCCAGATGCCTACCACTACTACCACCTCTACCCAGGGGTGCCAGATGCCTACAACTACTACCACCCCTACCCATGGGGGGCTGGATGCCTACCACCAACAACACCCCCACTCACAGGATGGCTAATACATGACACAACAAGCACACACCAACATAAAGAATGCAACATAAAGACATCCCCCCAACACCATGACAAGCGTGTGTAGACTGTGTCAAATGCCTACAACACTGAACATGACTTTGAACATACAATGTGACCCCCTATCACATGTGCCACACATAAATGTGTGTGGCCCCCACAATGCAAGCAGGCCATGACCATTGTGGCAATGGGGTCCAAACCCCCATCATCACAGTGACCAAAATGTAAGTGTGGGGTCCATAGCTGAAGCACATTTTGAACATTGTGGCAATGGGGTCCAAACCCCCATCATCACAGTGACCAAAATGTAACTGTGGGGTCCATAGCTGAAGCACATTTTGAACATTGTGGCAATGGGGTCCAAACCCCCATCATCACAGTGACCAAAATGTAACTGTGGGGTCCATAGCTGAAGCACATTTTGAACATTGTGGCAATGGGGTCCAAACCCCCATCATCACAGTGACCAAAATGTAAGTGTTGACAAAGAAAAAGCTGCAACTGCCAAACTGCATGGATGATTCCTGGTCACAGAACAACAAACACATCAGTGGCAAAGTAGTGCTTGTGTCCCATAGCAACATAGATTGGGGGAGGCAAACAGTGCAGTGCAAATAAGACATACCTTTGGCCATGTGCAGACAAACATCACCCATGGGGGCTGACACTGTCAACATTCATCAATGACACAATGACAGAAGTGACCATCAGAATGCAGACCCACATATTTGCACCAATGGGCACACAAATGCAGATACCCTGTGGAGACTGTAGATGTGAGGTGAACAGATACCATACCATGGCAGCAATGGGACACACAAACAATGATCGTTGTGCTGACTGATGACCTAGGAGTCCCAGGGACAGCAGGGGAAACACACCAATCAACATACAGCCAATGGCACACTAAAGATATGCCAATGCAGTGGTGCAGATGCACAAACACAAACAGGCAGACCCACACTGCACATCAAACACAACAGGTGAGGGGGGGGGTACCAGTGTCCCCAGGCAACCACACAACACATGAGGAGGCCTGAATACCAATTACACAGATGTGCATACAGTGCCACACAAGGGTAACTCATGGATCCAAATCCCCTATGTGGGCAATCAGGCATTGTCAGATGAGAGGGAGCACAAATCACACATGTCACACAAGCATGTAGGAACAGCAACTGACACAGCAAGACACAGAGACACCACAGCACTACCCCCAGGGCCCCCACAATGTGGTGACCCTGGGCTGCATTACAATCCCACTGTGATGACAAAGCTAGATGTAGCTCACACTGTGAACCACAGTCATGTGTCCTGAGCAACAAACTACCATCACACCTACACAAGCACAAATCAATCAGCACGGCCAGTAAGCCAAGGCCAACATGGAGGTAGGGGTCTAGCCGGGCAACAACACTCATCTGCACACACTCAACACCACACACCTCGACCTCCAACAATGTGCAGCAGTGAAGCTCACATGCACTGGTGACATTGCAAATGCACCCATGACAATCCCAGGGGGTGGTGGGAACCAAGGTGCAGAAACACATCACACATGGCCACTCAACAAGACTCCTGAATGTCTGACACACTGCACACTACGCTGTACATGGACATGACGGCAATACCACACCAACCAATGGGATCCCAGCCACAGTCACACACCAATGAAGAAGCCAAGGTCAGCCACAAAGAACACACATAGACAACTACCAACATTGCAGCCCTGACCCTGAGGAGTGCCAGCAGTCACACACACAACGTGTCACAACCAATGAAAGCTAACACAAACCGGAAATCACATGACAGGTGTAAACAACAAGTGCCAAGGGGAATCCTGACTGTGACCCATCAGCGTCTGCCCACAAACTCAGCCCTGACAGAAAACACACCTATGGGTGACACCCTGATGACCAGTAATGTGCCATGCACCCACATCACAGAGAACCCAGGGAAAAGACTTTGGGGGAACATAGGTCAACTCAGCAAGCATCACAAACAGGAACATCACTAGGGATCCCAGCATGCACAGCAAAATGGAAGTGAACACACATACATGCTCATACAACACACACCTTGGGCGCAGGGGATGTCACAGGAGTACACACTGCCATGAGGGGACTCCACTCCTGTGTGAGGAAAGCTGTGCCATATGTCGCCTCAGTAGGGCTCCATCATGTCAGCAGAACACTTGGTCACACAGTCAACAATTAGCACCAAATGAAGGCTCCCGTCACATCAGCCTGGTCATGGGAGTGTCAACGAAATCATCAGCACAGATCCAACACACATGTATAGCAAGTTGCACTGACAACACAGATGAGTCCTTCCCCATTGATGCCCAAACCTGCATGTCCAGTGGAGATGGCCACACGGTCAGGGAAGTAGACTAATTGAACAATGGCAAGCACAACAGATGTGCAGGGGTGGAAGCCACAGATGTGACATTGCTAATGTAAGTAGGAAATCCCATTGCCAAATATTGAAAACATGACACCCTCAGATGCTGCTAAGGATGACATGGATACACCACAGGATAGGACACAGTCCCCTGGACCACATGGGTTCCTGCACAGTAACACTTCATATTCATGAGACCAAATATCACCATCACTGCAGCAAGGGCATGGTTAGCATCATCAACATCATGTACATCAGAAGCAAAAGCACTAGAGAACAGAAAGTTGCTTTATTCAGCATATGTGGGTTCAAAAGTTGAAGTCATGTAAAAAATAAACAAAGGCCAATGGCCAGTCCATCATGAAAGTCAAAACAGGGTGACAGTGGCAGATATCACCCTACGCATGCCTGCACTGATGAAAACCAGGGACAATCCCCTCGGAGGGTCATACGGGGGGCAGGCCAGGCACCGCAGGGACAGGATCAGGGCTCACCAGAAGGAGGCAGGGAAGGGGTGGTGGGTGCTGGAGAGCCACTGACAACTGCAGTGGAGGTGTCTGACATGGTGTGTGTTGGCACAACTGGGGGCATGACTCAGATGGTGTGGGCGCCGGCACGACTGCAGTGGACCGTGCAGATGGAGTGGACAGGTTCGCCACTGCAGTGCCCAAGTAAGACAGGGTGGTAGTGGCCTCCACTGCAGTGCCTACCTCCAGGGGAGGAGAATGGGGATCAGGTAAGGTGGGCAGGACAGAGGGGGAGGACACCCTCACCACACCAGTGGCACAGACAAGCGCAGCGGGGGTGTGGGGCCGGAAGAGCAAGTGGCAGGGGGAGAAGGCCTGATCCTTTTGGGGATGGTGTATCTGTGGGTGGGGGAACCTGGGGCAGGGTGTGGTGGGGGCACCTGTGGAGTGGGGGCCTGAGGGATGGAGGAAGGAGACTTGGTGCCTGAGCTGCAGGGCGGCGGCGGGGTCTTGCTCTTCCGGGTCCGGGGGGACTTGCTGGTGGGGGCGTCAGTCGGTCTGCGCCTGGGAGAGGGTGTCCGGGGGCGAGGGGCACTCTGCTCTGTGTGGGTGGGCTTCCTCTTCCCCCTGAATGCTGTATCAGCTGGATCGGAGGGGAAGAGGCCGAGGTCACTGAGGAAGAGCCGCTGTGCCTTTGGGGTTGCAGGTGAGGCAAGGAAGGGGGCTTTGGAGGGAGAGGCAACTGAGGACTGCGCAGTGCTCGTGGATGCGTGTGTGTGTGCCTGGGCCCCATCCCCTGTGAGTGTGGTTTCAGTCCCCTGACCGTGCGTGCGTGTGCGTCTTGTTTGTGGCGTGTGTGTCTGTGTGCTGCTCGTGTCTGTGCTGGTGTGTGCCTGTGCCGGTGTGTGTGTGCTTGGGACTGGTAAGGTGCTGGGGAGTGTGGATGGGGCAGAGGCAGGAGGGGTGAGGGACTGTAGGAGGAGGGACACTGCTGCCGTCAGGGAGGAGTCCATGGACCTATTGCCCCTCTGTAGGGCAGACATGCCCGATGAGATGCCCTCCATGAACGACACCAGCTGAGTCAACAGAGTGGTGTGGGCATGGAGGACACTCAGCATCGCTGTCTGCCCTACATGGAGCTGGCGAAGGAGGTACACAGACTCCTCACTCAGGGCAGCAGGGGACACAGGGGCAGGGGGTGCGGTGCCTGGCCCGAAGGAGACACGCTCCCGAACATGGGAGCCTCCACGGACCTCGGGAATGGGAGCCGATGGGAGGGCGGTGGTGGTGGTGGTGGTGGCGGGGACAGCAACACTAGCTGGGGTGTGGTGGCTGCTGACACCCGCCTCCATAAGGGAGTCATCCTCCGAGCTGCTGTGGTCCTCAGCTGAGGTGGATGGTGCTGAGGACTCCTCGGTGTGGCTCCCCTCGCCCTCCGTGCCACTGGGTCCCTCCGACCACTCCTCGGCTGCTGACCCAGTCTGGCTCTGCGGCTCCTCCTGGTCCGTGGAGCTGTCCCCTCCTGTGGCCGTGGATGTATCTGCAATCAATAGGGAAACAGACAGACATCAGTCACCTGCACCGAACGCACACACCACAGTAAGTACAGCACATTTCAGAGCAAGCCCTGGCATCCTTAGTTGAACATTGCTAAAAGTGCCCAAACAGAACAGGAGAAGCCAATTGTCAGTCTGATGGTCAACCATGGCACTCACATCCCACCTGGCCTTGCACCCATCTGTCTGGTGTCTGTTGGATGGCAATACCCCAGTGTGGACACATGCACCACCTACACAATAGTTGGACAGTGCAGAGAACCCGGTTAAGCATGTGAACATGCACACATCACAACTCTTGCCACTGAGTCAGTACAGGTGTCTGGATGAAAGGGATGCCCAGAGTCAAATAGGAAATGCATGTGATGCATACCAGCGACTGATAGCCATTGCCACAATGGTGTGCATGTAGCACATGTCACTCCCCTGCAGGATCACTAATAGGAAGTCACATGCCATGGCACAGGCATGCCTGCTAAGTCATACATCACTGTCTCCAGTCACATGGGCAGGGCAGCCAGACAACAACACTCTGCACTGTGTCACAATAGTAGGTCATGGGGAATGCAAGTCCTGGAGCTGAACAAGTGCACATGTACATCCCCCACACACCACATCATCTGAACCCTTATCTGTCCAGGTCATACCGATTGGACATATGGGAGACCTGTAACACAACCCTCTGAACCTGAGCACCTCACAATCTGCTGTGAATGGGAAACAGCTGCCTGAACTTCACATTCGCATACCCCAGTCTGCACGGTCAGGTGATCAAACACCTATGTGTCACACAAGTATCGTCTCCTATGGTCACATCTCCGGTGGCATGCTGAGCCCCAACCGAGAAACACCCCAGCAGTCCTGACAACGAAGCCACAGCACACTGACACAGAGGCAGACACCTGAGGGGACAAATCACTGAGCACAACGTGTCAGCTGATACACGGGAGTGGGAGTACAGAGTGTATTGTATGGCCTGGAGTAGGCATGACTGTCCTGCCCCACATGAATGAGGGATGAGCCCTGGACAGTGGGCAGCTGGCTAAGTATGAGTGACACACGTAATATACACACTCCTGGGGCCCAAACATTGTTCCCACCCGCAGCATGGGTGTGTGCCAGATACCCCAGGAACATGTGGTGGATCAGCTCAGCAATTGGACCACATATCAAAGTAACACGCAGATTACATGTCAGAACACAGGCATTGTGTAAGCAATGGACCCACCCATGATGCCCACCACAGAGTTAGGGAAACAGATGCTGTCCCCCACCTTGAGTCAAGCAAACTGCAAGGACACAGTACCCAAGTGACACAATTCCCTGACCGTAAGGGCCACACCTGGGTATCAGATGAGGAGTGGGCAGTGCACAATAGAGGGACATGGGTCCTGGACCACATGACTGATGTACTGTGGAAGTTTAACCAGGCCAGAGGAGGGCACATAGCATGGCAGACATAGTTCACAATGCAGTCATGGCTCACCCCTCCTTGCTGCTCTCTGGCCTTCAGCTGCCCATCCAGATCAGGGAAGACCACCGCCAGGATCCTGAGCATGTGGGGGTCAGGGTCCGGTGTCCGCCCCTCCTGCGAGGAGGCGACAGCTTCAGCTGGACCCGTGCGATCCTCCGGGTCCAGCCCCTAAGGTCCTGCCACCTCTTTTGGCAGTTGCGGATCCGGCGCTTGTAGACCCCCACGGATCTCACTGCCCGGACGATGGTCAGCCATATCTGCTGCTTCTGGTGGGCATCAAAACTGTGAGGATGACAAAGTGAGAATGCCATTACTACACATGCAACATATCCGTGCATTACACAGTTGGATATACATGTCTCAATCACAGGGGCACATGATGTACACAGGCAGTGCAACGATGGCCATGGACAGTATACCAGCAGTTACTACATGGTATCATTGCCTGGGAAGTAAAACCTTCTTTAAATGCACTGTCACTGCACTATACCTGTCCAGTGCATGTAACTACACACTATGGGGGGTGACAACTACTCAGTGAGCCTGCTAGCCAGTGGCGTGCAGACTGTTAGCCTTGCTAGTCAGACAACATGCACATTTAGAAAGGCAGTGGACAGAACACTCACCTGCTCCCCTGCTTTCCCATACAGCTTGCTGTACTGTGGAAGGAGGCTGTCCAGTAGGGCCTGGTTCTCCTCAGTGCTGAAGGCTGGGGCTCTCTCCACAGTACGTGCCATTGCAGGGTCCAGAGGGTGCAGATACAGCAGCAGTGGTGGTGGCAGATGTCGTCCTGGAGCATGTAGTGCAGGCAAGTGAGCTCTCAGGGGAACAGCCAGCATTATATGTGTGCTGCAGAGGCAGATACTGTCCCATGTGTCCAAAGTGATAGGTCCAAGTCGTTTGCATCTTCTGAATCTGGCCAATCCATGGAATTGCACCACTTACACACGCCCACAGCATCCTTCAAAAGTTCAACTTCATGACACCCATGAATTTGCAACATTGTTGTGGGTGACCAACTGAATTTACAGCATCAGACTCGTTCAAAATTTGAAAACGCGTCCGTTGCCAGGCCAGGCCATAGCCAATGGGTGCGCACCGATCGGTCCATTGCTGTTCAACGCGTACCTAGGATACAACGCGTACCCGCACACATTGAATACAATGGGCCGGCCGGGCACACCGATCGGTCCATTGCTGTTCAACGCGTACCCAGGATACAACGCGTACCCGCACACATTGAATGCAATGGGCCGGCCGGGCACACGGATCGGTCCATTGCTGTTCAACGCGTACCCAGGATACAACGCGTACCCGCACACATTGAATGCAATGAGCCGGCCGGGCACACCGATCGGTCCATTGCTGTTCAACGCGTACCCAGGATACAACGCGTACCCGCACACATTGAATGCAATGGGCCGGCCGGGCACACCGATCGGTCCATTGCTGTTCAACGCGTACCCAGGATACAACGCGTACCCGCACACATTGAATGCAATGGGCCGGCCGGGCACACCGATCGGTCCATTGCTGTTCAACGCGTACCCAGGATACAACGCGTACCCGCACACATTGAATGCAATGGGCCGGCCGGGCACACCGATCGGTCCATTGCTGTTCAACGCGTACCCAGGATACAACGCGTACCCGCACACATTGAATGCAATGGGCCGGCCGGGCACACCGATCGGTCCATTGCTGTTCAACGCGTACCCAGGATACAACGCGTACCCGCACACATTGAATGCAATGGGCCGGCCGGGCACACCGATCGGTCCATTGCTGTTCAACGCGTACCCAGGATACAACGCGCACCCGCACACATTGAATGCAATGGCCAATGTGTGCGCACCGATCGGTCCATTGCTGTCCAACGCGTATTGCGAATAAAACGCGTACCAGCACACATTGAATGCAATGGCCAATGTGTGCGCACTGATCGGTCCATTGCTGTCCAACGCGTATTGCGAATACAACGCGTACCAGCACACATTGAATGCAATGGCCAATGTGGGCGCACCGATCGGTCCATTGCTGTCCAACGCGTATTGCGAATACAGTGCGTACCAGCACACATTGAATGCAATGGCCAATGTGTGCGCACCGATCGGTCCATTGCTGTCCAACGCGTATTGCGAATACAACACGTACCAGCACACATTGAATGCAATGGCCAATGTGTGCGCACCGATCGGTCCATTGCTGTCCAACGCGTCCCTGTACAAGTCACTGCCATATGTCACCATGCCTGTCACAGGGGAACATATGCCAGCCACATATACTTCCCAGGGAGTGAGGGGCACACCTACAACACCACAGCCTGTCCAAACTGTATCCTAAGGCATGTAAGGCTGCATTACCTATTCCGTGTATGGGAGTGAACATGTTGTTCTGTGGGTGTCACTTGGGGGCAGCCACCCCCAGGCTGTGAACGTGTTCATGGGGACAGAATCCTTGGTGTTTCGTGTACATGACCCCTGTGATGTGCAACTGTTCATATCTGAGCATGTGGCATGGTCACATTTCACGGTGGTGTATGTGTATGTCATGTCACATACCCCCTGAGTCCCATGTGGGACGGTATGTTTAACCCAGGGTGACCCATTGGCACAATAGTGATGGTCCTCCACAGTCTGTGTGCATGTTGTGTTTACAATGTCTCTGATTTCATGTGCACAATGGGAGACAGTCTCCACATCCACTTTGTTTGTGCATGGACTTTGATGTTGTGCGTGTGTGTGTCACAGACGTCCATGTCTGTCCTGCCGAGGCAACAGGGACCACTACCTGTGGGGCTCATGGTTGTTTTGCTGTGGTGTATACATGATACACCATGTCATGCCAGTGTCCATGTGGCAATACAGGGTCCCTGGGAATCTTCCTGTCGTTGAGCTGTGATGCCTGGGGCACATCTGTCCTCACATGTCACTGTGGGGTGTATTTGTAACGTGGCAGCAGGAGATGGGAACTGTGACACAGCCTCATGATTTCCAATGGCACAACCTGGGACTTATTGATGCCACTTGTTGAACTGTGATGTTAGATGTTGGCCATGTATGTGCCATACATGTCCTTACGGAACTGCACACATCATGTACTTGTGCCTCATAATGATGTATCATGTGATATTGAGTGTGTTCAATGTCACATATGTGGGGTGACTGACAATCTTTCTTTCTTCACCTATGCACTGCAGGGCACCAGCTGTCCATAGACCATTCCCTGACCTGGCAACGATGGTGGAACGTGACAGCATCCGACGGTACCGCTTCACCAGGCAGCTGATTGAGGATTTGGCAGTGCGCTTGGCACCACATTTGCAACCTGGCCGGCCGTACCCTACAGCACTGACCCCCAAGGTGAAGGTGATGGCAGCCCTACACTTCTTTGCCACCGGTACCTTTCAACACACTGTGGCGACTGCTGGTGGGATGTCACAGACCATGTTCAGCCGTGTGCTCCGCGATGTTTTGGAGGCTATGTTGATATACCTGAACCAGTACATCTATTTCCCTAGACTCCAACAACTCACTGACGTGAAGAGTGACTTCTATGCCCTGGGGAGGATGCCGCATGTCATTGGCTCCATTGATGGGACACATGTGGCTTTGGTACCACCACAGGCCCAAGAGCAGGCATACAGGAACCGCAAACACTACCACTTGGTCAATGCACTGGTGGTCTGTCTTGCAGATATGAGCATCTCACACGTGTGTGCCCGTTTCCCCGGTTCTGCACACGATGCCTACGTGATGAGGAGTAGTCGCATCCTGAGGATGATGTCACAGATGCGGAACCAGCGTGCCTGGCTTGTTGGTGTGTACTGACTTTGTACCATTGTGTGTGTTCTGCAATGTAGTGTTACACCCTCTTTTCCAACTCAGCTAATGTGCAATTGTCTGTATGTAGGTGACTCCGGATACCCCAACATGCCGTGGTTGCTGACGCCCCTCAGGAACCCTGTGACACCAGCCCAGATGCGCTACAATGAGGCACATGGTCGGACGAGGAGAGTGATTGAGCGGACATTTGGTCTCCTGAAGAGCCGCTTCCGCTGCCTGGACAAGAAATGAGGGGCCCTCCCATATGCCCCAGCAAAGGTGTGCAAGATTGTCATCGTCTGCTGCATGCTACACAACCTGGCAGTGCGGAAGGTGTTGCCTCTCATCCTGGATGACGATGACCAACATCCGCCACCTGTGGAGGATCCTGGCCTGGACCACGATGCCAATGATGATGATGATGATGGTGATGGTGATGTCCGCACACAGTTCATCACCAACTTCTTCAGCTGAATGTGAGTATCCAGAGATGTCATGTCAATGATGTGAGTTTGCATGATATGTGTTGGTGGTGCTCTGGTGCTGTTTGAGTGTGTCCATGGGCTACATGACTGTATGCGTGTAGCGATGTGTCCTTACAGGTAGTCTGTACTCCCCAACAGTGTTGACATGCTAACTTGGTTCTGGGTGGGTATCTTGTGACATGTATTGGGCATGAGTATTGCAGTTCTGTCCTGTTCTTCAGTGCTTTTGACTGTGTGTCATTTCTGTCCTTCACAGGGTACTTTCAGAGTCGTTTGGTCAACTGTGATCCCCGACACCGTGATTCGACTTCCAGGGTGGTAGCTGTCGTGTCCCTACAGGTGATGTGCACCACACCCATGGACTTCCTTCCTTCTACACTTGTTGACTGTGTGCCCGCTGCCAGGTGGGATTACCTTGCATCTGTAGTGGTTACAACATGTTGCAAATGTGTAATAAACCTGTGCTTCACTTTGTGATGTGCGTTGTCTGTGGTCACACATTTGACTGACATTTGCTTACTGCACCAGTGGGCTAGTTGACTAAGACTGTGAATAGGTGTTGTGTCTGTGCATTGCACCGTATTTCCTGGCAACATCAGTGTAGGCAATGAGTCAGATGGCCTAGGTGTGTATTTGTTGTGTAGCCCTGATGGTGTGTCTCCCTCATATGTGTCACGTTGCCATGACTCACATGCCTGTGTTGTACTTGCTGTAGCAGTTAGCATGCACAGTGTAATTTCGCTGGTCATCATCTCCATGACAGAAACCACGTTGGAATCACGACAGAGGCAGGTATGGTGTATTAGTGTGTTTATTGTCATACATGTGTGTGAATAGTGCACAGGATGGTGAGTGCTGTACATTTTGATTGCAATCCAAAGTTCCTAGATGAATTGGAAGTCCTGGTAGCAGAAATGTCCTGTATCAAGTCCACAGTCATCTGAGACATTGGTCCAACTTGTACTCCCCATGTCATGTGGGGGAGTTGTGTTGCAGTCAACAGGGTGAACAGTTTGCGCACAAAGGTGATTATCCAGAACAGGTGTTGGCTTCCTGGGGGTTGTGCATGGCCATCAGCCTCTCAGTTGTCCTTCCTCGGATGACCCCTCCTCTTTGGGGGGGGACCCTCAAGTGTAGGCTGCTGCGGTGCAGGGGACTCTCCGCCAGAGTCATCCTGCCTCCCTGTGGCAGTTGCAGTTGTTTCAGCAGCAGATGTTGTGGGCACACAGGGAGGTGTTGACTGGTTGCTGCTCATCTGACGGAGGCATTGTAATATGTCCCTATGCACCGCCGTCATCTCTTGCAGTGTGTCCCACTTGGACTCCACGCGGGACATGTGTGAGTCCAAGCGGGCATGATGGGCAGCCTGCTGCTGTTTAATGTCCCTGAGGAGCCCCACTACCTGGCTGAGCTCTCCGGTGCTGGACTGGTACGCATCGGCTATGCGTGCAAGCTGTGGGTCATCATGCAGTCCAGACCCCTCTGCGAGCAGCGACCTATGTCTCCCACCCCTCCCACCACCCCTGGCGACACATGCAGTACCTGAGGTGGCACGCACAGGTGACCCTGGGCCCCCTTGGGGGTTGTTGGTGTCCATGGCCCCACGGTGGTCTAGGGTCCCTGTGCTGGTGGTGGTGGTGCTCCTTGGTCTGTCCATGTCGGCAGGGGTGGTATGTGTGTTGACAGTCGTTGGAGGGGTGGGTGCAGGGGGTGCAGCTGGTGGTCCTGCTGGTGCTGCATGATGACTTGCTCCGGAGGTGCCAGGTGGGTCTTCTTCATCCGAGGAGGGCAGAGGCTGTTCCACACCAGTGAGCTCCGTATCCTCTTGAGCCTGGGACGGGGACTCCTCAGCGTCTGCTGCTGTGTCCCCATCATCACCTGTTTTTGGGAGACACACACAATGTATGTTATGTTTCTGCAGGCATCAATGGTTGACACACCTGACAGTTGTGACTGTGCCTCTGGATGCGGGCCTGTACATTGCATTGTCCTAAGTTGTCACAGTCAGGGGTTGATATTGGTGTAGCACATTGTCCTGCATTATTTGGGCATTTCTATGTGAATGGTGGGGTGTGTACATGGTCTGCATTGGTTGTATTTGGTTGACATTCGGCCCTCCTTCCCACCCAGCCAGATATTCCACCTGGAACGTGCTTCCATTGCAGGGAGTGCAAGTTGTCTTTCAGGATGTCAGTCAGTGGTGTCCTGCTGTTGGTTGGTGCACAGATGCCAGCAGGGCCTTGTGCTCCCCACAGCAGTAGCCAGTGTCAGCCATCTTGTGAGTTGTTTTCCACTCCCTGTGATGTGCGCATGGTTCAGGGTGGTGTTGATGGGACAGTTGTGGGGGTGACCAATATCTGTGACTACCACTCCCATCATGCTATTGCCTCCACCCCCCTTCCCAGCATGCCCATGCTTCCTTCCCTTTGACTCTGCTTCCCTGTGGGGTTGTGTGCCTGTGCTGACAAGATGGCTGACAGTGTTATCCTGGGGTTAGTTTTGCTACAAGTCCCATGTGTGTCCCTGTGCTTCACTCAGCATGACCCAGGGTTGTGGTTCTTTGTGGGATATTTGATTGGAGTGTGAGGCAATGCATTCTCCCAGGTGAGTTTTGTGGAGTTTGTGTTAGGGGTGTGTGTGAGAAACGCTGCTGGTAACTAGGGTCAGGGCTGTCAGTCCTCCTTCCCACCCAGCCAGATATCCCACCATGGAACGTGCTTCCATTGCAGGGAGTGCAAGTTGTCTTTCAGGATGTCAGTCAGTGGTGTCCTGCTGTTGGTTGGTGCACAGTTGCCGGCAGGGCCTTGTGCTCCCCACAGCAGTAGCCAGGTTCAGCCATCTTGTCAGTTGTTTTCCACTCCCTGTGATGTGCGCATGGTTCAGGGTGGTGTTGATGGGACAGTTGTGGGGGTGACCAATATCTGTGACTACCACTCCCATCATGCTATTGCCTCCACCCCACTTCCCAGCATGCCCATACTTACTTGCTTTTGGGTGGACTTCACTGTGTGTGAGAGTGAGAGCAATGGCAAGATGGCTGACAGTGGTGTCCTGCTGTTAGTTGGTGGCCAGTTCCCAGCATGGCCTTGTGCTCCCCACAACAGTGCACCAGTGTCAGACATCTTTGATGGGGCTTTCCACTCTCTGTGGGGTGTGCATGCTTGAGTGTGATCTTGCTGGGCCATGTGGGTGGGGGATGTTGAGATGTGACTACCACTCCCATCATGCTATTGCCTCCACCCCACTTCCCAGCATGCCCATACTTACTTGCTTTTGGGTGGACTTCACTGTGTGTGAGAGCAATGGCAAGATGGCTGACAGTAGTGTCCTGCTGTTGGTTGGTGTCCAGTTCCCAGCATGGCCTTGTGCTCCCCACAACAGAGCACCAGTGTCAGACATCTTTGATGGGGCTTTCCACTCTCTGTGGGGTGTGCATGCTTGAGTGTGAGCTTGCTGGGCCATGTGGGTGGGGGATGTTGAGCTGTGACTACCACTCCTATCATGCTATTGCCTCCACCCCACTTCCCAGCATGCCCATACTTACTTGCTTTTGGGTGGACTTCACTGTGTGTGAGTGTGAGAGCAATGGCAAGATGGCTGACAGTGGTGTCCTGCTGTTAGTTGGTGGCCAGTTCCCAGCATGGCCTTGTGCTCCCCACAACAGAGCACCAGTGTCAGACATCTTTGATGGGGCTTTCCACTCTCTGTGGGGTGTGCATGCTTGAGTGTGAGCTTGCTGGGCCATGTGGGTGGGGGATGTTGAGCTGTGACTACCACTCCCATCATGCTATTGCCTCCACCCCCCCTTCCCAGCATGCCCATGCTTCCTTCCCTTTGACTCTGCTTCCCTGTGGGGTTGTGTGCCTGTGCTGACAAGATGGCTGACAGTGTTATCCTGGGGTTAGTTTTGCTGCAAGTCCCATGTGTGTTCCTGTGCTTCACTCAGCATGACCCAGGGTTGTGGTTCTTTGTGGGATATTTGATTGGAGTGTGAGGCAATGCATTCTCCCAGGTGAGTTATGTGGAGTTTGTGTTAGGGGTGTGTGTGAGAAACGCTGCTGGTAACTATGGTCAGGGCTGTGAGTCCTCCTTCCCACCCAGCCAGATATCCCACCATGGAACGTGCTTCCATTGCAGGGAGTGCAAGTTGTCTTTCAGGATGTCAGTCAGTGGTGTCCTACTGTTGGTTTGTGCACAGTTGCCAGCAGGGCCTTGTGCTCCCCACAGCAGTAGCCAGTGTCAGCCATCTTGTCAGTTGTTTTCCACTCCCTGTGATGTGCGCATGGTTCAGAGTGGTGTTGATGTGCCAATTGTGAGGGTGACCAATATCTGTGACTACAACTCCCATCATGCTATTGCCTACACCCCCCTTCCCAGCATGCCCATACTTACTTGCTTTTGGGTGGACTTCTCTGTGTCTGAGTGTGAGAGCAATGGCAAGATGTCAGTCAGTGGTGTCCTGCTGTTGGTTGGTGCACAGTTGCCAGCAGGACCTTGTGCTCCCCACAGCAGTACCCAGTGTCAGCCATCTTGTCAGTTCTTTTCCACTCCCTGTGATGTGAGCATGGTTCAGAGTGGTGTTGATGTGCCAATTGTGAGGGTGACCAATATCTGTGACTACAACTCCCATCATGCTATTGCCTACACCCCCCTTCCCAGCATGCCCATACTTTCTTCCTTTTGAGTCGACTTCACTGTGTGTGAGTGTGGCAGCAATGGCAAGATGGCTGACAGTGGTGTCCTGCTGTTGGTTGGTGCACAGTTGCCAGCAGGGCCTTGTGCTCCCCACAGCAGTACCCAGTGTCAGCCATCTTGTCAGTTGTTTTCCACTCCCTGTGATGTGAACATGGTTCAGAGTGGTGTTGATGGGCCAATTGTGAGGGTGACCAATATCTGTGACTACAACTCCCATAATGCCATTGCCTACACCCCCCCTTCCCAGCATGCCCATACTTCCTTCCTTTTGACTCTGCTTCCCTGTGGGGTAGTGTGCCTGTGCTGACAGGATGGCTGACCGTGTTGTCCTGGCATTCGTTTGGCTACAAGTCCCAAGAGTGTCCATGTGCTTCACACAGCATAACCCAGGGTGGTGGTTCTTTGTGGGATATTTAATTAGAGTGTGAGGCAATGCATTCTCCCAGGTGAGTTGTGTGTAGTTTGTGTTAAGGGTGTGTGTGAGAACAGCTGCTGGTAACTATGGTCAGTGCTGTCAGTCCTCCTTCCCACCCAGCCAGATATCCCACCATGGAACGTGCTTCCATTGCAGGGAGTGCAAGTTGTCTTTCAGGATGTTAGTCAGTGGTGTCCTGCTGTTGGTTGGTGCACAGTTGCCAGCAGGGCCTTGTGCTCCCCACAGCAGTACCCAGTGTCAGCCATCTTGTCAGTTCTTTTCCACTCCCTGTGATGTGCGCATGGTTCAGGGTGGTGTTGATGGGACAGTTGTGGGGGTGACCAATATCTGTGACTACCACTCCCATCATGCTATTGCCTCCACCCCACTTCCCAGCATGCCCATACTTACTTGCTTTTGGGTGGACTTCACTGTGTGAGTGTGAGAGCAATGGCAAGATGTCAGTCAGTGGTGTCCTGCTGTTGGTTGGTGCACAGTTGCCAGCAGGACCTTGTGCTCCCCACAGCAGTAGCCAGTGTCAGCCATCTTGTCAGTTGTTTTCCACTCCCTGTGATGTGAGCATGGTTCATGGTGGTGTTGATGTGCGCATTGTGAGGGTGGGCAATATCTGTGACTACGACTCCCATGATGCTTTGGCTACACTGACTTGCCCAGCATACACAGAATTCCTTCCTTTCAGTGGGCTTCACTGTGTGGTGGTGTTGTAGTGGTGGCTACATGTTTGGATGTGTTTGTTAGTTATATTTGTGCCACTGCCTAGCTGTAGTTGTAGTTGTGTTTGTACATGTGATGACACAGTTACATGTCACTATGAGATGGCATGTGTTGTGTTTATCTGACTGACATACACATTTTGGGATGATTCTGTTCTGGTTGCTGTGTATTTGCTAAGGGTGCATGGTTTGACTCTCCCCTTGACAGTGATGTGTGTGTATTGTCGCACAATATTGTGTACATTTGTTGTGTACTCACCAGGCTCTGGGATGTTTTCTAGTCCATATACGCTCACTGGTGGTAGGATGGCCCGCACCTTCTCCTCCCAGGGCCTGAGGTATACTGGCTTGGCAGGAGGGCCACTGCCGGTGTGTTGGCTCAAGAGGTAGTCCTTCTTCAACAGCTCCCTGACCCTCCTGCGCACGTCATACCACCTGTTCTGGATGTCTATCTTTGTGCGCAAACATGGTGATTGTGCGTTCACCCTGTCGACGATCCTCTCCCACATCTTGGTTTTCTGCGACATGGGTGCCTGTTGGACCAGTGTACCAAACAGCTGTGGCTCTACCCTGAGGATCTCATCTACCAGGACTTCCAATTCACTATCTAGGAACTTATGATTCTTCTTTGGGGGCATGGTGATGGGTGGTGATGGTGAGTGATGTGTGTGTTGGTGTGCAGGTGAAGGTGTGTGAGTGTGTGTTTTGCTGGTAGTATGTGAGGTTGCTATTTGTTGAGGTGCAGATGGTGTGTGGCTTGTGTGATGGATGAGCTGTGGGTGTGTGGTTGCTGTCTGTTGAGTGCTGGCAGGTAATTTGAATTTGCAAAGGATCATGGTAGGGATTTGTGTCCTTTATATGGGTGGAGTTGTGGGTGTGTCTTTGTTCCCTGCCCCCCCAGTATTTATTGGCTTTGTAATTGCTTGTTTGGCCTTTTTTGTGTATTTTCCCTTTGTACTTTTTGTGCATGTAGGAGACGTTCTTGTGACCGAGTCGGACCCTGCAGTTGTCTCGTACGAGCTTCTCCGATTCGTTCACGCTGTGTTTGTGCTGTTTTCTATGCTGCGTACGCGTCGGTCGCGGTGTTTTGGGTTGCTTCGGCTCGCAGTTTTGTATGCGTGTCGGTCGTACGGCTTGTCCTCCGTGCGACTCGGTCGTGTTTTCCACGCGTTGCATTGTACTTGGCGGGTAGGAGTTCGCGGGTACGTTTCGTTCGGGATTGTTCCGGGTGCGTGTCGGTCGGTTCGATTCGCGTGTTTTTCCGGCCGGATTGCTGTTTTCAGCGCGGCTCGGTCGTTCGGCTTGTGTTCCGTACGAGTCGGTCGGGTATTGCACGCTTCTCATCGTACTTTGCGGGTCGGGCTGCACCGGTACGTGTCGGTCGGAATTAATTCCGGCTCCGAGTCAGTCGGTACGTTTTCCGGCCCGAATCGGAATCGACCCCTTAGTGTGGGTGCATTACAAACAAGTAATAGGTCTTACCTTGTGAAACCGGTCTTTAATTTTGGATTCTTTTTTCCTCCAAACATATGCTATGATGGCCATATTTCTACATTAAAAATTTTAAACCAAAAAAACAATGATCATCAAGTATAATTTGAATTGGACAGTACGTGCTTCCTACCACGCAAGTGTACTTAAAACTGGTAGAGGAACCTGTTACAGGGTAGTCATATGACGGCACAACTCAGAGTTGAATAATAAAAGTTTATTTACAACCAGGTCATCAATATTACAGGCAGCTGCTCGCCAACACAAGAAGCTTCTTGCTACTTCTAACTGTCTCTCGCTCAACAACTTTTAAACCTAACTGTCATCCATGAGCGATGCGAAGCAGAGGTGTCATGAGTTGAAGGTGTCACAAGCTAGTGCTCAACAAAGCAACATTAAGATATAACACACCTCTCTCTTTTTCCATTTCAATAATATACCACAGCAATTGTGATAGCAGCAAAACCATAAAAGCAAAAAACAAAGTACAACGCTAGAGATAATAGCAAAAACAAACCCATAAAGGGCAGCTGCAATAATAAAACAAATGAGTAGTAATACAATATAAGATAAAAGGAAAATAAAATTTGATTTAAAAACTTGGCAAAATCTTTGCACCTTCCAAGAAGATTATGGACATGTTTCTCCAAAGTACAAAATGATTTCAAGACATGACAAAACCTTTGAACCTTCCTTGAAGAGTATGAACACGATTCTCCTTACAACTTGCACCATTCATCACTTTGTTCCCAAAAAGCTAAACACAAGTCTCAACTGGGCCCATCACTTTGACTAACCGTTCACAATTCCACCGCAGTCCATGTTGTATTCTCAATGCACATCCATCTCTGTTCACTTCTTTCACACGACAGGCAGGATGAAACATTACTTTTCCTTTGATACATTCTGACCCTGGTAATTTCACAGGTACATAATCACCCTTATCAATTGACACAGTTTTAGTTCCTTTAATCACATCGTACCTCTTTTTAATTTTTTTCTGGCTTTCCCAGATGTTGTTCCTGGTCTCTTCAATGTTATGAGTGGATTCACTGCTAGATTTGCCCTTCGATAGATTGTTCAACCGTGCAGGCCTCAAGAAATCCTGAGTGACCATGCCTCTCAGAGCTATAAATGGAGTAACACCATTTACACTACGAGGGGTGCATAGCGTGCACCGCATCCACCACATCAGCTCCCTCAATTACAGTCCCCGACACAATCAGAGACCATTCCCCTGGGGATGATAAAGACTGCACCTCTTATGTTTGATCCCCGCTCCCTTCAAAAATTCCTTGATCTCATATGAAACGAACTACACACCACTGTCTGAAAATAGTTTAGAAGGGAAACCTTCTCTGGAAAACATCCGTGAGGAAAGTTGTTACACTTCTGGTGTTTGGCTCTCAAATGAATTTCACCTCAAACCACTTAGACAAGTGGTCAATTAGGACAATGGCAAAGTGCTGAGCCAGAGGCAAAAAATTGAAAGGCTCAAGAAAATCTATGCTCACCCTCTCCCATATCTTCTGAGGGGTTTCAGGGATAACCATTGGTGGAGTCACACATTTTAGACCCTTATCATTTGACAAACAATTCACACACTTACCAATCCAATCCTCCACATCCCTTGTCCATCCTTGGCCACCAGAAGATTTCCCTCAATCTCTTCTTAGTCATAGTCATGCCTGGATGACCCTCATAACTTATACTCAAGAGCGTGTTTGTGATATATTGTGGAAGAATTAATTTGTCCATTCCAAATAGCAACCTATTCTCCCATGAGAGTTCTGACTGTGCACTTTGCTATATGTCTGGCGTTCCACATAAAGTCAAAGGAACTTATTGAGCGCACAAATCACCCCAAAAGGTCTCATGGCGCTTGCAGAACTCCAAAGAATAACGGTCAGATCTGGGCAGCGTTATTTCTGATCAAATAACCATGTCTTTAATTCCTTCCGAAAATGCTTGTGATCAGTGATAGAGAGAAGATAAGACGGAAGCTTATTCCAAAGGTGGGGAGCAAGAAAAGGATCGTCCCCCACTTCGTACAGTGCGGATTCGTAGTGGGGTGAGAAAGGATTTTGAGCTGGATCTCAACAGTCTTCTTGGCTGATACCTGTTAAGCTTTTTCGCTAGATAACAGGGTCCCGTTCCATATATGATCTTGTGGGTGATGCAAAGAATTTTAAAGCGGCCTCTCTTTCTTAGCGGGAGCCAGAGAAGGGTCCACAGACTGGGAGCTGACGGAGATCTCGGTGGAAGATTTAAGACAAGTCTGGCAGCGGTGTTCTGCAAAATCTGCAGTTTGGAAAAAAGATCTTCATTTAGGGAAGCTAATAAAGCATTCCCATAGTCCAGGCGGCTTATGATAAGACCCTGCACCAAAGGTTTCCTGGATTCAATTGGTATCCATTTGAAGATTTTACATAGTTTCCGCAGGATCCCATAGCAAGTGCCCAGTACGAGGTTGACATGATTTTTCATGGACAGTTTGTTATCAATGGTTATTCCAAGATTCCACACTGCTTGTTTAGGGGATGGGCATGGGCCCAATACCTGGGGCCACCAATTATTAGACCAATACTCCTCCGCCCTGCCAAACAAGATGATCTCTGTCTTATTACCATTCAGCTGTAATTTGTTATTGCCCATCCAGTCATTGATATGGATCATGCAGTTCTTAAACCGAGTCATTGTGTCAGCAGGGTCGGGGCCAAACGTAATCAACAACTGAGTGTCATCTGCGTATGACAGGGCCTCAAAACCATAGGACCTGATTACCCTGGCCAAAAGTGTTACGTAGAGGTTAAAAAGCATAGGGCTTAAGATGGATCCCTGGGGAACTCCTATGCTTACTGACCTACTACAAGAGGCCAGTAAAAATTACCTTCCCTTGGCCAACCCTTTCTTGTGTACGCCACACCTTTGTTCAACCCAAGATCATGGCCACTTCTTTTCACTAACACATTTGGCATTTAACCAAAATACATTGGCAACCAAACGCTTCAAATCCTGCTGATCATCATTTTCCTCTTCTTCTCCCAGAATGGGTAATCTGGAAAGGCAGTCCACCTACTTATTTCTCCCACCTGGTATAAACTCAACAAAAAAATAATATGCAAGTAACTTCACACTCAGTCTCACCAATCTAGCAGTGGTTTTGGTGGAATGTACATTACTCCCACTTAACATAGGTATTAGCGGCTTATGATCTGATCTTAGTCTAAACCTGGTACCCCACACATAAGCTCTAAAGCGCTCCACCGTCCAGACACATGCGAGTATCTCATGCTCACTGACCGAGTACTGTCACTCAAGCGGTCTGAGCGTTCGATAACCAACAGCATTCCCTCTCCTCTGAGATAGCACAGCCCCTAGTCCAACTCCACTCACATTCACTGTTACCATTAGCATCTCACCAGGTGTGTACGGACTGAGTAAAGGCGCATTCGCCAAACCATCCTTGATCTCTTTGACGGCAAGCATTTGCGTTTCACCCCACACAAACTGGCGTTCTTTTACTATAACGCAATGGGGGGGTTCAACTATAGTGGAAACATTTTGCACAAATGTGGCATAATATTCGCACATTCCCAGGAAAGTCTGTAGTTGCTTTTTGTGCAAAGAAATTGGTACCTCTTCATTAGCCTTCAATAGGCCTGGGCATGGGCCAATCCCCTTGCTGGAGACCACATGGCCTAGATACTCCACTTCGTGTACCCAAAAATTACATTTGTCTCTCCTCAGTTTCAAGCCCCTCTCACTGATCCTTTCCAAAAACTAGAATGCCATCTTGGAAAACAAGCACGTCCTTTAACCCTCTCACTACTTCGAACATGACTCTTTGAAAATTCGCAGCTGCAAAAGCAAGCCCAAATGGCATCCCACAAAATTGATACATGCCATTAGGTGTAACAAAAGCGGTAAGGTGTCTAGATTCTTTTACCAATACTACTTGATGGTACCCAGACCATTGATCAAGCTTGGAAAATACATTTCCAGCAGCTAGGGTTTACATCGTTTCCTCGATTTTAGGCAGTGGATGCCCATCCACCCAGAAGGCTTGATTCAAGCTTCTGAAATCAATACACATTCTGAGTTTGCTGGTTTTTTTTCCGTGCCACCACTAAAGGTGATAGACAAAGAGATGACTCTATGGAATCAATCACACCCTCTTTGTATAAGTTATTCTACAACTCATTTAGACTTTCTCTCACACTCAGTGGCACCCCTCTTAACTTGTGTGTCACTGGAAAGCTCCCCTCTTTTAATTTGATGACAAGTTCAAACCCATTAAACATTCACAATTGTCCTTTTAAAATATCTTCATGTATCTCTAGTAAGACTTGTCATTTATCAGCATGTATATCAGGCTGGCTTTCTACAATAGTTAAGATCTGACGCACATTACCAGGCTTGAGAATAATACCTAAACAGGCTTGATGATGCCAGCCAAGAATGCCTGGCCCACAGTGTGAGACATACATTTTCCCATGCACCTCACGACCTCTGAAACAAATTACAGTTTCAAAGGAACTCACCGGTCAACGTTGGTGCCATTATATCCATGCGGGGTGACATCTGGTGGTAACAATACCTCATTGATATCCTAATTCAGAACAGTATCCTTGGAAATAATAGTCATTTTGGACCTAGAGTCTGTTAACAAAGGTATCATTACCTCACTCACTTTGAATATTTCAACTGGATAATCAGATTTAGGTACGTAATTCCATGAACTCTAACACAATACAATAAATTGCCCATATCATTGGTCACAGCCTCTTGTTCCAGCACTGTAGCCCTAGAACTGGATACCTTCTGCCTTTGCACTCTTACACACAACAATACATTATTCATATCATCAGTTAGACTCTGGCGACTATCTTCAGTCCCCAAATTCACCTTTACCTTTTTAGCATTGAAGCAACACACTCTGGCAAAATGACCAATGTCCCCACACTTGTTCCATTCCTTAGTGAGAGTACACATTGCTTAGAAGAAGCAATATGGAATTTGGATCCACACCGTTAATAAATATTGCCAGAACCGAAAGGTTTTCAAGTGTCTATTGTCTTGTTACTATCCGTAGGCATGTTTATATTAAACTTGTTGCCTTTAAATAGTATCATCTGTCTTGTTAAGTTACTTAACTGATTCTTTAGAATCCTGGATTGCATTGGGTATTTCTACAGCTTCATCTAATGGCGGATTTTTACTGGTGAGTAGTCTCTCTTGTTTCTTTTTGTTATGACATATAGTTGTTAATTGATCCCTGATCAAGTGATCAGTAAATTTTCCAAACTCGCACGTAGCTGCCAGTACACCCAATGAGGCTACGTACATGTCTATATATTCAGTAGCAGTTTGTTCCCTAGAAAAAAACTTGTGTGGCTTTACATCTCATCTCTTTACCACCTCCTCATGCTCATCATCATTCTCAGGTGTATATACAGGAAGATGAATGAATATCTCCTGACCCTCCAAGCCCAAAGAGTGTTCAAGTAACCATCTTTTTCTATCAGGCTTACATTTAAATCCATCAATGGCTCCAAGAAGCGCATTAAATGCTCTAAAGCATTTCTTCCAAGAAATTGTAGGCTCCCCTGGAGACTGTAAAAATGGTGGAGGAGGATTAATAGCTTGCATAGTCACAGTGATAAGTTAACATTCAGCCCTGAAAAAAAAGAAAACAAATACACAGTCACTTGTGCCAGAGTCAGCAGTTGACCCACAGTATCATTACCAACTTAGCCATGCGTTATGAACTGCTGTACAGGTGTGTGCGCTTCACCACAACTTGTGCAAGAAACAAGCATAAAACATATACTGAAGGTGTGCCTGTCACAGCAACAGGTGCCTATGACAAGCTTCCCAATTTTGGAAACCGGCTCCTTTAATGCATGCATTACTTATGGTGAGGGTGTGCCTGTCACTGTAAAACGTGCTGGTAACAGGCTGCACGATAGTTGAAACCAGCTCCTTTGCATACAGTCTATAAACTTTTTTAGCTCCTTCCCAATCGCTTAAGATGGGCGGACCAGCATATCTCAACGGACGACTCAGCTTCTACACCCCCACCCGCCAGCTCCGCTCCACCGGCCTCGCCCTCGCCGCAGTCCCCCGCATCCAAAGAACGACTGCCGGCGGCAGATCTTTCTCCCACCTCGCCGCCAAGACCTGGAACACCCTCCCCACCCACCTACGGCAGACCCAAGACCTACTGACCTTCAGAAGACTCCTCAAGACCTGGCTCTTCGAGCAGTAGCAGCACCCCCCAACCCCCAGCGCCTTGAGACCCTCACAGGTAAGTAGTGTGCTTTACAAGTGATATGATTGATTAATTGATTGATTGTGCATAGCGTAACATGAAATTTCCACATCTGTGCGGCGTGTTTTGAACTGCATGTGAAAATAAAATGTCCCCTGAGCATGCGCGTTACCACTGACATGCACATTTAATAATGGCTGCTGTTGGCAAACTTGCGCATTTAACCCTGCATGTGGGTCTTTACAAAGATGCTCAGGACAACTGCAGTACTAACTGGTGGTGCCAGCGAAACACTGAAGCTGCTGCCAGAAATAATTATACATATAAACTGAATTCAAAGTCCGCACTTTGTAACGTAAGCAAACACCATATTATTGGGTCCAAATATAATGTGGACATTGTAGTTAGTGCTGCGGTAAAATAACACATTTCCACACTTTTTGTTTAAATTCCATTCCTAATGTGCATCTCATTACATATGGAGTTCATTAGAAACGTTCAGCAGTACCAGTTTCAAAGCAAATATTCCACAATGAAACAGAAGTCTAAAGAGAAGAAGGACTATTAAAAACAAGGTACATAGCCAGTGCCGAATTCGTGAAAAGATATGTACTGGGGCCCAAAGTTTTGTTCAGAAGCCTGCGGACGGCACTATTGAAAGTCAAGGTGTCGAATATCAAGGCTGTTTAGCCTTGATTTCAGCTCTTGCCCTTTTCAACCACCACCATACACTCCTTGCCTCTTTACCCCACTCTTTCTAGTTCTTTTTCATCCCTGCTTTCTTATGTCGTCACTGTTTTTCAATCTTTCTGTTTTCTGCTTTTCTCCTTCTGCGTTTTTCTCTCTTTTGCTCTGGGTCAAATTCTGATGAGAAAATAAGTGCCGGTTCCCAACAATGAGTGCCGGTGTGCCAAATCCGCAACCATTGGCTCAAATTGAACCCTATACTTAGCTGTCAAATATTGATGTGAATGAGAGTGTAGTGATAACACGTTGTTTTGAGCTCACAAACATTTGAAAATGCACCTCCAGCACATTTGAGCATGCCTAAGTGACACTTAAAAGATTCAGGTGTAAGTGCTGCAGGAAGTTTGGCCAATTTTTACATGGGGGTGTGAAAACAGTTCTTACTGACAGACGTTAAAAACCCTAGGCCTCATTTACTTATTTTGGCATAGGGCAGCGCTGCAAGCCTTTCTGCTGTCATGACCTACATCAAAAGAAAAGGGCAAGAATGCACCGTATCTATGAGATATGCCACATTCCTGTCTTCTTTTACTGTGCTGGCGCACAAATGGCTGCCTAGCGCCAATGCAAGGGGGCCTGCATTGAAATCAGGTGTTTTTTGTGTAGGAAGGGACACCTTCATTCACAAAAAACACTGTTACTCTACCCCTGGGGAGGCGTAGGCTTTTGACTTTTTTCCAAGGTTTACAGCATGTAGTAAATCTGGGAATGTGTCAAATGCCATGGGTATTTCATGGTATCACCCACCGTAATGCCCATGGCAAGCATCCCTATCGCAGTGTGAGGCAATACAGCAACTTGAGCTGCGTTGCCTTACACACACTATCTACGAGGCCATGAAAAGCCATACGATTTACGTGACCTTGTAGATATGGCTCCGCAGTGTGTGCCACCGGAGCATCATTAAAAGTGACGTTCCGGCAGTGCACGAGGCTTGTAAATGTGCCCCCTTGTGTCTGTAAGAAAATTTTGGGAATATCCCATATAGGTAGGTTTACTTTACAATAAACTGAGACTGTGAGAAATTACTGCTGCATTAATAAGTAAGTGGAGATGCTTAGCACATGAAGTCAGAATTTCTAAATATCCTGATAAGCCTATGAGAAACACAACACCGCAGCACTCCCTACAGCAATCAACATGAAGTGTTTCCACCTCTCTTAGTAGTTCACAGATCCAACAGTTAATTGACAAGAGCCAAGTATTTTTTCATTGAAGCTTGTATTTTCAGTCAGGAAAAACAGCCGACCTGTGTTTCGTCACACAGGTGACTTTTTCAAGGCTGTAATTACATAGATACAGACATATCAGTCAACAATACATTATAAGTTAGTCTGTTGTTAGAGATATTCTTAATCAAATTCATATTGTAGTTGCATCTGTATATTGTGACCCAGAACTAGGAAGGAAAGAAGAGCGAGCCTCTGCCTCCATACCAGTTCTTATTCTTTATGCTTTTAAACGTGAACATCATTGGCTCTTGTCGTTTAACTGTTGGATCTGTGAAATACTAAGAGAGGTGGTAACATGTTGATTGTTGTAGGGAGTGCTGTAGTACTTGTTTCTCGTATTAACAAAGAGGTCTTTGGCCAAAGTGTATTATGCATACAGGGTAGTATGATGCATTCGTACCATATAGCACCACATTGAAAAGATGTTTCCGTACAGTTCTGGTTACTTACACAGTGGCACATGAGAAGTGCACTCAAAGTACCATCACTCTAATTGTTTGTATCCTGATAAGCCTATCATTCAATTCATTATTCCCAATCTATATCATAGATATGCACAGCTTACCCAATCAATTAGTTTCCCATCAACGCAATCTGGTGTTGTCAGTACCTCACTAATCCTCCTTATTAGGTATTTTTCCCTCTCCTCTAGGAGTGTTGTGAACTCCTGTTAACTGCTAGCACCAAAATTATTGTCTTGAGGCAACTATGAGTGTACATAAATAATGAGAGGGCAATTACCAGCTTTAAACCCTGAACAGCGTGAGACCAGTATTGCTATTAGTAAATATCTCCTCAACATCATCCAATGCAGGCAAACAAGTCATGCCTCCTGTATCTTTTAGTTTTGTACTCCTGCCACTGAGCTAAAAATGCAGGCAAGCAAAAATGTGCATTAGTTTAACCCCTTCGCTGCTAGGCCTCCCCCCCCCCCTGTGCTAAGCCTTTTTTTGGCTATTTGGGGTAGTTTGCGCTTAGGCCCCTGTAACTTTTTGGCCACATAAGGTATCCATGCCAAATTTGCGTCCTTTTCTTCCAACATCACAGGGATTCTAAAGGTACCCAGCGTTTGTGGATTACCCTGGAGGGGACCCAGAAATTAGCCAAAATATAGCTACATTTTTTTATTATTTTTTTAAATGGGAAAAAAGGGCTACAGATGAAAGCATCTGGTTTTTTCCTGCAAATGGTATCAACAAAGGGGTTGTGGTGCTGAAATCACCATCTTCCCAGATTTCAGGGACAAGCAGACTTTTGTCAGAAAACCAAAATTGTTTACACAGTTTTGGCATTTTTCTGGGACATAGCCTATTTTTGCTATTTTTTGTGCTTTCATCCTCCTTCCAGTTAATGGTAAAAATGGGTATGAAAGCAATGATGGATCCTGGAAAGCTATACATTTCTGAATAGTAGACACAATTGTGAATTCAGCAAAGGGTCATTTGTGTAGATCCTTCAAGGTTTTCATATAGAAACTAACAGTTGAAAATAGAAAAAATTGAAAATGAGTTAAAAAAAAACAGCCATTTGTGCCAACGTTTTCACCTGTACCTTCTACTAAGTATGACAGATGTTTGAAATCAATATACCGTTACATCCACTGGACCCTTCTGGTTGTGGGGATATATAGGACTTGTAGGTTCACCAAGAACCCGACGAACCCAGAGCCAATAACTGAGCAGCGTCTTGCAATGGTTTTTTATTTTGTAAATATAAACAGGGAAAAATGGGTATGAAAGTCACCTATGTATTTCTAAAATGGGAACAAAATATAGAGTTTAGAAACAGTAGCTATTTGCACATCTCCGAAATTGTGGGTACCCATACCAGCATGTGAATTATAGGTCATTTTTCAAAGTGACTTCTATTTTACACATTGTCTTACATTTGGTAGGCAGAAATGCATTGAAAGTCAATAGGTAATAACAGTTGCTCCACAATTTTGTGTTCCTCTAAGTCTCCCGATAAAAATGATACCTGACTTGTATGGGTAGGTGTAGTGGCCGCGACAGGAAACGGCCCAAAACGCAACGTGGACACACCACATTTTCACAGTGAAAACTGACCCTTTTTTTGCAAAGTGCCTGGCTGTTGATTTTGAACGCTAGCTCTGCCGGCACCTAGGGAAACCTAGCAAACCTATACATTTTTAAAAACTAGACACCCAGGGGAATCCAGGATGGGGTGACTTGTCTGGCTCTCACCAGGTTCTGTTACCCAGAATCTCTTGCAAACCTCAAAATTTGTAAAAAAAAAACCACATTTTCCTCACATTTCTGTGGTGGAAAGTTCTGGAATTTGCGTGGATCCACAAAATTCCACCCGCACCGCATTCCCCAAAGTCTTCTGAGAAAAATGGTACCTCACATGTGTGGGTAGTGCTAGTGCACACGACAATAAACAGCCTAAAACGCAACATGGACCCACCACATTTTCACAGTGAAAACGGACCCTTTTTTTGCAAAGTGCCTTGCTGTAGATTTTGAACCCTAGCTCTGCCGGCACCAAGGGAAACCTAGCAAACCTATACATTTTTGAAAACTAGACACCCAGGGGAATCCAGGATGGGGTGACTTGTCTGGCTCTCACCAGGTTCTGTTACCCAGAATCCCTTGCAAACCTCAAACTTTGTAAAACAAAACACATTTTCCTCACATTTCTGTGGTGGAAAGTTCTGGAATCTGCGTGGATCCAAACATTCCACCAACCCCCATTCCGCAAAGTCTTTTGAGAAAAATGGTACCTCACTTGTGTGGTTAGGCCTAGTGCACGCGACAAGAAACAGCCCAAAATGCAACGTGGACACACCACATTTTCACAGTAAAAACGGACCCTTTTTTTGCAAAGTGCCTTGCTGTAGATTTTGAACCCTAGCTCTGCCGGCACTTAGAGAAACCTAGCAAACCTATACATTTTTGAAAACTAGACACCCAGGGGAATCCAGGATGGGGTGACTTGTCTGGCTCTCACCAGGTTCTGTTACCCAGAATCCCTTGCAAACCTCGAAATTTGTCCAAAAAAACACATTTTTGTCACATTTCTGTGGTGGAAAGTTCTGGAATCTGCGTGAATCCACAAAATTCTACCCACCCTGCATTCCCCAAAGTCTTCTGAGACAAATGGTACCTCACTTGTGGGGGTAGGCCTAGTGCCCGTGCCAGGAAACAGCCCAAAACGCAACGTGGACACACCACATTTTCACAGTGAAAACAGACCCTTTTTATGCAAAGTGCCTAGCTGTAGATTTGTACCCTAGCTCTGCCGGCACCTAGGGAAACCTAGCAAACCTATACATTTTTGAAAACTAGACACCCAGGGGAATCCAGGATGGGGTGACTTGTCTGGCTCTCACCAGGTTCTGTTACCCAGAATCCCTTGCGAACCTCAAAATCTGTAAAAGAAAACACATTTTACTCACATTTCTGTGGTGGAAAGTTCTGGAATCTCTGTGGATCCACAAAACTCCACCCACCATGCATTCCCCAAAGTCTTCCGAGAAAAATGGCACCTCACTTGTGTGGGTAGGCCTAGTGCCCGCGTCAGGAAACGGCCCAAAACGCACCGTGGACACACCATATTTTCACAGTGAAAACGGATCCTTTTTTTGCAAAGTGCCTTGCTGTAGATTTTGAACCCTAGGTCTGCCGGCACCAAGGGAAACCTAGTAAACCTATACATTTTTGAAAACTAGACACCCAGGGAAATCCAGTATGGGGTGACTTGTCTGGCTCTCACCAGGTTCTGTTACCTAGAATCCTTTGCAAACCTCAAAATTTGTCAAAAAACCCACATTTTCCTCACATTTCTGTGGTGGAAAGTTCTGGAATCTGCGTGGATCCACAAAATTCCTACCGCCTCGCATTACTCAAAGTCTTCTGAGAAAAATGGTACCTCACTTGTGTGGGTAGGCCTAGTGCACGCGACAAGAAACAGCCTAAAACGCAACGTGGACACACCACATTTTCACAATGAAAACGGACCCTTTTTTTGCAAAGTGCCTTGCTGTAGATTTTGAACCCTAGCTCTGCCGGCACCTACGGAAACCTAGCAAACCTATACATTTTGGAAAACTAGACACCCAGGGGAATCCAGGATGGGGTGACTTGTCTGGCTCTCACCAGGATCTGTTACCCAGAATCCCTTGCAAACCTCAAAATTTGTCCCAAAAAACACATTTTCCTCACATTTCTGTGGTGGAAAGTTCTGGAATCTGCGTGAATCCACAAAATTCCACACACCCTGCATTCCCCAAAGTCTTCCGAGACAAATGGTACCTCACTTGTGTGGGTAGGCCTAGTGCCCGCGACAGAAAACGGCCCAAAACGCAACGTGGACACAGCACATTTTCACAGTGAAAACGGACCTTTTTTATGCAAAGTGCCTAGCTGTAGATTTGAACCCTAGCTCTGCCGGCACCAAGGGAAACCTAGCAAACCTATACATTTTTGAAAACTAGACACCACGGGGAATGCAGGATGGGGTGACTTGTCTGGCTCTCACCAGGTTCTGTTACCCAGAATCCCTTGCAAACCTCAAAATTTGTCAAAAAAAACACATTTTCGTCACATTTCTGTGGTGGAAAGTTCTGGAATCTGCGTGGATCCACAAAATTCCACCCGCCCCGCATTCCCCAAAGTCTTCTGAGAAAAATGGTACCTCACTTGTGTGGGTAGGCCTAGTGCACATGACAAGAAACAGCCTAAAACGCAACGTGGACACACCACATTTTCACAGTGAAAACTGACCCTTTTTTTGCAAAGTGCCTTGCTGTAGATTTTGAACCCTAGCTCTGCCGGCACCTATGGAAACCTAGCAAACCTATACATTTTTGAAAACTAGACACCCAGGGGAATCCAGGATGGGGTGACTTGTCTGGCTCTCGCCAGGATCTGTTACCCAGAATCCCTTGCAAACCTCAAAATTTGTCCCAAAAAACACATTTTCCTCACATTTCTGTGGTGGAAAGTTCTGGAATCTGCGTGGATCCACAACATTCCACCCACCCCCATTCCCCAAAGTCTTTTGAGAAAAATGGAACCTCACTTGTGTGGATAGGCCTAGTGCACGCGACAAGAAACAGCCCAAAACGCAACGTGGACACAAAACATTTTCACAGTGAAAACGGACCCTTTTTTTGCAAAGTGCCTTACAGTAGATTTTGAACTCTAGCTCTGCCGGAACCTAGGGAAACCTAGCAAACCTATACATTTTTGAAAACTAGACACCCAGGGGAATCCAGGATGTGGTGACTTGTCTGGCTCTCACCAGGTTCTGTTACCCAGAATCCCTTGCATACCTCACAATTTCTCCAAAAAAGCACATTTTCCTCACATTTCTCTGGTGGAAAGTTCTGGAATCTGCATGAATCCACAAAATTCCACCCATCCTGCATTCCCCAAAGTCTTCCGAGACAAATGGTACCTCACTTGTGTGGGTAGGCCTAGTGCCCGCGACAGGAAACGGCCCAAACCGCAACGTGGACACACCACATTTTCACAGTGAAAACGGACCCTTTTTATGCAAAGTGCCTAGCTGTAGATTTGAACCCTAGCTCTGCCGGCACCTAGGGAAACCTAGCAAACCTATACATTTTTGAAAACTAGACACCCAGGGGAATCCAGGATGGGGTGACTTGTCTGGCTCTCACCAGGTTCTGTAACCCAGAATCCCTTGCGAACCTCAAAATCTGTAAAAAAAAACACATTTTCCTCACATTTCTGTGGTGGACAGTTCTGGAATCTCCGTGGATCCTCAAAACTCTACCCACCACGCATTCCCCAAAGTCTTCCGAGAAAAATGGCACCTCACTTGTGTGGGTAGGTCTAGTGCCCACGACAGGAAACGGCCCAAAACGCACCATGGACACACCACATTTTCACAGTGAAATCGGATCCTTTTTTTGCAAAGTGCCTTGCTGTAGATTTTGAACCCTAGCTCTGCCGGCACCAAGGGAAACCTAGTAAACCTATACATTTTTGAAAACTAGACACCCAGGGAAATCCAGTATGGGGTGACTTGTCTGGCTCTCACCAGGTTCTGTTACCCAGAATCCCTTGCAAACCTCAAAATTTGTCAAAAAAAACACATTTTCCTCACATTTCTGTGGTGGAAAGTTCTGGAATCTGCATGGATCCACAAAATTCCTACCGCCCCGCATTCCCCAAAGTCTTCTGAGAAAAATGGTACCTCACTTGTGTGGGTAGGCCTAGTGCACGCGACAAGAAACAGCCTAAAACGCAACGTGGACACACAACATTTTCACAATGAAAACGGACCCTTTTTTTGCAAAGTGCCTTGCTGTAGATTTTGAACCCTAGCTCTGCCGGCACCTATGGAAACCTAGTAAACCTATACATTTTTGAAAACTAGACACCCAGGGGAATCCAGAATGGGGTGACATGTCTGGCTCTCACCAGGATCTGTTACCCAGAATCCCTTGCAAACCTCAAAATTTGTCCCAAAAAACACATTTTCCTCACATTTCTGAAGTGGAAAGTTCTGGAATCTGCGTGAATCCACATAATTCCACACACCCTGTATTCCCCAAAGTCTTCTGAGACAAATGGTACCTCACTTGTGTGGGTAGGCCTAGTGCCCACGACAGAAAACGGCCCAAAACGCAACGTGGACACAGCACATTTTCACAGTGAAACAGACCCTTTTTATGCAAAGTGCCTAGCTGTAGATATGAACCCTAGCTCTGCCGGCACCAAGGGAAACCTAGCAAACCTATACATTTTTGAAAACTAGACACCAAGGGGAATCCAGGATGGGGTGACTTGTCTGGCTCTCACCAGGTTCTGTTACCCAGAATCCTTTGCAAACCTCAAAATTTGTCAAAAAAACCACATTTTCCTCACATTTCTGTGGTGGAAAGTTCTGGAATCTGCGTGGATCCACAAAATTACACCCGCCCCGCATTTCCCAAAGTCTTCTGAGAAAAATGGTACCTCACTTGTGTGGGTAGGCCTAGTGCACGCGACAAGAAACAGCCTAAAACGCAACGTGGACACACCACATTTTCACAGTGAAAACGGACCCTTTTTTTTGCAAAGTGCCTTGCTGTAGATTTTGAACCCTAGCTCTGCCGGCACCTATGGAAACCTAGCAAACCTATACATTTTTGAAACTAGACACCCAGGGGAATCCAGGATGGGGTGACTTGTCTGGCTCTCACCAGGTTCTGTTACCCAGAATCCCTTGCGAACCTCAAAATCTGTCAAAAAAAACACATTTTCCTCACATTTCTGGGGTGGAAAGTTCTGGAATCTCTGTGGATCCACAAAATTCCACCCACCACGCATTCCCCAAAGTCTTCCGAGAAAAATGGCACCTCACTTGTGTGGGTAGGCCGAGTGCACGCGACAGGAAACGGCCCAAAACAAACCGTGGACACACTACATTTTCACAGTGAAAACGGACCCTTTTTTTGCAAAGTGCCTAGCTGTAGATTTTGAACCCTAACTCTGCCAGCACCTAGGGAAACCTAGTAAACCTATACATTTTTTAAAACTAGACACCCAGGGGAATCCAGGATGGGGTGACTTGTCTGGCTCTCACCAGGTTCTGTTACCCAGACTCCCTTGCAAACCTAAAACTTTGTAAAAAAAAAACACATTTTCCTCACATTTCTGTGGTGGAAAGTTCTGGAATCTGCGTGGATCCACAACATTCCACCCACCCCCATTCCCCAAAGTCTTTTTAGAAAAATGGTACCTCACTTGTGTGGATAGGCCTAGTGCACGCGACAAGAAACAGCCATAAACGCAACGTGGACACAAAACATTTTCACAGTGGAAACTGACCCTTTTTTCCTAAGTGCCTTACTGTAGATTTTGAACCCTAGCTCTGCCGGCACATAGGGAAACCTAGCAAACCTATACATTTTTGAAAACTAGACACCCAGGGGAATCCAGGATGGGGTGACTTGTCTGGCTCTCACTAGGTTCTGTTACCCAGAATCCCTTGCAAACCTCAACATTTGTCAAAAAAAGCACATTTTCCTCACATTTCTGTGGTGGAAAGTTCTGGAATCTGCGTGAATCCACAAAATTCCACCCACCCTGCATTCCCCAAAGTCTTCCGAGACAAATGGTACCTCACTTGTGTGTTTAGGCCTAGTGCCCGCGACAGGAAACGGCCCAAACCGCAACATGGACACACCACATTTTCACAGTGAAAACGGACCCTTTTTATGCAAAGTGCCTAGCTGTAGATTTGAACCCTAGCTCTGCCGGCACCTAGGGAAACCTAGCAAACCTATACATTTTTGAAAACTAGACACCCAGGGGAATCCTGGATGGGGTGACTTGTCTGGCTCTCATCAGGTTCTGTAACCCAGAATCCCTTGCGAACCTCAAAATCTGTAAAAAAAAAACACATTTTCCTCACATTTCTGTGGTGGAAAGTTCTGGAAACTCTGTGGATCCACAAAATTCCACCCACCACGCATTCCCCAAAGTCTTCCGAGAAAAATGGTACCTCACTTGTGTGGGTAGGCCTAGTGCCCGCAGCAGGAAACGGCCCAAAACGCAACGTGAACACACCGCATTTTCACAGTGAAAACTGACCCTTTTTTTGCAAAGTGCCTAGCTGTAGATTTTGAACCCTAGCTCTGCCGGCACCTAAGGAAACTTAGTAAACCTATACATTTTTGAAACCTAGACACCCAGGGAAATCCAGTATGGAGTGACTTGTCTGGCTCTCACCAGGTTCTGTTACCCAGAATCCCTTGCAAACCTCAAACTTTGTAAAAAAAAACACATTTTCCTCACATTTCTGTGGTGGAAAGTTCTGGAATCTGCGTGGATCCACAACAGTCCACCTTCCCCCATTCCCCAAAGTCTTTTGAGAAAAATGGTACCTCACTTGTGTGGATAGGCCTAGTGCACGCGACAAGAAACAGCCCAAAACGCAACGTGGACACAAAACATTTTCACAGTGGAAACTGACCCTTTTTTTGAAAAGTGCCTTACTGTAGATTTTGAACCCTAGCTCTGCCGGCACCTAGGGAAACCTAGCAAACCTATACATTTTTGAAAACTAGACACCCAGGGGAATACAGGATGGGGTGACTTGTCTGGCTCTCACCAGGTTCTGTTACCCAGAATCCCTTGCAAACCTCAACATTTGTCAAAAAAAGCACATTTTCCTCACATTTCTGTGGTGGAAAGTTCTGGAATCTGCGTGAATCCACAAAATTCCACCCACCCTGCATTCCCCAAAGTCTTCCGAGACAAATGGTACCTCACTTGTGTGTTTAGGCCTAGTGCCCGCGACAGGAAACGGCCCAAACCGCAACGTGGACACACCACATTTTCACAGTGAAAACCGACCCTTTTTATGCAAAGTGCCTAGCTGTAGATTTGAACCCTAGCGTTGCCGGCACCTAGGGAAACCTAGCAAACCTATACATTTTTGAAAACTAGACACCCAGGGAAATCCAGTATGGAGTGACTTGTCTGGCTCTCACCAGGTTCTGTTACCCAGAATCCCTTGCAAACCTCAAAATTTGTAAAAAAAAACACATTTTCCTCACATTTCTGTGGTGGAAAGTTCTGGAATCTGCGTCGATCCAGAAAATTCCACCCGCCCAGCATTCCCCAAAGTCTTCTTAGAAAAATGGTACCTCACTTGTGTGGGTAGGCCTAGTGCACGCAACAAGAAACAGCCCAAAACGCAACGTGGACACACCACATTTTCACAGTGAAAACGGACCCTTTTTTTGAAAGTGCCTTGCTGTAGATTTTGAACCCTAGCTCTGCCGGCACCTAAGGAAACCTAGCAAACCTATACATTTTTGAAGACTAGACACCCAGGAGAATCCAGGATGGGGTGACTTGTCTGGCTCTCACCAGGTTCTATTACCCAGAATCCCTTGCAAACCTCAACATTTGTCTTAATAAACACATTTTCCTCACATTTCTGTGGTGGAAAGTTCTGGAATCTGTGTGAATCCACAAAATTTCACACACCCTGCATTCCCCAAAGTCTTCTAAGACAAATGGTACCTCACTTGTGTGGGTAGGCCTAGTGCCCGTGACAAGAAACGGCGCAAAACGCAACGTGGACACACCACATTTTCACAATGAAAACGGGCCCTTTTTATGCAAAGTGCCTAGCTGTAGATTTTGAAACCTAGCTCTGCCGGCACCTAGTGAAACCTAGAAAACCTATACATTTTTGAAAACAAGACACCCAGGGGAATCCAGGATGGGGTGACAGGTTCCGTTACCCAAAATCCCTTGCAAACCTCAAACTTTGTAAAAGAAAACACATTTTCCTCACATTTCTGTGGTGGAAAGTTCTGGAATCTGCGTAGATCCACAAATTTCCTACCACCCAGCGTTCCCCCAGGTCTCCCGATAAAAATTGCAACTTCTTCTTCAAAACTGTGCAATTTTTGGAAGGGGAGGAGGTGCCACGCACTTCCCCTCCCCGGGCTGATTTCTGTCCCGGGGACCCCATCCCTGAGTCCCACCCAAAAACTATTGAGGGGGGAGGGCCATGCGCCCCCACTACACGGGCCGATTTCAGCCTTGGGATGGCGTCTTGCTCCTGGGTGCCCTGCAACCTGCCCAGGGCACCCAGTGACCACTGTAAAGGACCACGGGGGGAGACTCAATGCCCCTGCAGTCCCTGCCAGCTAACCCACCTCCTATGGGAGCTGGCAAACCTTCCGCATGCAGGGAGCTGCTAAGCATGCAGCACCCTGCGGGCAGGAGCATTCTTTTATCTATTTCCCTTCCCGCATGACAGTGGGCAGGAAAACAGATGAAAACTTCTCTCTCAGTGAGCGGGAGCAGTTTGACCACTCCTGCTTGCTGGGAGTGGAGTTAATGTTTGCTCTGCTCGGCGGGAGCTGCCACAGCTGCCACCAAGCAAAAGCAAACGTCTGTCTCCCGAGGGTGGGCACCTCAAGAGATAGCAGGAGCCACCCCTGGGGGGCCCCTGGGTAATTAATGATGAGGTGGTGTTCCATGGGCTGTATATGGCGCAGGAGGGGGACTGTGCCCCCCTCCAAGTTTTGAATATATTGCAGGCCCCAGGGAGGTGATGATCCTCGGGGCCTAGGGGGTCTGCCAGCCCCCTTGCAAAGATTTTAATTTAGCCCCAGGGAGGTGGTGGTCCCCGGGGCTCATAAGAGCCCAAAAGAGGGGGTTCTGCATGGTCCCCCTCCAATATTTTCAACAAGCCCCAGGGAGGTGGTGGCCCCTGGGGGTCCAAAGAACCTTAGGAGGGGGGCACTGTGTGCCCACCTCCTTTTTTTCTTTCCTGCATGCCCCGGGGAGCTGGCCCACCCAGGGACAAAATTGAAAACAACCACAGGAGACTGCACCTTTTTTTCCATGAATATGGGATGTTGCGCCAAATGTGTTTTTTTTAAATGCTTTTTTGCCCTAGTGGGGTCCCCGGGGGAGCCCAGCACCAGGGCTAGGGGGTCAGGGTATTCATACCCTGCCCCCTTTTCTTTATTTTTACTTTTTTGGGGGGACTTGGCTGAGGCCGAGTCCCAAGATGACTGTCAAAACTTCCTGGTTGAAGTGTTGGCAGCCAATCAGATCTGCACAGGATCAGGAAGATTCGCAGAGGGGTTGTGTCCCTAGATATACAAATTTGGTTTTCTTTTAATAACTCTAAAACTACTGAAGGGATTTACACCAAATAACAATAAACACATACTTTCTGGGCCAACATCTAGCTTTCTGCCAAATTTGGCGTCCTTTCGTTCAGCGGTTCGGGCTGTAGTCGCGTCTAAAGTTCATATAGGAATTAACATGAGAAATGCACATTTTGTTACCCCCCTTTTTCTTGGCCCTTACTCGACGGATCACCCTGAAACTTTCCATGCACAGTAAGACCCAACTTGACACTTTAAAAAAAACTTTTGTGACGATTCATCAAACAGTGCCAAAGATATAGGCAAGTCAAAAAATGTTTTTCCTATGGAAACTAGGTCCTAACTATAACTACCTATCTACTAATATTTATATCACCTACCTTTTTGGACGTTATATATATATATATATATAAATATATATATATATATATATATATATATATATACATGCTATAAAAAATCTAGCATTAAAGAGTATAACATGGCAAAAGAGTCTCTGACCAAAAAACTTTACCAATATAAAAGAGATGGAATGATATCGGCGGAGGAATTTAAATATCTGTGGGTAGAACATCCAATGGTCCCATATATATACTTCATACCAAAAGTACATAAGAACACAAATCCAGTGCCTGGCCGACCAATTATATCAGCCATCAAGAGCATGGGGGAACACATATCCCAGTATGTGGATTTCTTCTTGCAACCGTTGGTCAAAGAACTGCCATCGTTTGTGAGAGACACAGGTGACTTCCTAAAACGACTCAATGACATTGATTGGAAAGAAGACATGTTATTCATTACCTTGGACATTGAGTCTTTATATACCTGTATTGAACACAGCACTGGTCTCATGGCTGTCAAACATTTTTGGGATAACAAACCAATTGAATGTTACGATCATAACAAAATGTTAATGGATTTGCTGTTATGGTGCCTCACCAATAATTTTTTTGTATATGGCAAAGAGAAGTACAGACAACTAAGGGGCGTGGCCATGGGTGCTTGCTTCTCCCCCAGCTATGCCTGCTTGGCGGTAGGCTGGTGGGAGGAGCTGGCACTCAGGGCCACGCACGCAGACCTATTCTCCAAGCATGTCAGGCATTATCTAAGGTATATAGATGATGTATTTATACTGTGGCAGGGAGACATTGAAAGTGCGGGCACATTTGTCAAATCCATCAATGACAACAATATGAACTTGAAATTCACTGCACATATTGATATGGAGAGTGTGGAGTTCCTTGATGTAAAGATCTACATAAAGGACGGTAGTCTGGCAACTACCCTGCACAGGAAAACAATAGCGGGCAATTCCACCCTGCATGCTGACAGTGCACATCCTAAACACTTGATCGAGAGTATTCCCTATGGGGAATTTCTGCGATTAAAAAGAATATGTAGCACCAATCTTGATTTGGAGAAATGCATTGAAGAAGCTACCATGAGATTCAAAGGTAGAGGGTACAGTGAGCGAGTCCTTAGGGAAGCTAAAGCCAAAGTGGCAACAAAATCCAGGGAATCACTGCTGATACCTAGAGATATCAATACAGAGGAAAAATATAATAATGGTACTCCTAGGTTGATCACAACGTTTAATCGGCAGGAGAGGCAATTAAGGTCGATCATTAAACGAAACTGGCCAATTGTATGCACTGATGCAGTTTTGGCACCGCTCCTTAATACAGTGCCCACCTTCACATTTCGGAAGGGAATTTCTATGAAATCTCAGGTCGCTAAGAACATAAAAGATACAGGCCCTGACAAAATGTGGCTACAGCCAAGAACGGGTTTCCACAAATGTTCGACCTGTAGAGCATGTAAATTTGGGGAGAATACTACCAAATACTCTACCCCCTTTCACATGACCGAAATCCCTATAAAAGGAAGCTTCAACTGCAAAACGGAATACGCTGTGTATGTTCTGACATGCACCTGTGGCTTAAGATATGTGGGCAGCACTAAGCTACAGGTGCATGCCAGAATCCTGCAACATCTAAGGGCAATCGTGAATAATGACACAGCGTATCCAGTGGCAAGACACTTCAAGCCACTCACAATAATAACCTTGGATGCCTAAAATATTTTGTCATTGCAGCAGTTCCCTCCTCGATCAGAGGCGGCAATAGAGAGAGAACACTGTGGCAATTAGAGTCTCGTATGATTCTGGAGCTCGATAGCAAAGCTCCAAATGTGCTCAACAATACGGAAGACCTTCACAATTTCCTATAGAATGTCAGCAGTGAAATTTCACTATAAGGCAACCCATGACTCGATCTGACGTATTACAGAATTTCTCCTGCATGATATAGTTGAGACATGATTAGAACATCTCTGTAGTCTTTGACTATTTGCCATCGCAATTGTTTGAAAATATAGATATTCAAACTTCACATATGAATCGGAACCTGTCTAATTATTAATCTAAACATTGGTTTTAGAAACTTTTGTATTTTTTCAGGATTTTTTTTAACTAGTTCATCTGCTGCTACTTCATTGTTGTTGTTTGTTGTTTGCACACCCAATTTTATAGGTTTTTTACGCACATGCACTGGAGGTTTGCACTGGCACTTTAATATATGGAGGGGCGGCTGCCCTTCCATAATAATGGTATGTCAATTCTATAGAGTATTTATTATTTTTTCATAACATTTTTTTTTAGCTAGGATAATGTTTAAGGGAAAGACAAAGAGTTGTCCACATGCCAATTGCTATATATGATTTTCAGTAAGTTGAAATTTTTGCCCTGCATGGCATTGGGAGAACATCATTCATGAGAGGTGGAGTGAGGGATGCATTTACGCAGAAATAAGACCTTCTTTTTAACCTCTTCTTCTTTTTAACCTGTGCTGGCTCGCCATGCTCTTAATGTCATGATGATGTTTTAACCTAGATCAGGTTTTATGTTTGCGATTTTTGCACAAAGTGGGGTTATTATGATATCATGAGACTGTCATCTAAACTTGTGTTTGCACAGACGCATTCAAGCGGACAAATATTCTCTGAACCGGTCTCTTAATTTTATAGATATTTTAGATGGTATATATTTATTTATTTATTTGTTTACCTTAATTTATCTATAGTAATGTATTACAATTGAATGGTAAGAAGAAACCATTCATTATTGGTACATTTACTGACTGGCATTTCTAGGGAGAAAACATTTGTGCATTTTAATCATATCTTTGGGCTTATTAATTTTGCCTTGGTTCCATGTCTATCCCAGCATTCATTATCGCCAAAACGAAACACTGATTCACCTATAAGTATGACATAAACAGCCAATATAGCATGTGGCAATAACAGCTTAGTTAAATATAATCAGAGCTTAACATCAGTAGAGAAAAAGATAAAAAGAAAAAATGAAAAAAAGAAACAAATAGAGAAAAAATCAGTTACTTATGGAAAACAGACTACCTTTTCGTAGTATTTTGTCTATGTCTACACTACATGTGACACGAAGGGTGATGAGGCACAGCATTATAAAACAAAGAGTTCAATGACATGTCCGTATGTGAACAAGGACACTGCGTTGTCCGAAACGCGTCGTATTTGGCTTTACATGAAATAAATTACCTGATTTGCCACTCAGACTGGAGTCCGTCTCTCACTCGTCGCCGAAAGGAAGCTGAGGAGATTGTTCTATGTTTATATATATATATATATATATATATATATATATATATATATATATATATATATATATATGTATATATATATATATATTTTCACCATGCATTCCTTCCAGAATTCCAGAGGAAAAAACAAAGCGGCAGGCCTGGGGAATACACCAAGACGGTCTTGGTGCACAACAAAATTATTGTGCAGACCCCAGGTGTGCCGCTTTGTTTTTTCCTCTGGAATTCTGGAAGTGAATGCATGGTGAAAATTAATGTGATGGCAGCTGCCGCCGTAGCAGGCACCAACACCATTGGAAGGAGAACTGCAAAGTGCAGCAATCAACGGTATCATATATATATATATATATATACGTATATATATATATAACGTCTAACAAGAGAAATTACACTGCACTCTCAAAGGGAATATTCCAATTCAATTTATTGAGTCATAACAACTCACGCCATTGCATTTTCACAAACTTGTTTCAACCAAACTGGTCTTGCTCACATTGTATTCTTCAATCAAACAATCAGGGGAATTGTAAGCGGGCTACTCACCTGTGAGGGTCTCAAGGCGCTGGGGGGTGAGTCTATTATTATTTTCTACCTTAAATACCTCTTGCCCACATTAGCCATTATGAGGCATTATGGGAATGGTTTGTTTTTTTCCCACAAACAAATAACTAACCAATTACATTCTGCACCTTCTCATGTCAGATTCTATCAAGTGTCAGTGAGATTCTGATTATACTATTCAGTATTTAAACGACTTAAATAATTTTGCATACTAAAATTGTATGATCCCCAGTGGATGTATTATGACACATATTTCAATCAAGTTTCCATGACTTGATATTAGCTCTGCCAAATGGCAGCATCAAAAATAACTTCCATACCTTATTTCTATTCTATTCATTATTAGTTGTCCCTGCAATGTAGTTATTACTGAACTCCTAGCACACATCTTGATAGATGATCTCAATATATATATATATATATATATATTTGCAAATTTTTATATAATTTCAAAATTATGAAATAAATTTTATATTAATAGTTTATTGTTTTAAAGTAAATATATATATATTAATTATTATGTATGTGTGTTTAACTTTTTTAATTAAGTTTATTTGTTATATTTGTTAAAATGTATATTAAATCTACTTTATTTTTTTAATTAATTTTATTATTTAATACATTTAATATTTATTATTTTATTATATAAATATAAAAAATCGATATTTTGTACAACTATATTTTTGACATCAATATTTTTTTCAATGTTTTTGTACTTACCTATTTAAGTATAGAGAGTCGATATTTTTGCATTCTTTATTTTTTCATCTATATTTTTTACACTGATATTCTGTCCGTGAACCAGGAAAAGGGTATCTCAAAGGAGGACGATTTTCCCCGTGGAGAAAATGAAAATCACTTTCAAGTGCAAATGAAACTTTCTAACTAATGTTAGTGTGCCTATGGGCCTGATTACAAGTTTGTCGGTCCTACCACCTGAATGCGACGGCTGCTGTTTCCAGAAGACGAGTTGACCACTGGTCCCTTGGTGTGCCTGAGGTGGTCTTGCGGCGGTGGTCACTGTATCAATGCCTATATGTATGGCTCCTGTTAAGAAATGCTTATCCTTTTTGTGTTTCCTTTGGAAAAAAGTAATAAAAATTGCTTATAAAAAAAAAATGTATTGATGCCTATGTGTATATTTTGACTGCACCTGTGTTGAATGTACACATAAACATGCATGATACATGTGGAAAAATGCCACCTACTCATTGTCGGAGTCAGGCCCATACGTGGCCAGTCCAGTCAAGAGGTACAAAACTGACTTACCTGTATTTTGCTACAAACAGGGTTGTAGTCTTTGGGGTGAAGATGCTGTTGTGAAGGGAGGACCTGGAGAAAGGGATCCACGTCGAACTTTGAAGGAAAGAATGGGAAAGGGGTGAGTATGCACCCTAAATACTTCGATTCTGCTGACTCAAAGCTGGTGGTCCTACCGCCATGTTCAGCTCATTGGAAAGCCAACTCGTAATACGGACGGCAGTGAAAGTTCTCTGTACCACTCTATGGCAGCTGTTTTTTTCCGACCGGTCTGTGGTGTGCGGGCGGTGTCGGCGGTTCACCCATGGTATTTCCAACAGCAATCTGGCAATCTCGTAATACGGTGGTCAGACCACAGAGGCCACGGTGGCTAGACCATGGGTATCGCAGTTACCGGACCACTGAACTCCTAATCAGACCCTAAATGTGGACCCCTTAACCCCTTCGGTGCGTTGGAAGGCTGGGGTCCGTCCATGCGCAGTTTTCCAGAAGAAGACGCGATGGAGAAGGAGGGAAGCCCGGGGACACCGCCGATAAGGTAAGGTGTTTTAAATTCTTATTTATAATGTTTTAATAGTGCGGGCGGGAGACGGGTGGCGCGGAGCAACGCGGAGTGTGCGGAGATTGGTTCCATCTCCGTGGCACTCCGCATAGCCCCGCTACGCCCACTATGCCCACCCCTAGTGGTAGCCCCCGGGGGTCAGCATCCCCCCATATCAGTTTATATTTTGTAGTTCCTGGGAAATAGTGGCCCCTAGGGCCTGGGGGGGCCACACGACCCCTGCGTTTTAAAAATTAGCCCCGGGGAGGTGGTGGTCCCTGGGGCATATTTAAACCCTTGAGGGTGGCCCGCATGCACCCAAGATGGCTGCCAACACTTCCTGGTTGAAGTGTTGGTAGCCTATCAGAGCTCTGCAGATCTCAGCACGAGCTCGTCATTATTCGCGAAGGCTTCGCGATCGTAGACATACAAATTTTCCTTAATTTTTCGCAAACTACTGAACAGATTTACACCGGATAATGGAAAGCGTGATCTGTGAACCAAAATCTACCTTTATGCCAAATTCAGTGTAATTCCGTCCAGCGGTTCGGGCTGTAGTCGTTCCTCAAAATTTCCATGGGAATTACCATTGTAAATGCCCTTTTGACCCCCTCCTTTTCTTGGTCCAAGCTAGACATATTGCCCCTAAACTTTCCATGCACAGCAAAATCTAACATGACACTCTTTTTGGAAAATTTCATGAAGATTCATCATACGGCACTAAAGTTATAGACAAGTCAAAAAATGCTTTTCCTATGGAAACATGGTCCTAACTATAACTACCTACCGGTGACCGCCAGTAAGTAATATATATATAGACAAAAAAGGAAGCAGGGAACTCTGGGTAGTTCCCATGTTTTAGGAGGAGAGCAGCTACTTTATATGGAGTAATCTACAACACGAACGACTCTCTAAAACTACTCACCTCAAATGTCTGTTTTTCTAGCAGAGGTTTTAGGCATAGGTTTACCATAGTGCCATCCATGCTGAGCTGAAAAATGCCAAAAGCTTTTACCACTCTAGGCACAGTATTGCCACTTTGAATTGGCAAAATACTATCCAAGCCAACTTGGAATGAATAAAACAGTCCCTGACACGTGTTGCACTCTTATTAGAGTTCGTCTGAGAGAAATAGTTTTGTCCAGACACAAGGGAGCACGCAGTATAAGTGAAAACAATACCCTTGCAGGCTTGGAGTGCTGCAATAATTATGCAAAAAAAGGAAGGAGGGAACTCTGGGTAGTTTCTAAGTTTTAGGTGCATATATGGGACACTCTATAACATCACCAACACTCTAAACTGCTCATGTGAGATGTCTGTTTTTCTAGCAGAGATTTTAAGCATAGGATTAGCATAGTGCCATTCATGCAGAGCTAGAAAAGTGAAAAAGTACTTTACCACTTTTGCAGCAAAGTTTTTAAGCATAGGCTTAGCTAGTGCCATCCATGCCGAGCTGAAAAATGACAACTTTTTACCACTCCATACAGAGTATTACATCTTTGGATTGGTAAAACGCCATTCAAACCAACCTGGAATTATTAAAAGTAGTCCCTGACACGAGTTTCACTCTTATCAGAGCTCATCAGCCAGACAGGGTTTTGTCTAGACACAAGAGAACACCCAGTATAAGTCAAAACAATACCCTTTCAGGGTTAGAGTGCTGCATAAATGGTGCAAAAAATGAAGTAGGGAACTCAAGGTAGTTCTCAAGTTTTAGGTGGAGAGCAACTCATTTATATGGAACACTCTACAACACCACCAACACTCTAAAACTGCTCACCTCAAATGTTTGTTTCTCTAGCAGAACTTTTAAGCATAGGATTAGCATAGTGCATCCACGCTGAGCTAGAAAAGTTGCAAAACCCTTTTGGCATTTATTCAGCAAAGTCTTAAGCTAATGCCATCCATGTCGATCTGAACAAGGACAAAAGAGTTTTTGCATTCCAGGCAAATTATTGCAGCTTTCAATTGGTAAAATACCATCCAAGCCAACCTACAATGAGTTAATGCAACCACAGACACGTTTCACTCTTATCAGAGCTCATCTGAAAGGTACAGCTTTCTCCAAACACAAGTGGGTACCCAATATACGTCAAACAATACGATTTCAGACTTAGAGTGTTGCATAAACTCTGCAAAAAAAAAACAGACATTTGCAGTGGTGGCTGGTGACATTTGAAATTGGTGGGGCGTAAAAGTGTGGGATAAGTGTCGTGTAGCGAGCGAGAATAGCGAGTGAGCCTGACCTTTCTAAGCAGGGTTCGGGGGGTTCTCCCCCAGGAAAACTTTGAAAAAAGAGTGGGAAAATGGTGCATTTTAAAGCAAATCTGAGTAAGCAAGAAGGTTAATATAGCAATTTGCAAATTGTAGTTATGACATCAATAAAGAGCCTCTGGGTAGCATTACTTGAACTGGAGACACTCTGGCAAGCTGGGGTGTTCTGGACGTCCATTGCAATGCTGTACATTGAGGAAGGTAGGGCTGTGGTACAGAGGCAAATGCTAAGCTAGAACATCTGAAAGCTAGTAGGGCTGGAGAAAAGTCAATCACATGTCAGGCCGGGATCTCTGAAAGGCCAGCATGGCTGTGGCAGTCGCAGTCAATTGCCAGGTTGATTGACTGAATGGCCGGGTGGGGGCGACAGTGTGTGTCAGTTACATGTCTGACTGGTGCCCCCAGCAGACCAGCTGGACTGAGCTGGTGTCAGTCGCTTAGTGGCTTGTCAGGCTGGTGCCTTTGAAAGGGCAGCAGGGCTGGGTTAGTGTCCGTCACTTGTCAGGTTGTGAAAGTTTAGCAGGGTGTGACAGTGTCAATCACGTGCACAGGCGATGGCAGCAGACCAATCTTAGTAGATATGGCATTGCCTTGTGGTTTCTCACTTGTGCATTGCAGGACAGCATATCTGGTTGCTGCACTACACTGCTCGAAATATTTGTACATGGCTCCCATATTTCTTTACATGATTTACCTGGACATTCATTCAGAAGTGTGGTTCAAGGAGAAAACTCAGATTCTGTATGTTATCTTTAACTGCTACGTCTTGAGTGATTAAAAGCAGAACTGTCAACGAAGAAGGCAGACTGGCCAGCCTTTCATTGGTTCTAAAAATAAGGGAAGCTGTTTCACTGCATCTTTTGTGTCTGTAAGCAGGCAAAGCATACAACAAATAGTTTTCACATTCAAATGGGGATTTTTATTGGGCCACTGAACCTAATTGATAAACGAGACTTGTAGCAAGTGGGAGGACCAGGCAGTAACGCCAATGCTGTGATAGTATTTTAGACCTAGATCTCTATGCATATCAAAGAAAGGAACACAATGGTTCTTATGGACTTATCAACATCAAGAGGCTAAGAAAGTCTTCTGAGGGATAAAAATCTATGCAAATGCCAGACTCACAGTCCATCACACTGCAGATCATCAAAGTCTGTATAGAGTCAACCAGTAACATATAATGTGGTCCTTGTAAGAAAAAAGTGCGACAGCGCAGTGCACATAAGATGTGATAAATGTGACAAGCAAATAATGAACGACTCAAAGTGACAACAGTGATAGCTGCAATTGGCAAATACATTTTGTGGGAACAATGGTATCAATCCTTTTATTTTTCTTCTATATACATAATGAATATTTATTGCAACCCTAGATCCTAAGTATCAGTATAGGGTTATGGAACAATTATTGGCTGTTTACAGTAAATGCTGGGTTTAGCGGAAAAACATTAGCAAAGCAATACCATGGTTAAGAAGCTCACGGGCGACTCAAGTTGGGCAAGCTGAACATTTTCCATCTCCTTGGGATAGCATGTACAGAAGCAAACCATGTCCACAAACTGAATAAAGATAGACAAAGACAAATGCAAGACCGATTGCATTTCAAATGCTTGTTTTCCCTAGTGCTTAGCATCTGATTCATAAAGCCCATTAAAAACCTGCTCTAGGCCCCCTCCCGCACTAGGCTCCCTCCCGCACTTGCCTGGGATACAAACTGCCAGCCTTTGCTTTTATGAAGCGCACATGTGCTGCACATCACATCGTGGACAGCCTCGTGTTCACCACAGAACTTTTCCAGCTCTTCCCAGGATTGAGTGGGGCCATGGAGGCTTGTTCCCACCCAATGTTGTGACGAGTTAGGAAATGGGTGTGGTGCACACAGTGCACCCTCACTCATTGACAAGCAGCCTTGGAAACCCAGGGCTTATGCTTAAAGCACCCAGGCTGTTTTCAATCAGCAAGGCTGCAGTGCGTCATCAGAGGGCAGTGACTTACAGCATTGAAAGCCACCGGGGGCCAGGGCTGAAATCAGGTAAGCCCTCTAAATCCTGCGCTCTAGCACATGTGCCTGGTTTTGCCTGACCCTCACACAGAGCGAGGATCACAAGTGTAATGAATTAAACGTTCGTATAAAGAAATAAAAAATCGCAATTGAGGCAGAAATTGAAACGGGCGGAGCCCTGCCACCCTAATAAGGAAACCACAGCTGGAGATTTGAGATGAGTAGTTTTAGAGTGTTGGGGGTGGTGTAGAGTGCTCCATATGACGGAGATGCTCTCTGCCTAAAACTTGGGAACTACCCAGGATTCTCTGCTTCATTTTTTGCATAAGTTACACTGCACTCTGAGCCTCAAAGGGTATTGCTTCGGTCGCCAGTAGATAGTTATAGTTAGGACCTATTTTCCATAGGAAATCCGCGACATTCTATTTGAAATAACTCTTGCGTCGGTTGACGAATCTTCGCGAAATTTTCAAACTTTATGGCCCGCTCCGGTCCGCTCCTACCCTGAAAGTTTCGGGGTGATTCGTCAAGCGGGGGCCGAGAGAAAAGGGGGGTCCCAAAACGTGTTTTCCCCATTCATTTTCCCATAGGAAACTTTAGCCATGGCTACAGCTTGAACTGCTGAACGGAATTACACCAAATTTGGCAAAGAGGTAGCTCTTGGTTCAGAAAGAACCCTTTTTGTTAAATGGTGTAAATCCGTTCAGTAGTTCCTGTGAAAATCAAAATGAAAATCACATATATATCTATGGCCGCGTCGGATTCGCGCACCCTCCCGATCACGAGCTGCATGCTAATTGGCTGTCAACACTCCAAATCAGGAAGTGTTGGCAGACATTTTGCCTCTAAGGCCCCCCAAGCCCCGGGGACTGCCACCCCCCGGGGCTTAATTAAAAAAAATGGTGCGGGAGGGCTCTCCTGCCCTCCCGCAGCCCCGGGGACCGCCACCCCCCGGGGCTTCTTTTTTAAATTTTAAATAACCTGTGGGGGGGCTCCAGCCCCCCCACACGCCCCGGGGACCACCACCTCCTTGGGGCACATAGAAAATAAATGTGGGGGTCCGTTACGGACCCCCAGAGCCCCGGGGACCACCACCTGTGCAATTCAAGGGAGGGGGGCCGCGCGGCCCCCATCCTGGAGCCTGTAATGGCCCTGAGGACCACCACCCCCCAGGGCCGGCTCCTGCAGTGTCCCGGGGTGCCTACCTCCGGGACACTGTAGTTTGCTATGACAGGACGGGAGCCTCGCGGCTCCCGTCCTGTCATAGCAAACTGCTTTGGATATTGGAAGCGAGAGCAGAAACCTGCTCTCGCTTCCAATATCCAAAGCAAATGCTTTCCACATGGGGAGCTGCATCTTAGCAGCTCCCCATGTGGAAAAGCAATGCCGGCTCCCAAGGGACGCGGGGAGCCGGCGGGACTGTGGGGGCATTGGGGACCCCCACAGTCCCCAGCGGAGAGAGGCCAGCCCGGGGGATGGGGTCCCCGGGGCAAGTAGTGGCCTGGGAGGGGGGCCACGCGGCCCCCTCCCCAAAAAAAAAAAAAAAAAAAGGCCGGCCCCAGGGGATGGGGTCCCGGGGGCCTTAAATGGCCTGAGGAGGGGCCACGCCACCCCCTCCAAATATTTAAACATTTTAAAAAGAGGGCATGCCCCGGGGATGGGGACCCGGGGCCAATATAGGCCCAGGGAAGGGGGCCACGCGGCCCCCTTCCCGTTTTATTTTAATTTAAAAAAAAATTAAAATCCTCATGCCCGGGGGATGGGGTCCCCGGGGCCAAAAGAGGCCAAGGGAAGGGAGGCCACGCAACCCCCTCCCATACAAAAAAAAAAAAAAAAAAAACGGCATCGTGCCGGAGGCCCCGCCCCCACCCTGCAGCAGTCTGCAAACGCGCCCCCCGGCGTGTTTGCAGATGGGGAACGATTTCCACTTGAATACTGGGGGTCCCTGGGGGCCAACTGGCCCACCAGGAACCTCCAGTATGCACCAGGGGGCTGCGTTGCAGAGAGGTGTACAGAGGCCACGCCCCTTTTACACCTCTCTGCAACGCAGCTCTGTGGCGCTTCTGGAGGTACATGGTGGGCTAGTTGGACTCCAGGGACCCTCAGGATTCAAGGGGACTTAATCCCCAACTTAAAATGCGCCACGGGCGCGTTTGCACAGTGGTGAAGGGAGGGCGGGGCTTCAGTTGACATGTGTGCAAACAGGCCCCGTGGCGCATTTTAAGATGGGGAATTAAATCCTCTTCAATCCTGAGGGTCCCTGAGGGCCAACTAGCCCACCAGGTACCTCCAGTAAGCGCCACGGAGCTGCGTTGCAGAGTGTTGTAAAAAGGGCGTGGCCTCTGTACACCTCTCTGCAACGCAGCCCCTGGCGCATACTGGAGGTTCCTGGTGGGCTAGTTGGCCCCTAGGAACCCTCAGGATTGAGGAGGAATTAATTCTCCAACTTAAAACGCGCCACAGGGCGTGTTTGCAGACATGTCACCTCAGGCCCCACCCCCTTCCTTCACCATTGTGCAAATATTCCTCTAAAATCAACCGAACTACGAATTCCGATTTACTCACCTGTTATCAGGAGAGACCTCAGTGCTGCATCTTTGAGCCCAGTACTGATCCTGAAAAGTAATTTTAACCGTACTTACCAGTAACTTGAATTTCCTTCCATAGGCTAACATTGACTGGTTTCACTTGGAAATTCTTCTAAGTGTGGAGTTTTGGAACTTTTTAATATTCCTCTAAAATCAGCCGAACTACGAATTCCGATTTACTCACCTGTTATCAGGAGAGAACCCAGTGCTGCATCTTTTAGCCCAGCACTGACCCTGAAAAGTAATTCTAACCGTACTTACCAGTAACTTGAATTTCCTTCCATAGGCTAATATTGACTGGTTTCACTTGGAAATTCTTCTAAGTGTGGAGTTTTGGAACTTTATAATATTTCTCTAAAATCAGCCGAACTATGAATTCCGATTTACTCACCTGTTATCAGGAGAGAACCCAGTGCCGCATCTTTTAGCCCAGCACTGACCCTGAAAAGTAATTCTAACCGTACTTACCAGTAACTTGTATTTCCTTCCATAGGAATCCATTGTCTGGTTTTCAGCAGAAAAGTCTCAAAGTGTCGATTTTCACAAACTACAAATATTCCTTAAAAATCGCCTGTATGACTTAAACGCATTCTTTCAACTGTTTACAGGAGATGCACCAGTGCTGGATCCATGATCCACCACTGAGTAAGAAAAAGTAACGATAACACTACTTACCTGCTAAGTGAATTTCCTCCCATAGGATAACATTGGTGATTCTATGTGAAAAAGTTTCCAAGTGTCAACTTTTAAAATACAATAATATTCCTTAAAAATCACTACTGTAACCAAAACGCTTTTACTCAACTGTTTACAGGAGATGTCCCAGGACTGAATCTAGGATCCAGTCCTGTGGTGAGAAAAGTAATCCATAAAGTAACTAATTGCATTTAAGTAGATATTCACATTGAGCTCAATGTTGCATTGTGTTTGAAATTGTGTTGCCCATTGCAACAACTGTAACTACTGTACTTAAAAGTCTATTGCCTATTTGCAAAGTATTTAAACTAAAGTAATTCATTCTGAGAAAGTATATTTTGTAATGTAATGTATAATGTAATTACAATGTAATTTAAAAAATAAAATATCTAAAAATAAATAGTTGAAAAAAATGTTGTAAATCAGTATCAAAAAAATAAATATAACAATTAATACAATTAAAAAATTGTCATTTACAAAACCTTTGAAATTCACTGAAAAAAACCATAGGTTTCAGGCACGTTATAGTTAGAAATTAGCATTTAAAAAACCTTACAAATTCACTGAAAAAACCATAGGTTTCAGGCACGTTATAGTTAGAAATTAGCATTTAAAAAACCTTTGAAATTCACTGAAAAAACCATAGGTTTTAGGGACAGTTATAGTTAGTTGGACATTGCACTCGTACAAAACCCGTGAAATTCCCCCGTTATAGTTAGTTCAGCTAACTATAACTCGCGCCCGCAATTCACTGCTGATGACGTCACATATTACATCACTCATGACATGGTCAGTGACATCACTGATGACATCTCAAATGACATCACTGATGACATCATCCATGTGATAATTTCATGCATCTTCTCACACCCTAATATAACTTTTGATACACCCACTCTTATTTACAGACTGCCATTCGCAAAACCATACACACTCCAATACCAATAACTATATACCCACTCACTGATTCTTAGGTCTACACACACACATCTACTCACTCACCCGTCCAGTCACTCATACTTACAGTCACTCAGTACAGGACTATCATAGGCACTCATACACCTATATAAAAACTCACACACCGCCACTCATCCATAGAGGTACTCACACACCTAGTCAGTCATGCAAAGAATTAATCACACACCCATTTACTCACCTATAGAGTTATACAAACACCAGCTCACTTAGTCATACAAATACTAGCACATTCTTACGCTCTTATACAATAACTGATACAAGCACACACGCATCCATACAGCCACTCTCACAATCACACACTCTCACTTATAGCCTTTTAAATACTCTAACACACATATATACTGCCTTTTACATATGTAGTTACTCGCACATGTACCACTGAGATATACATTCACTCACTAACACACCCATACACACACTCACCCACCCAAGCAGTCCATCACAGACGCACTCTTCAAATCATGCACCCAGTGAATCACCCACTCACATCTATGTACAGAGTCGCACACACCCCACCCACACAAACACTCAGGCACCCATACAGATACTCAGACAACGAATCAATAACTCATATAGACACTCATGTAGCTATTCACAAACCCATGCAGCCACTTACACAGCAACAGACAGACGGATACAGACATTCACCCAGTTTAGTCACTAACCCATGCATTCAGTAAGATACGTTTAATCACTCACTTATACAGTTAGTCACGCACCTACTAAATCATCCATACAGACACTTATACACCCACTCATTCTTCAATACGCCTTTCCCTATATACATTAAAAATATTTAAACTTTACAGAAACACAGTCACTAGATGATGTCATCGGTGATGTCATCAGTGATGTCATTTGAGATGTCATCAGTGATGTCATCAGTGATGTCACTGACCATGTCATGAGTGATGTAATATGTGACGTCATCAGCAGTGAATTGCGGGCGCGAGTTATAGTTAGCTGAACTAACTATAACGGGGGAATTTCACGGGTTTTGTACGAGTGCAATGTCCAACTAACTATAACTGTCCCTAAAACCTATGGTTTTTTCAGTGAATTTTATATATATATATATATATATATATATATATATATGTATATCACTAAACAATGCCTTTTCGCTGATATCTTCCTATAACATCGAAACATCATACGCAGACAATACGCAGCTGATCCTGTCCTTAGATAAAGACGACAATAAAGCAGAGCTTAACTTTAAACTATGCCTAACAGAGGTAATCCGTTGGATGAAGAACAATTATCTTAAATGCAATACGGATAAAACAAAAATCCTGCTAATGGGGAAGGACAATCCATTTGTCCCAATCCAATGGTGTCCAGAAGAATCACCCGCCCTCCCCAACACAGTGGAAGTAGATAGGAATCTGGGGGTAATATTCGATACCTCTCTCTCATTTCGACCTCAAGCACTTGCTGTAGCTGGAACTTGCTTCAACCTCATTAAAACCCATAAAAGATTTTTGGTTTGGATTACATTTCCTTTTCTGCAAGAAAGACAGTGGCGGTAACACTCATCCTGTCCAGACTAAACTACTGCAACAGCCTCCTTGCAGGCACTAATAAACACGATTTAAAAAAAACTACAGGTCGTACAACATGCAGCGGCACGTCTAGTGCTAAAACTAGCCCGTAAATCATCTGCCTCAGCAGCCTTAAAAACCTTACATTGGCTGCCTATCCATAAACGAATCTTGTTCAAGGTACTATTATTCACTTTCAGAGCCTTTAAAAACTCCGGACCCAAATACTTAGCGACCAGATTCACACTCTACACCACTGCTAGGACCCTCAGATCATCCTCAGCTAACCTCCTCAAACCACCTGTTTTCAGGTCCAAAAGAAAAGGAGGCAAATCTCTGGCAGTACTAGGAACCAGAGCATGGAACCTCATGCCAACACATCTAAGGCTGATAGAATCAGAAACACAATATAGGAAAGCCCTTAAAACCTGGATCTTTGGAGCCACGGATGCACTGTGTTCTTCTCTAATATAACCAGTATGCAGCACATGTCTATCTGTCTCCCCTTTACTCCCTCCGCATAGCGCCAGGATGCTCCCTTCGGAGTGATAGCCGCGCTTTACAAATAATCAAATCAAATACAAATGCATGGTAACGACCCACGTTGTGATACAATGCGTTGTAAAGGTCAACGCATTGTATTACATGTGTGGTAAAGGCATGCTTGTTAAAGGCATGCGTGGTAACGTCGTACTTTCCTCAGAAACTGTGTCACATTGACAACTTATGTGCATTTTGCCCGTAGCTGCATACCTTGCATTGCTTTTCCTTGCAAGTGACTCAACATAAATTATACTCGTGAAAAAAAACTTGTGAGTATTCTGATTTTCACTGGGAAATCCTCCTTGTGCCAAAATATACGTATTTTATTAGGTTTATAATCTAAGAATTATGGGTTCGTCTTGTGGAAAAATATGCATTACTTTGCACACCTTTAGTAAAAATTAAGTATTGTCAGTGGCGTAGCAATGGGGAGTGGCAGGGGGCGGTCCGCCCCGGGCAGCATGAGTTTTGGGGGTGGCAGCATTTTTACCGTCCTCATCGTTTGTCTCCCTCCCACCCCGCTCTTACCTGCGGCCGTTGCGGGGCGGTAAACTCAGGGACCGCCACGAGCGGCAAAAGGTTTAGCTACACCCCTGGGTTTTGCGCAGAGAAAACAAACGTGTATGCTAAAAATATTAGGTATTTGCATACCAAAGTTCATCTTAGTTAACAAAATAGCTTCTTAGATTGGACTCTTCATGCTTTTAATTTGAATTGAGTGCCTTAATATTCAGGAACATTATTGTAAGATGTTTAGCCACCAGAGCTGTAGCAAGTCAATAGTGTTCTATTATTCACTGTTGTACACATTGTGGCTCTCCATCTGCTCAATGATCCTTCTGAAGTATGCAAATTAATAATCAGCACCGGCCCATATTTTGAATTCATAGCAACATGTGTTCTTGCATTGCTAAATGGGTTTGAACAAAAACCCAATCAATGTTATATTTAGGTTAGTATTTGCAGAAAGAGCATCACCCAGATGTTTCATATCACACAGATTTCTCATTACACATATTATACACTATGTTAACTATCATGAATTTCTCTTTCATATAATGCAAAACAAATTATACCCCTGCAGCAAATGTATATGCCAGTTGTCTCCACACAAGCTGGTATTTTATTTCTGCCATGTTTTATTACACCTTGATTCCACCTTATACAAATTTCCTGCTTACATCTAATGTAAGACAAAAAGTAAACATAATTAAATAAAAATACTTATTTACAAGATACATGCCACAATGCCAGAATCTTCAAAGACGGACCTCACTGGAGGTTGGGAAGAAGGCAGCATGGGACTGTGAAAAGGAAGTGTAGGGCTCAGTGTAATGAACATGACAGGTAAGCATTTGGAGCATTTCTACTTTGTCCCTGCCTATCTACACTGTTAGGATACAGCAGGCAGTGCCAAGTCTTTCAATAACAGCCCTCAATAGTCACTTACAAATCATAAAAAGCTATAGAGCCCTGTGGTGGTACTGTTTCTAAAAAGAAGGGAAGGAAACCTACTGCCTGATAAACTAATCTTTGAGAACAAATTGTGATATTTGACCATGTAAGATGGTCAAGCAACTCATACATCGAGATCATGAAACCATCTACTTCCAGGATTGCTGAATTACTAATATGCCAATAGATACTGACGGAAAAGGTATTGCAATATTTTATCATAAGGTAGTGTTTGATTTTTATTTATATATTTTTAACTTTAAATTTAGATATAGTTTAAAAAGTCAAAATAGATTAATTTATTTGAACAGTGTTTCCAGTTCTAAGCCCCTGCCTTCATTATTTTCTATGTGAGTGTGTTGCATTACCAGTGGCTAACTATGTGTGGTGCTGGAGTTACTCCAGGTTCAAGCTGGAGTACATTTCTACTGTTTTTTGGCTGTAGTAACTTTAGAAGCACAGTTTGCGAATAGCAATGGGTTTACTCCTTTGTGGGTGGGTGTCTGTTCCTTCCTAAACTCCTGCTTAGCACTCCCTAAACCCCTTATTCTTCCCTAAATCACTCCTATTTAGGGCCCGATTCCGATCTCGCTAGGAAAGCCTTCCGTACGACTCGGATCCGGAGGGCTTTCCTAGCGAATTGCGCTCCGCGAGTCCGAGCGACCGATTCCGATGCACCCGTATGGTGACAGACTTGGGTCGCTCGGACTCCCATTGAATTCAATGGGAGCCTGTGTACTGCATGCGTACACATGCTCCCATTGCAAAAAGGGGTGGATGGGGAAAAGCGTGCACCCTGTGGCAGGCACCCCATGGTGCCCGCCACACTGTGCATGCATGGAAAGGGAGGACCCATGGCTACCCCCCTGTGACCGATTCGGAGGGCCCCAGGTGAAGGGGGGCGTGCCACGGCCCCCCGAAGTCCGATTCCCACAGCCGTTTCATCCCGGCGAAACCGTTCGGAAGCCGGCTCCATTGCGCCACACGAAACGGCTGCAAATGAGTCAGACTGACAGGATCGGGTTCGAAAACGATTCGGTCGGCGCGGACGAGATATTCGCATCGTACTTGGTCGTCCGAAACGGGGGACAATTCGGTCGGAAACATAGGCTCCGAATCGGATTTGCTCATTCCGGAACCCGTCTGGAGGCCTTCCGAACAAGATCGGAATCGGGCCCTTAGTACTAAGTATGCCCCTTTTTCCATCCACTCCCCCTGGCACCTCCAACATTTACTACTAAGGGCATGATTATGATGTCAGATGGACCAGAGTCCGTCCGACATTGTTCTGGAAGTGGGACCGACTGACCTCCTGTAGGCGGTCCCAAACCAGAAATTTGGATGTGAATCCTATTCTTTGCCATGAGAGCATGCATTCCGAACAGAATGCATGCTCTTATTGCAAAGAGCAGAGGTGCAGTTCATCCCTGCACCCCGTGGCAGGCACCTCAAGGTTGCTTGGTCTATGCTTGGACCATTGGTGCCCCCTAGGCCGCCATCCGGATGCCTTGCACCCATGGGGGCCCCCAAAGTGGGATTCCCACAGCCTTTCTGTGTCGGAAAGGCCAGCACAGAAAGGCTGTGGGAATCAGCCATCGTAATCCCTCGAGCGGAAAGAGCCGCCCGAGGTATTACTGGAGGCTTTCCAAATGGCAGGCGGGCCATCTGAGCCCGTCGGAAGCCATTCGGTAAGCCAGTTTGGATCCCTTTGTGACCGACTACATCATAATCGGTCATTTGGAAAGGAATCCAAACGGGACATTTCGATGCGGTCCAACCCCTAAGTAGTACATTTATATATGTGAGGATCTCCCCATAAAAAAGATAGGATAGGTGGAGGTGGCGATATACACTGGTAGTTTATTTCATTTTGTTGCAAACAAGAAGTACTACCATAGTACTACTTTACACACTTCAAAATGAAATTTGTGAATTGGGAACACTGGGGCAGATTTACAAGGACTGGCGCATCCCTGCATATTAGCAGGAATGCGCCAGTGAAGATGCGACACGCAGGAATACCCTTGCGCCACCACGGATGCTTCGCATTTACATTGCGACACACCGTGGCGCAAGGATAGTCAGATGTGTGTCGCATCTTCTGGCGTAAGGGCAGGCGTAAGGTTTTGACACAGCATGGACGTAAAAGTGACTCAGTGAAATCTTGTAGATTTCACTGCGTCACTTTTACAGGGCTTCCTTGTGACGGAATGCCCACCCTGCATACATTATACCTGATGCAGGTATAATGTAGCGCAGGGCTTTACAACGTGACGCATCTCACTAGATGCGTCATGTTGTAAATCTGTCGCATAGTAGCGCATTGTTTACGACGCCGCTGCGTCACAGAAGTGACGCAACGGTGTCGTAAAGATGACGCAAGGGGCTTGTAAATCTGCCCCACTGTGTTTAATACTCCAGTTAATAATGGGGCCAAAAGGGAATGGTAGGGCTTTGTTGAAAACTCTGTCTTTGCTTTGAGGACTTCCTCCCAAAAAAAAAAATATATTACATTCCCGTTGCACAACGCCTGGATGCACAGTACTCTCTGCTGTTTGTCCGAATAGATTCTCAAAATGTTCTACTGAAGTTTCTTTAGGTATCTTGACTAGGGTTGTGCATAAGCCAAGTAATTTGCTGTAGCGTAATAACGCGATATTACAGCAAAATTATGCAGAATTACATGAGGAGCATAGCCTAGTATTTAGCACTATTTTCGTATTGAAAAATACACCCTTGCATCCAAAAAGGACCCGAATATGCACTTTGCACTAAGAAATTAGTGCTAAATGCTACTGAACATGACCAGCAGCAGCCAGAAGTCATTTAGATTCGCTACGTTCACTGTTCCTGTACACCTGAATGTAGGATGTTTGTGCCAAAATTAGTCATAAATCCGCGAACGGGTATAATCCTGTAATTTTTGGTCATTTTACATCAAAAGAGTAACACAAAATTACCGAAATTACTCCGATTATTCTAGCATAATGAAGCTTTTACCCAGGCATAATCATGGCATCCAAGGCCAGGTTCTGCTCAACTTTCAGGTACATTTTAAAACAGCCTACATTCGGAGTCAGTACAGGCTGCCTTCATATTTTCCCAGGTTTGTCTCCTGTGCTCTGCCGTTGCAGTTCTTCCAACGTGCCTCTATCTAGCATCTTTCAAGGGATACACTCCATTTCCTAGGTATTGTCTTATTGGCCATCAAACAACATACATACTTAACAGTGTATAATTTTGTTTACCACTAACTCTTCGCTGCCTAAAACACTGTAAATAGAATTCTCAGTTATTTTGGCTTGAGCGAACAGACCTCATTTAAAATTCTAAGCAAGTTTGAATATCCGAGAGAACTTAGGTGGTCAAGACCTTATTTGTAGCTGTCCCCATAGACACCTTGCACGAATATAGCTCGCATGATCACATAGTACACCTGTGATCAATGCATTATGGTGGATGTAGTTGATCTTACTCACAGTTCAATTATTTTTTTATTTCAGTTTACTCACATGTTAAATATTTTAGCAGTCAAATAGTTCAACGAACTGAGCAGGGATGAATGTCACAGAGAAAATTGAAAGCAGTAAACTGTCAGAACTCACTAGTGGACATACCAGTTATCTCACACCCATCTGGAGTGATGTGTATCCCACCTCTTCCCTTCTGGCTAATGGTATCTTTGCAAGTGTTTTCCAGTCATGTGCCACACTCAACTAGGGTACTGTAGGCTGGCACCACAAATTGCCCAATGGTCCTGATTAAATTAGTTGTCACTTTATATAATCAGCCACACCATTACAACTCCTACATTTCATGTTTTTTGGCTTCAGTTCTTTATTTGATTTGTCTCCTATACACATATATTTTTCACTATTAAAAATCTCCCCAATGCATTTGGAGTTACGAAGAACTCTTTGTCAGGGGACAATCAAATCAATGCAAAATCTGTCCAACAAAGCAAGCAGTCAAAGATAAAACATGAGTACCATAGTATACAAAACGAGCACATTTCCATCAAATTTTAATTTTAATCAATTACTATCAAGAATAATATTACTTCCACATTTTCATTCTCCCCTTCAAGGGGCTAATTACGAGTCTGGCGGTCAATGGACCACCAGACTCGAGGGGGTGCAGTGGGGGCGGTCTTCCGACTGCCTAATTACAACTAGGGCAGTCGGGCTGACTTTGGGCCGCCGCAACGATCCCTGGCAGTGGCGTGACAATCTTGAGGCCGCAATATGCCTGGCGGGATTGCCACTGTCCAGCCAAGCATATTACGAGTTTCCTCTCCGCAGCGATTTTCATGACAGCTCCACTCCCATGAAAACCATGGCAGAGAAAAAACACAGGATGCCCTACAGGGCCCCCATGTGCCTCTGGGCCTGGAGGTGCATTCAAAGGGGCACATGTTTCATAGGCACCGCTGTGGGAGCTCCAAAGAGCCGCCCGCCAGACCAGGAGAAAACTCCTAATCTGGCAGGCAGTTCAACCACGGGTTAGACGGTGCGGGAGCAAGGAGGTCCCACTCCCGCACCGCCAAACTCGTAATCAGGCCCCATAACGACTGTTATACATGCACACTGTAATGAATGTCAAAATGTCCACCTCATTACAAATAGTCTTATTATACCAATTTCTCTTATGGTAAATCAACTTAGCGCCTGGATACCTACACAGGTGACAAGTAGTGCTCTGGAAATCTACTGACTGATAAATATATTTTTATTATGGTGTATTACAAGATTAGCATCCCTGAAACTCCTTTGTGGTTGGCTTCAAATTGCTCTCTGTGAGCCTGATACATGAGAAACCGCATGCCTCTGTTGCTCAGAAAACGGGTCTTGTCCTACGAAGTATCAATATCAGTGTCCTCATGCATGGAAGCTCTCTGCACCCACTTTTTTCCAATGTTGCTCCAGTGATCCAAAACAAGCATTGACAAAGCCGATTGGTCTTGCCTATTTGTGGTGAGGAGTGGAGTAGCATTGTGTGGCATGAAATGGAGTGGGGTGGCATTGTGTGGCATGGAGTGGAGTTTCATTGTGTGGCGTGATGTGGAGTGGACTGGGATTGTGTGGAGTTGAGTGGAGTGAAGTGGCATTGAGTGGAATGGAGTGGCATTGTGTGGCATGGAGTGGAGTGACATTGTGTGGAGTGGAGTAGCATTGTGTGGCGCGGAGTGGGATTGGGTGGCATGGAGTGACATTGTGTCTTGGAGTAGCATTGTGTGGCGTGGTGTGAAGTGGAATGGCATTGTGTGGTATTTATAGTTGCCTGAGTTGCCACTGAATTGCCGTATATCGCTTCAAAGCCTCATTCTATATAAATAACATTTTGATACAATATGTTACCAATTTTCTCATCCTACGATCTATGTAAACATCTGCTGCCTTTGATGCACAATTTTGCGAGAACTAGTTTGTTTACAAATGAATGCATTTTAGACTGGAAGGGGCTTGTGAGCAAGGGAGCATCATATATAGCCTACCAATTCGGGATAAAGGAGATGGAGTCTGGTGGTAATAGTGGTGGTGGTGGCAGCCTTTTCTAACCGGAGTAGCAGACATGCTCAGTACTCAATCGTGATTGAGCTGATAGTCACTAATAATCTACTTTTTATGGGAAGAGGTGCACTGAACAGACTCTTGAAGGTATAAATCAAAGATGTTCCAGATTTGAAATTGATGAACTCTATGACAACTCTCAGACATTGGGGTGGCGGATTGGGAGGAGAAGACGCAACAAGGAGAAGGAATGGGTGGGGATGAAGAAGAAACACAGAGAAGGGTGGGTAGGGAAAGAAACACATGGACAAGGGGGGTGGGAAGAATTAGTATGATCGATCTGTGCTTTGTCCATGCTACACAGACAGAAAAGGAAATGATGCCTTGCTCTCGCTGGCCAGTTAGGAGTCATCAAAGAAGAGTGACAATGACGCCATTGAATAGTGAGCGATGGGCAGGCCCCAATTTCTTTACAGTAAACAATACCCCTTGCAGCAACAGTATATGTGCATGTGCTGAGTACAGGCGAGACTATTCATTTAATGTCCTCATGTGTGGATGTGCCCTCAGTTGGAGAACTGAAAACATGATCCATATTGCATTCCTCTGTCCCTTCTCAGTTTGGTATCACTTCCTCTCTGTTTAGTATCAAGTGTTGAAGATTTCTGAACTCAGTGTCATCTTTGGGTCACGGACAGTCGCCATCTTGGAGTAGTAGAACCTTCTCTTTGATAATATAAGGAGTACATTTTATTTTATTGTTTCACCTGATTACAGTATCCCACTGCCAAAAAGTTCTCTCGGCTTACTCATGGCTGTTTATACTCTAAATGACGGCGTGGAAGCTAAATAAAAGAAACACAGACAATTTGTCACATTTCATAGATTGCCGTTTAAACGTGATCAGGGATACCCAAGCTAAAATAGCAAGATGCCCAAATTACAGAAATTTACTGAGCCTTTTGTGCCTGAAAACCAGAAAAGGCGGGTTAAACACTCATCCAATCAGAATACAGTAAAAGGTGATTTCTTCGTTGACATGAACAAATACATTGTGCTTTGTTGACTAAAAGATGCAGTAATTACTCAAGCATTAAGCGTCTAGCCAATCGTAGTGAAAGAACTCCTCGTGATACATGCATGATGCAGATGGCGACAGGTAATCGTGTCTACATATGCTGGTGGCTGGAATCATCAAATGTGTCCAGACAGGGGTTTACCCAATACCTGTGCAATCAACTTTGCTATATATGGACATAGATTGACATATTTCTTGCTCAGAAAGTATGGCAGCAACTTGTTACGGGACTGTACATCTTGTGATGTTTCATTGTGTAAGCTAACAGGATATAAATTTAATCTTAGGGCATATTACTTGGTCTGTACGTTTCACAGGCTAGACCTTATCATCATTGCGTATCACACGACAAGACTACATGAACAGAATGGACTCCACACAAAATAAAACAGGCTTCCGCATTTCGTCCTCTGATAATCAAAGATGACACTGTGTTCCTAATTCTCCTGCCCTGTATCCATTAGTGTTTAGCCCTAGATTTTAAGTTTGGCATATGGTCTGATGCAACTTTAGGCAATAATTACTATTGCTGAGTTGCATTATTGGTGCACCACTATTGTGGAAGTTTATGTTGACAAATATTTCACATGGAATACTTTTGATCATAACAAAACCTAGATAGCAATTAGCTACCTATTGTGTGCATACTTGGGGAAAAAAACTTTCTTTCTGTGCACCAGGGAATCTGGGATCCATAGTCAGGCCACTACTTGCTGGTCTGTATTAAAACCCAAGGAAACTCCTCCTATTACTATCCCTAAACTAGGAGTTCAGTAATACTCTATTATTGATGACAATCCTTATTAGACAGATGATGGAAAATTCATGTAAGTGCATTTACTTCACAGCTGTAGTTGGTATAAGTGATGTTCCCTATTACTCTGTAAGTTATTATCTATCAGGCACTGTTGAAGCATGTGTGCGCAAATGCTAGCTGACATAATACATGTAATTTTGCATCATATTTCACTTTCAATTCAACATAGTTCTTTTCCCCTAAAACATGTTTCCGCTTTTTCCTTCATTCTCTGGGGTAAAGTTCAAAGTCTCAAAGTCATTCAATGTTCCTACTTTGAAGTAAAAGGTATTTCTTTGAAATCCGCAGGCACCATGAGCAGTACAGTAGCACTGATAACTATTGTACCCATAGCCATTTCTTGGCAGGCCTTGAAAAAGTGTCAGATGTTGTTGTTTCCATAAATTTCAAAAGAAACCTTAAAATTATGATTTCCTGTACCTTCTGTGTTGCGCCAGAGGTTACCAGTACATTACAACGGAGGTTACAGGCTCAAAATGGCTCTCATTTTACAACAGGAAGTGAATAAATGTTTTCTTTTTACAAACAAAATAATAAATTTCACATACACAATAAAATGCAGTGTAAAATGTACATTCCAACACATATCTTAGTTATGATTTTCATCTACCACACCAAACACATATAAAAAAAGGCCACCCACCATTTGACATCCTCTACTACAGTAATTGTGTTGGAGAGCAAATTCTTACTGAAGCGACACTTGACTACCTCAGGCTATACCATCTACCCGTCCAAGTAAGTGGAACTTTCACAGGAAAATAATTATACGTGCACTGGCTAGTTATATGACACATCTATTAATTTATATTCTCCTAAATTTAAAGATTTTGACCATAAATTTAACAAATGTTGGCCCGACAAACACATTCTGGGTTCGGATATTTAAAATTATTTTATACAGAACAATATTACAGCTTTATAAAATATTGTTTGTCTAACTTCACTGAATACTTACCTCAGGGCAGTTGCTGGACAGTAAATAGGGGGGAAAATACTATTCTAACTCCACCAACTACTTACCTCAGGGCAGGTGTTGGACAGTATCTAAGGGGAAAAATTACTATTTAACGCCACCAGGAAACTACCTCAGGGCAGGTCCTGGACAGTGACTAAGGAAAAATTACTATTCTAACTCCATCAAGTACTTACCTCAGGACAGGTGCTGGATAGTGACTAAGGGGCAAAATTACTTTTCTAACACCATGGGGTAATTACCTCAGGGCAGGTGCTGGACACTGACTAGGGGAAACATTGTTATTCTAACTCCACCAAGTACTTACCTCTGGGCAGATGCTGGACAGTAACTAAGGGGCAAAATTACTATTCTAACTCCACCAAGTACTTACCTCACTGGAGAAGCTGGAAATTGACTAAGGGGCAAAATTACTATTCTAACTCCATCAAGTACTTACCTCAGGGCAGGTGCTGGATACTGACTAAGGGGCAAAATTACTTTTCTAACACCACCGGGTAATTATCTCAGGGCAGGTGCTGGACACTGACTAGGTGAAAAATTGCTTTTCTAACTACACCAAGTACTTACCTCAGGACAGGTGGTGGACAGTGACTAAGGGGCGAAATTACTAGTCTAACTCCACCGGGCAATGACCTCAAGGCAGGTGATAGATACTGATTAAGGGAAAAATTACTATTCTAATTCCATAAAATATTTACCTCAAGGCAGGTGATGGACAGTGACTGAGGGGCAAAATTACTATTTTAACTAGACCGGGTAATTAACTCATGGCAGGTGCTGGACACTGTCTAGGGGAAAATTACTATTCTAAATCCACAAAGTACTTACCTCAGAGCAGGTACTAGGCAATGACTAAGTAGTAAAACTACTATTCAAATTTCACCAGGTACGAACCTCAGGGCAGATGCTTTACAGTGGCTATTGAGAAAAAATACTATTTTAACTCCACCAAATACTTACCTCAGGACAGGTGCTGGACAGTGACTAAAGAGCAAAATTACCATCCTAACTACACCGACTACTTACCTCAGGGCAGGTACTGGACTGTGACTAGATGGCAAAATTACTATTTAAACTCCATCAAGTACCTACTTCAGGAATGGTGCTGGACAGTGACTGAAGTAGACATTTGGTAGCTTAAAAGGACCAAATATTTAACTAAAACAAAATGCTAAGATTTATAAAATACATACTTTAAAAAAAATTAACAACATGTATTTTGTTCCTTATGAAACCAGATACGCCTATCTACAAAACACCTGAAATAAACACAGGGTGGGCTAAGAACTTAGGGGTTAGAATAGATAATAAGCTTTCAATGGAAGAGCAGGTGAAAATTTTTGCAGGGACCTGTTATGGGACCACGCGGTTACTCAGAAAGATCTTTCCCTGAATTCCATTGAATGCCAGAAAGACTCTCATTCAGTCGCTTCTTATCAGTCGCCTGGATTACGGCAATTCCTTGTTGGTAGGAATTAGGGAAGACCTGTTATCTAAGCTGCAGGTGGTGCAAAATACTGCAGCCCGTCTTGCCCTTAATAAACCAGCACGAACCCCTTCCCTCCCTCTCCTGCGCCATTTACATTGGCTTCCTGTAAGGAAACGAGCCATCTTCAAGTTACTTTGCTTGGTCTTTAAGTCCCTGCACGGCACAGGCCCGGCTTATCTGACTAATAAAATTGAACGCTATCAACCTGGACGACAACTTAGGTCCAGTAATCGCAGCCTGCTTTGTAGCAAGAGAATAAGGAAAGTCAAAATGAGGGGCCGTGCGTTCTCTTACCTGGCCCCCAAACATTGGAATGAGCTCCCAGAACATATCCGTGCCTGCCCAAACCTCCCACATTTCAAAAAGTTGCTTAAGACCTGGCTATTCTAATGAACGAATATTATATTTTACTTTACATCTGCCTCCTTTTCGGGCGCCGAGAGATCCACCTGGGGATGATTCGTGCGCCATATAAATGAGTCAAATAAATAAATAAATATCCTAAACCATAAAAACTGAAATATTCATGTAAGGATTGTAAATATCAATGTTTATGTTTATGTTTATATGTTTATATAGCGCTCGATTGCCGTGGCTTCTTGGCGCTAGGGTGTGTGAACAAGATCAACACACTGTGTTAACCGGGGACTTATGTGGAAGTAAACAACCATGTTTTCAGACCCTTCCTAAACAGCTGCAAATTGGGTTGAAGTTTCATGGCCGTAGGCATTTTATTCCATAGCTTTGCAGCACACTGTGATATCGCCCTGCCTCCCCATCTTGCCCGACTGGTCTTTGTGGTCCTTATAAGACCCAGACTAGCAGATCTAAGAGCGCGTGGGGGGATGTAGGGTGGGAACAGTCTTTGAATGTCCTCAGCACCGCCACCGTACAGTGCCTTATGCACAAGGCACAGAGACTTAAATTCCAACCGCTGCTGGACAGGAAGCCAGTGTAGCGATTTAATTCCTGCTGAAGTTGACTGTCCTCTGGGTATGCCCAGGAGTAGTCTTGCTGCGGCATTCTGTAGGGATTGTAGTCTTCTCATCTGGGACTTGTCAATGCCCAAGAATAGGGCATTGCAATAGTCCAACTTGGACAAGAAAAGTGCTACCATCACCGTCTTTTGCAGCTCTTGTGAAATGAATGGAAAGATTTTTCTCAAAGTTTTTAGTAGAAAAAAACAGGAGGAGGTGAGACTATTTACCTGGGCAGAGAAATTCAATTGGTCGTCAAAGATGACCCCAAGGTTCTTGACCTTGGGGACAGGGCGTGGGCATTCTCCAGCCACGGTTGGCCACCAGGACCTATTCCATAGGGGCCGGCCCGGACCAAACTCCATCACCTCCGTTTTGTCGGTGTTAATTTTCAGGAAGCTATGGTTCATCCAGGTCATGATCTCAGTGAGACAGACATGAAACCTGGCAGCTGTGTTCTCAGGCTGATTAGTGATAGAGATGACAAGTTGGGAATCATCAGCATAAGAGACCAGGGCAAAACCATGCCTCCTGATAAGTCTAGCCAACGGGGTGACGTAGATGTTGAACATTTTCGGGGATAGGGCGGATCCCTGCGGGACGCCGCATGGAAGTTGGAAACTATCCGATTGCAGTCCATCCCAGAACAGCCTCTGCTCCCTTGCCTCCAAGAAGGAGGATAAGAGGGCCAGGGCGGAGGCCTCCACTCCCACATCCCTCAGCCGCTGAACTAACACCGCATGGTTTACGGTGTCAAAGGCGGCCGACAGATCTAGGAGCACGAGGACCGCCCTCCCCCCCCATCCCCCCATCCACCACCCTGCGGATCTCTTCGGTTGCGGTGATCAGGGCTGATTCGGTGGAATGGCATGACCGGAAGCCATGCTGTGTAGTATCCAATAGGTTGTTTGCGTCTAAATAGTCAGTCAGCGCTGTGTTTAGTGATTTTTCCAAACTTTTTGCCACTATTGGTAGGCCAGCAATGGGACGATAATTCTTTGGTTCGGTTGGGTCCAGGTTTGTTTTTTTGAAAAGAGGTCTAATAGATACTTTTTTCCAAGTTTCTGGATAGTAGCCTGATTCCAGAACTTGGTTAATAAGAGGTGTGAGATTGTTACAGATCTTCTGGGCGGCCAGATGCATAATGGTAGGGGGACAGGGATCTGTGGGTGAGCCAGATTTTATTGAGAGAAGAAGTTTTTGTACTTCATCGTTTGTAACTGTCTGGAAACAGGATAGTCTACAATGGATTGGACATATCGGTTGCTCTTTTTTATCCTGAAACCCCGGAGAGCTCAGGAGGCCATTATAAATTCCTTGCACCTTATCCTGGAAAAATAGGGCGAGTTTGTTACACATAGCTTGATCAGGTTTAAACGCATTTTCTTGTTGCGGTTTAGCCACCAGATTGACGGATTTGAATAGTTCCTTGGTAGAGTTTCATGCCTCCTTTATTTATCAACAGTAAATAATAAGAAAATCACCCTAAACGCAAAAGTTTATAAATAACTAATGAATTGCATATTCTTTTTATGAATGATATCAACAAAATTGAAGAAAGAGAAATTAACCTACAGAACACTCAGCTGATTGTGACGCTGTCACAAAACACCGACCAGACAGCACACCAATTCTCCAGGTGTCTGGAGGATGTAGCTGCATGGATGTCCAACCATTGCTTGAAGCTCAATGGGAACAAAACAGAGGTGCTGATCGTGGGTAAGGCCCCAACCATCTGGTCATCAGCTTGGTGGCCTGAGACGTTGGGCCAACTACCTACCCCGAAAGCAGAAGTAAAAAACCTTGGAGTGTGGTTTGACTCCAATCGGACATTCGACTGCCAAATTCTGAAAGTGGCGGGGAAATGCTTCGGGACCCTGAAAGTCTTGAGAAAGCTCCTCAACTTAATACCGTCCAGCGCTAGGCAAACCATAGTACATGCCTTGCTAACCTCCCAAATGGACTATGGCAATGTGCTATATCTGGGTGCGTCCAAAAAACGGCTGACTAAACTTAATTTGGTACAAAACGCAGCAGCCCGCCTAGTGTTGAACCTCCCTAAAAGAACATCCACAAAGAAAGCCCTGGCAGAATTGCACTAGTTGCCTGTGGAGAAGAGAATCTTGTTCAAAGCAATGTGCTACTGTCACCGAATCCTGTCAAAAAAAGGTCCACGATATCTGCAACCATTGATAACATCCTACACACCGAGCCGGAACCTAAGATCCAAAGGTGGGGCATTGGTGACTATGCCAAGAATATATAAAGCAAGAATGGGTGCATGCTCCTTCAGATCTCTAGCAGCCAAAACATGGAACACACTTCCGGCGGACCTAAGAGCAGAACCTTGTAAAACCAACTTTCGCAAACATTTAAAGACATGGCTGTTCCCAACAGCATACTATAGTCACCGTCATCGACCAGTAGCTTAGCGTGAGAATCTTTGCTTCCTTACAGAGAGTCTGTTCTAGCGCGGGGACACACCGGCGTTGTAACCAGGCACTTTATAAATGGATAAATAAATAAATAAACACTTCAAAAAAGATACAGCAACAACCAATACCATTCCTCAAATAGAAAGAGCTCACCAATTTCAAGGTAAACAAACTAACAAAAATGATTTTTCACAGGTAAAAAAAAGCAACTAACAATAAATATTTTCTTTTCAACAGAAAATCTAAACTTTCTTTTTCTCGCCACAGAAAACCTCAAAAAATTAACAAAACTTTTTTTCAATTCTATACCAGGCAAACAAAGATAAACAAAGTAGCAATGACATAAACTTACACTTTTTTTCTATTTCTCTTTTTTAACAGAACCAACATCAGTGGCATCCTCAGCTAATCTGGCAAACTATATGAAATCCCAGAGGGGCAACAGATTGCTAAAGTATGCTGGCTACCTTTATTGTAAGGACAGGTTAGGTGACTCCAGGTGTCATATGAGGTGCGTGGAGTCTTTTCATCCCATTGCACAAGGCAGAGCCATTACTCTGGAGGACACCGTAGTTAGTACAACTGAGCAGAACCACTCTGTCTCTGCAATGGAGACAGGAGTATGTGAAAACATTCAAAAAATTAAAGAGCTTGCCTCCACCTCCAATGAACCCTGTGGTTCAATTTTGAGACGGGTATCTGTAACCATTCCCATGCACATAGCCGGTAGTATGCCCACAATTCCCAATATGAAGAGAATGGTACAAAGACAAAAACAGGCAAGTAATCCCCAAAAAATACCAACACAGACTTATTCTGACATTAACATCCCCCCTGAATTAACAATCACTTTCTCTGAAGAACGCTTTCTACTGCACGACAACGAAACCCCTCAAAAAATAGTTTTATTATTTAGCACAAACCATAACCTTTTAACACCTGAAAATAGCAGAATTTGGATGGAGGATGGATGGTACTTTTAAATCAACACCACATAAATTCACCCAAATTTACACTATTCACGCCAACATAACTAACACAACTGTCTCATTAGTATATAGTTTACTCTCTGATAGGTAATCCTCAACATACACTGAATTATTAACAGTTATAAAATCTAAAACAATGAATAGAAGTCCTAGAAAAGCAATAATGACTTTGAATTATCAATGATTAGCACAAATACAAAAAATATACCTTACTGCCCAAATCCAAGGAGCTTTTTATTTTTTCTCAGGCATATTGGCGTAAAATTCAAAAATCATCCTGAGTTGAGGATTACTTATCAAACACTAAAATTCATTTTGAATTAAAACAACTACCTGCCTTGTGCTTAGTACCTCCTGACAGTGTAGACTTGTACTACACAGCAATTTCTTAATCACAATATTTCACTCAAACTGAAGAGAAATTGGCACCACTACTAAATTATTTTGAAGATACATGGATTGGCCATCTAAGCAGGTTGGGTTACAGGAGAACACCAAGATTTCCCATAGAATGGTGAAACTGTTACACAGAGGGATGGCACAATTCCTTCAGCAAATCAATTGAGAAACTTCGCCCAAACCTATATCATTTTTTAGCAATTTTGAAGAAGTAACAAAGTTTCCAAGAAATGAGACTTGCACAATCACTGTCAGGTAGCTGAGCCCATGTACATACAAAAAGAGTAAAGGAATGTCTGCAAGACTATTTTGTTAAATTCAACAATTTGCATTGATGGTAGCTTCAGACTACCTGGACAATATTGAATACATAATACATTACTAATACTAACTAATATTTTCCTAAATTACATGCCTGTTTTAACAATTCTATGCAATTCAATTGGCATTTTTCAATGTATTTTTACCAAATTATAAAAATGTTGAATTCCTACCTGTAGCTGTCTTCTTTCTTCTAACTCTTGGTGACTTTTTGATCAACGTATCACCAAGAGTCAAAAGTACTCCAATAATCCATATATGTACAAATTAACATCCACGGAAATGAAAATTACATCCAAAAAACATGGTTTTAAATGCAAATACATTACCTGCAACTCAATTATTACAAATATATGGATTGTGAGTCTAAAACATGCACTGTAAAAATGCTAAAATTGTTTTAAAACTTTTTTCTGTTACAATAGCCAGGAAAAATCCCTTTTCTCCAGAAACAAAATGATTTCCCAAAAAAGCCAGTAGTAATATACAACTGTGGATGTTAGCAATAAAAATAACGAACATCCATATTGGAAACTCTGCTAATAAAAACATAACCTTAAAAATTACACTTTTTCCAAATAGAAATTTCCTAAAAATAACACTGTAGTACTGGATTCAATGCATCCATCTTCATTCCTCAGCCATGTGATCTTTGTGCCAAGTATAATACAAACAGTATAAAAAACATTTAGGCAAAAAGCAAAAATGTAGCTTTTATTTCAAAGTAGTTTTAAAAATGTTTACAAAGTTATCTTATAACTTTTCGAACCTTACTTTAAAAAAAAAAAAACAACCGTCCCAAAGTGAGCATATGAACACAACCTGCATGGGAATGGAAAACGGATAAGTGCACATAAAACACACCCGGGAATTTCAATATAACATCTAACTACCTTCCCCTTGTACCTTACAATAAATGTAGCCACCTTATACTTAAAGTAAATTGCTCTTACCTGACCGCAGCTCTTCCTTGCTTTCGATTTTGACCACGTCGCTCCACCGACTGTAGAAACATAGGTACAACCGCGAGCACCAAGCACAAAAATAGAAATAGAAAAAAGATAATATTCTAACCCTGGGCGGAGTTCGCGGAGTTGCACTAAGCGGAACACCGCGAAGTGCAAAAAAAACTCCGCCGCACTACGCGGAGCTCCGCAAGCGGCGGAGTACGATGGAAAAATGCCGTTCGCGGTGATTGCACAGTGCCGGATGCTTGTCTGCACTGTGCAATCATCGCGAACGGCACCATGCACAGCGCAAGCGGTCCCTGCTTTCCTTTTCTGCCGCTCGAGTAGATTTTTACTTGAACGGCAGCTTTCTCAACGCGAATGGGCTGTTTCTCAACGCGAGCAGTCGCGAGCATACGCGACCACTCGCAATGAGAAACCTGACCCCCCGCGTTGAGAAATCTCGCCAGGAGGTTTATTTTCCACGCTTGCGCTCACCAACTTGATGTTGGCAATCGCAAACGAGGAAAAATCTCGCCAGGAGGTTGATTTTCCTCGCTCGCGGTCGCCAACTTGACTTTGACGAACGCGAGCAAGGTAAAAAACTCTGCTCCGCTACGCGGGCGGAGGTTTTCGGAACGCCGCGTAACGCGGAGTGCGGAAAACTCTGCAAACTCCGCGAGTGGAGCGGAGTTCACCACCCAGGGTTACAATATTCGCTGTTGAACTGAATCTGAAAGCTTAAAAAAAAAGGTATAAAATGTGTAAAAAATATGTAACACGTTACAATAAATTTGTTTATAATGTTGTGAAATATGTTAAATTATTTACAATTATTTTTACAGTTTTTTGTTATTTTTATACTATGTTTTAATAAATAATACAAACATCACACGTTTGTATTATGTATAGATCTTTTCATGCAATTATGACAAATAAATATTTTTAAATTAATTAATAATATTTAAAAATTAAATAATATATATTTCTACTTAATTTAAAAAAATACTTCAACTTTTTTTTACTTTGAGTCTTATTACGACCCTGGCGTTCTGGGAAGTGCCATCGCTTTCTGTCGATCTTACCGTCCACATACCTGGCAGTCCAACCGCCAGATTGCGAACAGGGCGACCGCCTAAGGACCACTGCCACCTTTACTGCTACAGCAGCAGCAGGAGAGGCTGAGGTGGATAATGGAGGTCCCTGCTCCTGCACTGCTGACCACATTATTCCGCCAACCTCTTAATGGCAGGACACTGCCATAAAAAGGTCGGCAGAAAGGTAGGTAAAGGGCCACATAAAGGGCCCCAGGGCGAAGAAGCCCGTGTGGACTGTGGCCAGGGCCCATCTTGTGCCCCTCTATACCAGCACGGTCGGTGCGTGCACTGTTTGCCATTCACGACATAGTGCATGGAAACTGTGCACCCGACTTGCAGGAGGCGCAGCGGTGCAGCCGTCATTGGCATCAGGCTCTCTCCTAGAGCCAAAGCATGCCGCCACCATGGCTGTGTGTTCCGACACACCGCCAGCCTTGCTGTGATGGTGTAATGCAGCAGTAGGGATGCCGCCGACTTGGCGGCATGTTGCTGACTGCCGCTGCGGCGGGCTGGCAGTGTGAACCCCAGGTTGTAATCAGGCCCTTAAATAAATTAGCTTTAATTATGAATATTCAACTGCTACAATGAATACCTGGATATAAATACACCTCACCAACAAATACCCCTATATCCCTTACATCCCATCACTAAATACTTAATTTACATTTTGCTTTTATTTTATATTTGTAATATTATTATTACTTATACAAAATTCCAAATATTATACATTAATACTAACGTATTAAAATGAATGCCTGAGTATTAATGCAGTTCCCCACGCAATACCCATATACTCCTTACATCCCATCCCTAAAACTTATTATAATTTAAAAAAATATATAAATTAATACCTGAATATTAATACGCTACCCCACCCAATAACCCTATATACATATATTAATTCCTGAGTATTAATACACTTCCCCACCAATACCCATCTATCCCTTACATCCCATCCCTAAAACTTATCATTAAAAAAAAATATAAAAAATAATTATAAAATTAATATTGACCAAATACCTATAACACATACTTACCTATATACTTACATATCAATGCATGATAAACATATTTGTGGTAATGACACTAGTGGTCAAACCCTTAAGTACTAATGACACTAGTAGTAAAAAAAGACATGGTATTGACACTAGTTGTAAAACACATAAGTACTAATGACACGATCAGTAAAAAATGTGTGGTAATGACACTAGCTGTAAAACACATTAGTAGTAATAGCACTAGTGGTAAGAAAATGCGTAGTAATGACACATGCGTGCTAAATATCTAGATCCAAAAATAGTTGTAAACTGATTTGTGGTAATGACACTAACGGCCTCATATGATGTGTAATGACACTAGTGGCCTCATTACGATGTCAGACGGTGTTGCCTCTGACCGACACCGTGGCGGGTTTTGGGACCAAGCGACCTCTGGTTGGCAGTTCGAATTCGCAATTACAATGCAACAGCATATGGTGCGGTCGCATACTCCTATTTCTCTATAGGAGCTTGTGCTACGGCAGTAAACCGGCCATAGCACAAGCTCCCATAGAGAATTGGGAGAATCTGTTCATCCCTGCAACGTGTGACAGACACCTCAGGGTGTAGGGATCAACAGGGTGGCCCCCAAGCGGAGGCCGCAGGGTGAAGGGAGCCCTGCTAGGGGCCCCCAATGTCGCTTTCCGACAGGCTTTCCATGTCCTTAAGCCCGTCAGAATCCAACCGTAATGACCGGCTAGTTTCACTTTCGACCTCCTGCATCATAATGCAGGGGTCGAAACAGAAACCTGCGATGGGTCCCAGAAAGCCTCCAACCTGTGGTCGGAGGCTTTCCGGGTCTCATCAGAATGAGGCCCCTAATAGTTGTAAAAATCTGCGTGGTAAAGACTAAAGTGTTGTTAAGACTACGTTGTAAAGCTACATCATGTTTTAGACTGCGTTGTAAATGCTGTTTTCCTCTGTCACCCAGGAGGGAACTCCTACACCTGCTTAGGAACACTGGCGAATAATATCTTAGAGAGCTTGATGGGCGTTTATCAAGTCACAACAAGCAGTCTAAAACGTTATACAATGTATCCTTGTGCACTAAAACTGGAAATCACATTTTGTAAGCGCCTAATGTGCTAAATGAGAAAACACATTTGTTGATTTCAATTCTGGCACCCTGACATATGGGAGTGGTCTCTTTGGTGCCATCAAGTCGCATCCGTCCTTATCTTCCCTATCCTGTGCACATGAAATCACCAAAGAAACACAGATTGGTTTACCTATTTCCTCTTATCACCTTTCCCTACACTGTCGGTAGGTGGGGTAATTTTTAGGTGCTTCAAGGTTACTGCTGTCCAGACCTTTTGTACTCATTAGGCAACACATTCTCAAATTTTTTGACAACTATCCCTACTGCCAAACAGTTACGTTTCATTCACACCAGACACAGATACAATAGGATGTCTCTTGGACTAGTTCCTCAAGCTCATAACTGTGGAGGACGAGAGGAAACCAAATTCACAGGCACATTATGGGCCTGGTAACGAGTTTGGTGGTCCGTGGACCGCCATACCCACAGGCCGTATTACGAGATGGTCGGAATACCTTTGCAAAGACGGCAGGCGACCCACAGACACCGCAAGCCAATTTCGACCACGGCAGCCTTGGAATAGGCCAATGAGGCTGTAGGAGGATTGGACTGCCAGTGAAACCTCCAGTCCAATTACTAGTTGCATTACAGCCATTGTGACCATGGCGGTCCAACCTGTCCAATTACTAGTTGCATTACAGCCATTGTGACCATGGCGGTCCAACCACCACATCTGAGATGGCTGAAAGGAAGGGATATGAGGCCGAAACTCACCTCTCCTCACCTCTACAAGTCTTCTGCCATCATGGACCCCATTGGACACGTCCTGCAGCTGCTGTACCTGCTCGATCATGTTCAAACCCCACTCCATTGCGGAAAGATCAGCAGTAAGTCATACAACTACCAGTTTCCATAGACTCCTCAGCAAAACAATGCCCTGCCTTGGACCAGACATGTGAGTTGGAGTCCCTAAGTAATATACACATTTACACGGACCCTGTCTGGGATTGTTTCATAAGAATAATCAAAAATACATCTGTAGGATGACCTCCTGAGCCAAAACACTGGTACTGTTCAGTCAAACTGTACACAAAGGGACATGTGTTTGCAAATTATATTCAGTGATAGTGAGGTGTGCATTATTTTGTGTTCCACAACAGCACCTCCTCATCAATATCACACCTATTAATCCCTGTCAAAGATATATTTTTGCCTTTATCACTTGCCTGCCATGTTACTGCTGATCTTCACACATCATGCTGCTTACAAGTTCTCAAGTGTTGGTAAAGTGAGATTGAAGTTACTACATCTACAGTGAGGCCCTTTCACTCCAAATCTAACCATGATGCTAGACTCCTTTTGGCCCTTCTCACTTGTCTGCCATGTTCCAAATGTTCTTCATTGATCATGCAGCTTACAATTTCTCAAGTGTTCGTAAAGTGAGATTGAAGTGAATACAGTCATCATGAGGCACTCTCACTCCAACTCTAACCAAGATGCTATAGTGAATGTGCCACACTCACATTGCACACATCCTAGGTCCTGTTATGATGTTAAAGAAACATCTTTATGGATTTGTCTTTAAAGTGAAACACACCTTCTCTGCTACAACTCTGTATTGGAGTCTCACACATAACTCTCATAAAAAGGCAATGTCAATAGGATTACATAGAATCAGTGTGAGAACCAATCTAAGGGCACAATGGAAACACTCTCTGCGGGATAGCTATGCCTCTATCAGGGGGAAGCCTGAAAGGCTGGGACCCTGGGGCACAGTACATTTTGCACATGCCTGACAAACTCGATGTACACTGACCTGGGAACTGAAGTATATCAGGGCTAACCAACAGCATAACCAAGTGACTTGCATGTGTAGGGAATGTGTAAGTGAAAATTATGAAAGTAATCACAGCACCAATAGCATATGGCACAAACCTATATAAAGGAGCTATAAGGTACACCGAGGGAGATGGACAAATGTCCATGCAGAACTACACAAATGTATGACAAGTTAACACCCTCCATGTGTAGAAAAACAACACATCAAACACATATCCAACCTACATTATAGGGACAACTACAACCTAAATGAAACCAGATCGAAAATGTATAGTCAGCAAACTACTATGGGGATTATCCCCTCCTATTACTGTCTCTACTGAAGACCAATCCCTGTTATATTATACTGTATGATTTGTTTTGGTTATCACACATGTATTTCCTGTTATAATATTATACTGTATGACTTGTTTTGATTCTCATGCATGTATTTCCTGTTTTTTTTTTTTTTTCCCCCTCAGACCAAATGTTACATTATTCCCTGTTCATGTAAAGCGCTCTGATACCCACTTGGGTCACGTTCGCGCTATACAAAACTTTATAAATAAAATTTTAAAAAATGTTGACAGTGGTCAGGCCAAGCTGAAATACTTGCCATATACCATGTCACCCAATGCAATGTCTGTCCGATTTGGATTTCATCCCACATAAACATCCATCCAATATTTCCCCTTGAACTGTTTAACTCCAGCACTGGCTCAAATGTCACATCATACTAACCTCAACAACTGAATCAGCAATTAGGGATGAAACAAATACAACTGTAGTCGTATATCACTAACTATACAATGACATCAAATTGACAGAAAAGTAATGGCAGGACCAAGGTCTTCAAAACTATGAAAAGATTTTAATGACAGTAAGTCACAACAAGAGTATAAACAATGGCCAATTGCCAGTCCATTCACTGTCCATGTGCCACAGCACAATGCTGTGCCACCAAACTTGCTCTAACTGACACTGCCAGGGAACCTCCTCACAAAAGGGCATCCATTGGGCATAGCAGGCACCTCAAAGATGGTACTTGGGAAGGGGGGGCAGAGGTTTAGGGGGGTGGGTTTCGTTTTGGGAGGGTTGTTTATAGTTTTTTTCTATTTAGGGCTGGGTTCAAGGGGGTGGGGATGCTTTTTTTCAGAGGTGGACTGGGAAGTGAAAGGGATGGGTTTGGGTGTGGGAGGGTTTTTTTATGTTTTTTTGTTTTTAGGGCTGGGTTCATGGGGGTGGGTATGCTTTTTTCAGTGGTGGAGTGGAAAGTGGAAGGGATGGTTTTGGGTGTGGGAGAGGTTGTTGGGGCCTTGGGAGGGGTGCCAGGTTTTAGAGGGGAAAGTGCAAGGGCAAACATGACATCCTCACAGGGAAAATGGGTAGGGTGTGCGGGATAGAGTTCGGGTTGGGGGGAGGAGGGAGTGGAAGTGTGAGCTGGGTCTGCTGTCTGCACTGTGTGTTATGTTGTTATCTGTTGTGTGGCTGACTGTGAGCATTTGTGGTTTTTTTGGTGCGAGTGATGTGAATGTGCTGGGTGTTGGGAAGGGGTCTGTGGATGTTGCTGTGCTGTCTGCGGGAATGCTGGGTGTTGTGGAGGGGTCTGTGGCTGTTGGTGTTTTGTCAGTAGGAATGCTGGGTGTTGTGGAGGGGTCTGTTGGTGTGAATACTGTGTCTGCGGGTATGGGTGTGTCTTTGAAGGGCTCTGTATGTGTCGCTGTAGTGCCTGTGGGTATGCTGGGGCGGTGCGGAAACTTTCTTGTCACCGCCAGCTTGGAAAAATGGCAAAAATATGTGTTTAAAACATATTTTTGCCCGTTTGTCACCCCCCTCAGTGATGTCTTGTCACCCCCGGCTTGACAAAATGGCAAAAATATGTGTTTAAAGCACATATTTTTGCCATTTTGTTACCCCCTCAGTGATGACACCCGGGGCGGGCCGCACCCACCGCACCCCCCTTCCTACGCCACTGTGCTTGGAATGGGAATGGGAATAGGAATTTGGATGGTGAAGGGGCAGAATGGGGGGTGGAAAGTTGGAGGACTGCCATGAGGGAGGAGTCCAGAGCCTGAAAAGATCTCTGTAGGCCAGACATGGCAGTGTGAATGCCTTCCAGGCAGGCAACCATCTGGCTCAGCTGGTTGCTTTGCCCCTGGATGGCATTTAGGACTGCAGTCAGACCCACAGAGATGCTCCTCACAAAGTCAATAGCCTCCTCACACAGGGCAACTGGGCTAACAGGGGCAGGAGCTGAGGTGCCTGGAGCAAAGGAGCATCAAATGTCCACTACCTGAAAAGTCAAATGAAAGCTGTACACATGTAGTTTAGCTATGTATCACATTTAGCAGATAAAGCTCCCTGAAAACTTTGAGGTCCAAACATTTGAAAGATATATACTCTGAATTCACACAGCACAGCACTCAATATAGCCATATGAAGATCCCCAACCCTGCTTGGTACAGGCGAAGACGCCATAGATTGTATATCCACAAGCCAATGCACCTTTGAAGGTTTTGGGTGTCCCTGGACATCTACGACATGAAAATGTGGTATCACTAGAGTCCCAATGGGCAGGCACATCACACCACTCTTTGGTACTGCATACTCAGATTGCCTTGTAAGGATCAGTGTAGACACTCACATATGACCCCCACAGACTTAACTCCCCCCCCATGTAGATGCTGTTGGGCTCTCAACTGCTCTCAAGGTCCGGGTTGGCCTCCGCCAGTATGTGGGCCATCAGGGAGGTCAGGGTCCGGTGCACGCCCCTTCCACGTTGGGAGGACTTTCCCAGCTGGACCTCCATGATCTTCCTGGTCCAGCGCCGCAGGTCCTCCCACCCATTTCTGCAGAGGGCACACTGCCAATTGAAGAACCCCAGGGTCCACACCTTCCAGGCGATGGCTCTCCAAATGGCCTTCTTCTGATGGGCGTTGACCTGTATGGTTGCAATAGATGTAGATACAGATTGTAACTGGAACTTTAAGGATATCTGTATGGTTGATATGCATTTTTCTTTACACCTATCACAAACATTTATCAAGAGTCAACACAATACATGTGTCCATGTGGCATGCTAGGCAGCCCACTAACATCATGTAGGCCAGGGCCATCCACATGGACTATGATGTGAGGTACCCTGACACACAGCACACCATTTGGATCTTCTGAAGGGTAAAATACCTGTGCATGACTGTCCAGACACCTTTATTGCCAGACCCATTGCAATGATGCATACGGTCCATAGACGCAAGTACAATAGTATACACAACATCAAGACTAAGCTCACAAGGTAAGGGCTGGTCTGTGTGACACTCAGAGCTACCTCTCTGGGGGCTGTGTGGAAATGTAAATTATCATTATTAATTTCCTAGTAAGTCATAAAGAGTTTGTGTTGTTTGTACTGCCATCACAGGACAGGACACCCCTTTTGCCATATGTGGCACTGTAACAGGGATGACAATCAACATACCATTGTATGTGTAGTATGATAGGGAATATTGTAGCCAAGCAGATGATTCACATTTCTAAATCTATTCAAAGGTAACCCACTATCTACACTGTTCATGTCTAAGATGTCCAATAGGCCTGTCTAGTGGAAGCAGCACTAGGAGAAAAGTGTCAGCAGACCTGTGTGAGAAAGGGGATAGCCATTAATGACAGACACACATTGAGACTGTGGGTCAATGGAAAGAAGTATCAGGTAAGGGACCACCTCAGTCAACATGCCTCATATTATCCATGTAACAGCTATGAGGGCTACTAGTGGTACAGATAACTCTCTCTAGGAACATCCATGAATCAGGGACATGACTGTGCATCAGTTCTCCTGCCACAGTCAGGCCTTGCTCTGCAGGCTGTGGCTACTTATCTGACATGAACCTCACATTTCCACCAATTCAATACAGAAAAGTGAAACTTCTGCCCATTTCATATGTGAACATACAGTTGTGTGGCACTCTGACGGGGTCTGTGAGGTATAGCTACTTCTGAGACAAATGTTTTACAAGGTCTGATGTGGGCTGAGTGATTAGTGGGATGGAACACTAGGCTAACATCATCCTTAAATGCTTATAACAGTATACAGACATGGCTCATGGTGTGAAGCCTATACATAACAATGCACATATACCATGATGTGATTTGAAAACTAATTGTAGCTACTATGAACTTGATCCCTGAAATAGAGATATGCATGTAACACAAGTAGAAATCACCCTTATCACACATTCCAATGGTGGCCTGCTCTCCACAAAGTCTAGGGCCATATAATCCATTACATGTTTGCCCTATGTAGGATCCACACAGTGTATGCAATCAACATAATGCTTACACTCTGACACTCAGAGGCGCATTGGTGAGCCATAGAGCTGAGAATACAGGGGAAGAACCTCATCCACCAGGGCACCGAGCTCCTCTGGAGCGAAAGGACTGGACCTCTCCCCAGTAGTGCATGCCATTACTGCTTCCAGAGGTGGCAAACAGCAGCTAAAATGGAGGAGGTATTGATAGCAGCAGCGTCAGGAGGCAAGTGAGATTTATTTCCAACCGCCGCGTACATGTACCACGTGGTCATTAGCGTCGGCGCACACAGCCATTGGACCGCAACCATCACTAGCCCCAATGTTAGCCTATGGCTATGTCCACCGTGTATGCGCATGCCCACCGCACAGTCAACTACCGATTGACGGCGTACGTTCAACATGTCCTATTAGCGAGATCAGGCATCAACCATGTTAGCGGCTGGGAAAACTGTATTGGTGACAGTTAAGTGCATCACCACAACTACAAATGAGGGCAAACATGTTTCCATGCTCCATTCCCATGCCATGTCCAGTACAAAACTTCATCTGTGTAGTACATTACTGTTCACATTGGCAAAATGTGTGTGGCGCACTGAATACCGTGGTTGGCGGTATTTTACATGAAATGTTATGCTAACCTCACTATAGTGGCAATTACAAGTTTCTGAATTGATGATGTGCACAGTACTGTTACAGACCTGTAAAGGTCACCTTGGGAATGACTGGTGGATGTTCAAGATTTGACAATGATGATGTAAAATGTGTAATGCTTCATGAAGCATTAATATTCAGACACATGACTTTTGCCTTACTCGTCACATATGTTACTATGCACACTGTGACCATTCTACATGTTTTTTATTACTCCTCACATAGTTACCCTGGGAGAGGGAGGAGATGCCAGGCTCCAGCGCACCACCCATTTCCAGACCTAGAGACCATGGAAGAGCAATTTGTCATCCAGAAGTTCTGTTTGAATCGTCAAACAATCCTGGATTTATTTCATCAGTTGCAGCTTGACCTCCTACCACACATTAATAATCCTACATCAATCCCACCACTTGTTAAACTCATGTCTGTTTTGCATTTTTTGGCCACAGGCTCATTTCAATTCACTGCTGCTATTTCAGGTGGAATGTCAGAACCTATGTTCAGTCGGGTACTCCAAGACTTGCTAGCAACACTTTTGAGACACATGGCCAGCTACATCCAGTTCCCCAGATGTGAGGATTTAGCCAATGTGAAGGCAGATTTCTAAGCATTTGGTCACATCCCACATGTGATTGGATCCATTGATGGCACATATTGCCTTAGTACCACTGCATACCAGGGAACAAGTGTACCGCAACAGGAAGTACTACCATTCTATCAATGTGCAAGTTCCCAGGATCTGCCCATGATGCCTTCATACTGTAGAACAGCACCATACCGCAGCTGATGTCACAGCTACTACTGGAGAGGGCCTAGCTTGTAGGTAAGTGTGATCTGTCCTAACTTTGTGTGGGTGTTGTCTGTAGCATGATCTGAAAGTGTGGAATGTATTGTTGCACTTCTGTCTATCTTCCATCTAGGAGACTCAGCATATCCCAACCGCCATGGCTGTTGGCACTGCTGAGGAATCCTACTTCACCAGGGTACGTCTGCTTCAATGAGGCCCATGGAAGAACATGGCGGCCACTGGAGTGGGCTTTTGGGCTCCAGAAAGCCAGATTCAGATTTTCGGGATAAGACTGAGAAGCCCTCTGCTACTCACCCGGGAAGGTGTGTAAGATCATCGTGGCCTGCTGCATGCTCCACAACATTGCCCTTACATCACAGAGGATGCAGGCCATGAAGAGCCACCAGGTGAGGGACCTGAAATGCCAAATGATGTTGATGATAGTGGTGAAGAGGAAGGGGCTGACTTACATCAAGATCTCATCCGAAACTACTTCTCCTGAGTGTAAGTATGGTGTGGGATGTGATGACTTTGACTATTATTGCAACTCTTGTAGTGATGTTGTGAGGAGGATGTTAATGCTACATTGTAGGAATGTATGGGTCTGGAAATTTCTAAGGAAAGGTTTTTGTATTGTAAGTGTTGCTTTGTTCAGTTGTAAATGTTGTCTTGGACTGTGTTCTTTAGGAGTTGACAATGTGATGTGTGCCATATGTATGGTTTCTTAGCTAATCTCTCTGTTGGTCTATTTCAATTACCTTCACCATGACATCTTCATTTGGACATCTCAGAGTTGTGACATTAGCAGGTATATAATGCTGTTCAGATGTACAAAGTGGACATGGATTGTTCCTTGGAATGTCTGTCACAGAGTTTTGGTGTACAAAGCCGGTACCAAGACAGGTTGCACAGCTATAGGATGGAAGTTACCTTGCTTCCATTGGACTTTTTCCTTGTGGTGCGTTCATTCTAATGCAATATGTGTGCCATCATGTGATCCAACACAATGTTGTGTTGCGCCCAATTCATCCCTTCACATTGGCTAAATCCTCATTGTGTATGAACTTTATGTAGCTGTTGATGTTTCTCTTCATTGTGTTTGTGGCACATCACTGACATTTGTTTGTGACATTCTATCGATGCACTTTGAAAGCACTAAACAAAATCGATAATCAGGCATGACAGCTCTGAAGGGTTCATAGACCCATCACTCAGGACCGTTCATGGTTTTAGGAGTTTTCTAAATGAAGGTAAGGGGCTCATGGCTTTGTAATGCAAGACAGACATGACCTTATGGTATGGGGACACCATAAATTAACATGGGTCCGACTCTCAAAGGCTCCAACACAGCTGGCCAAACAAGCATTAGGTCTGCAAATAAATGTCCAAACCACCCCTCAGCGTAACTCAGTTTCTCGTTTATCGTTTACTAAGGGATTATTCCCTTTCTCTACCTCACTGAAGCCGATCAAATATTCACAATTTAAGAAAAGTAATTAATTAAAATAAAACATCATTGCCCAATTACTGCAAAATAGCATTTCATTGCGAGTAGCAAATGGCTACATTTCACTCTAACCAGTCCATGTAGGACAGACATGAGGTAGGAAGGCAACCAAGTCAAGCAGACATCATGAGAGCAGCAACACCTTTTGCACTAAGCAGTATTGTGTCTGTGGTCAGGGATGATGATGATCAAACCATGCCTGTGGTCAGGGATGCTGATGATCCCACCATTATAGTGGGAGTGTGCTCAATGTGACGGTATACAGGTGACACACAGTAATTTCAGAGAAAGCAGGACAGTACCACAGTCTAGGTAGTGGCAATTATCTCTGGTTCGAAAAGACAGAAGTCGCTATAGTACTGTAGGCTAGCTGTTGCTAGTCTGATCTGTGTGTCATCTTTTTCTGTTTGCCTTTTCCTGGTGGCCTTTTTCTCTGTTCGCCTTTTCTCTGTTTGCCTTTTTTCTGTTTGCCTGTTTCCTTTTTCTGTTTGCCTGTCTGCCTTTTTCTCTGATTGCCTTTTTCTGATTGCTTTTTTTCTGTTTGCCTTTTTCTGTTTGCCTTTTTCTCTGATTGCCTTTTTTTGATTGTCTCTTTTCTGTTTGCCTTCCTTTCTGCCCTATTCCCTTGCCTCCGTCACCATGCGCTCCCCGCCGCTGCTGCCCCCACAACCCCTCACCCCCAGCGTGTCGCTCCCGCCTCCCAGCTGTTCATGCTCCTCCCTACCCATACTTAATGGTGGCCAATGCACAGCCGTGTAGATGGCGCGCCAAAAGCGCGAAGAAGGCAAGCCTGTCTGCGCCCGTCCGCGACCCGATCACGACCAGAGACCTTGATCCTCCGAACCACCACCAGTACGACCCCAGCACTCTTCACGCACTCAACCCCGGACGCCACACCAACTGCCAGCTCTCGTCGCCGAGCAACACCCATGGCCCGATCTCCTGCTGACACTTCTGCTGCACCTTCACCGACCTCCAGACCCCGGAAGCCAACCCTCCAGACGCCAGCGCACACAAACCACTGAACTGCATCCTCCTCATCATTCATGCCGTGCACAGACACGCCGTAGAAATCTGGGACCTCCTCACCACCCATGAGCCCGAAGTCCTCTTCCTCACAGAGACCTGGACTAACACCATCTCCGCACCCGACATCGCAACCGCTATCCCAGACAGATACAAGATCCTGAGGAAAGACCGCCCCAACCACCCAGGGGGAGGCCTCGCCATCATCCACAAAAGCTCCCTCTGACTCACTACCACCAACTCGGACGATGCCTCGCCCCCCATGGAACACATCCACTTCCAAATCCAGCCCAACCCCAGAACAACGCTCTGTGGAACACTCGCCTACAGACCTCCTGGTCCCCACACCCCTTCACCAGTGCCATTGATGACCACATTGAACCCCACACCCTTGCCTCTACGGACTACATACTATTCAAAGACCTGAACTTTCACCTGAACAACTACAGGGATCCCAACACCACCACCCTGGGAGAACCTCACCAACATAGGACTGAAGCAACTTGTCTCCACCCCTACGCACACAGCAGGACACACACTCTACGCCATCTTCGCCGGGGGTAACAACAATTGTTTCAGCCACACCACAGAACTGCTCTGGACAGACCATCACTGCATCCATTTCTCCTTCACGAAACCCACCGCACACAAGTGCATGCCGCCGCCCACGCAGAAGCTGGAACAAAGTATCCAAAGAACACCTCACCTCTGCCCTCACCTGCACTCCTCCCCCTACTAAAACGGACACCAATACAGCGGCAAGCAACTCCACCAATGGATCGCTAACTGCTCCAACACCCTTGCCCCCCTCCAGAACACCATGAGACGACACAACAAGAAAGCCAACTGGTTCACCACGGATCTCCGCAAATCCAAGCGTGCATGCCGATGACTGGAGAAGAAATGAAGAAACAGAAAAACCCCAGAAGCACACACCGCCTACAAAGCAGCCATGACAGCTCACCACCAACTCATCAAATCAACAAAGAAAAACTTCATCCAAGACAGAATCCTCTCCAACACCCACAACTCCAACAAACTCTTCGCCATCATCCAGGAATTCGCCAAACCCAACAGCAAATCTACCGACGTCCCTCCCTCCCAAGAACTCTGTGACAAACTCAACTCCTTCTTCCACCTCAAGATCAAGATGCTCTATGACAATTTCAATGACCAAGACCATGACACACCGCTCTAACCCCCACCCCCAATGATGCCATCCAACAGACCCTTCTCACTGGAGCCCTCTCACCACAGAAGACACCCTAAAGACTATGAAGAGCATTCACTCAGGAGACCTACTGACCCCTGCCCACTGCACATTTTCCACAGGACCGCTACTGCCAATGCACCCAAGCTACGCCGAACTATCAACTGCTCCCTCGAGACCGCCACATTTCCCGATGACTGGAAACACGCCCCAGTCATCCCCCTCCTAAAGAAGCCCTCCGCAGACCCGACGGTGCTCACGAACTTCAGACCCATCTCCCTGCTCCCTTTCGCCACCAAAAGGGAGCATCGAAAAGGTGCACAACACCCAGCTAGCACACTTCATAGAAAGCAACAGCTTCCTGGACACCTCTCAATCCGGATTCCGCAGCAGCCACAGCACCGAGACCGCCCTCATCTCCGCCACCGACAAGATCTGCGCCCTCCTCGACCAAGGCCACACGGCAGCCCTCATCCTCCTAGATCTATCAGCAGCTTTTGATACAGTATCCAACCACACACTAGCCACCAGGCTCCATGACGCCAGCATCCAAGCAATAGCCTTAGACTGGATACGATCCTTCCTCTCAGGCAGGACACAGAGAATAAGACCCTCGCTCTTCCTCTCAGAACAGACAAAGATCAGATGCGGAGTACCCCAAGGATCCTCACTCAGCCCCACACTCTTTAACGTCTACATGGCCCCCCTCGCAATCATCGTCAGAAGCCACGGACTCAACATCGTCTCCTACACCGATGACACCCAGCTCATTCTCTCCCTCACCAAGGAACCCGACATCAGCAGGCGCAATTTCCAAGAAGGGATGAAAGCCGTTGCGACCTGGATGAGTAACAGCTGCCTGAAGCTCAACGCGGAAAAAACTGAAGTCCTCATCCTTGACTACACCCCTCCACATGGGATAATTCCTGGTGTCCCCCACCCTCGGAACCCCACCCACCCCAACGGACCACGCTCCCACATTGGCATCATACTCAACTCTTCACTCACCATGAATCGCCAGATCAATGCCGTATCCTCCTCATGCTACAACACCCTCCGGATACTTCGCAAGACGTTCAAGTGGATCCCCCCAACTCCAGAAAAACCATCACCCTCGCACTCATCACCAGCAGACTGGACTACGGAAACGCTCTCTACGCCAGAATCAACAAAAAACTCCTCCGTCCAGAACATTGCAGCTTGCCTTATACTCGACATCCCACAACATGACCACATCACCCAACACCTCCGTGACCTCCACTGGCTCCCAGTCAAAAAAAGAATAACCTTCAAACTGCTCACACATGCCTACAAAGCTCTCCACGACACCGGACCCCAATACCTCAATGACCGAATCTCCTTCCATGTCTCCAAAAAAGAAACCTCGGCTCAGCCGACCTCGCCTTAGCCACCGTCTCCCCTGTCTACAGGACCGGAGCAGGGTGAAGATCCTTCTCCTACCTCGCAGCCAGGACCTGGAACAAACTCCCCCTCCACCTCTATCGAAGCCCAACTTCTGCACCAATTCAGAAAGGACCTCAAGACATGGCTCTTCGAGTGACCCCAACTGAGATGCCCACTCCCCCCTCCCTCAGCGCCTTGAGACCCTCATGGGTGAGTAGTGCGCTCTACAAAACCCTGATTGATTGCATATAGTCTTAGAATTCACACCCTGCCCAAAGCTCAAGGCATATATACAATATTTGCAGGAAGTGGCCATTTTTGGGCCAAAGATCATTTGAATGAACTTCCATATCGTTTTTTCACTAAGATCCACAAATTAAATTTAAAAAAGGATAACAAAATAGCGTGAATGCTGAAAAACTTACTCACACAAGCAGTTCACAAGCCAGGATGATAATTCTAGCGCCACAAAATCTAATATTAGCATTATCAGTTATTCAAGCACTCAAACATAGCAAATCAGTGTGGTTTATGTGGACAACTGGTGAACCTGGCATCCTTGGTGTGATTCCTCCTAACATTTTGCCTTCAGACCTTCTGTTTTTGCTGACTTTGTTTTTGGTGCCCTTAGGACTCTGCACACTTTGTCACTGCTAACCAGTGCTAAAGTGTTTGTGCCCTAAAATATGGTAACATTGGCTTATGCCCAATTGGCATATTTTAATTTACTTTATAAGTCCCTAGTAAAGTGCGCTACATGTGCCCAGGCCCTGTAAATTAAATACTACTAGTGGGCCTGCAGCACTGATTGTGCCACCCAATTAAGTAGCCCTTTAAACATGCATCAGGCCTGCCATCGCAGAGCCTGTGTGTGCAGATTTAACCTGCCATGTCGACCTGGCAAAATAAATCTTTTGCCAGGCCCAAACCTTCCTTTTTAATACATACAGGTCACCCCTAGGCTAGTCCCTAGACAGCCTAGAGGGCAGAGTGCAATGTATTTAACAAGTAGGTCATGTACTTTTAAGTTTTACATGTCCTGTTAGTGAAAAACTCTTAAAATCGTTTTTAACTAGTGCAAGGCCTATCTCTCCCATAGGATAGCATTAGAGGTTCCTTATTACATTTTCTAAGTGTAATTTCCAAATGGGAAGGGATAACCAGTTCATGTTTAGTGACTGTTGCTGTAAAAGAACTGGTGCTCTGTTGTGCTTACCTGCTGCCCTCTTGACTGGGGATGATGAACTGGGCCTACAGCTCATCTTGAACCCAGGACTCAAAAGTGACTCAAAGGGCTAGTCTGCTGGCCTCCTGATCTAAGTCTCAGGGACATAAAAGGCTCTCTTGGACCTATCTTCAGTGAATTCCTTGCCCCACAGTGGTGCCTGCCCGGTATTGGAACCTTGATGTGGCACTCAAACTCTTGAAATCAAGCTTTTGGGCTCTTCACAACCACAAACCTGCCTATCAATCAATCAATCAGGCGTTTGTTGAGCACGACTACTCACTGTAAGGGTCTCAAGGCATTAGGGATAGGGGGGATGGCACGTTCCAGTCCATCAAGGAGGGGGTCTGTCGAAGAGCCAGGTTTTGAGGTTTCTTGCGAAGATGGGGAGCAATGTTGTCTGTCTGAGGTGGAGATGAAGGTCGTTCCAGGCTCTGGCCACGAGGACGGAGAAGGAGCGGCCTCCCGATCTGGGCCTTCTGGTGCGGGGGACCACGGCGTAGGAGAGCTGGGCTGATCGTAGGGTCCTTTGGGGTGCGTGGAATTTGAGTCGGCTGTTCAGGTATGCTGGTCCGGTGTCGTGGAGGGCCTTGTGTCCGTGGGTGAGTATCTTGAAGGTGATTCTAGCCTCGACGGGGAGCCAGTGGAGTGTGCGCAGGTGCTGCGAGATGTGGCAGTGTTTTGGCAGGTTCAGGACCAGTCTTGCGGCGGCGTTCTGGATGTTCTGTAGCTTGCGGGTAAGGTTTTTGTTTATTTCGGCGTAGAGTGCATTGTCGTAGTCGAGTCTGCTGGTGACCAAGGCGTGAGTGACGGTCTTTCTGTGTTCGAGGGGGATCCATTTGAAGGTCTTACGAAGGAGGCGGAGGGTGTGGAAGCAGGAAGACGAGACGGAGTTGATCTGGCGGTCCATTTTGAGCTCGGAGTCCAGGATGATTCCCAGGTTGCGTGCGTGGTCCGTGGGGGTTGGCAGGTTTCCGAGGGCGGGGGGCCACCAGGTGTCGCTCCGGGCATCAGGGTTTGGGCCCATGATGAGTACTTCTGTTTTGTTGGTGTTTAGTTGTAGGCAGCTGTTTTTCATCCATTTGGCGACAGCTTCCATGCTTTCTCGAAAGTTGTGTCTGGCGGTGTTGGGTTCATTGGATAGGGAGAGGATGAGTTGGGTGTCGTCTGCGTATGACACAATGTTGAGTCCGTAGGTTCTGACGATGGGGGCGAGTGGAGCCATGTAGACGTTGAAGAGCGTCGGGCTGAGGGAGGAGCCCTGGGGGACTCCGCAGGTGGTAGGTGTAGGGTCCGAGATGAAAGGGGGGAGTCTGACCCGCTGCATTCTGCCAGAGAGGAAGGAGCGGATCCAGTCGAGGGCCTTGTCCTGGATTCCTGCGTCATGGAGTCTGCGTATTAGGGTGCGGTGAGAGACTGTCGAACGCCGCTGAGAGGTCGAGGAGGATGAGGGCTACTGTTTCTCCTTTGTCCGGTAGGGTGCGGATGTCGTCTGTTGCGGCGAGGAGGGCGGTTTCCGTACTGTGGTTTTTTCTGAAGCCGGATTGGGAGGAGTCGATGATGTTGTGCTCTTCGATGAATATGGCGAGTTGGCTGTTGATGGCTTTCTCGATGACTTTCGCTGGGAACGGGAGCAGGGAGAAGGGTCTGTAGTTTTTGAGGTTGGTGGGGTCCGCCGAGGGTTTCTTCAGGAGGGGGTTAACCTCGGCGTGTTTCCAGTAGTCGGGGAACGAGGCGGTCGCCAGGGAGCCGTTAATGGTGTGGCGGTGCATGGGTGCGATGGCGGCTCTGCTGAAGATGTGGTGGGGGCAGGGGTCCGTGGGGGCCCCTGAGTGGATTGACTTCATTGTCTTCAGTGTGTCTTCGGTGGTGAGGGCTGTCCAGTTGTCAATCGCTGGTTTCCGGGTGTCGGGGTGGTTGGTGAGGGTTCAGTGTGTTGGTTGTCTTCGTCGAAGTTGTCATAGATGCTCTTGATTTTGTGGTGGAAAAAATTGCTGAGTTTGTCTCAGAGGTCCTGTGAGGGAGGGATGTCAGTAGACTCGCTGGTAGGTTGGGCGAACTCCTTGATGATGTTGAAGAGTTCTTTGCTGTTGTTCGCGTGGGTGGAGATTCTGTCTTCAATCACTTTTTTCCTTGTTTCTCTGATGAGTTGGTGGTGGGCGTTGGTGGCGGCTCTGAAGTTGTTGTGGGCTTCTGTGGATTTGTACGGGAACTGCACCGCTAGCACCATAAATCAGAGTGAGCAGCTGCCAGCCCGTCTCTTCACACAGCAAGCATCGATCGCCGTGGAGGACCACCAACGCGAAGCTCCAGCCCACCCGTCCGCGACACCTGACCTGCTCTTTGTGCCACGCCGACCACCACCTGCGACGCTCCCCTTGCTCCCAGTGACCCTCTTCAATACAAACAGGGATCTTTTCACAAAACTTGAGAAGGTGAAAGCTCAAATGGACTAATTTGGGACTGTATGCGACCCACACTTCATCACAGTCGGCCTGAACTTTTGACTTTGACTTGGTCCATCGCGATCAGATGTCCCCGGTTCTCGCTTTATGCTTTTATGTACTATTTTACCTTTATTCTTTTAAAAATCATAATGTCGGTTCTACTGATTGGAATTTTGTCATTTTGGTCTTATTGTATTTATTAAATTCTACTCTATTTTTCTAGCCTGTTGTGTGGGATCTTTTTGTATGGTGTTTTTACTGTTTTTCTGTTTGAAGTGTTGCACAAATACTTTACACATTACCTATAAGTTAAGCCTGGCTGCTCTGTGCCAAGCTACCAGGGTGTGTGCACAGGTTAATTTGGGGCTTGCTGGTGTCCTACCCTGACTAGGATTTTGGTTACTGCTTGACCAGGGCTCACAACCCAGTCTACCAGTAACCCAATCTCTAACAACAGAATTTAAGAAGACATTAATTCAACTAAAAGCCTGCAAGCCTGGAAGGAAGGGATCTTACGGTAGGGCGAGACCGCCTCTCATGTAGTTATGTAGTAGGCAGCCAATGTGCACATAAAACTAAAGTTACATTGGTGAAAACATACAACATTTGTAGTACATGCACATTCCTAACACATAATTAAATGTATGATAAGATGGCTAAATGCATCTCAGTTTAACAATATACTTGAACAAAGGATACTCAACGTATGCCCAAAATTGGTACAACGTGTCACATGACAAGGAATATGTTAGTGTTGGGCAGAAGGGAAGCACTGCTTAAAATATAAATCACCTATTTGGGATCGTGTACATTGAAGTTTAATAAATAAAGTTACAATTCATTACGGTTCTCATCATTGTTCTCTCGATTGGAGGGGATAAAGTGCCCAAGTCACCTGCCTGCATCCACTCTCTTTTTATCTCGCTGAAATTGTGGGATGCACAAGAACGTTTTTCTGTGTTCCCCAGGAGGCAATGGCCACCATTTGGTGCCTGGTAGCAGATCTCTGGTCAATTAGAAGAGCCTTGCACCCATCATTCTCAAGAGAAAGCTGATTTCGCATGTCATCTGCTGTCAAATGTAAGTCTTGTTTGTGCATGAATGTGAATGAAAACTGCAGGTTTGATTCCTGACGTGGCCAACTGATTTCCATCCTTCCAGTTAACCCTTGGTTAATTTCAACTACGCCCAAGTAATCAGAGTAATTTTGGTAATTCCGCGTTACTCTGCGGAATTACCAATAATTACGTGATTACTCCTCCTCATGTAATGATGCGCAATGTGGGGGTAAAAAATCCTACAGCGAGAGCACATTTAGTGAGAGTGAGCAGCCACTCGCATTTACTATTTGTGTTCCACTGCATTTAGTGGTATTTCATAGCACAAATGCACCCTTGCATCCATTTTGGATGTGAGGGTGCATTTTGCGCTAAGCAAATAGTGATCAATGCTAGGCTTCAGTCGGAGGAAAAGCCTACTCCAAGAGCACATTTAACACTATTTCTTTGCACAAAAAGCATTCTCGTGCCCATTCGGATGCCAAGGAACATTTTGTGCTAAAAAAATAACGGTAAATGCCGGCAGTAAGTTGGGGGAGAATTCTACCCCAAGAGCATATTTAGTTAGCGTAAGAAGCTACTCGCGATCCAGGGGCGTAACACAGGCCCCCGCAGCCCCCGCAGTGCGGGGGGCCCCCGTGCTGCAGGGGGCCCCTTCAGGACAGTACTCAGGTCTGATAGCTCGGGATTAAATCCGGAGCGGGGGCCCCTCTGTGTACCTTGCAGGGGGGCCCCTTCAACTTTCGTTTCGCGACTGTCGCGATTGCGATTTGACTTCTGTTGCATTTAGCGATATTATTTAGCGCAAAATATTTTGGCTGTAAGGAGGCATTTTTGCACTAAGAAATAACGCTAAATGCAGAGTTGCTCTTTTCGCATAATTATGCGTAATCTTACAGAATTGTTTGAATAATTCTGCGTGATCACGCTACACTGAATTACGCAAGTTGCGCCCATGCTACTTCTAATAACAAAAACACTGTGCACCATGGAGTTGATCCATAAAAACATATTTATTCTGAGTTGTGAAGTATATGGCTGTGGCTGGCACTTTATGTTGTATACATGCTTATTTAGCATGCATTAACTTTTCATACTATACATAATCTGCGTGATTCTGTATTATGATTTCACCACACTGATATTCTGATATTAAATTCGAAGATTCTGTAGTGCTTCAATCTGCCATCAATGTCAATTCAGCTATGACTATAAAGTCAAAGTGAAAGAACAAAGAAAGAGTGGAAAGCAAAACAGAGTGCATGATGTGTCAACAGGCAGGGAAGACTTACTAGGTGGGTCTAGTTGTGGTATCTATTTACATTTTATTATATAATGCAGCCAAGAGCTACTGCTTAAGGGAAGAGTTTGTCAAAGTGGCAGGGGTGGCAGATACAAGGGGTGTCAAAGAGAGAGTATCAGAGTGGGAGTGCGAACGAGGCAGGAGGAACAATGTATTCAGCCTTTGGCTCCAGCTCTTCCTAATTAATTATAGAAGCACATTGCCTGTCAGTCCCTTAAGACGTCATGAACAGCAATCAAGCAAAGAATAAAAGTGCTCTGCGTGACCTTTTCCGCCACGCTGGAGACACGATTTATTCCTATATTGTTGCATGAAGCCACACAATGTGCTCACAACTTTGAATTAGAATAAATACATCATAATTAGCATGTAATGAAATATGACCAAAGTATTACTTTACTATGGGTGAAACAGTGGGGTTCATCCTGCTTTGGGCTTGTGATTGCTAATGTCTGAATAGGGTTCAGTCTGTGATCCTTTTCAGGTCTGGCAGATCAAAGTTTATTGCTCTGAACAAATACACAAGAGTGGACTTTGGGTCCGCCCGCTGCAGCCTCTGACTTATTTATTTATTTTTTTAAATGTAACTTTATTGGAATTTATGAATCACATAGACATCACATGCAGGCATGTACTGAAATAACACCAGGGTTTCCCACACTCCCCTCCCATTCACAACAAAGAAGGATATCATTTCCTCTTCTGCCATTCATAATAACCCACCTTACAAGTTAAGGAAAGCAAACAAGGAAGAGTCCGCTTTCCCAAACTCTTGTCCACATCAGTGGTACATCGTATACATAATGTACTTTTCATGATGCCTACATAAATCTTGCCAATCCAAACTCCCGAATTCCCCCTCCCCACTCCTCTTCCCCACTTCCACTTCAAACATAGAATCACTATATCAATATTACTGTGTACATAGTTGTCATATGCCATTCACCAGCACTTAGCACTAGTTCATGCCAATTCCCTCCTCGGGCTCCCCAACATCAATGCGACACCCGTCTCACACGCAGACCTTTGAGTTCCTGGATTTTGCTCCTCTTTAAGCTCTACCAGCATTTGGGACCATGCCAGGAGATCATCCTCCAGTTTTTCATCTTTACAAACAAGCTTCATTCGCACCCTTTCTGCTGTCACCCACTCACACATATCTTTGAACCATTCCCCTACCTCTGGGGGCCTAGGTCTGAGCCACGTTATAACAATGCGCCGTCTTGCCAACACTAACCCCAATGTAAGGCAGCGCCTGCTTAATTTTTTGTTTGGGGTTAGGTAATAGGCCCAGCAGTATTTTTTGGATCTCTTTAGGAATTACCCATCCTGTGACTCTCTGAAGTTGTGTGTGATCACATTATCCCAGTAGGAGAATAGTGTGGGGCAAGTCCAAACCATATGGAGAAAGTCACCTGCCTGTGACTTACATCTCGGGCATTCATCATTACTGGCAGGGAAAATTGTATGTGGTGTGTTCGGGTGGGGTATACTTGGAGAACTAGGATGTATTGTAGGAGTTTAAATTGTGCATTAGCACTAACTGTGCGAACCCCTTCCTGAACTTTTTCCCAGTCTGTTCAGATAGGGCTCCTCAAGTACAGCGTCCCATCTCTGCTTTACCGGCAGGACTCCACCTGGTAAGTCATCTCTTAAGGCTCTATATAGGTGGGATACTAATTGTCTACCCTGCGCCATGTATAGCATTACTTTCAATGTGTTAGTGCTAGGTGGTTCCACTGGGAACCCCGGCCAGATTTCCTGGGTCACACTTGAGATCTTCTCATACTGTAGGAATTATTCCGTTCCCAAGTTAAAGACGGCTATTGCCTCTTCTCGTATGATGAACCTTCCATCCATATACAGATCTCCTAGTGTTTAGCATCCTCTTTCCTTCCACCTTCGTACGGACATAGAGTCTGCGATACAGGCGAAAGGGTGCAACACCCAGTGGGGCATGTCAGGGCAAATGGAGCATGTTGGACCAACCTTTGAACCGCGGTTTCCCAAATTATGGCCACATGTCATGCAATGTATGGGATCCGGGGAGGAACACCATTACCAAGCATCAAAATTTCGAGTAGTGTGTAACCAGTGTGCGTACCCGCCAAAAGGCTCATCTCCCAGTTGTTTTCAGTATCTAGCCAATGTACTGCATGTTGTAATTGGGAGGCCATATAATAAAATCTAAACATGGGACTTCCCCCAACACCATGTCCTCTGCAACGTTGTTAAGCATACCCACTTACGTTTATTGCCCCATAAGAGATCTATCAGGAGTTGGTCAAGTGTCTGGAAATAGTGTTGTGGGATGATGTAAAGAGAGCGTTGCAATGTATATAGACATCCTGGTAAAACAACCTTTTTTATGATTGCAATTCAACCCATAAGTGACAGTGGCAAGTCCCGCCAGAACCGTATGGAGTCGCGTATTCCCTCTATCACTCTGCCAATGTTGAGATCGAAGTATACAGAGGCCCTGTTTGCCAGCTGTATCCCCAAATATCTTGTCCCCTCGCCCACCCAGTGCAGCTCTTGCCTTGTTAGATCAGATTGCGGCACTCCTGCTTTTCTGCCAATAGGGATTAACTTGGATTTTCCTGGGTTGATCCGGAGTCCAGATACCTCTCCAAATCTCAGCAGCTCTGGCAGTAGAAGTGGCACCGAATTTGTCGGTTGGCGTAGATAGACTGGTGTATCATGGGCATATAAAGAGACCACGTGATTGGTCTTACCCAGCCTGACTCCCCAGTATCTCAGTCTGTCCCGCAGGGCAGACGCCAGCGGCTCCATGGCTAACACGAACAGAAGCGGAGAAAGCGTGCACCCCTGGCGGGTGCCTCTACAGAACTCAAGTGGTCTGGACACCAAGTTCCCAATTCTAATTCTTGCCATAGGGGTTGTATAAAGTAGCCTAGTCCATTTAAGGAGCTCCCCACCAGCCCTAACCCTTCGGAGGACCTGCCACAAATAAGGCCATTCCACCAAGTCAAACGCCTGATCTATATCTCATAAGGCTAAGGCATAATCGTCATCCATTAAGCACGGGGCGTGCCAGATATGTGGCAGCCTCTGCAGGTTATGAGTGGTGCTGTGCTTAGGTATGAATCCTGCCTGATCCCTATGAACAATGTGGGAGACCCTAGGGACAAGGCGCGCTGCCATGATTCCACTAAGTATTTTTACATCTATATTTAGTAAGGAAATCAGCCTATACGAATTGGCTAACAGGGGGTTCCTTTCCGGTTTTGGTATCATGGCCACCAGGGCCTCGCTCATGGAGGGCGGGAGTGCGCCCTGCATGAGTGCTTCGTTATAGACCTCCATTATTTGGTCATCCAGCAAGCGGGCGAGTGTCTGATAGAACTCTGCTGGCAATCCATCCGCCCCGGAGCTCTTAGCAGTTTTAAGGCGCTGGATACCCAGCAACATTTCCTCTTAATGTATCGGGGCATTTAGGGCCTCCTCCGCCTCTGGATCCAGCGGGGAAGTTCAATGGAGAGGCTCGGATCTTCCCTTGTGGCACACAGGGTCAATGTGTGTATACTTTTTCAAGGTGGTCAGCCAGGGCCATAGCAAATGCATTCTGTGAGAAAACCATGTTTCCTTCCCTATCTTTAAGCTGTACAATAGGATTGATGCCTAACTCCCGTTTAACTAGATGAGCCAGCAAAGCACCGGTTCTATCTCCTTCCATGTGCAATCTTTGTTAGTGTGTAGAAAGTACATGTTTTTCTAGTCTATGCAGATCTGTTAATAGCATCTCCCGTGCCAGCCGCCACTCTTCCATCTTGTGGGGGGGCCCTGGAGGGCCCTCTCTAGCCCGCCCAGTACTGCCTCCTGTTTAACTATGTTTTTTTCCAGCTGTCGGTGAACCCCATACGACGTTTTAATACATACCCCTCTGATAACCAACTTCATGGCTTCCCATTTGAGCGCTGGATTTGAAGCGGATCCACAGTTTTCCTCAAAATATCATTCTATGGCTTCTAAAAGTGCAGCCGTGAATGGAGGATCTGATAAGGCTGCAGTCCTGAGTCTCCAAAGGGTTATGGGAGAACGGGCTCTCGTCCTGCTCAAGCTTAGCAGTATGGGTGAGTGGTCTGAAAAGTATCTAGGTAGATATGTTATTCCTCTTACGTCAGGTCCCAGTTCAGCTGAGAGGGGCCAGTAGTCTAACCAACTAAAGGTTCTGGACGCAGAAGAATAACAGGAAAACTGGTGAGTTGTTTGGTGATGTTGACGCCATACAACAACCAAGTGTATGCCATCTATAACATCCGGGAGGGTCTCCGTCAGCCAGGGCTTAGTGCGGGTCCGCGGGGGCTCACGATCTATAGTGCCATCAAGGACGCAGTTAACATCACCTGCCCGCATCACAGATGGTCCTAAGTATGGGGTCACTGCCCTCATCACGGTGGGGAAGAAAGATGGACAATCATCATTGGGGGCATGCACGTTAATAATGCACAGTTCCTTGCCATCCAACTTTCCATGTAGGATAACATATCTCCCATCTGGGTACACAGAGTGATGTAGATGTTGAAAAGGAACCCCAGGAGCTACCCAAATGAGGACCCCCCTGGCAAAGGCAGAATAAGAGATTGCATACACTTGCCCCCTCCAGCGTTTCTTTAAACAGGGCAGGGAATTCCCCCAGACATGTGTCTCCTGCAGGCATGCTATGGGTTCTTATAGCGCTTCAAATATTTGAATACCTGTCTGTGCTTTTCAAAGGCGGCTATACCATGAACATTCCATGTAATCGGTTTTTCATGGGGTCTGCCATAGCGCATATTTTCCTTTTTCACCCACTTTTCGCAACCATGCATTGCCATACTTCACTTTCTGGCATTGAAACAGTGGCGACATATCATATTTAGTGACTCGATGGGAAAGTGGGAAAAACAACCCCAATCAAACCCCAACAAAAATAATGACCCACCTCCCCACAAGGCAAAGATGTGCATTTGCTGCCCCACCTCCCCACAAAACATAAAGCAAGTAAGAGCAATGCAACAATAATATCCAGTCTGCATCCCAAATTTCCAAGTATCTGTACTTTCCATTGTTGACCAAGGTAAACTGTCCAACAGTCTTTTGCTACGCTAGTGGTAGACTCCCTAGTGGGGTGCGAAGACATGCATCCAGCCCCCCACCTTGGTGCCCAACTCTGGGGGGTTAGGGCCCCCGTTGACTACATGTGTCCTGGGTCTAAAGGTGCCAAACTCCATACAACATTGAAAATTACCCTCCTGCATGTGATAGTATAGAGTCTCAGTCATTTCCCCTCGCCAAACAGCATTATACTTATATAGTCCAAGAATCTATCTCCAGTTTTTCCCGACTGGGGCGTCCCCCCTAGTTGTCATCATCTTCGTGTGGGTATTATTCAGCAGTTGTGCTAGGGAGGACTCCCCCGAGTCAGGGACGGTATCCGATGCCTGTAAGGTGCCATCCTGGCACACTCGGATTCTACCTGGGCTTTGCAGTTTGGCACTGTGCTGCTGCGTGTTCTGTGTCCCTCTGTCCCATGGCGCCCAGCTTAATCCAGTAGTCCGGGATAATTCCGTCGAAGGAGCCACACATACCTCCAGGTGTCCCCGGGAGTCCAACCATTCACTGGCCTCCGCAGCCAAGAAGAAGAACAATGTTTTTCCCTTGCTTTCGACCCTCAACTTGGCTGGGAAGAGGAGGCTGTATTTGAGATTCAAATCCCTGAGGTGTCGTTTCACCACCAAGAAGGATTGCCTTTGATCTTTCACCCGCTGTTTATAGTCCAGGTAGATTGAGATCTGGTGTCCCTCAAACATCAGCGGTTCGTGAATACAGGGTGTTTGCAAAATAGCATCCCGGAAGTTAAAGAGTCCGGCAATAATAGCTCTTGGTGGCTCGCCAGGTCTGGGTGGGGGTACAAGCGCCCGGTGTGCCCTTTTGACAGTGAAAAACTCAGAAAGCTTTTTTGGGGCTACCGTAGAAGAAGGCTTTGGCAGACGGTCCCTCTGCTTTTTCGGGGAATCCTATAAAGCGTAAGTTGTTTCTGTGTGAATTCCCTTCTGAGTCTTCCCCATGTTCATCCAGACGTACCACCCTTTTTTGGAGATTGATAATGGTGCCCCGCAGAGTTTGAACCTCCTTCTGTAAAGTAAGTAGCGTTTGTTAGTTAGTAGTTACTCTGTCTGAGATTTTGCAAATGTCACAGCGGAGCAGGTTGACCTCAATTGTGACAATGTATATTTTGTGTACCATCTCATCACAGTGGTGTGAATAGCCGCCAGTACATCCGCCATAGAAGGGGTCGAGTCTACTGTGGTTTGCGCATTTCCTGGTTGTTCTGTTAGGGGCGCTGCCTGCGCTCCATGGTCAGATGGGAGAGGGTCACGGACTTATTTTGGTCAGTCTCAAACACCATTACTTGTTTTGAGGTTTTCTCGTGTGGTCGATCAGATCGCTGCATATTTAGAATGGTTACATTTCGGAGTGTGTATGTTCTGCGTTGCTGATTGGCAACAACATAGCCTGTGTCCAGAATCGCAGTTACTCTTTGTGATCACACTCTTCTCATAAAGTAACACTGTTTGGTGGTATAATTGCACTACTGTACAGTTCCCACAACTCCAGCTGCAGCTGCTTCAAAGTACTGAAAAACATTTGGGAGCAGCTGGCCTCCATCAAAGACGATGCAGTCACCGGGTTTGTGGTTCCCTTAGTCTTTGTAGTTTTCATGTTACTGACCATGAGAATGAGACAGTAGCCTCTAAATGTAAATATCTTCCTCAAGTGTTTTGAACAAGATGGACTGTCCTATTCCTTTTCCTTTAGGCAGTAATGCATCTTTCCGTGTCTATTTGGGGGTTCGCCATCAGGTATTTGGCCAGGGGGTTGAAAGGTGGCTTGGGGAAGGTCAGTGACTAAAACTAAAGGAGAGTTACTGTTAGCTACTAGAGAGAGACTCCTCTTGCAGTTACGTTGGAGTACCTGCAGCAGAGCTACCCCTGCAATCGTTCAACCCCCTAGAGCACATCCACTCCTCTTCTGGAGCCATACCTCTCATCCCCATTTGCAGGCAGAAGATCACGTTTTTCTGTAGCCACCAAGCCATCTATGAAGCATATCAAGAACCTGCACATTTGTATACTCTTCTCAAGATATTCTCCAGCACTGACATTTAAGGAGCACTACATTTAAGGAACTGGACAGCATGCATGTGTGCATTTTTGTTATCAACTCAAGTTGGCATCTGTCATGTGCATGCAACAGTATTTGCTCCTCATTTTGGTAGTTATACAGTTCTTTCTATTCTGCTACGAAATAATGGTCAGCATGAATGAGGCATGCTTGCGCTAATCGTTAAAGGTTGACCATCATTAACCAGGTAATCCCGACGAAACACAACCACAACGAACCAGCTTCTAAACAAAAGTGTGTTCAGAATTTTGATTTATAACTCAGACCAATTGCTTCTCCAAGGCTTGTTAAGTTAGGTGGTATGAATGAGATTTACAGCATTCATATGACAAATCCTTTTAAAGATATAAGAAATGGAAGTGGAATTATTGACTTTGTGATTGGTTCAGCTGTCAGAATCATGCTTCAGTAATGGGATTTAGCTTCTGCATGATGTCATTCGTAAGGCGTCTGGTGCTTTCAATGGTGCAGCATTAGAAAGAAATCCAGTCTTTACATAAATAACCACATCCAGGATGTTAACTGGCTTACTTTCCTCACTTTAAAGAACAAGAGGACAGCATATCATATATAAGTCCCAAATATTGGAGATTGTGAATGAACCAGCAAATGGTGGTGTCCATTAAAACATATGATTGCAAAGAGAAGTTCACTTGATTAGATATGTGGACTATATAATGCCAACAAGCTTAAATGACAGACTAGATTTTTTATGCTTTTTATAAAGTGGGAATTGATAAACACTGAAAACAGACTAGGCAAAGCAAAATTTTATTTTGCTCTCGCAAAATTTTCAAACTTTGTACATTTTGATTTGCACAACATTTCTTGTAACATCACATTATTCAATTTTCTGTCATTTTTGTTTGCGAGAGCTTGGTTTGGGCAGAAAATATCTTTCCAAGAGCAGTTTTCTGCTTGAACCCGTCTCCTGCCATTATCTTGCTTGAATTTTGTACATGAGGTATGCCGTTTCACGAAACTTTGAAAAAGATAACAGCAAACCACATTTTCATAATATCTGCAATTTTGTGAAAAAATTATTTGATTTCCCAAATGCCTATAACAGACTTAGGGGCCGATTCACAGAACTAATCTGAGATAAAATCCTAAACTTACTACTTTTGGTATTCACAGAAGGCATTTAGTAGTAGTAAAGTTAGGACCCCTAACTTTACTACTACTAAACTGAGATAAAATCCTAAACTTACTACTTTTGGTATTCACAGAAGGCATTTAGTAGTAGTAAAGTTAGGACCCCTAACTTTACTACTACTAAATTCCTTCTGTGAATACCAAAAGTAGCAAGTTTAGGATTTTAACTCAGATTTGTTCTGTGAATCGGCCCCTTTGATTTTAGAGCATGTGATACTGGTTCACAAGAAATTCTGGAAGTTTGTAGACATGAGGACACCTTGCTTAGTGACATACGCCTCCCTGTCGGTTTAATACACTTTGTGAGATACTTTGAGAATTTTGTTGTGGCTATACCACACAGGCTTGATGAACTCTTTTAACTTTTTTGAAAGAGAATGATATTTTGAATTCACTCATTTTGTACCTGATCACAATTGACAATTTTGATTAATTCCATGTGTATAGTAGTAATGGAACGAGGTATGGAAGCATTTGTGTTCCTCTGCTTTGGCTTCCCGGCTCCTTATGCTTTCTCGCTGGAAGACATGCGGCTGTCAGCCATGTGGGGGAGGGTGGATTGGCACTGTTTCTCTAACCTAAGGGGGACAGAGATCCCTAGGCTTTCCTGTTGTCCTGTAGCGAGACCCTAATCTCATTGAGCGGGGGGGAGCGGTTAACACAAAGCATACCTGCAGATCTACTTGTTGTGAGTGCCTGGGTCTGGTTCTCTTGTCTTAATTAGACTAGACAGTTCGGGGTGAAGGAGCAATGAGACCTAACTACTAGCTGCTTGACAGATGCCCTGATTTCTGACCTGCTGCAGTTCATTCTGAGATTGATCTTTTCTCCATGTCAGATCATCTTTGTGAGGCAATCATAGCTTTAGACATGTTCCAGCACAATCAAACTCCCAGGCTCTGCAGCTATGAGTGGTGGGTCTACTTAGCTTTTGTTTGACACCATGGCTCTCGGACAATGGAGGTTTGCCTGAGGGTCTAAGGAACACTGATGGGATGTGACCTTGCCCCACCTCTGGTGAGCTTGGGTTATGGAAGGTGTCGGAGACTGGATCTCCTGCAAACTGCTCAGGTAATCTGTAGTGATCACTCCAGGCTGATTGTGATGTTTCAAGAGGATTTATTCAGGTTGGTTACAAGATCAGTAATACAGTAGTATTCAGCCCCACCAGGAGCAGCCAGCAAGGCGCTCAGCCCTTCTCCAACTGTGTAATTCATACACCAACATTCTATGTTACATCATCTCAAGAGTGTTCCACTGGTGGAGCAGTGGATGACATGTAAAGCATAATAACCAAGATACTACATATCCTCCTTTCTTCCAGAAAGAAAATAGAAAAAAGGAAAATAGAATCAGATGTAGAAGCTAGAAGAACAAAATAGAGAAGAAAGGACTAGAGAGAAACAAAACAGAGGTAGAGAGAAAGAAAGCACCCAAAAATATAAAAGAAACAGATAAACATAACCTCATCCTCCTTTCTTTCTATAAATGAGAAAATGAAATGAAGAAAAGAAAGAGAAACCATCAATGAGTACTCTCTGTACACCAACTGGCCAGGTAAGTATGCAAGAGAGCATCAGGAGAATAGAAGATGACAGAGAAGAAGAGAAATACATTATAAAAATCATTCTTCTCCATAATGTAATAAACATTTGAGTTAAAATAAAATAAAATAGAAAAGTACTGGGCTACAGTGTTGAGCAAGAAAAGGAAAACAGAGATGAGACGCAAACGCCCAGTCTAACATGAACCAATGCACTATAGTCACTGGGTAAGAACCAAAACTATACACCCATGTGGGTAGTAGTATGAACGTGCAAAGGTAACAACAAGAGAAAATCAAACTATTGTGCACTGTAGAATAAAACAAACCACCCACACTAGACACCTTAAGTAAGGTAAGAACGTGCACTGTAGTGAAGGTATAAGTAATGTAATGACATGTGTAATGTCATGTCCATGTAAGGACGCACCTCGATTGGAGGTACAATGTTATGCACAAGATGAAGGGGAGACCCAACAAACATACCTCCGGAGAGGTCAAGAGTTTGTGCATTGTAGATGCGAGACAGAAACCCCGCAACGTGTGAACCTAGATAGGTGTGCACTGAAACAAAAGAGACAAATACCTCGTGAAGAGGTCAACGTTGTGCACTAGAGTAGCAGGGCTAAAACCCTTGCGAGACACCTCGTGTAGAGGTAAAAACAATGTGCACTGTAAAGACGGGACTAAAACCCCTGTGAGACACCTCGTGTGGAGGTAGCAACAATGTGCACAGTAATGACGGGACTAAAACCCCTGTGCACTGTAGTGACGGGATTAAAACCCCTGCGAGACACCTCGTGTTGAGGTAAAGATTGTGCACTGTGTGAAGGTAAAAACCTTAGACACCCTATGTAGGGTAAAGGTATAAACCTAGACATTGTGCACTGTGAGGTAAGTGTACAATTAGAGTACAGACATCCTTGGTAAAGGCAAAAACGTTGTGTACTATAGTGATGTGACTGGAACCCTCACGACAACAGTAACAGTAAGACATAAGCGTGGCAAAGATCTCTTGCAGTGTTCTAAAACGTAGGGACTGAGACCTTAGTGTAAAGACATGTTATGGGTGAATACTTCACCCGAGCAGTGTGAGAGACCCCAACTTGCGCAGACTAACGACAACCTGCAAAGTAAGCTGTAATGTAAAAGCCACTGACCGTGCTACCTAACGGTCAGTTTTGCATTGTTGCAGCACGTCCAAATGCTTGTGACACTGGAGAAAACATAGATACATAGCTTCTGTGCGCCCAGACATTAAGAATCCAAACCAAAGAAACAAAAGCACATGGCGGAAGAATGACCATAAGAGTAGACAAGTGCCTGGGCAGCTAGACAGGTAGCAACTCAGCAAACCAAAATGTACATGAAGCAGAGTCAAGGCAGCGGAAATCTTCACACTTAGGACTTGTAACAGGGATCCGCAGATGACATCCGAAATAACTACAAAGTCAGTGTAGCCTTACCGGACCATTAAGATGAAAAACGGAGCATCGGAGAAAAGCAGCAAACGTTGTGGCTGTACTCGAAAAGCAGAGCCTGCCAGTGTCAGGTGCCAGTAGTTTCCACCCCAGGCAGGCGGAAGTGGTTGTAAGTTCCTCAACAGTCTCAAGAAAACTTTATTGAGACACAGCATTAAATAGACGTGGTTGGCAAATTGTAGCGTGAAACAGCGTCGTGTGCCAACTCCAAGATGGCGGCACGCTATACCACGCCGTGCCGAGAGGCTCACAGCACGTCCGTGCAAGCAGGGAACATCAAGCAGCAAGTCGCAAGGAAGACGGAGGACGTCACAGGCACCATGGAGAAGGTGAAGGTAAGCGCGCTCTATGCTCCAGGGGCGCGAGACATAATTTGAAACGCAACACAGCGGTTGGTAAAACTGAGGTTCAATATGTCTCAGAGTGGCACCAGCAATCAAAGACGCGAAAAACAACACCTCATATGTACCACACAGGATACACTCCACAACGTAGACAGGGCCAGTAGCCTCACAAGGTTTGCTGAAAGCAGAAACACCTCACTCCGCGCAGGGAAGACAAACTCAGGCAGTCAATAAATACCTTGCTTGTTGAGGCTCGGTAGACACAAATGTAGGCAAGGAAACTTGATCTTGTGAGATAAGGATGTACAACACAGGAGACACAAGCACAGGCAGCAGCTGATTACCTTGCTTGTAGAGGTACTGCATGCGTAGCAAGGACAGACCTTTTGAGTCGCTGTAGGAACAGCAGGCAGAAACTTGAGAAGAGTTCTTGAAACGCTTTAGGGACAGCAAGGACAGACCTTTTGAGATGCTGTAGGGACATCAGTCAGAAACTTGAGCTGCGTAGAGACTGGAACTGGCGCTTTTGAGTGGATGGCGACCGGTGGGAGGTCACTGGTGGGGCTGATGTGTGCCAGTAGTAGAATAAACGCAGCTGTAGTTTCAGTAGTTGCTTGAGGTTGAGGGTAGGTACTCCAGACTTGAAGTTGAAGGCCTCAGAGGTAGCAGACGCAGATTCTTTGGTTTAACTCGTCGCCATAAAATTGTAGTGATCACTCCAGGCTGATTGTGATGTTTCAAGAGGATTTATTCAGGTTGGTTACAAGATCAGTAATACAGTAGTATTCAGCCCCACCAGGAGCAGCCAGCAAGGCGCTCAGCCCTTCTCCAACTGTGTAATTCATACACCAACATTCTATGTTACATCATCTCAAGAGTGTTCCACTGGTGGAGCAGTGGATGACATGTAAAGCATAATAACCAAGATACTACATAATCTGAGCCTGGTAAGAGGACATCTCATTTTGCATGCTGAGGGACCTTCCTACCTCCTGGTTTGTACATGACCTGGTGTCTGTTTGACCCATGACCTTTTGATGACAATGGCCAGAGAACCTATAGGACCTATAGGACTGATGTAACCATATCCAAATTCATCCTAGCACAATGGCTGTAAAAGCCCAACCTAGGAACTTAACACAATTCATAAATAACAAGGCACCAGGATGCTTCTTATGAGGTAGCAGTTGCGTTTTATAACTATACTTTCATTCATTCATTCAAGGTGGGAAGTCACCAGGGCCAAGAATATGACGGGCCACATCCCTAATCAAATGAAGCTCATCAAATTTAGAAACATAAAGACAACTGTTGGAATGCACTCAGGAATGCCTTCAGGCTTTCTCACCCTTTGTTGGTGCCCAGATGGATCCCTTTCTCTTCTACTGTTCTTCAACTACAAGCAATCCAGACATCTTAAGTGGCTCTTGAGACAAAAATTGGAGAAGTGAGCCTTGATGTGGCTCTTCTACACCAGGATCTTATGAAAGCAGAAGACAGAGTTACAGAGGCTGAAATGCTGCATCTCAGAGCTGGAGGACTCTGTCAAACAGCTACATACAACAGCTTTTAAGTGAAATCCAAGATCCTCAATGACTACTTGGAAGAAGCACTATGCTGAAAATAATGTAAGAACCTTCAATTTGTTGGATGGCCTGCAGAGACTGAAGGTAATTGTCTATAGGTGTTCCTGGAGCTCTGGTTCCACAACATTGTTCCCCCAAATGTCACTCATTTTGTTTTTTAATAGAGCAGGTGCCCAGGGTCCTCACCCAAAAGCCTTTTCCTGGCACACCTTACAGACCGATAATCATTAGACCACTTAATTACAAAGACAGGGATGAACTCCTGAGAGTGGTGCAGAATTTAGAATTGGTTCATGTGAGAAACTGGGTTGTTGGTTAAGGGGCTTGAGAGTCCTTCTCAAGCAACAGCAGCAATCCTTATCAGGGTGAACCACAAAAGCCACTTAAATTAACCTGTGTTTAACTCTTTGGTAGGTTAACACAAAAGCAGTCTGGCTTAACTCAGAGGCAATGTGTAAAGTATTTTTGCAGCACACAAAACAGCCATAAAGTAAAAACACAACACAAGAAAAATCCCATACCAATTTAGACACATTGAGTAAAATGTAATACATTTTTTGAAACCAAAATGGCAAAAATCAGATCAGTATAACTGGAGATATGCAAGTTTGAAGGTTTAAGGTAAGTATAGTGCCTAATAGGACAAAACGTCAAACGCGGTTATTTGGTCATGCGAGACAGGGGGAAAGACACAAGTTTAAGCTGACCGCGATGGAGCACGGGCCTGATGGAGAGACCAGGTTAGTCCAGCTGAAAAAGTTACCTTCTAAAGTCCAGCTCAGAGAGTTCCATTCAAGGTGGAGGTGGCTGCGAGGAGAGCAGCCCAGATGGTTGCCATTGTCACGCGAAGAGCAGACCAGGCGTTGCTGTAGCGCAAAGATCAGGTCAGGAGTCACAGATGGTTGGTGCTGGAGCTTTGATTGGCGGTCACCGCGGGTTGTGTACGTGGCAGAGCTAATTGCAGATCTCGCACTGCCAATCATTCCTGGCGGTCGCTGCAGCACGAAGAGTCAGGTTCACAGGAACTTCACACCGGTGGTCGCGTGGACGGCAAGATCTTGGCACGAACAGGCTCCTTTTCGGTCACGAGGACCCCAAAACATCAGGATTTCTCTTTTTCTTCAAAGAGGAGCTCAACTGATGTCACACCAAAGATCCAGGGCCTGGAAGGCACCTCGCAGGAGACTCCAGCAGAGGCCAGCAGGGCTCCGGCAGATTTAGTTGCAGGACCAGTTAGGTCCAGTTGGAGCAGATCATCTGGGCAGTTGCAGAGGCTTCTGGAACTTGTTGTGTACCTGCAGCTCAGAACAGGCGGTCAGTCAGCTGACCCTCAGAGTCATTTCAGTCTGAGATGAAGGGTGCAGGTCCAGTCTTCCTTCTCAGCAAGCAGGGCAGGCCTCAAGCAGCAGGGCAGCAGGGAGTCCTTCTTCTATAGTATCCACAGGTCCAGGATCTTACTGAAGAGAGAGTGAGTCTGAGGGTCCTATTTTTATAGCTGGTGCCCCCTTTGAAGTGGGAGAAACATCTAGGGGTTTCCCTTCACAGATGTATCTAGAATTTCCTTCCTCTCAGCCCTGGCCTCAGATTGTTTGGGGTCACAATAGACTAGTGTGAAATTCTTTGTGAGAGTGATAAGGCTGCCTTTTGCAGGGAAAGTGTAGTAGGAGACAGCTCCACCCCATTCTGCCAAAGAAGGCCCGTCTTGCCAACACGCAGACCCTCTATTGTGATACTGTCTGGGAGGACTACACAAAGGCCAACTGCCAACTACACCTAGACGTGCGACCCAGGAACAGGCTATAGGCACCAATTGGTTAGGACAAGAAAATAACAACTTTCTTAAACTGGCATTTTTAGAATTGTGACTCAATATCCGACTTTATCATTAAAGAGGGATTTAAAGTACAATTCCCCAAACATGACTTTCCTACCTGCTCCCAGTCAAAAGATTTCACTTATTAAATGTAATAAGGTTACTCAATGTTATCCTATGGGAGAGGTAGACCTTGCAATAGTTTTTCACTACCAGGACTTATAAAACTTAAAAGTACATGTCCAACTTTTTAGATAAAATGTACCTTGTCCTGTGGGCTGTTTAGGCCCTACCCCAGGGGTGACTTATATGTAATAAAAATAAAGGTTTAGGCCTGGCAAAAGGTTTATTTTGTCAGGTGGAAATTGCAGTTCAAAACTGAACACACAGGCTGCACTGGCAGGCCCGAGACATGTTTTTAAAGGGCTACTTAAGTGGGGGGCACAACAAGTGCTGCAGGCCCAAAAGTAGCTTTTAATTTACAGGCCCTGGGTATATGTAGTACCACTTTACTAGGGACTTACAAGTAAATTAAATGTGCCAATAGGGTGTAAGCCAATTTTACCATGTTTTAGGGAGTGAGTGTAAATACTTTAGCACTGGTTAGCAGTGGTTAAGGGCACAGAGTCCTAATGCCAACAAAATGAATTCAGAAAAATGGGAGGGTTGATGGCAAAAAGTTTGGGGGAGGGCCACCCTAAGACTGACAGGTCAAACAGTTCGATATGAATCCCTTTGGGTCTCAATATTCTCAGACTATACCAAACTTGTCCCACAAGCTTCTACTTGATTGGAAAACTGAGAAGATCTGGTGCTCTATAGGAGAGAGAAATGTGCAGCTGTACTCCTGAAACCTCTGACTAGGGGTGAGGGAGCTGCTCATGGGGATTTTTAGTGCCGGGAGCTTGACCCCTGCAGTAAAATCAGTGCAAATAGCACCACTCGGTTCATCAGAGGACGTTGCTTCTTTCTGCAGCTCGAGTAGATTCTCTACTCGAGTGGCAGCTTTCTCAATGCGAGCAGCAGCTTTCTGAACACGAGCAGTACCAACCTGCTGCAACAGCCTGCTTGAGAAATCTTGCCAGGAGGCGGTCTAGCATTCGATTTTCTTGCTCGCGCTCACCATCTCAATGTTGGCAAGCCGTGCACAAGAAAAAACTCTGCCACACTGCAGTTGACAGAGTTTTTCCGAAACTCCGTGCTCCAAGCAGAGCGCGGGGTAGGAAAAACTCTGCAAACCCCACCTCTACCTCTGACATTGAGGCGAGAACAAATTATAAAACAGCCATTCTCTGGCAGTGCAACTAGGATTTGGAACTCACTCCCAGACAGGTCTTCGCACTACCCTTAGTCTTACCACATTTAAAAAAGGAACTCAAACACCTCCTGTTTGAGGGACACTTTGAATAAAACTATGACCATTTCTCTACATCCCACTTTACTGAGATGTGAACTGTTTGACCCTTTTACCTGTGTAAGAAACAGCTGCAACTGTCTGTTTTCTTTGGTGCTTATCTGTTATTTATATGCTGATTGCAAATGATATTGATGATTGTTATCCCTTTTGAATTCTTCTTGTTCTTTTGTTTAGTACTCCGATTCAATGCTGCAAGATTGCACGATACAAATCACAAAAATAAAAAAAATACATATGGTTGGAGTGCATGGTGTGACAAATCAATCAAACAATCAATAAATCAGGGGTTCATAAAGCGCAGCTACTCACCTGGAGGGTCTCAAGGCGCTGGGGGGAAGAGGGCGCGCAGCTCCTGGATGTTCACGGAGCTCCGTCGAAGAGCCAGGTCTAGAGGTCCTTCAAGAACTTGGGGAGTGATGGTGTCTGTCGGAGGTGGAGAGGGAGGGAGTTCCATGCCTTGGCAGCGAGGAGGGAAAAGGAGCGTCCTCCTGATCTGGTCTTCTTGATGCGTGATACCGTCACAAGGAAAAGCTGGGCCGAGCGGAAGGATCTTTGGGATGTGTGGTACGCGAGGCGGTGGTTCATGTAGGCGGGTCCATTGTTGTGAAGGGCCTTATGGGCATGGGTGAGAAGCTTGAAGGTGATTCTCTTCTCGACGGGGAGCCAGTGTAGTGTCCTTAGGTGTTGGCTGATGTGGCAGTGGCGCGGTAGGTTGAGGACTAGTCTGGCGGCGGCGTTCTGGATGTTCTGGAGTTTGCGGGTGAGGTTCTTGTTGATCCCGACATAGAGTGAGTTGCCGTAGTCCAGTCTGCTGCTGATGAGGGCGCGGGTGATGGTTTTCCTGTGTTCGAGGGGAATCCAGTTGAAGGTCCTTCGGAGTAGGCGGAGGGTGTGGTAGCAGGAAGAGGTGAGGGCGTTGATCTGGCAGTCCATTTTGAGTTCGGAGTCCAGGATGATTCCGAGGTTGCGTGCGTGGTCCGTGGGGGAGAGAGGGTTCCCGAGGGCGGGGGCCACCATGTGTTGTTACAGGCGTTGGGCTCGGTTTTGTCCGTGTTGAGTTGTAGGCAGCTGTTCTTCATCCACCTGGCTACTGCTTCCATTCCATCTTGAAAGTTGTGTTTGGAGATGTTGGGTTCGTTGGATAGGGAGAGGATGAGTTGGGTGTCATCTGTGTATGATATGATGTTGAGTCCGTGTGATCAGATGATGGATGCGAGCTGGGCCATGTAGATGTTGAACAGGGTCGGGCTGATGGAGGATCCTTGGAGGACTACGCAGGTGGTGGGTGTGGGTTCCGAGAGGAAAAGAGGGAGTCTGATCCGTTGCACTCTGCCCAAGAGGAATGAGCGGATTCAGTTGAGGGCCTTGTTCCGGATTCCCACATCGTGGAGTTAGCGGGCTAGGGTACGATGAGAGACTGTGTCGAAGGCCTCTGAGAGGTCCAGGAGGATGAGGGCCACAGTCTCTCCTCTGTCAAGGAGGGAGCGTATGTCATCCGTCGCAGCGAGAAGGGTAGTTTCAGTGCTGTGGTTCTTCCTGAAGCCTGATTGGGAGGAGTCGAGGATGTTGTTTTCTTCTAAGAAGGAGGCGAGTTGACTGTTGATGGCTTTTTCCACGACTTTCACCGGGTACCGGAGTAAGGGGATCAGTCTGAAGTCCTTGAGGTTGGTGGGGTCCGCCAAGGGTTTTTTCAGGAGAGGGTTGATCTCAGCGTGTTTCCAGTCCTCGGGGAAGGAGGCGATCTCGAAGTAGTGGTTGATGATTCGTTGAAGTTCGGGAGCGATGATGTCTGCGGCTCTGTGGTAGATGTGGTGGGGGCAGGGGTCCATGGGGGCCCCAGAGTGGGTGGTCTTCATAGTCTTTAGGGTGTCTTCGATGCTGAGGGTGGTCCAGCTGTCCAGTGTCGGCTGCGTGGTGCGGGGAATGGTGGGAGAGGGTTCCTCGTGGAGGTTGTTGTTGTCGAAGTTGTCATAGATGGTCTTGATTTTGTGGTGGAAAAAGGCGCTGAGTCTGTCTCAGAGGTCCTGGGGGGGTGGGATGTCACTAGTCTCGCTGTTGGGTTGGTCAAACTCTTTGATGATGTTGAAGAGTTCCTTGCTGTTGTGTGCATGGGTGGAGATCCTGTCCTGGAGTGCTTTCTTCCTTGAGTATCTGATGAGTTTGTGGTGGGCGGCGGTGGCTGCTTTGAAGTTGTCGAGGTCTGCTGGGGTTTTGGAGTTCCTCCATAGCTTTTCGAGTCATCTGCAGGTGCGTCTAGATTCTCGGAGTTCGGTGGAGAACCAGCAGGCTTTCTTGGCGTGAGGGTTGGAGGCTTTCTTGAGGGGGGCGATGGTGTTGGAGCAGTCGGTTGTCCAGTTGTGTAGGGTGCGGGTGGCGGGGGTAGGGTCATCGTCTGTGGTGGTGAGAGCAGAGCTCTTGAGTGCGGCGGCGAGCTGATCTTGTTCCAATTCCTGTGCTGGAGCTGATGTGGACGTCTGCAGGAGATGTTGGTTTTGAAGGTGAAGTGGACACAGCGGTGTTCCGTCCATGGGAGTTCGGAGGTGTGGCTAAAGGTGATGGAGTTCCCTGCTGTGAAGATGGGGTCGAGGGTGTGTCCTGCTGAGTGCATTGGTTCTGGTACAATCTGTTTGAGTCCAATGTTGTGGAGGTTGTCCAGGAGGGAGGTGGAGTTGGGGTCTTAGCGGTTGTCGAGGTGGAAGTTGAGGTCTCCCAGCAAGGTGTAGTCGGTGGAGGTGATGGCATGCGGGGTGATGATGTCAGTGATAGAGTCAGAGAAAGGTGCACAGGGTCCAGGGAGTCTGTAGATGAGGGTGTCTTGGAGGCTGGTGGACAGGTTGGTCTGTATCTTGAAGTGGAGATGTTCCATCAGGTCTGTGGGTCCATCGGTGTAGGTACTCAGATGAAGGTCGGCCTTTTGGGCGATGGTGATGCCTCCCCCGTGGCAATTGGGGCGGACCTTCCGGGTTTTCTGTATCCTTCGGGGATGGCGATCACAATGTCTGGTCCCGAGTAGTCGTTTGTCCAGGTTTCGGTTAAGAAGGCGACGACAGGGGAGGCGATGTCGAGGAGGTCCGAGACTTATGCGGCATGTCTGTGGAGGGAGCAGACGTTTAGGTGGATGAATTGCAGGGTTTTGGGTGCAATGGAGTTGTTGCTGGAGGGTGGAGGTGGGTTCTGGGTCTTGGCAAAGGTGAAGAAGTGGCGGCAGTGTCGGCAGGCAAAGGGTCCGTGTGTGTCTAAAGGTGAGGAGAGCTTGCAGTTGTTGCTCTTGCCGACGTTGAGTGTGTAGAGAGCCGAGGAGCTGTAGCACTGTCGGGTCGGAGGACCAGGGTTCCTGGCGCTGGTAGCGTTCGGGTCGTGGTCGGTTCGCGAACAGGCGCAGATGGGCTTGCCTTTGGCGTGCCAGCAGCGCAGCCGCACAGCGGCTGCCAATAAGTAGGGGTCAGAGGGAGGGCGGGACAGCTGGGAGGCAGGACCGAGCGGCACGAAGGGAGCGGGAGGGGCCGTGGGGGCAGCAGCGGCGGGAGCAAAAACGGGCGAAAAAAAGCAGGGAAAATTAAAAAGAAAGAAAGAAAAATAAAGCACAAGGAGGAAAAACTGAATAAGGGATACAAGAGTGAGGAAAACAGAAAAATGGAAACCAGGGACGGTGAGGAGGTGGTCAAGCACGCAGGAAGCCGAGAGGCCGGCAAGAAGCGAGACAGTCCAAGAGAGAGGCACAGGGCCTCGAACCAAGGTCCGCGGCGGTGCTAAGCAGGGCACTTATGGTGGAACTGTGCGCTGAGAGAGCAGAATCAAGACCAGAAGGTCAGGGGTCTTGCTCCTAATGAGCTCTTAGTGGAGAGACAAGCTCTGTTTGGTGTATTTGCTACTTTCCGAGCTCCACAACAGAAGTGTGAGCCCCAATTTTCATGATCTAAAGTCCATTCTTAAAGACACTTACCAGATTATCACACTTACATAGAGAATATCACCCTCCTGATGTCAGAGAGGCAGTCATCACTGTCATTCTAAAACCACACAAACCAGTAGACCTTCGTACCTTCTCCAAGTCCATTTCCATACAACATAGAACCAAAGAAACTAGCAAAGGTGCTCGCGAACGTCTCTTTTCCATGCATTATCTCCTTAGCCCATGCAGACAATGAGCAGCGTAATGCATAGATTGCACTGCCTTAGTATGTGCTGCAGTGCACTTTGACTGGAAGAATCAGGGACAGATTGAGACAGTGTACATTATTACAGTAAATGCACTGTCCCCAGCATAACTGCAAACTCATGCCTGCCCCAGGGGGGTAGCGCATTAGTAAAATATGAAGTGGCTTTTTAAGTTGCCAGTCCCCCTTTGATTGTGTAAATGACAGTGTACCCTGTATTTCAAAGGGGCTGGGGGCATGTTGGAAATGACCATCTTTTTCATGGTATTCTCCCTATTTTTTGCCTTTGCTACATCCTATCCTCGTTGCCAAATGTAACGAAGTGGAACACTCAGGTTAATGTTAAAATAAGGTTTATTCCAAGTAAGGATCCCATCCAATGTAACACTGCCACCAGGGAGCAGGCTCAGCTTCAACTCCCCTAAAGAGCATCTTACATCACTACATGCTGAAGCTCTTGGCAACAGAAGAAGAAGCCTAGAATACCACACTACCCTATTTTTGCTGAACCCATTTTTGTTGGCATTAGGAATCAGTGCACTTTACTCCTGTTAACCAATGGTAAAGTTCTTGTGCTTTTCCTTTTAAACATGGTAAAAGAAGTATACACCTGATTGGCCCATTAACTTACTTATCAGTCCCTACTAAAGAGCACTACGTGTACTCAGGACTGAAAGTTAAATGCTACAACTGGGCTGCAGCACCCATTTTTATGTTATGTCAATTTGTATAGCGCACTAATCACCCTGGTGGGTATCCAGGTGCTTGAGCAGGTGTATGGGCGTGTTGTCTCCGTAGAGATATTTGAACAGTCAGGTCTTCATCTACCTGTGGAACTCAAGGAGGGAGGAGGGATGTACTTTTGTGGATGCAGGGGGTGTATGCAAGTGAGAGTGAGTCTGAGTGTAGATGTCTGGTAGGCTGGTGAAAGTGTATGTGGTTGTTTAGGTATGCTGGTCCAATGTTGTGTAGAGCTTTGTAGAGATTTGCAGAGCTTTGTAGGTGTGTTTGAGTAGGTATGTGTGAGGAGTTTTAATTGACTGCGTTTGTGGATGGGTAGCCAGTGGAGCTCTCTGAGGTGAGGTGAGATGTGACTGCAGCGAGGGAGGTTGGATAATGAGTCTTGCGACAGTGTTCTGTATGGTTTTAAGTCTGTGTAGGCGTTGCTTGTCCTTTTCGGCGTAGAGTGCATTGTCATAGTCAAGTCTGCTTGTGCTGAATGCTTGTGTGAGCGTAGTATACATAGGATGTTCAAGCATGCAGCACACACTCAGTCGACTTGTGCTGTCATGTTGAGTTTGTCATCCAGGATGATCCCCAGATTCCTGCTGTGATCTGTGGATATTGGTGCTGGTCCTAGCTCTGTCGGCCACCAGGAGTCATCCCATGGGGATGTCTTGTTGGTCTGTTTGTCTTGTCAGAGTTGAACTTCAGGCAGCTACAGGCAGTTGGTTCTCATCCATTCAGCTACCAAGGTCATGCAGTTGGTGACGTTGGTTCTAGCGCTGCTTGTCTTGTCCGTCAGGGAGAGGATGAGTTGGGTGTAGTCGGCGAAGGAGATGATGGTGATGCCTTGGGATCGGATGATGATGGCGAGTGGTGTCATGTAGATGTTGAATGGGGTCGGGCTCAGAGACAATCCCTCTGCATATCAGGTTCTTAGTCTCTGATATGAAGGGAGGGAGTCTGACTTCTTGGGTTATTCCCGTGAGGAAGGAGCAGATCCAACTGAGTGCAGATGCTTGGATTCCTATCTTGTGTAGTCTTTTGTGTGCTGTGAGAGACTGTTGAATGCCATGGACAGGTCGAGGAGCATGAGGGCTGTGTTTTCTCCTTGGTCCATGATGTTCTAGATGTCGTCTGTCTGTTGTTAGTGGCATCCATTCACTAACGTAGCACTGTAAACATACCATAGGCTTGCCACAATAGACTTCAGTGCAGTGTTAAACTACAATTTCGACCTGGCAAAATAAACCTTTTGTCAGGCCTAAACCTTTATGTTTAATGCTTATGTCACTCCTAACGTAGGCCATTAGGGTTCATATGGCAATGTGCATGGTAATTAAAATGTAGGACATGTTTGCTTAAGTTTTGCATGTCCTAGTTGTGAAAAACTCCCAGCTTCACTGAAGCAAGGCTAGCTGTCTCATAGACTTGCACTGTTTCACTTTATCACACTTGATGAGTGATAACGTCAGCTCGGGAGCAGAAAGAGTCATATTTCTTCCATTTATTTTAATTGTAATTTAAAATCCTCTTTAATGGTCAAGTCAGATTTTAAATTAATATTCTGAAAATGCCACTTTTAAAAAGTTTAAAAAAACAATTGGGGGTTGGGCCCTTATCTGCAACCACCATGGGGCTCTATCTAAAAGCAAGAAATTGAAAAAGTAGGTGGTTGTATTTATTTTAGTTTTTACTTTTTCTCACAAGATCATTCGATTCAATAAACATGACCTTTAAATCAATTAAGACATATTAACATGCTGACATACGTTACTCAATATTTTGAGACAGAGAGTGATACCTAAAGACTTGCAAACCTATACAAAAATGTTTTCGCATCGCAAATTAAATCACATTAGTAAACATGAGAACACAAATCAAGATAGAACAAATCAATATTCAACCAGTCCAAAGTTCTAAGCCAGAGCGGCTTTTCCTAACGCTCTTGATGTCAGTTGGCATCCAATATGGAAAAAGAAAGACACAATTGCTTTTCATCAGAAGTCCTTAGTCATCCTCCAATTTAGTGTTGGTTAGACATGAAGACCCAAAAAAATAACAGTATACGCGTTTCGAACCACAATTATTATAGGTTCTCCTCAGGACCAGGGCTGGGTGATTTCTAAAATTAAAGAAAAAGAAAAAGAAAAAAGAAAGTTTTTCATATTTGCATATATTTACAACAAGAAAGAGAGAGAGGATCATAGTCTAGGGAGATCACCCTTTGTTGGCAAAAGTGTGTCGTACCTTAAGGACTCTAATTGGATGTAAAAGGAGAAGTCTCTTTCAACAGGCTCCGTATTTATTTGGATATAAAGCTGTAAGAATAAATAAATAAATAAATAAAATGTGCCTTTCTGCCAGTGTCCAGGGTTACATGACTATTAACGGCTCTCCTGTGCTGTTATGTGTATTTCCTCCAAGTTGGGAGCAATAGAGCTTTGGGTGTGGGGAATGGTGTTCCTCTCCTGAGTAGGACGGCATGTGGGTACTCTCAGCCCCTCCTGAACCTCAAAGGGTGGCCTCAGGGCTGTACCCAGCCCCTTCCTGGGATCAGACTGAAGATAAGGCGAGTATCATCAGCATACATGTAAAAATGTACCCCAGATTGGTGGAGCACTGATGTAAGTAAGAGGCCACCAATTAAACTGAAAGGGCAACAGGATTGACCCTTGTGGGATCCTGCAGTTAATTACATATTGCTTCGAAGAGTACGTGAGAAGCATGCACACTCTTTCTGAAATGAAAAATTGTATTCACTCTAGGATCATAGCAGAGTTACATCTGGTTCCAAGATGTAATGATTCTGTGGTCAATGATATCAAATGTAGCTGACAAGTCTATTATGACAAGCATGCTAGTTTTTCCTTTATCAATGAGCTAAAGTTCATTGAGGGCTAATAGGACCAGCAGCTTGGTTCTATGTCCAGAAAGAAACCCCTTTTTGCCTCAATTCCCAAAGCTGATGCAGGGCCACTTTTTTCAGACATTTTGGGGCCGATTCCGATCTCGGCCGGTAGGGCCCCGAATCGGATTCGGCATAACCAGATCCGATTCGGAGCCCTATTTCCCGACCGATTCGTACGCGCGTCCGGACGAGCGAGTACGATGCGAATTCGCCGACCGACTCGTTCGGGCGTCCCACCCGCTCCGACCGACTCGTTCCCGGGTCTAACCGCACCGACCGACTCGCTCGGACACGACTCGCACCGCGCAATGGAAAGAGCAGTCGGAGCCGTAGTTCGGGGGTCCGTGTCGGACCCCCCTGTACGCGTAGCCGCGCGAGTCGCACACAGGGGGGACCCATGGGTCCCCCTACCTGTGCGTGTATGGCGCGAGTCACTTCACCGCGTACCCGCTGTAGGGGCGCCCTTGTTTGCCTCGCACCCATTGAGGCAATGGGAGCCCGCGTACGCGTTGTACGACCGGCTCCCATTGACTTCAATGGGAGTCCGACCGACTCGAGTACGATAGCATACGGACGCATCGTACTCGTTCGGTCGGGCTGCACGAGTCCGATTCAGTCGGAAATCTCTCTGGGTCCGGCTCGGTCGGAGAGATTTCCGGCCCGAATCGGAATCGGCCCCTTGGCCTTGTAAGGGAACAATGAGATGGTTCTTAAACTGTTCATGTTGATTATTCCCAGGGAAGGATTCTTTAGCAGATGTCTCACTATGGCTACCGCCCATGGTTTCTTGCGGCTAAAAGAAGAGGCGTTAGATGCCATGTTGAACAGCATCATTTGGGGAGTCTGAAAGGTAGCTTTGGTTAAGGGCTGCAAGAGTTCCTCTGGAATACATTGTCTGAAGGAGTCTATACAACTTCCTGACTGCAAAATAGATTTTAAATGTGAAGAGGGCATGGGAATTGGATCATTATTAATGGGCTCCTGTTTAGAAGACAGTTTCTCTGAAAAAGATGGGAGTGTCGTCACAAGGGACTTGTGATTTTGAAATTGACAGTCTCACAGGGTGTTGAAAATCAGAGGCAATGTAAGAGTTCTTTGGAAAGGTTGATGGGATTATGAATTGTTTTGTGGAAGGACATTTTCTCAGTTTTAATTTTAGCTTTCTGTGAGAGCATTATAGTGTGCTAAGCCCTTCTTATCCCAAGGACAGTGGTCTCTTCTCTATTCCCTAGTGGCTCTCCGAACTTCTTGTTTAAGGTTTTTAAGCTCACCTGAAACCAAGGATTATTTCCGTCTTGCATGCGTGAAGGTCTTTAGTCCGTCATTGGCAGTCTTTCATCCAGGATAACAAGGAGTGAGGAGTTGAAATGTTCAAGCAGAATGTTAGGGTGGGAATAGTGCTGCTTAGTAATTCTGCTAATGGTCTCCACCACTTTTTGGCACCACTTTTTGGCATGTACTAATAGTGCAGTTTTAAAAACACATGAAACTCACCTCTGAAGCACAATTCCTCCTCTTGTAATATATATCTTAGATTTCCTTAATATCTCAAAGGCCATAATATAAAATGGAGAATATACTAAGGGAAAGAATTTTACGCTAGATAAAAGGAATTTTGATCTAGGCACTTTATTTGGGTCTGGACCTCTTGGGGTTTTTAGGAATGTGCTCTCATATTACATAAAGAGATGGGAAACACTTTTTTGCACTCCATCAGTTACTACAAGTCTGAATTATATAATGAATTAGACGAAGAAGGTAAACCTTATATCACTTAAGAAAAAATGTTCAATGCAACCTCAAGAATTTTGATGCATCCTAGGAGTCACCCATGTAATGTAAATCTAGAGCAACAACTAATAAGCATGTATAGTTAGGGCCTGGTTCACAAATTTCATTTTGTTGCACTTAAAGTAGTACTTCAGGTGTACTTACTACAAAAAGCAGTTTACAAATCAGCGAGTGGAAATCTTCACCTCCATCTCTCCTTTTTTATGGGGAGATCCTCACAAATGTAAGTTTACTACTTTATGGTGGGAGGGACCAGGGGAGTGGATGGAAAACGGAGAATGCTTAATACTAAATGGGAGGGGTTTAAGTAGGAGTAAGGAAGGGTATAAGGAAGGGGTTTAGTGAGGAACAGACACCTGCCCACAAGAGTAACCCATTGCTATTCAGAAGCTGCACTTCTAAAGTTACTACAGCCATAAAGGACCCAAAACAGTAGTAAATCTACTCCAGCTCAGATCTGGAGTAAGTCCAGCAGCGCACATAGGCAACATTGGTAATGCAACACCCTCCCATATAAAATAATGCTGAAATAAATTAATTTATTTCCTTATTTTGCTGGATAATGCTAACATTTTTTAATTTATTTAAACTTTAAAAAATATTTACATTTAATTAAAGGTCGCCAGTTATAGCTAGGACCTAGTTTCCACAGGAAGAGCGTTTTTTCATTTGCCGATAACTTTGTCGTCGTTTGATGAACCCTCATGAAATTTTCAATATTAGTTTGCCACTCACTTCAGCTGCTGCCTTGAAAATTTCGGGGTGATCCATCAAGCGGGGGCAGAGAAAAAAGGGGGTCCCAAAGCGCATTTTCCCCATAATAATTTCCATAGGAACTTTAGACAAGGCTACAGCCCAAACTGCTGAACAGAATTACACCAAATTTGGCAGAAAGGTATTTGTAGGTCCACAAAGCGACCTTTTTGTTAATTGGTGTAAATCCGTTCAGTAGTTTTTGAGATATTAAGGAAAATCCAAATTTGTATATCTGGCGAACCCTGTGAAACTGCGACCCCTCCCGATCTCGTACTCCCAACTAAATAGCTGCTAACTCTTCAAACCAGGAAGTGTTGGCAGCCATCTGGTGACTCGGTTGAATTGAGTCACAGAAAAAACATTAACAAAAAAGTAAAGGGGGCAGGGTAGAAACACCCTGCCCCTAGGCCTCTTGGGGGGAGAGGGGGAGGAAGTCCCACGGGGACCCCGCAGGGCCAAAAAAGCATTTTTTTAAAAAGAATTTGCGGGAGTCGCGCTGGATTTGCAGATCTTGCCGAATTAATTTTAATAAAAAAACAAAGCACAGGCTCCCGCACTTTGTTTCTAATTGACTCCTGGGTGAGCCAGGTCCCAGGGACATTTACATAATAAAGGAGGGGTGGCACATGGGCCCCCCTCCTGGGGCTTACTGTTGCCCAATGGACCACCACCTCTCTCAACTATATCCATGGCTTCTTTGAGGGTGGGGAGGCGCTGGCTTGTCTATGGGCCATACATCTTTTCAAGTTTTTCCTGTGGCGGTTGCCATTCATTCTAAGAACAGAATATAGGCCATTAGTATGGTTATTGAGCTGCAGGAACATTGAGAGCACTACTCAATGCATCAAGAGGTGGTTGGAGGACCTAATGGAATTTAACTATCAAGTTCATTATCTCCCCAGAACAAAGAATATTCCTGCTGACTGCTTATCTTAGTTTCATGTTGTTAAGCAGGCATGGGCTCAACACAATATTCCTGTCTCTTGGGTGAAGGAATCAGCTATTGGCAAAATGGAATGGGAGGCTGAAGCTGCCACAGATGGCATGAGAAAAATAGTAGAAAGTTATATAATGACAGGTCGGCCAAATCTCAAAGAACCCTTTTGAGTATTTGAATCAGAAGGGGGGCCCAGGATTATCGTCACGGACAATGGGGTCCACTTCACATCAAATGAGATGAAGGAAGTTCTTGATAACTTGGCCATTACTCATCTTCACACAGCACTATTTTCACCACAGGCGAAAGTCCTCGTTGAGAGCATGAATCCGTTGGTGCGTGCCTCTGTCTAAACTCCAATAGAGAATGGCATATCTCTCAGAGGTGTCGTAAGGAAAAAGTTGTGGGCATATAGAAATGCTCAAAACTCTGTAACTGGGATATCGCCATTTTAGTGTTTATGGGGTAGACTGACTAGGTCGAAACTTAATCCAGCATGGTTGATAGACCAAGAAGGGACTGAAAGAAATGGATTTCAACCTAGTGAAACAACACCAGGAAAAGTACAAAAGACGATTTGATCAGAAACACAGGGCATATGAACATATGTGGAAAACGGGGGATTTGGTTTTTATCAAAAAAAAAGTTTGGTCATCCAAAGGTAGATCCAAGTTCTGGGGCCCGAAACGTTGTGATACAACGTGTCTTATAGTTTTTCTTAATTTTCCGTTTATGTATTTATCCTTCGTTCCCTTCTGTAACCATTCACATTGTTTGATACAGAACATTGTAGGATTTCCATCCAATTTCTCTTTTCTTATTTTTTGATTTAGACTTAAGTTGTTTGCAATTTGTTAAAGGGGGAAGATGTGTTGTACATTGAACTCTGATTGGGTCTATATATACATTCTATGTTTCACTGGCCAGAGGATACCATGGTGACAATAGAAAGGTTGGAGGTTGGAGGATGGAGGGCAGTGAGAGAGGTTGTCAAGGCTGTGCTGCCTGTTGGTGGGAAATACAGACCTGGAACTACTCTTGGCGTGATGTCTCACTTTATCAGATTTGTAGGATTTGTAAATCTTATTTTGATCTATTAGGTAATGTGTGTATTGATTTTATTTTATTGCAGTTTTGGTTGGTTTGGTTTCTAGTTGTGAATTAAATCCTGCAACTTTAACTTGGTGTATCACCAAGCATGATTTCTTCACTGTTGTAAATATTCCACGCTTTTAATTTTTTCTTATTTTTTATGCTGCCAATAGGCATGTTCGTTTAAACATAACCAATGTAAAAAAAAATGTGTCCCTATTTCTTTTCAAGTTATGCGCCTTAAATAAGGTTTAACGTGTGCTTCAGAATGCTACATTTAGCATGGCATGACATTTGAGTGTACAGTTCGATTAAGGGTGGGTCCTCTAAATAAACAGACTTTAAGTCCCGGCTCGCTCTGTCTTGCTAAACACACACACTTATGAAATTCTAGCAGAGCATGAAGTGCTGCAACGTGGTAGGGTGTATTTAATTGCTTTTGTCACACGCCGATCAGACTTTACAATTCATGGAGGTGAAAGTACAACAGTGAACGTTTAACTAAGCAGGCACCCTGCAAGCAGTAAGTCTTTTAATAGACATGTGCGTCAATGATACGGTCGCCATGGCAAAACGCTCAGTTCAGTGTTCCCTATATAACTAAATTAAAGTATGCATTTCAACAAGGATTTTTGTGAAATACAATACCTTTTTTATTTTTTTTGTTGAAGTTTTGATACACAGAAAAACATAGAATGCATCGTCTAGCAAACATGGTGAGAACCATTGCCCTATCCCATATCATTCCTAGGTCATCTACTGGTAACTTTATACATAGAACAGAAGCGGTCATATAAGGATCAAGGTTTGCATGTACACGAAAAGGTCAACATTACCATAAAGATCAAAAAGTAAATCATTAACCATGAGAAAAAACACAAAATAAACCCCAACTAGTTGGGGGTAAACAAAAAACAGCAACGCGTTATATCACAATTTGGTGAAATGAAAAGTCACAGCATCGTATTCTTTGTCAGCGATACACTTATTAAAGGGAGAGCATACATTAATGAGAAAAAAATATGGTGACCGCACAACATTGAACCCCCAGTGACCATAAGCACAACAGTATCCTATCCCTTCCCGGTCTCTGCTTATACATCTGAGTGTCAATGCCCTAGGGCACATCTGCACCATCCCCTGTCATGGCCCGCGCCCGAACCCAATCTTGGAATGGGCCCCAGATTTCCCGGGGTCTGGACGCTGTCGGCATTAGTTCCCAAAATGTATTCAGTTGTTCCTGACAGAGTGTGACGTCTGCTATCCAGCATTTCATTTGTGGGACCCCAGCTCTCCCCCAGGACATGGCCACGCGTCTCTTCGCCAAAAGTAGCAGCATGGCCAATAGGCGTCTGGATCCCACTGGCATGTCTTTCGTGTACCCCAAGAGACCCAGCAAGGGCGATGGCTCCAGTCTTAGGTCTAGTATCTCATTTATGAAGGCAAAAGTCGCCACCCAGTATTGCGCTATCTTGGGGCAATGCCAGGCCAAATGAAGAAAGGGAGCCTGCGAAGCGTTACATCGCCAGCATCTGGCATCTCCCCGAAGACCCATACGCATGAGTTGCGCAGGTGTTCTATAGTACCTATACAGAAATTTAAAATGGATCAAGCGTAGTTTATAGTTCGGGGAACTTCCACTGTTCCTCAGTCATGGTGTGGATAATTCCTCCTTCCAGCCCTCGAATGACGTATGTTTGGCAATAGGGAAGTCGGTTTGCATCGTAGTGTAAAGACGAGTGATCAACTTATGCTGGGCGCTATTCGATATCAACTGCTCCAATGCAGTCAAGGTAGGTGGTGGGGAGGGAAAGGAATCGTGCAATTTGCGGCAGGTAGGCCCTGATTCTGTAATATAAAAGTAGGTCCGAAAAGTGCGTGGTGCTCGTCTCCATATTATCTGGGGGGGAGCGTAAGGTGTCCGCTGGATACAGATCAGCTAAGGTCGACCAGCCCAATCTCCCAGCCCTGAGCACTTCTCCCCGCTCCGCCATTGCCGGTATTAGGGGATTATATGCAAGGGGAGCAGATGGAGCGAATAACACATCATGTCCAGCTCTTGTACGCAGTTGATGCCAAGCCCATCTAAGCGTCTCTGTTGTATCTATTTCGTTTCTCGGTCTTTGGAATTTGAAAAAATTGCCACATTCAGCAGAACCGGTGCAGCCCTATCTAATTCGATTGCTATATGTGGTTGGAACGGGTTAGGGAAAATCCAATGATGCAGAAACTGAGCCTGCGCACAGTAGGCATATAGAGAGATGTCTGGCGCACCCAGCCCACCCTGGTTCAGGGGTAAAGTTAAAAGCTCCCAAGCAATACGAGCCTGCCCTCCAGCCCACACGAGCGTAATGAACAGGGATCTGAGTTTATGTAAAAAGGCCTTAGTGAAAATAATGGGAAGATTGATGAAGAGATACAGAAATTTGGGCAGCACGACCATCTTTGCGATGGCTATTCTACCCGCGAGTGAAAGCGGAAGGCGCGCCCATGTCTCAAGTTTACTTTCAAACCAACTCACTGCTCGACCGAAATTCATCGTCCAGAGTTCCTGCACATCTCGACTGAGCCAGACCCCCAAGTACCTAACTGGGCCCTCTGCCCATGTTAGTGGATAATCCAGTGTGAATGGGATCGTACTATCGGTCAGAGGGAGGATTGTGGATTTTTGCCAATTAATCTGAATCCCGGAGAGGCCACTGAATTTGATTTGTTCCCTTAGCACGGGGTGTATGTTATTCACTGGATCTGTGAGGTAGAGCGTGATGTCGTCCGCATAAAGCGATATGGTCAGACCCCTAGACGTAAACCCCACTCCCCTATTTCTGTGATGTTGTCAAATTCTGGCGGCCAGGGATTTCATTGCTATGGCGAAGAGGAGTGGGGACATAGGGCACCCCTGTCTGGTGCCTCTGGATACAGGTAAACTCTCCGAAAGAAGGCCGTTAACTCTCAGCCTAGCTGTAGGACCTGTGTATAAAAGCCTAATTTGGGCTATAAAGGTGGGGATGAGGCCCATCCTAACCAATACAGCCAAAAGATAAGACCATTCGAGGGTGTCAAATGCTTTGGTAGCATCTAATAGTATCGCCGCCGCCGGGGTTTGGGGATGTAAGTAGTGGAGCAGAGCAAAGAATGCTCACAAGTTATGTGCCGTCGACCTGCCCGGTATGAAACCGGATTGGTCTGGCCTCGCTATCAATGGAAGCAGTGGTTGTAATCTTTGAGCGATGAGCTTAGCCAAGATTTTATTATCCAGATTAATAAGTGATAACGGGCGATAGGAATCCCGGCAGGTAGGGTCCTTATCAGGCTTTAGTAATGTAAGTATGACTGCTTCGCGCATCAAGGGAGGGAGGGAGCCGGTTTCCATCGATTCTTGGTAAACGTCCAAAAGTCTTGGGGCAAGTATGTCACTATACGTTTTGTAAAAGGAGGCTGGTAGACCATCAAGACCGGGGGCTTTGTCATTAGGAAGACTATTGATTACTTTTGTTATATCCTCCAGGGTATAAGGTTCATCCAAGTACTCCCTATGCGCTTTACTAAGCCAAAGCAACTCTAATGAGTCAAAGTATTTGCAAAGCTCCTCCTGCATATTAGGAATGGTAGACGTGTAAAGGTTTGCGTAAAAATCAGTTAAGTGGTTCAGTATTTGTTGCGACCCTCTGACAGGGTCCCCCCCATTCTGTTAGAGTTCAGTGATAATGTTAGTGGTTCTCGACGGCCTAAGCATACCTGCCAGTGTCTTCCCGGGTCTATCGCCTTCCCCGTACCTTCTAGCTGCGCTATATTTTCCCAAAAACTTAACCTCACGGTTATCCTCTTCCATATATTCAGAGACCAGTTCTCTAGCTGCAGCCATATGTGTCCCGTTGTCAGAGGTAAAAAAACTCCTTCTCATTATCCTTCAATTGACTCTCAAGCATATGGAGCCTCTGTCTAATCGATTTTAGAACTCAAGCCTGTCTGGCTATACAACTGCCCCGTATAACCACTTTGAATGCCTCCCACAGTGCACCCGCTGTCTCAACTGAGCCTTCATTTGCACTGAAGTAGTTACTTATATCTTGTCGAATCTCCTCGTGGAATACTTGGTCTAGCAGCGCCTTATTAGGAAGCCGCCACGAAAAGGGACGCCTCAGTGCTTTGGGAGATCTAGCTGTAATAGGCATGGGGCGTGGTCTGAGAAGGTTCTGGGGAGAAGGGAGACATCCGAGGTCCACGCCACAATGTCCCGGGACACGACCCAGAAGTCTAGCCTGGACCATGCGCTATGCTGTGCGGTTACGTATGATCCTTCAGTTTTATACGGATTGCGGTGTCTCCATATATCTACCAGATCACTAATTTGGATCAAGGAGTTCAGTGCTGCACTTGCCCTGGGATGTAAACTGCGGGACGTACCCCATCTGTCCAAGGAGTCGTTTAAGATTGCATTAAAATCGCACCCCCAAATGACTGTGTCGCAGTCCAAGCCTGCTATAAGGGCCCAAATCATGTGAAAGAAATCAGGGTCGTCTGTATTTGGCCCATATATTGCCGCAAATACTACCTCCGTTTCGCAGAGGGAGCCTTTGAGAACAATAAACCTGCCCTCTGTGTCAATGTGTGTATGTGTTGTTGTCCAGTTCAATCCCCTGCGTGTCAATATGGCTACTCCACGTGATTAGAGTAGCCTGTGGAGTACGTCTTGCCCCAGTGGCTATGCCGTAGCTTAACACTTGATGCATCAAGGAGATGAGTCTCCTGCAGGAAGCAGCAGTCTATCTTGTGGCGGATCAAGTATGCATGTATTAACCTGGCCTTCCTGTGGGCGTTCAGACCTCTGGTATTCCAGGTTAAGAGCCTCAGGGATGTCATTTTACATCATTGCGGTACATGCTGGGCGTGTCTCATTCCTCCCATATTCAACAAAGCAGGTGATGTGTGACAAGAAAATCAAGCATTGCTGTATTGCACCCCCCCGCCCACACCAACCCCCCAAATAGGTTGAGTAACAGTATCCCCCCAACTTCAAACAAACCAACAACATGAATATACTGAATAAGAGCGGGAGATCTCCCTTGGGGCGAGATGTCGCCGGCTAACACCCTGGTCAAAAACCAGGTGGCTGAGAGTTTTCATGAGAGCGTGACTCAAGCGAACAGGACCGTAGTGTTCCGACTCTCCATCCAATCCGGGGAAGCAAAGGCTAGTAAGACTGCCGAGTCTAGCATAAGGTACAAAGGTAATGAGGTGTTCTTTTACCCCTCCTCCAGCACATTAAGTGCAGATCAGTGCAAAGTGAGCTCAAGTTAATCATTGTCGCTAAGTGTTCCCTCTGTACGCTCTGTAACTTTTGTCTGCTGTTTGTTTCCCGCGGTGTGTTTGGCAAATTTTAAAGCTGATTTCGCATCCGTGAAGAAATGCTGGTTTCCTTCATGATTAACTCTCAGCTTGGCCGGGGATAGCAGGGCCTATGTGATACCTGCCTGTCTGAGGAGACGTTTGGGGGGACGAATTCACGTCTCGCTGATTGTACCGGTGGAGTGAAGTCCAGAAAAATGGAGATCTGTTTTCCCTGGTGCGTTATCTGGCCCTTTTCTCTAGCTGCCCGCAAGATGGTGTCTCTATCCCGGTAGTTCAAAATACGAGCCAGGATGGGTCTCGGTGTACCTCCCACAGGTGGTTTGTGGGCCAGGGATCTATGGGCCCTTTCCACTATGAACAACGGTGAGAGAGATGTTGCAAAAGGATCGTGAAGGAGATTTTCAACAAAGTCTCCACCGTACCCATGGCTGTTGTCTCGGGGATTCCAGTTATGCGAATATTATTGCGGCGGGATCTAGCCTCTAAGTCCTCATTCTTGACCTTGATAACTTCCAGCACTTTCCCCATATTCAGTAATTGTTCTCGGGACTCCGTGTGGAACTCATGTGCATCGGAGACCCGATTTTCAAGTTGATCTATCCGGAGTTCGTGCGAGTCCACTTGTTTCTTAACTTGATCCAACCGATCCGTGAGCTTGTCAATTTTAGTATCGATAGTTTTGAGGCTTGATCGCACCTCAAGAAGGATAGAGCGCATGTCGTCACTCTCCTCCGCCGCGCCCGATCCATGCTCATTTTCGGGTTCAATCTCTGATTCCGCGGTTCTGGTATGTTTTTTATTTTCAAAGGGTAGCTTGATTTGTCTAGTATCTGTCTTCCCCATTTCCTTGTTAGGCCACACCACCGGTTCTCGAGGGTGCGTTCCACACGGCTGTTGAATAAGTTGCTGCCGGGTGTGGCGCGCTCAGCGGCCTCTCCGCCTGAGCGACACAGCAATGGGACTATTGGAGATCACCGCCCTCGCTTTCAGAGCCGCCGAATATTGTGCAGGTCAAATAAGGGGAACCGGAGCCTCCCTCCGATGACTGAGCTGGAATTACTAACACAAAAAGCAGCCACTGCCCCGGGTTAGAAGTGTTGCATGGGCACGAGAAGCCGTAGCTGCAGTTTCAGTCGCCCCGTGCAATTGAAGCCATACACCCGTTGAGCCTGATTTGCGGGTAGGGATTTATTGCTGGCGGCTCCCCCAGCACAACAACAGTCAAAGGCGCGTGTGGGTGTACTCAGTGTTAATTCAGTGGCCTCAGCAGACTTCCATGGCCGTGTGCGGTGGATTCTCCCTTCGCGCGTCTGGGCCTCCGCTTCTCCCGGCCGCCCGGGCTTTTCCTACACCACTCGGCGAGAACTGTTGCACACGCCCACAGCCATGGCGCGCAGTGGGTCTTGGAGGCCGCCAATCCAGCCACCGCTCGGCAGCTCCAGTCCAACGGCGGCCTAGTCTGCTACCGGAGCTCACAGCACAGTATCTGCAAGCGAGGGGGCGCTGTCTCGCAGGCCCGCCTCCGGGACCGCACCAGCCCTGCCGGGGCAGCCAGAGCCATCCCGTGAGGCCCCCCGCTTCTCACCTGCAGATCGGCGCGCCCTCTGCGTTCACGAGCCGGCCACGTAGTCTCGGTCCGGCCTCCGGGCACAACGTCTCGTCCCTCGTCCGGGCACAGGCAGGCCGCGATCACCAAGCTCCGGGGCCTCCGCCGATGCCGCGTGTCGATGTACACGCCAATGCGCACTGGGCTCACACACGCAGACCAGAGCGCGGAACAGAACAGCCCGCAACAGTCCGATGGCGCATGGCACAGCCTCTGGACCGGGCTCAATCAACTCCCCAGTGGACAGAGAGTCGTTTGCAGGTGAGTTACAGCAGTCATGTTCTCAGATGCAGGCAGGCAGATTGTACACGGATATTGACCTAGCCGGCGGAGCCCTCTCAAAGAGCGGCCATTTCGCTGCTCGGCTAGACAACGCCCCCCTGAAATACAATACCTTAATTTCATTTTAGATAAAGGTTTTTGAAGGAAGGATTAAGAAATTGGGTTATTGAGGGAGGTGAACCCCCCACTCAGTCAACAACCACAATCCTAGTGAACCACAACAGTCACTAAATTAGCCCCTGCTTAAACCTTTGGTAGATTGGAACATAAGCAGTGAAGCTTAATTCAGAGGCAATGTGTGAAGAATTCATGCAGCACACAATCAGTTATAAAGTAAAAACATATAAGAAAAATACCAAACCATTTTAGAAAAATAGAGAGAATGTTGATAAATAAAATGATACGGGGCGTGGCTTGGAGCGTCAAGATGGCGGTCACATAGTAAGAGTGCTCCGGACCCCTCCGTCATCCGCTCTAAGTTTGCAGGCCCATCGGCGGATAATTTTCACCCCTGGGAGTGGACACCGTCCCACCAATACTAACGGCTGACACCTGCGGCAAGCGGGACCGGAGGAACGATCGCTGGTGACCTGATCCGCCTTGAGTCTACGAGGGGCACTCCAACCAACATGGCAGACCGGGCTCGTCGCCCGGCCCTCCAAAGAGCCGAGGACCAAAGCACCCAATGAAGCACCCCAGAGTGGAGACTCCTGAATCCCCAGCGTCCCATCGGAGCTTTCCGGAGCGATCGGAGGTCCCTAGAGACCGTCGCAGCATATCCTGACCAAAGGCGAGGTCTCCGGCCTGAAAGGGGAGGGCCTTGGGCCGTGAACCGCCAAACAGGAGACGATCGACGCCCCCGGCCTCGACACGAAGCGGACGCTGTCGAGCCAGCGTGACCTCTTTCCAACGGGCCGGTAGGCGGTGGATTCCTGGACCCTGGGGTGGGCTGGCCGCGGCGGCCCCGACCGAGCGAAAGAGGCCCTCGCACCGAAAGAGGTCCCACACTGAAGGTGGAGGAGGCAGGTCCGTAGCCCCGAACGGAGCAACAAGAAGTGAACCGGGGCTCACCTCAGCGGAGACGGGTCCTGGCTGCGGGCTCCCAGGCCTCCAGTGGAGCACCAGCGATCTGGCCTGATCACTCTTTTCTGCCTGCAGCGGGTGATCCCGCGGTACGTCTCGGCAAAGATCCCTGGGGCTGGAGGCACAGGAGGTGACGTCGACCCAAGTGACGGCCAGAGTCCGGAGTGCGGACCCCACTGCGCGGGAGCAGGGAGTGTCGGACCTGCCCTAGCTGCCATACAGCATCTGAGAGGCGGTAAGCACAGGCCCCGGGGTGGTTCTGATGCACGGGGGAATGAGAGACCAGAGGCCTGCAGCTGACAGGATTGGGCCCGCTCCCTTCTCCGGCCTCCGGGTCTCTCCTAAGGGTCCTAACTGCAGGGGCCACGGACACTGGGTTGGGCCCCACTATAATTTCATTAAAAGATCCAGGCACTGATTCCTTTGGGAGCCCACACACAACAAACCTGGCACATGTTGTTGCCGTGTACCGACCACCAAAGAGCCTTCATGAGGCCCTGGGCCGTGACGGCTATACCCCGGAGGAGCCCCGCAAAGTGAACTGCCCCAATGCCCTGAAAGCATACCCACCCCAACATCATACCATCCCATTGGCTTCCGTCTGCACCGGGGCCACGGCACCTGCGGGGTGAGGCCTTAGTCACTGGAACTTGATATCCTCGTCGGGGTAGAACAGAGGACACCTCCTACCATCTAAAAGACTCTAAGCAACCCTCCTCACACCCGCTGGCCGACCGAACAGGGACGGGCTCTGTTCCCCATATAAAGGCCGATCAAAAACCCTGACATAGTTCAAGCAAGAGATTGCCCCCACCCTCAACCACCATGGGGAAAGATCGTGGGCCTAAACCAACCGCGACACAGATCAAGATGGACCACTACACCACAAATGAGCCCGGCCCCACAGACGGGGCCACTGAGAAACCTGCTCCGGCCGGGGGTGATCTTACCACAATTCTACAAGCCATTAGTTCGTCACAGGCCTCAGTTGAGAACATAATCGGCAAAGTCAGAGTAGACATGGCTCTTCTGCGGCAGGACCTCCAAAACGCAACGGCCTGCATCTCAGCAGCTGAATCCAGCATTTATTCAGTCGAGGAGGACGTACATCAGCTGAAAGAACAAGTAGCCCACCTACAGACCCACACCAAAGAGTTGCATAAAAGAGCCGAAGACGCCGAAAACAGGTCAAGGCGCAATAATCTTTGCCTGGTGGGGTTTCCCGAAGGGGCAGAACAGGGACAAGTGGTGGCTCTCATCGAGAAATGGATCGTATCATGGAAGCCTAAAGACACGCTGTCTGCATGGTTTGCAGTGGAACGGGCTCACCGATCTCTGGCGCCCAGACCTCCGCCGGATGCCCCACACCGGCCCATTATTGCCAGGATACTTAATTTCAAAGATAGAGACTCAATTTTGAAAGAAGCTCGTGCCCAGAAAACCCTAACCTACCAAAACCACACCATAATGATGTTTCCAGATTATATAAGGGAGGTTCAGGCTCAAAGGTGCTCGTACGCTGAAGTCAAGCAAAAACTACACGCTCTCAATCTTCAATACAGGCTGCTCTTCCCGGCCCACCTCCGGATCGTATTCCAAGACAAAGCATATTTATTGGAAACTCCGGAGTCAGCCTGGACCTGGCTGACCAAGGAGCGTCCCCTCAGATCCAGAGCCACACTTCCGCCCACTGGGGCTCAGACCGAGGCCACCCCTGCGACATTCCCTAAAACAAGAAGATGACGCACATACTGACGTAGGGGCAATGGCGTCCGCAGAGCCATGTCGGGTTCACCCGCCATAACCACCCAAGGCCCCAGGAATCAAGAAGTGCCGACTGAATCCCGCTCCCTACAAGGGACTGGCTCCCTGGAGCAACCAGCCACCAGAGGAAGTCCCCCTAGGACTTTGGACACTGAATCCACTGACTCAGATCTCTCTCGAAGCCCGGCAATCTTGGGATGATTGGCCCAACTGGGAGTCATGAGAAGTTGAACACAACTCCATGAGGAACTTGGGGCAGATGGTCCCAGCACACTATAACATTCAGATAAATCTGCTGATGCAACAAAAATATCCTGATTAAGAGGGGGGTCCTCCACGCAACTCCTAAGCTAAGTGTTTTAGTTTAGCCTGTTAACTTTTTGATCTTAATAGGGCGACAGATGCTTCCGTTCTTGAAGTATAGGGTGGGGGGTGGGGGAAGGGGGTTGGGACTGTTGTCCTATGTTTTTGTTCATCTAAACTGTTTAGTGTTCACAGTACTCCATCCTTTTACCAGCACAGACACACACAATACCCACACATCAGAAGGGGAGAATTCGTACTACACTCGTTAGCGCCCCGGCCTGACCCTCTAAAAGACTGGGACCGCATGATTTCTTGGCCCATACACACAGATCATGACATAGAGGTCAATTAAGGGAGACCCTCTCCGAGTGATGTCATGGAACATCAACGGACTGCTTGACAGAGTCAAACGGACTGCGGTCCTGCAATATGCCCACAGGCACACCCCCGACATACTCTTGCTCCAGGAGACCCACCTTATAGGCAACCACTGTCCCTTCCTCGCAAGATACGGGTTCGAGAGAGTGTGGCATTCTGGCTTCGAACGGGGTTCACATGGGGTGGCAATCCTTCTAAGACGCAACCTCCCTTTCGTGCTTACTCACGCCACTAGAGATCCCCAGGGACGTTTCGTGGCCCTGTCCGGGACGCTAGGAGGGAATACCCTCAACATAATGTCCATATACATTCCACCTGCTACGCTCACACTAACCCTGAGGCGGGTCAGTGACATTATTGCTTCCCTGCCCCTGGGTGAGACAGTGATAGGGGGTAACCCTGGGCGTAGTTTGCGTAGTAGCACTACACGTAGCTACGCGAAGTACATTTTGAACTTCACGTAGCTATGCCAATTGCGTAGTTCTGTGCTTGACTGCACTGTACAACAATTGCCAAAGGCATCTTGCACAGTACAAGTTAAGATAAAATAAGTATCTCTGTCTTTCTATGCTAAAATGCATACAGTCATTTCACAAAAGTAAAAACAATAAATTAACAAGCAGTGAGAGAGGTGATGATTTTGGGATCCTCCCTAACCTAGGGAGAGAACCAAGCAGATGCCTTGAAAACAAAAAGCACATCTTTTGAACGATTCGGTGGTGGTCCCATCCTCTTAGGACCACCCCAAGCACAGTTATTGGCAAAAATACAATCCCAACCAAAGGCCCTGCAAAGCATTATGGGACGAGATTAGCAGTGGGCAGTGAATATTATAGTATCCAATATCAAAATAATTCTACAAAGAGCTGCAGTTCCACTAGTCGTTACTAGATGTCCCTCACGAGTCAAATGCAAAAGCTTCATGAAAGGGTTTCAATGCTTTTGCATTTGACTCATGAGGGACATCTAGTAACGACTAGTGGAACTGCAGCTTGATGTATTAATAATTTCAATGCTTTTGCATTTGACTCGTGAGGGACATCTAGTAACGACTAGTTGAACTGCAGCTCTTTGTAGAATTATTTTGATATTGGACACTATAATATTCACTGCCCACTGCTAACCTCGTCCCATAATGCTTTGCAGGGCCTTTGGTTGGGATTGTATTTTTGCCCATAACTGTGCTTGGGGTGGTCCTAGGAGGAAGGGACAACCACTGAATCGTTCACATGATATGCTTTTTGTGTTCAAGGCATCGGCTTGGTCCTCCCCCTAGGTTAGGGGGACCCCAAAATCATCACCTGTCTCATTGCTTGATATTTTCATTGTCAAAGTTCACTTTTGTGAATTAGTTATATGCTTTTTAGCATAGAAAATTGCTTTATCAAAGCATTTGTAAGTGTTTATTATACTACTGCTACACTATGTCAATTAGCACAGTTTTTTACTCTGCTACGTGCAATGTGCGTAGTAGCACAAACTTTGCATGCTCCATGAGCGTAGTGAAGTATTACGCCCAGGGTTAGATAGAGGGAGAATTCAATGCGGTCATGCAGCCAGACCTTGACACCACAGGAGCAACTGCCCACTGTAGGACATTACACGCCAAGCATCTGGTAGACTGGGCAACCTCCTTGGGTATTTGTGATGTTTGGAGGGCATGGAACCCCCGGGGTACTCAATATACCCGCACCTCCGTGGCACACCATACGCATGCACGCATAGACATGATATTCATGCCGGCCCCCGAGTGCCGCAGGGTCACGGATATCAATATCCTCCCCGGAGGCATTTCGGATCACTCCCCTCTGCTCCTAAATCTAGGCAACCCCTCTGACATACTCCACCCCGTGTGGAGGCTGAATGCTTGGTTCCTTCAGGATAATGAACTCAAGAAGGCAATTGGGGTGGAACTCCAACACTACTTCCTTACTGATCATAACTCCGTTCCCCCCCTGGGTACTCTTTGGGAGGCAGGTAAGGCCACCATCCGCGGCTTCGCTAAAGGCAATTTAAAGCCAGGCGCTTGGCCCAAAACAATCGACTTGCCCTCCTCGAGGCCCAGGCGACCCGTCTGGAGAAGAACGAGCCTGAAACAGCAGATGGTCCCCAAATGAGGCAACTCGCATTATTGAGGGACGAGATTAGACAAATCTCACTAGACTCAGCTAAGCTGCTATGGAGGTCCTCCATTGCCTGGGTGTATGGATGGGGAGGCAAAAACGGGAGTATATTGAAAAAATTGGTAAAGTATCCTCTAGCTAACCACATAATCCCAGAAATTCGGGGAGTCACCCATCGCACGCCTACTGCGATAGCCCAAGCTTTCACCGATTATTATTCCAGACTCTACTCAGCCCAAAGACCTGAGACCTCACTTTCCTAATTGATCAACCTGGAAGGACTTCACCTTCCCCGCCTCATCGCGGTTGAAGCGGCTGGAATTGATCTCCCCATTACACATGAGGAAATAAATGAGGCCATATCTTGGATCGCTGCAGGGAACACACCCGGCTCCGACGGCTTCCCACAGGAATACTATGCCACTTATCGGGACGTACTTGTTCCTCACCTCTCTGCTTGATTTGCGGAGGCCACCGAGTCGGGTTCATTCCCCCCAGAAATGGATGCGGCCACCGTCATTGTCATTCCCAAAACACAACCACCCTCGCCAGCTTGCTCAGACTATCGTCCAATCTCACTCATCAATACGGAGATCAAGATATATGCCACAATCCTGGCCCAACGCCTAAGACCATACCTCAGCAAACTGGTCCATCCATGCCAATGTGGCTTCATGCCGGCGCGGAGTACAAGACACTGTCTCCGCCGCCTTCACCTGGCCCTGGCGAATCGCCAGTCACTAACCCCCTATCTAGCACTCCTCCTAATCGACTTTGAGAAAGCTTTCAATTCGGTTGACTGGCAATACTTGGATGACGTATTGGCTGCAATGGGCCTAGGACAACACTTCCATCGCTTTGTCCGGGTCCTATATTCCAAGAGTAAGGCAAGGGTGCTCATAAATGGAGCACTCTTGGAGATGTTCCCGATCAGGAAGGGCACGAGACAGGGATGCCCTCTCTTGCCCCTCCTCTTCACCCTGGCAATGGAACCCCTAGCTAGCCTCATTCGAGCTGACGACCAGATCCAGGGTTGGAAATGGAAGGGCTTCCACAAGGATAAAATCGACCTTTATGTAGACGATGTCCTGCTCTTCCTTGCGGAGCCGGCCCAATCCAGACCCAGATGCCTCCGTGTACCACTACCCCACACCTTTGAACAGGTCTCGAGTCTGCATCTGAACTCCACTAAGTCGACAGTGGTGCCCCTTCACCTATCAAGAGCCTATTTTGACTGGCAGTCAACTATACCCATTAGGCGGCAGTCGTTCAGATACCTGGGTATCTGGGTCGCGTTACTCCCTGATCTGGCATGGTCACTCAATATCGCCCCACTGGTGAAGAAAGCCAAAGAGGATCTCCGTAAGTTGCAAACCCTGCCGCTTAACCCTCTGGGGAGAGTTGCCCTTTTTAAAATGATGATTCTCCCCCGATTCCTATATACCATCCAAAATACCCCGTTCCACCTTCCCCGAAGCTGGTTCAGGGAGCTGGACAGTATTGCTACAAAGTTCCTCTCCAGTGGTGCGAGACCATGAATGGCTCTCGCCCACTGCCAGATCCCACCCTTCGATGGGGGCATGGACATGACAAACCTCGATTTATATTATCTAGCAACCCGTCTGCTCATCTTACACGACTGGTTCAATGGTGGCTGGTCGAATCAAGCATATAGGGTCGAACTGGGAGACTTGGGACTCCCAAGAGTTCAAGCAATGATGTATGGAGGACCAATACCCAAGGCCCTGCCAACAGTGACTCGCGCGGTTCTACTGGCCTGGCGCGCTTCCCTGCGTCACACCTGGTGGGAGAACAAGCTGACACAACAAACACCTCTCTGGCAGGGCATCTGGCTTAAAGAAGTGGAAAGTTGGAGGGTTCCGGGGTTGGGACCTTATAGGCATTTCGCAAGTAGGTGATGTGTGGGTGGGAGACCACATATGCTCTTTCCAAGAAATACAGACCCGTCACTCCCTTCATCCATCACAATTTTATAAATATTTGCAGTTACGCCACGCTCTCAACACATACATACCAACTGGCACGACGATCCCAGAATACAGCCCCATGGAAATACAGACCATGATGGGAGACCTAGGGAAAGGAGGGGTATCACAAATATATCGCTCCTCAACTAACAATGGCCTAACTATGCTAGACTGTCTTGTGGCTCATGGCCTCCTGGCAGGTCTGGCTACGTCACCGCAGGCCTGGCTGCCATGATGACTCTTGCGCACGTTATTACTGGATGTTGTTCTGTCGCCCTCTGTTATTGCCAAGTTATTCTGCCACAGTCTGCATATTCTGTTTCTCACCTTTTCTCCTGTTCCCTTTTGGGCTCAGTCTGAACAACAGTTACAAGGTCGAATAACAACTCCCTGGTTCCTACTGATTTGGCCCGTCCCTCGCACCTAGACATAACACCATGTACAGCTGCCATTGAGAAAATAGTGTGCTTTTAATAATGTGATCGCTTGCTCTAAGATAGCACTTGGAGACGACCTTTCCAGAGAGAAGAGCTGTGATTGTTTGCTGTTGTAGTTTTGCATCAAGAGACTGAGGTATGGGGGTTCGCTAGTCAAAGCCCAAAGGTCTTCTATTATTATAATAAACTGGCTTCCAGCACGGGGAGGGTGGTAATGTTAGTTAGACATATATCCACTGCTTTATGAGATGCTTTCCCCGTTCGTATTCTATGGAGTAGTAACTATGCTGATTATATTGTTCTTATGTATTATGCTACTAGTACTGACACGTGTACTGTATCTTAGAGCACGTAAGTTGAAATAAACATTTTAACCTATACAGTGTCTCTTCATACGCATGTTGTGGACAGGTACGAATGTGACGAAAGAGTGTTCTTGCCTCTGCGAGTCCTGAGAGAGAGATACCGTGTTCTGGGTTGTCTAAGCATTGGTACATTGGTGCCAATGGGACGCTAAGGCTAGTTGGGTTGGGGTTTTGGGTGCTAAGGTTTATGGTTGGCTCACCGCTATATTCCAAGGTCCTATTATCCTGTGCATAGCTCTGTATGTGCAGAAACCCTATGACATGGCGCGACCAACAAGTGGGGCAGCTTACTTGCGAGACGCTTGAGTAGTACTTGTGCTTGTCCACACAACCCTCACGTACGCTTCCGGAAGCGTGTGTGACGGCGATACCTCCTATATTGCAGATTTTGTAGGTTCTTTCAAGCTTGATGTTATTAAAAAGGTTTCTTAAATATAACCCTTTTGTGCTGCCTCGTGTAAGATTGTTGTCTCGACCCGTTAGTAATGGCGGGTATAGACATAGCGGCGCATAGCCGCACAGCACTCCGGGATCACTTACGGGTGTATGGAGTGCCAGACGCGGGAGTTGAACTAGTCTTTGTGGTTCAAGCCGATCCGGCTTTCCATTTTGAAGTGTTCTACTCTTGGATCACTTTTCCAGCGGTGGATGCGAACGATGATCTGTTCCATACATATGAACCCACCGTTGTTCCTGCAGTCTATAGACCTTATACTAATCTTGAAGTACCGCTCACGGCTTGGCAACACCGTGTTTGGTTTAATGGCGCCCTCCCACAACCGAATACCACGGTTCGTTTAGGCCCCTTATCAATTGAGGGGGCCACTTGGCCTGTTTTGGCCGGGTACACACCACATCCGCGTTATATGACAATACCAGTCGCGGAACTACGCACTATGTATGCGGCCTTGGTGCAGGTGCATCGAGCTTTAGTGCGATATGTTACAGGCAGCATCCATGGAACCGCTCCTGGAGTGCCTGGCCAACCAGCTGCTGCAGGCGGAGTGACCATAAGTCCCGTCATGGTGAATTCTGTGATGGGCAAACGGCCACAAAATAAGGATGATTTTCTTTATTGGCTTGCAGAAAAGTTTGATCAGTTGGAGGCAGTTTTTCCACATACAACTCCTGTGGATAAACATCGTATTTTGACGATTAGTTTGCCAAAAGACTTAATTCCTGAGTTGACAGCATGTGACAACTGGGGTAGGGTATTCGCAGCAGTATATTCTAAATGTTTTGGTACTCCTTCCATGACAGTTCTCCCCTCTGTAATTAAAAAAGTACAGGATGAACACGGCCCTGAAGCGGCTGTGGAATTAGGGATGAGACTAGTGGGAGTGTTTGAAGTAGTAGCTGAACTGATCCTTGCGAATGTCAAGGGCGATGCAGTGAACTTTCAAGTAGCTAACGCTTTGGCTTTGGTCCCAGAATTGGACAAGCCTCGAGAATTACCGAAAATTATTACCCAGGCTTATAAAACTATTGGTAGAAACAGCCTGGGTAACAAGCCTTTTGCAAAACTGCAAACACAATCGCAACCACAACAGCAACAAACCAAATCTCAATCTGAGAAGGATGAGAAACCAGTCTTCACTAAAAAGAGCTGGAGGCTGAAAAAACAGGGTAAGCAACAGACAAAGCCGGGATCGCGAGGCGCATCCCCGGTTTCAATTTCTTCTGAGCGTACTTATGATTTACGCGATAGAGCGAGAATTAAATCACCGGATAGGTTTCAGATTCCTGATACGCATTCTCCTCGTTCTTCACAGGCACAGACTTCGTCACAGGCCGGTGGAGGAGACCGCCAGGATAGAGGAAGGGCCCGTGAGGCCCCACAGGGACGTGACCAGCCTCGACAACAAGTCAGAGGAAAAGAAGAAGACGCTCAACGTTTTCGACCACAATTTCAGAAGAAGAAAGTTGCCGCTGTAACAGCGAAATATGCCACAGACGGTGAGAACGAGACTCCTGAATTGGACGTGGGCAGTAACCCTCCTAGACAGCGCCGCGGAAGTAACCATAGTGCGGGAGGCGCTACGTCCTCATATGGAGGCGACAGCAACTGAAACATTCATTACTGTTGAAACAGCAGACACCAGAGTGGCACCCCCTGACAGACTATTTAATATTGTCCTCCAAATTGAAGGTGATATACAGCGAGTAATTAAAGGTATTTTTTGGGAAAATCTGACCTCTTCATATGATATTTTATTGGCAGAGGCGGATTGGCCACCCCCATTCGTACTTGCTGCGCGTAAAGGGGAGGAGGTAATCCTTCCGAGCTTTTCTCGACATGTCCCAAAGGACAAAGCAGAGGCTCTTGCAGCAGAGTGGGCTGTGTCCCTGGCTCCAGCGTTATTCCGCAATCACGTGGGTTGGGACGAAGAATCTCCCCCCCATGAAATACCTTTGCGATCGTTGCCGCAGCCACAACCCCAATATCCCATAAAACGTGAAGCCAAAGGCCCAGTTTCCGAAATTCTGACACAGTTGGAATATCAGGGAGTAATTGAACCCTGTGTATCACCTATGAACAATCCCCTTTTCGCGGTTTCTAAACCCGATGGATCGTACCGTTTAGTATTGGATTACCGGCATTTGAACTCTCATTGTCGGACCTTTGCGGTGCAAAATACCCATAGTTCTGCGCTTGTAGACAGTCTTGTTCGTAAAAAATACAAAACGACCCTTGACCTTTCAAATGGATTCTACACGCACAACTTAGCCCTGGAGAGTGGCCAATGGTGTGCCTTTACTTCCGGTGGTAAAATGTTCAAATTCAGGCGTCTTCCTATGGGCTACAAGAATAGTCCAGGCGTATTCGCCGCTCGTGTTGTCTCTTTGTTAGACGGCATCGATCCAGACGCCTGTTCGTATGTGGATGACATTTATCTGACAGACGATGAATTGTTTCCGCATCTGACCCGGGTGGACCGCATTATTCTTGAATTTGCGGTTCAGGGATACAAAATTAACTTTGCCAAATCCCATATTGCTGAATTTACCGTTTTGTTCTTGGGCTATGAGCTCAACAATGAAGGTAAGGGTTTAGCCCCCCATTTTCTGGAGAAATGTGCACTTTTGTGCCCTCCTACTAATCTGAAGAAGCTTCAGTCTTTACTGGGTTTTCTGAACTTTGGACGTACATATATTCCCGAATACGCCCAGCGTATCAAGCCATTGTATGCTTTGATACAACCTACTTTTTCGAAGACTTCTTGGCTTCCGGAGCATACCTCCATTCTGCAGTCTTTGCAGACAGACCTTCTTGAGTCTAAATACCTTTTGACGCGTGATAACCACACAAACTTGGTGATTAGAATCATTCCAGGGGCAGTGGGTTTCACGTACTTAACCTTTAATGAAGGTGATACAGTACCCATCGCATACAAGTCACATCTATACACCTCTGCAGAAATGCGGTTCTCATCTGTGGAGAAAGTGCTAACAGCAGTGCAAATGGCGATCCTGAAGGAGCGCGCACTGGCACAGGGAAAACGCATTCTGGTGGTAACACCCTATCCTGCCCTAGAAGCAGTGACGAAAGCAAGTGTTCCGAACTCTAAAGCTTTGCACCCCCGTTGGATTCAATGGGCAACATCTTTGACGTCTCCGGATGTCACTTTCATTTTCGACTCTTCTCTCCAGACTCAGGAGTTTTTACAGTATGAATTCATTCATCCTCCTCCTTTGTCCTTATTGCCGCTTGAGGATTACGACTGTGTGATCTACACCGATGGTTCGGCACAACCGGCCACGGGTTCCAAGCATGCTTATTCAGCCGCATGTGCTATTGTTGCAGGTACGTTTGTGAACGGAAAGTTCAAATCCACTGTGGTGCATACACAGGCACTCGGGGACAGTACCGCACAATTGGCCGAGTTGCGTGCCTTGGTGCTTGCGCTTGAGTTCGTAAATCCTGATGTGACCACTTTAATCGTGTGCGATTCTTACTACTGTGTTCAATCATACAATGACAATCTGTTCTTTTGGTCGCAAAATGACTATAGAGACGCTAAAGGCAACACAATCAAGCATAAAATGCTTTGGGTTAGGGTGGCAGAATTACAAAGACGTCTGCCACTCACACAGGTGGTTCACACCCTAGGCCATCAGCGAGTGGGCGCACACGCTGTTGGTAACAGTCTGGCAGATGAAGCTGCCAGATCAGCAGTACTCACGTGTTCAGTAGCAGCAGTTACTAGATCCATGTCTAAAATAGACACTGATATCTTGGCAGCTATTGCTGCAACAAAAGAAGGAATTAATTACCCTAGAGGTTTCCCTTCTAAATATTCTTACCAGATAGGTCCCGATCAGGCTCCTTATGTAACAATACCTAACGTTGGGGTTCGGCTGATCCCCAACGCGGACCTGCAGACTTTCCTTGATGGCAGCGGCACACGAAGGCATGGCTTCGGCGCATGCTGGTGTGTCTGCGACAATTTCCATTTTGCAGCAGCGTTACTGGTGGCGTGGTTTATACAAAGATACACGTACTTATGTGCTTTCCTGTGACGTTTGTCAACAGATCAAGCCTTCAACAGTCACAAGACCACCGCAGACCTCGCTTGCAATTTCGAACAGACCCTTTGGGTGTGTTTACTTGGATCACTGCGGTCCATTTTCTTCAGACACTGCATATAAATATATCTTAGTGGCAGTGGACTCGTGCACACGGTTCATCTGGGTCTGGCCACAACGGAGTGCTGACGCACGAAATGTCATTAGGGATTTGCGAGTCTTTGTGGGAATTTTTGCATGCGGCACCTTCCATTCTGACCAAGGTCCGGCGTTTGCCTCTAAGGCTTACAAGGACGCAATGGGCTCCTTAGGGGTGCGGGTGAAATTTTCGTCTCCGTATAGGCCTGAGGGCAACTCTATCGTTGAACGAATGAACCGTGACTTAAAGCAATCCTTGACAGCTAGAGTTATAGGTACTGGCAGGAACTGGCTGGCCCACTTGTATACTGTTCAGCGTGCACTTAATAATCTCCCTAGAAGGCCTCTGGGTGGGCGGACCCCTTACGAAATGCTCTTTGGCATACGAATGTTTGTGCCTGACCTTGATGGTCTAGACATGGCGGCGCAATCCGCCAAGTTCGATGTAGATAATCATTCTACTATGTTACAGGACTTACAAGAAGCCCGAGACAAACTAGCGATTGCACATTTACCTTCAGCCACAGACCCTGCTGTGCAGATTCCGGTAGCCGGCTGGCTTCCGAAGATTGGCGACCTGGTACGAGAGAAGGTGGAGAACAAAAAAGAATTCGGCCCCTCTTTTCGTGCACCGGTTCCAGTACTGGGCTTGAAGGGAACACGTACAGTCATCCTACCACCGCTTCCCGGTCGCAAGGAAAACAGATACATCTCAGTGGAAAATGTCAAGCTACAACATTTGGCCGATCCTAAATAGTGTCACACCAGCGGTCTCTTGTCCTGCCATTTATCGGACAAGTGTTCGAGGCACGCCTGCAAGAACAATCACTGATGTTACCATGGAGATGGTTGATTTGCCTGAAAATATATTTGAACCCTCTGCATCACCCTGCATGGCCGAGGACGAATATACTTATCCCGCCACAGAGTCGGTGGCACACCAACCAACAACGCCACTGAGCCCGACACGTTATTCTTTTGATTCAGATTCCAACTCATCACAAGTCCCGTCCAAGTTTAGTCTTTATGTATCCTGGTTTAGAGACAATTTTTTGATTCCACCTTGGACATATATTTGGATGTTACTTTTCTTGTTTTTTTTGTTCATGTCCATTGGCTTTGTCACAGTGTTTTTTCTACTCATCAATGGTCACTATTTACCTGAACGCTCTGCTGTGAACAGTGTTGCTGGAACTTTGGCTCCACATTCCTCTTCACACATCATGAAGCGTGACCACACATTTGTGAACATTTCAGCGTTTCCAGTTGCTGATGGCATCGTATGGGATGCGGTAAATTTTCAAATACATGGCCCGACAGAAATTATTAATGTACCAAATGTCCTTCGAGTCTCGATGGGTGATGTAGTAAAAAGTAATATTCATTCTGATGATTGGGATGTGCATGCAGTTGAAGCATTGTTTGCTGATTTAAAATATTATGCCTCTTTTAATGCTGAAGACTTGTATATGAATTCTGCGAATTATGCCGATTTGTATTGCTACCAGCATTGGGGCAATCATTTTCTCCACAAACCAAGTGCACTACGCAGCCCTGTTACTTACACCCAATGGGAACACTGCCCAAACCCCATACCAGGTAGTTCCCAGACTCTTCGAAATAAATTCACCTATTTTACTGATTTTAATCGATCGAACCCTGGGTCCTATTATTTTAAATTAAAATCTCCATCGACTCAAAAAATAATGTTGACCCACACTAAATTGCTATATTCGGGTTCCTTTTTGAGCGCCTTGGCGGTGGGTGGTTATGAGTATTGGAAAGAGACAGTGGATTTAAAATCAATTTGGGGTTCGAAGCCATGGCAGGTGCAGGGCACTGAGGCCCTGCACCGTGCTTGCCTTATCCCAGCCCAAATTCTATTTCTAAATGCTTCCATTTATCAGACCACGTGTTGGGGGTTGGCTACCGTTAAACAACTAAATGCGCCAACCATCCCATCCTTGTCGAGTCTTCCAAATGATAGTTTGCATTTTAATATGTCCCTTATGGCGTTACAGGCTCAGTTTCAGAACAATTCCTTTAACGTTTCTGCACTAATACAGTCACCCTGGTTGGCATGGCCCATATCATCTAATGCATGCCAACTTCGTTTTCATGGCACAGTTCCTGGTTACATACAGGACAAGCCTGATCCAAGATTTACTGAAACTCGTACTGTGACCACGTATTCAGTTGGTAAATTATGTAAACAATGGTTACAACATTCGTCCTTAGACTCTGTTAAGAACCATTTATCCCTCCTATCAGGCACTATTGACTTATCTGACTTTATCTTGGGACCTCGTGGTCCCCGACCGAAGAGATTCATTTATGAAGCGTATAATGAGCTCTGGAAGCTGTCACAAATGGAAGCTGCTTCCCGTCTTAGGGAAATAGACCAAGCAAATTTGGAAAAGGTGCTTGCTGTTGTTGACAATAGTATAAATACCCTGTCTTCCCGCATTTACACATTAAACAATATTGTATCCTCTGTTGTTGATATTGTACAAGATGATGTCTCTATGTTGTATCATGGTCAGAATCAGTTGCGTTCAGTGATGCAGTTTGCATGGACTTTGCAAACCCTTAAGTTGGGTAAAGTTCCTTGGAATTTGTTAAACACCACTGCCCTCTTTCTGCCTTTTAATTTGACTGACAAACAGCAGTTCATGTCCATGAAAGATGCATCGTACACTTTGTTACATATTGAAAAAGTGGATCCTTTACCATTCTCTGTAGCGGAACTAGATTCTGCGGTGTGGCTAGTTCATGGGGTTATAGCTTTACCTTTTTCCCTATTTGAATTCGGTTCGTGCATGAAACATTATCCCGTAGGCCGTTTCCAGCCTTTGGGTGGTGCATTCCTGCATGAACTTTGGTCCTTGCCTTTCATGTATAAATGCCTTAGAGACGGCAAGGAGGTATTCCTCACGGGGGAGTCTTGTGATTCAACTGTGGGTCATTCGCTTATTTGTAAACATATTAAATTGCACGGGGCTTGTAGCGTTTCAGTTCCGAATCTTGCATGTGTACTAAAGGGTATTCCTGCTCCTGCTATTTCTCCTACTTTTACTTTGCTTACCAATGGTAGCTATTTGCTTTTAAATAACGAAGACTGTTGTGGCCTACAGGCTGGCATTCCATATATTGTTACGGTCTCGCACAGAGTTGTCTGCTGCAAGAATGTGCTTTTTCCTCCCCCTCACGACATCGTTGATAGCTCTATTTGGCCTTCCATTCCTACCATGGAGGCAGATTTCAATAAGTTGAGCAGAATAAAGGCCCTATTATTGAATGAGGAGGTTATGCTCACATCCGCCCGGGAGACATTCATTCTCCAGGTGGCGAGCACCCACAGTGAAATACAGGCCCTTTTGAACACTGACCTCCCCCAACATTTTGGGGAGTTAATTCATCGTATTTTTAACGCATCAAACACTGAGGGTCTGGTGCACTTTTTTAAGGTTGTGGGGTCTGGCCTCGTGTCCACCTTTCAAACTATTTTCGGTGTGATACCGGCATTCATTCATTCTATTTTTTCTAGCGTCTTTGGTGGTTTCCCATTAATCCTCGCTTTGGCGGCCGGTGTCTTGCTGTTGGTCTGTTTTCTGCGCAATGGCTGCACTCCACTGGGCCCTTCTCGATCCCGAACGCCTCCAACTGCTCCGTGAGCGACTTCTGGTTGGCTTCGATGTTCTGCCCTTGGCAACTATCAGTGTGTCCTACACCCTTTCCTTTCGCTTTGCGTATTTCACTTGCGTGCAACCTGTGATGTCTTGCATCCGCTGTCCGTTTACATGGACCATGGATTATTGCCTCTCCAATTCGTCATTGTCGGTCCCGGATTTTGTTCGGTTGGTGGGTCCCTTAGAGGCCCATGAACGGGACTGTTCCGCTGCTGGCTTTATGATGCGTGCGGCTGCACTGGGGATTTTGGCACAATGGGATATCTGGGCGGCTGCTCAGGATCTCCTACAACAAAGTTATATTGAATATCACGCAAGCTGTCCCGCATTGCTTTTGGATGCTCCATACTCTGAAGAACATTCCTGCAGCTTTGACCTGTTGGACTGGATGGCGTCTACGTTTTTTGACGATTCCAATGATGTCCTTTTGGACGGTATAGCATTTTTCTGCTCTTCCACATTTTTTGATTGATTGACTTGCCGTTAATTGTCAGTGGACCACCTCTATTCTGGTCAGGTGTTTGGAACTCTGTCTTCCTTTTCGTCGTGGCCGATGGACTGTCCAGGGGAGGGTGTCTTGTGGCTCATGGCCTCCTGGCAGGTCTGGCTACGTCACCGCAGGCCTGGCTGCCATGATGACTCTTGCGCACGTTATTACTGGATGTTGTTCTGTCGCCCTCTGTTATTGCCAAGTTATTCTGCCACAGTCTGCATATTCTGTTTCTCACCTTTTCTCCTGTTCCCTTTTGGGCTCAGTCTGAACAACAGTTACAAGGTCGAATAACAACTCCCTGGTTCCTACTGATTTGGCCCGTCCCTCGCACCTAGACATAACACCATGTACAGCTGCCATTGAGAAAATAGTGTGCTTTTAATAATGTGATCGCTTGCTCTAAGATAGCACTTGGAGACGACCTTTCCAGAGAGAAGAGCTGTGATTGTTTGCTGATGTAGTTTTGCATCAAGAGACTGAGGTATGGGGGTTCGCTAGTCAAAGCCCAAAGGTCTTCTATTATTATAATAAACTGGCTTCCAGCACGGGGAGGGTGGTAATGTTAGTTAGACATATATCCACTGCTTTATGAGATGCTTTCCCCGTTCGTATTCTATGGAGTAGTAACTATGCTGATTATATTGTTCTTATGTATTATGCTACTAGTACTGACACGTGTACTGTATCTTAGAGCACGTAAGTTGAAATAAACATTTTAACCTATACAGTGTCTCTTCATACGCATGTTGTGGACAGGTACGAATGTGACGAAAGAGTGTTCTTGCCTCTGCGAGTCCTGAGAGAGAGATACCGTGTTCTGGGTTGTCTAAGCATTGGTACATTGGTGCCAATGGGACGCTAAGGCTAGTTGGGTTGGGGTTTTGGGTGCTAAGGTTTATGGTTGGCTCACCGCTATATTCCAAGGTCCTATTATCCTGTGCATAGCTCTGTATGTGCAGAAACCCTATGACAAGACTTGCTCAGAAGCCGATGAGAGACTTGGCTGGGCTCCCTTGAAGACGAGGACTGGCATGATGCCTTGATGGCCCCCAAAACCATCACTACCTCAGCCAGGCTCCCCCTAATCCAACTGTACTATCTCCACATCCCTTACCTCAGTCCAGGTCACCTTTACAGAGCAGGCCTACGACCAAATCCATCTTGTACACGCTGTGGGCTAGAGCCGGCAGACTTCTATCATATGGTGTGGACATGCCCCCACCTCACCCCGTACTGGGAAACACTGGAATTTGAGCTTACTGAAGTCCTGGGCTGGGAGGTCCCACATAACCCCCAAAACCGGTTCCTGGGGGTCATGGATGGGTTGGACGGATCTAGAGCAGACAAACTATTCTTGGGTACTGCCATTATGATGGCCAAATGAGACATCGCTGCTGCATGGAAAAATCCGGTCCCCCCAAGTATAACAAAATGGTGCAAAGGTGTGGACTGGTGCACAGCGCAGGAGAAAGCGCTGTATTAAGCCACGGGGTGCCCTGCCAAACACCACAGGGTGCGGGGCAAGTGGTTGGGCCAAATTCGGTAATGGAGTTTCTTCTCCTGTCTTGGACTAAACCTGTACATGATAATGTGGGGAAATGTGGGTCGCATGTCTGCCAATGCACTGCAGAAACAACAATCTATCACTGTCCTTACCTGCAATCGCTCAAATGTGCTGTATTGTTCTTATTGTTTGCTCAAAATCCAATAAAATTAAGTATAAAAAAAAAAGAAAATGATACAAGGACGACATAAAATCCAGCCAGAACCGGAGATATTCAGTTTTTAGTGAAATTTGTGCCTAAAAGTACAAAGCACTACTCGAGGTCATCTGGTCGTGCTAGACTGTGAGAAAGTCATAAGTTCAGGCTTACTGCGATGGAGTGTGGACCGGACACAAGGACCAGGTTAGGCCTGCTGAAGAGTTACCTACTCAAGTCTAGCATGAAGAGTTCCGTTCACATTGGAGACAACTGCAGGGAGCCCAACTTTAGAATTTTCACCTTTTCCTTCTAAGAGGAGCTTCCATTGATGCCACTAAGTGTCCAGCACCTGGGCAGCACCTCTTCGGGATCAGGACTAACTCCAGAAGAGGCCAGCAGCGGAGCTCAGGCAGGGCCAGGCAGGTCCAGTTATAGCTGATCAGCTGGGCAGTTGCTGGACAGCCTCTGGAAGATTGTTGTGTGCCTGTAGCTCACACAGGATGTCAGCCAGCTGACCATTGGAGTCACTCTGGGTAGCCTGGGATGAAGGCAAGCAGGTCCAATTGTTCTCTGACAGCAAGGCATTCTTTCAAACAGCAAGGCAGCCTTTCAAGAAGCATGGCAGTCCTTCTGGCATCAGGACAGTCTTTCTGAATCATCTAGAGGTCCAGGAGTGTACTGAAGAAAGGTCCTGAAGGTCCTATTTTTATACCTGGTACCAGGCTTTGTATGCGGGGACTAGTTTTAGAAAGTTCTTCCCCGGCTCAAGGCTCCAAGCTGTATGGAGTGACAAAAGGCAGAGCAGGCCTGGAATCAGGTTTTATGTGTGTGCTGGAGGCAAAGACCTTCGAAGTGTAAGTGGGGCAGGGTATAGCTCCGCCCAAGTCATCCTGTCAGCAGCACCCAGGTCCTATTGTTCACTGTCTGGTCCCAATACGCATTCTTAAGGGGGAGCCATTAAAAAAAGCAGCTTGGAACCTCCTAGAAAGCCTCAGAAACGTGGGCAGAAAAAGGACAACTATCTGAAAGTGATATTTTCAAAATTATAATCTAAAATCTGACTTGACCATTAAGTTGAGAGACAGCACAATCACTTTAGCACTGGTTAGCAGAGTCCTAAAGCCAATAAAAAAAATTCAGAAAAACGGGTGAGGTGAAAGCAAAAAGTGTGAGGTAAATACCGTGCCAAGGATGTCACATCTAACAGAAGGTAAGCTATTGCAAGGCAGACAAGTCTAATATGGTTTGTAAATGGTTTCAGTATGAAATTATAATTCTGTAATTGAGTATTGCGTATTTTGAGAAAAATTCCCTTGTTTTTGCCAGAAGATTTACTCACAAATATTAAGTGTCCTTTATTGTTTCTTGTGATGTTTTGCTGAAAACAATTATGTGAAAACTCACTGCACAGGTTTTTTTCTTTGGAGACTTTTTACATGCAATTTGCATAAAAAGTTCTATATTTCAGGAAATTTGTGAATTTTGGGATATATTTGTATGAAATTGGGAACTGCGATGTCCCATAATTTTAAACGCCCTAAAACAAAACAGGGCACAAGCAAGTAATTGTGCCTGTTATAATGCAATAGAGAGATGCCACATGAGCTATAGCTCAGATTATAATCAAGAAACATGTTAATTCAGATCCAGCAATATTAGCTGAAGCGAACACTTATGCCCTAATTTCAGATGGAGGTAAATTCTTCTCTTTGCAAAAACGTATATTTGTGGAAATATCAGAATATGTAGATTTGCGGTGAGCCTAGAATCCCATAATTTTTCCTTGATAATTTAGAGCAAGTCAAAGGTGATGAATTTTACCAGGGGAAAAATTGTGTTAGATTCAAATAGATGTGGAATTCTATGCAGAAAGCACTAATGATGCAAGTAATTACTAAGCCTGGGCGAAATTCACGTAGCCACGATACACGAGGCTACGCGAAGATGCACAAAAATTCCGCGATGCTACGCATAGCTACGCGAGCATGCAGAGTTGCTTGTTTCCGCATGCTCGCGTGTGCTCGCGTATGCTCGCGAGATGTTTTTGACGTTCGGCAACGCGGATGACGTGTTCGGGGGAAATATCGTGTGAACTTCACCACGCGGTCGCCAATGGGCGCGGCCATCTTGTTTTCCTATCTTTTGCATGATTCTGGGGCCTGTTTTTCAATCCCTCTCCAATCTTTTCAATCCTTTGTTTACACTGTTTTTCTGAACTTTTTTATTTATTATCTATCCCTCTCTGTCCCTAAGTCTATATTTTGCGTTTTATTACTACTTTTACTGTGTTTGTTTTACTTTTCTACTGTTTTATATTACTTCCTTCTTTACTCTCCTACTTCTTCCCCTAACTTTATTTTTTCCTGCTAAATTTTCTTTTCCGCCCCCCGCCCACCCCAGAACCATGGCTAAGGGAAAGGGTACCAGCTCCAAGGGCAAGGCGCCTGCGCCAAAGAGCCGCCTGCCTTGCGGCAGACTGTGCCCGCCAGGGGTGCAGGCCCGGTTTCTTTTCGGCGAGGCGGAGGTGGTCGCCTTTGTTTTTTTTGTGCAGCGCCACCTCCCCTTGACCTTGGCAGCAGGCCTGGCTCCAGGTACGCTACCCAGGAGCTTCACCGCCGGTGGGTGAGGGTGCGACGGGCAGTGTTTCGCTGCTCTGGGGTCCGGCGCACCCAAAACCAGCTAACCCACCGGTGGTCAGACGTCTTGGACCGGGAGCAGGACCTGCTGGACCTGCTGGACCTGCTAGGTGTCGAGGTAGTGGGGCTTGGTGAGTAGCTAATACTAGTAGTATTGTGTGTTCTCTAGACTGTGTTACTATTATTGCGAATATAATTTTTTTCCTAATAGCAAGAATGCAGCTGCTTACATTGCAGGTAAATTAAGTTTAAAAATCTTCTGTGATTGTTATTCTTCTAGACACAGGTGCTCGGCGCTACTAATATTACATGTTGTTTGCAACTTTGCGCTCGCTTCGGCTGATTATGTAAGAGTTTACTTTAGAGAACTTAAGTTAGGTAATGCTAGAGAGACTCTAGTCCTTCCTTTGTCCTCCAGTCAAGAAGATAGTGGTGGATAGGTAGTTTAGTTACTTAGTATTAGTTGGTAATTTTTAAGCGGTCTGCGTGACGCATTCTCCGTCACGTCACGTGCTGTTGAATGCTGCTTACTCCAGTCCTTAGTAGAACCTTTTGTAGTTTGTTTAGTGAGGGAGTAATGGGCTTAGCAGAACATCAGCAGCAACCAACCAACTAACAATTTGGTGTATGCAAAAATGTATGCATGTGTCCTCCATCTATGCATTTTTGAGGACTAAAATAAATGGAAATGCAGACTTAGTGAACAATTGGCCCGTCTGAATAGGTGGGCTAGGTCAGGTGGTACTTAGGCGTAGTATTCTGGAATCAGAATGGAACACTGGATTAGTGTTCATAAATAATAACTAGACGGTCCGCGAATTCCACGATACTACCAGTCGATCAGATTAGATAGGTCAATTTTATTGCAATTGTTGTTTCCAAAAATGTTTTTTTGAGTGTTTTTTTAATATTTTATTTGTTTCACACCAATCATCAATGTTTGTCTCTTTCTTTATTATATCTTACATGATCAGCACCCAGGGGCAAGAAGACGGGGTCGGAGTCGGCGGGAGCAGCTGGAGAACGCCAGGGCCAGGACCAGGACCGCTCCTCTACCAAGGGCTCTGCTGCTGGCCCCAGTAAGTCTTCCTGTTGTTAATATTAATAATTATATTTCCCTAACTTTTACTGCACCTTATTTTTTCCGAACTATCATTTCCGTTTCCTAATTCTATTTTTTACCAAATCTTCTTCGATCTAGACTATCTGTTTCTAAATTCTTGTTATCCCTGCCTCTAACTGCCTCTGCTATGACTCTCTGTAAAACTACTATTATTAGTCTGTCTGTAGCAAAGCTTGCCCAGTTGGCCACTCTTTATTTAAAAGGTTTTATTAAAACTCAGATTCACCAATAGCTCTAGCCCCTGAGTCCAGTCCTTTGGGTCGGCCTCTTCTAGTCTTCTTAATCTTGAGAGGCTTTTCGACAATTCCCACCAACAAAATGCCAAACCAGATATTTTACTATTTTTGATAGGATAGGACATACTACTACTAGTAGTGTGTACTCTACTTTAGTACCCGATTTGTAGTGATGTATGTGGTATATGTATGTATTTTAACTTGTTTTTCAATCTTGCTAGTGAAAAATAGGGGGAGGTGTATATGGCACCTAAAAAATGCGTATTGTTTTTTCTAGGTGTACCGACCACGACCACCAGTGCCGGGGCCAGCGGCGGGGCAGGCGACGCCAGCCAGGAGGGAGCAGTGGATGCAGCAGCTGCCACAGGGGTGGGTGAGCCAGCAGCAGTGGCGGGCGGTGGTAAGTCATACTTATATTCCTTACTTATTGACAGTAGGTACACACTCGCTGCAAGGGTGTTGTGTAAGTTGAGAGAGACTAAGTTGTTGTGAACAATGGTTGAAGAAGACACCCTTTACTAAGCATTAGAGCAATAGCATTAGCGGCGGGAGTAGTTGAGTAACTAATGGCCTCTTCTATCTGACTTCAACTCAGCTGTGAAAGTTTTATGGAGAAGACTAAGAGTCAGATCAGATGACCTTGATGGATGGGTTGAACGAAAAGGGAAAGAAGGATGGAAGGAGGAAGGACGGGCGAGATGTAATATATATCACTGGCAGAGAAGGATGTGTTGGATGCATGCATAGGTGGCTCATAGGAATCAGATGCGTGGGTGGTTGAAGGATG